>CM033470.1:260792416-261392416 GCA_019447015.1 Hymenochirus boettgeri | reverse complement strand
GCAACCAGGGTTAGATGTGCATGGCTTCCTTGAATAGGTGTGGTTAAACATTTGGTAATTTTATACTTCCCATTATGGCAGTATTTATACAGTTCAAGAATGCATTTATCCAAACCATAATTCCTGTAGAATAAAATATTTTTTTCCAAAAGATTTGTAAGCCTGACATCACGTCAAGGTAGATTTTTTTTAGCAGGGTCCTAACTAACCTAACCAAGTTGCCCTCATGCCTAGCTCACACAGATGAGTAGATATAAGATGCCCTTATACCCGGTTCACACAGATACATATAACATGCCCTAATGCCCAGATCAAACACACTGGTACATATAAAATGCCCTTATGCTTAGATCACACAGATAGGTACATATTAGATGTCCTAATGCCCAGATCACCAAAACTATGTTGAAAATAAGATGTGGCCAGCTCTGCACACACAGATAATTACCCACTTAGCCTATGACGATAAGAGCTGGACCTACATGAAGGCGACAGTTAGTGCTCTGCCTGCCACTTTTCTAAAAAAAAAAAGTGAGCTCTGCTTGCCGCCTATCTAATAATTAGCAGGGGCGCCACCCTGAGCACTTTGCTCATATTGCCTCATTAGAGAGACACCTCTGATCTTGCATAGTATTGCGGGGGGTGGAGTAGTAGTATGATTTTTGCACGTGGTTTGAAATACCCTTTAGTAGCTTTAGGAAAGATAGATACATAGATGAGAGAGAGTGAGAAAGAAAGACAGATAGACAGGTGCTTAGACAGACATACAGACCAGACCAAGAGATAGTTATATAGATAGTCAGATCGATAGATTAAGACATAGAGACATACAGATCAATAGATAGCTACTACTGTACATGACTAGTTGATCTTAATCTTGCCATGCTGGGATCATTTGGTGGAGACTCCCCACCTGCAATTTACATTAACTTGCCAGTTTGCACTTGCTGTGTACATCTTTCCACTACAAAGCTTGTCAGATCCGCCCCTCCCTCCCTTTACCACATGAACTGGCTCAAAGCAAGAACATTTGCCTTGGGCTTCCTCCTCATTTAAGGCAGTTTGTGCCTCCAGCAGCATTAAAAGAACACAGCTAATTGAATCCAGTACTAAATGAGCAGGACTAAAAATAAAAGAAAAGCAAGTAAATGTTTAGTAGCAAGTTAAAACACGCAGTTAAAGCTACATTTTACATTAATTCCATTCATACATGCTGCCAGGAAATTATATACAGTTAAAATGTAAAATGTGTTTTGGAAAGGAAAGTTTACAATACACATGTGGACAGTGCAGGCAACGATATTTCAAAACTATGTGCAACTGGTCATTCAGCAATCTAGGAAATGGTTTAATGTGACTACAAGGGAATTAGTGTTGATTATTCCTTTGACACAGCTGAATACAATCAAGAGAGAGGTAATTAGTGTTGATTATAACTTTGACACAGCTGAATACAGTCAAGAGAGAGGTAATTAGTGTTGATTACGACGTTGACACAGGGGAATACAATCAAGAGAGAGGTAATTAGTGTTGATTATAACTTTGACACAGCGGAATACAAACAAGAGAGAGGTAATTAGTGTTGATTATAAATTTGACACAGCTGAATACAGTCAAGAGAGAGGTAATTAGTGTTGATTATAACTTTGACACAGCTGAATACAGTCAGGAGAGAGGTAATTAGTGTTGATTATAACTTTGACACAGCTGAATACAATCAAGAGAGAGGCAATTAGTGTTGATTATAACTTTGACACAGCTGAATTCAATCAAGAGAGAGGTAATTAGTGTTGATTATAACTTTGACACACCTAAATACAATCAAGAGAGAGGTAATTAGTGTTGATTATAACTTTGACACAGCTGAATACAATCAAGAAAGAGGAATTTAATTTAAATGAATAACTTAAAAGGCATGTCCACCCCCAAAATTAAAATTTAACCCAATATTGGCCCCACTGTGTAGTGTAAAAAAAAACAAGTAAAAAAGCTACACTACAGAAAAAAGTATATATTTAGGGTGGACATACCCTTTAAAGGGACACTATACTGAAAAAATGACTTTGCCTCATCCTAATCTATAATTGAATACATGTAAGTAGCACTCTGATTTGTGTGTGTTGCTGTATGCAATCAATCCAGCACACATTTTCTTTAGGAGCAGTATCCCCCCTCCCTCTTTTAACCATTCCCACTTCCACCCGACCAGACTTTTTTTTCCACAAACCAACTGTCAAGCCTGCACACAGCACACAGCATTCCAACTGTGTCAAAACTCTGTGACCATTCCAGCTACAGTAAAACTACTCACAGAAAAAAAGTTTTGAGAGCAAGGAACTTGATTGACAGCTAAAATATAAGGAGTTTTCGATTGGATATCTAAAGAAATAGGGGGCAAAAAAATTATACAGTGGTGGTAGTTTCCAGTTATGGTCAATTTAAAACAACCTATTTTTCGGTATAGAAAATGTACAGGCTACTTAAAGGGGAAGTTTAGCGCTAATACATATACTTTTAAGAAAAAAGAGCAGTATTTTTGTGACCTTAACATGCCCATTCAGCATTTTGTCTGTGTATAAATAGATGCTTCTGAAATACTGACTTCCTGTTTTGATATCTGCAGGACCCCTACTAGTGTCTGTTACTGTTAGGAACATTCCAAGGAAGTGGTGCATTCTGGGAAGAAGAAGGAGCGTTACAGAACCTAAAATGGCAGCACACTAATGACAACAGCAGGGAATAGCAAGGGGAGTAAATTCATCTGATTTTTCAAAATGGAAGAGAATATGTAGAATAACTAGGTTTGCATTAAATAAACTCATAATTTTAAAAATAATTATATTTTCCACTGAACTTTCCTTGTAAGGAAATACATTTTTAAACAGCCTACTGCATAAAAAAGGCAGATTAGATGTGTTATAGCAAAATATCTGTTATAGAAAAACGATAAATTTCAAAATCGCTTCTGGTGAAATTCACATTTTACATTTACATTAAAGGGCATGTCCACCCCCAAAACTATAATCCCCCCAGTAATGGCCCCACCATGTAGTGTAGTGTAATCCTTACCTCACATCCCAGCTCCATAAGGTTCTCCTGTAGACCCCCCCCTAAAGTCCCAAAAAACTGTCCCCCAGGAGGCTAGCAGGGCTCTGCAGCTACCTTGCCTCGGTAGATATTGTTCATGCGTACTGCAGCCCTTCTCCCCCTCCCTCCCCCTCCCTCCCCCTCCCTCTCCTCCCGTTCTACTATCCCTCCCCCTAGCATAAAACCCCCTTAATATGTGTGTCCCCCATGTTCCAGCCCCAACCGCATATTTTTTATTTTCCAAAAGCTCCCCAAACTCTTACTTACCTCTCCTTTTCCTCCGCTGCACTGAAGACCGGCAGCCAATCACAGACGCGATGACGGTCCCGCCCCTCTGCTTGCATTCTCGCAAGCAGAGGGCCGGCAGTGCGGCGGAGGAACGAGGGGAGGTAAGTAAGAGTTTGGGGGGCTTTTGGAAAATAAAATATATGTGGTTGGGGCTGGCAGACATAGGGGAACATCATATTAAAAACTATTTTTAAGGGTGGACATACCCTTTAAAGGGACACTACCCCCCCCCATTTAAAATGTAATAATGATGAAGACCGCCTACGTAAACGATAGAGTTGCAGATGAGGGAGGGGAGCCACAGGAGAGACACAACTACATTCTACTGCAAACTGTGATGTAGAAAAACTCACTCCAACTGTTTTATTTTACAGGTAAACAATGTAAAAAAAAAAAAACTTGAGTTTCCCTTTTACTGTGCTGATCAGTGGTTCAGTCTTTCCCATTCCATGTATAGAAAGAAGAAAGGTAATAACCAGGGGGCGTATTCATAAATGTACATTATTTTTGCCATTTCACTATTGCAGGACATCAAAATGGCAAAGCCTGTTATTTGCGCCGTATTTATAAATCCGCCATGGAAATTTTTGCCATGGAATGTATTGCCACGGTGATGTGCGATGGTAGTATTGGCAATGTGCAAAAAAATATTCTTAAACCCCCTATAGAGAAACACTCCACAATCTACTGACACCTTCTAAGAACCAACTGACAGGCTAGATATATGGCCACCTATGTGTTTTGGCCACCTCAGATTTGGGGCTTTTGAAAGGCAGAACTAAAACGCAATTACACATTTTTCGTTGTTTCATAAATACGATGGAGTGTTTACTGCAGCAATGCGATATGCAAAATAGTGACGGGTGGCGGTAATGCTTTTTTACGCTGATTATCACCGCTTTGTAAATTGTGTTATATCCAATTCTAGCAAAAAGGGTGGTGATGACGGCGGCAAAAAGTTAACAAACCATATCAATAAGCCCCTCCATGTCATGGGGTCCTCCAGAAAAACTATTACAGGGCTTCCCTCACTGCATTCCAACAGCTACTGAGGGGGAGCATTGCGATGGGCCCTGCATCATTGTGAGGGAGAGTAGGAATTCTGGGGTCCCTGCAAGTGCACAGGCTGCTCCCTTTGTAGTTACAGCTCTGACATCAATAGACCACATATAGTGTTAAGGGAAAAACACCCTACCTCTCTATACTGGGTTCTCACTGAGTCTGATGCAACATAGATGGCCGTATTTATAATGATCAGTAAAAACCGATAGTTAATTTCCAATCAGCCTAACGATTGTTAATTTATGACCATTATCGTAAATTTATGATCGTAAATTTACCGATAGAATACATTGTGGTAGTTTACTACCGCATGGTATTCTACGACTGAGCGTTCGTTAATTACCGAACGTTCGGTCGTAAATATACTAACCGTAAATTAACTAACTGATCATAAATTTTTAGAGATACCGCGGCTTTATAAATACGGCCTAGAATGACTTAAATAAACTCAGAAATTGCTTAAGCAGAGAGAGTAAACTGTGTTAAATTAATGCAGAATGGGGTTGAGAGAAGGGATAGACAGAAGGGAGTAAGTGCATAAACATTGTTATAATCAGTAAGAGCAATTAAAATTAAGTTGAGTCTTTACTTTAATTGTCATTTTAATGCTGCTATTCTTCGTCCTTTAAATGACCTCATCACAGGAATATTTGCGTTAGTTGGTGGTGCAAAAGTATAGCAAAGGTTTGCTGCCATCTAGTGGATACATACAGAGCAAACCTTAACAGCTGGGGAAGTATTTATAAAAGATCAATTTTAGTATATTCTAGGTATCGATACTTTATTGCATTTAGAAAAACTGCCCAATAGCAGTATTTCTCTACTGTGACAGTAATTTTGACATTTTTTTATGTTGTCGTAAATAAAACACTGATTGTTTGATACCAATAAGAATCTGAATTTTGTGGCTGCAGGCACATGACCATAATGTAAAGTAACGTTGTGGCCAGTAAAAGCATCAATATCGTATCAATATCAATATCAACCCATTATAAATATGACCCCTAGACCAATATATTTAAAAGGAAAAGCAGCCTTGTACCAAAACGTTACACTTTATGTGTATCCTATGTATGAAGCATTAAATACATAGGTTATAAAGACTGATGTGCATGGTGTATTTCTACTTTAGTTACCTCATTATTTTACACGGTGATGCCATATTTAAAAGAAATCAGATGTACATATGGAAAATAATAGAGGCGCAAAGTACATAATAATTTTACAATGCTGTAAAATAACAAAAGTGTAAAATAATGATAATAACATGGGTTATTATAGAAAAAATTCCAAGTTTTATAAGTATATGAATATTGCACAGATTCTACCATGACAAGAAAATTCCCATTTCCAACATTTATTCCAGACCTGGGGAAAGTAAGGCCAGGGGGCCACATGCGGCCCTTTGGTCTCTTCTGACTCAATACTTGCCCTGTACCCAAATATTCTTAATATTATTTGATTGTTTCAGGCTGGATAATTGATTTATTTTTATTTTATAAAAAAAAAATTATGACCCGATCAATTCATTAAAGGAATAGTTCACTCTCGGCCCTTTGCCACAATCCTAGTTTCTCATGCGGCCCCCTGTGAAATTTAGTTGCCCAGCCCTGATTTAGTCAAAGGCATCAAGGCCACAGTAATCATTCACATAAAACAAGTAGCAACTGAACTAGTGTATTTACCATATTTTTGAACTTTTGATTTTAACATTATGTCTTACACTTTACACTACAACATTTTCCAAGCTTAACCACGAGGAACCTATCCATTAGAATCCTTTATATAAAAAAAACATAAAGAATATGGCTATACAGAGTATTGAAGGCCAAAAAAATGGCTTCAATGATAAAAGTTATCATTTTTATCACCCGATCTGAAAGGTCTATCTCAGTGTCCTAAAATCCTTGGCTTTGACCTGTGCGGTGGCATTCCCGGGTTGCATAGTCAGACAATCCAGGGCAGAGCTAGACAGGGCTTAAATAGGCTCTGTCTCTGCTCAGTTCCCTGCATATTGGGTGGCTTATAAATTATGTATTCTAAAGCAGAATTCTATCCTAACATACATTTTCTAAAGAGAAACTGATGAATAAAATGTGTGGTTTGTGTGAATGTTTTGTGGGCTGACTAACACTGGCTGGTGAACTGGAGGGCTGACTTGACACTGGATAGTGAATTGGAGGGCTGAAATAAGAGTGGCTACTGAACTCTCTAGCCCTCCAGTTCAGCAGCCACTTTTAAGTTAGCCCTCCAGTTCAGCAGCAACTTTTTAGACAGCCCCCCATTTCACCAGCCACAGTTTGGTCAGCTCTCTAGTTCAACAGCCATTGTTAAAGGGTAAGTCCACCTCTTAAATATTTTTTTGTATGTATATTTTGTATACATATGTAGGTAAATAGTATACCTGTAGGTATAATATAGGTATAGTATGGGTTTGGAGTTTGATGGAGTTTGGGAGAAAATTAAAATCTAGACCAAAGCTGTGCAGGGATAAAATGAGAAACCTACAAAAACACATACTATATATCTCATTATATACAGATATTGATATACACAAATATGTATGATACATATATGATGATAGTTATATACCATCGTATCTAGATTCTATCACATTTTTGTGTGCAAACTATTTACGCAAGAGCACAGATTGGATAGATGGAACATTGGATAGATGTTATTTTTCTTTTATATCTTTAAATCTATGTTAAAATCTTAATTAGCTATCATTTGCATTTTCTACCATAATCCATTAAGGACAATAGATACATGATGAAATTGTATAGATATGTACATATTAATATTTATAATAAAAGTTTACTTTAAACTTGAAAAAGTGGCAATGTCATCACACATAACCCAATCATGCAGATTTTTTTTCCTGTAACCATGACAACTATGACATCACACAGAAAATGTCATAGTTTGCCATTTTTGCAGTTGTTGAGATCCCGATAAGTTGTGTTTTTTTTATAGCTCAGCTCTCCGCAAATACAGATATTTCAAATTTTCCTTGTAATTAATATCATTATACAATAAGATAATTATTTATTATTAAAGGGTAGCTAAACAAACAAATAATTAAAGGACAGATTAGTTGGAAAATTGGATAAAAGTTTTCTTTTATATCATTAATCCTATGTTAAAATCTTAATTAGCAGAGAGTATCAAACAAAGGTTGACATTTTTGCAGTTTGTGACATCCCGATCAGTTGTGTTTTTTGATAGCTCTCAGTAAGTACAGATATTTTTTATATTTTGCCTTTTATTATTTACCTGGTAATCAATAGCGATATTATACAATAAGAGATCATTATTAATTATGAAAGGATAACTAAACAGACTAAGATTGAAGAAATGTAGAAATTATTTACCAAATGTATAGTAACAGAATAGATATATAATAAATACATAGAAGATTTTATATTCCCGATATTGATGTATGTGGTTCACTATTAAACTGATTTTCTTGGAGTGCTGCCCTCATTTTTGTATTGTGGATCTACCACTCTTTATTATAGGCTATAAGTGTTCACAATGGGATTAACCAGCAGCAAGCAGAATAATCATAGAGACCAGGTAAGGATAATATTTTTTTTACTTTTGATTTCAATATTAATTATATTAATTATAGCTGTTGACACTAGAATCAGTTAATGAACAATAGCAGTTTGAAAAAAGTGAAGATCCTGATGGATTCCAAGACACCACAAGGTAAAAAAGTGCTTTATTGTACCATCAACAGCACAACGTGTTATCAGTAGAGATGGCAGAACTTTCGAAAGTTCGGTCCGTTTTCGAACTTTCGAACTATACGGAAAGTTCAAAAGTTTGAAAACAGACCCATTAAAGTCAATGGGAGTCAAATAGTTTGAAAAGTTCTAATGAAATACAATTAAAATATCAATGGTAACTTAATGTAAATGGCTGTGGGACCTGGGAAATGGTCTGGGGAACATGTTAGAATATCCAGGACATTCGAAAAATCAATTTTACTCTCACTTGCACTATTTTCGAGCTCTCGCGATGTTCGCGCCTAGGTATCATGTACATTTTACTCGCGGATTCAATGCTCGCATATAGGCTTTTAATGGACACTTACTCCTAGATTAGATGTTCGCGTTAGATACCATGGACATTTTTCTTGAGGATTCGATGCTGTGGATAGGTTTTAATGGCACTTTACTCGCAGATTCGATGCTCGCGTTCACGCCTAGATACCATGGACATTTTACACGCGGATTTGATGCTCGCGTATAGGTTTTAATGGACACTTACTGCGCGATTCGATGCTCGAGTTCGTGCCTATATACCATGGACAGTTTAACTCGCAGATTCGATGCTCTCGTATAGGTTTTAATGGACCCTTTACGTGCTGATTCGATGCTCGCGTATAGGTATAATAGGCATTTTACTCGCATATTCGAACGGTCGAACATTCGATATTTATCGAAAGTCTGAAAATACGGGTCGGGTCGGGACAGTTCAGATGTCTGAATTCGTTCGAATTCGAATAGTTCGGCTCGAACTCTGGTTACAAGTTCGAGTCCATCTCTAGTTATCAGGTGGTAAAGGATCAGTCAGATCCGAAACATATTGTGCTTTTGATGGTACAATAAAGCACATATTTGGCATACCCTGTGGTGTCTTGGAATCCATCAGGATCTTCACTTTTTTCAATCTATTGTTCCTTATTGGTCGCAGGAGTAGAGCGAACCAGAGGGGCCTGATGGTGGCACGTATGCAGACAATATTCTTACCTGGTATATAGAGTCAGTTAAAGGGTAACTGTGGTCCAAAAATGACTTTAGCTAAATTGACAGGAATTGCTTTCCTGAGGATTTTTGCAATTTACTTTCATTATTTATTTTACATCGTTTTGAAGATATTTACATTTATATGTGTGATATGGTTGCAGCATCACCAGGTCCCCTGCACTTCGCACTTCCTGCTTCCTGCACTGAAACCATGTGACAGTCCCTCTTCTGTTTCCACCTCCTTGTGGGCCCCCATGGCCCCTCCCCTTGCAGCCCCTTGGGCCTTTCCCTGGCAAACTCCTGGGGCCCCCTCCCACTTGGGGGCCCCTCCCACTCGGGCCCCTTCCACTCAGGGGCCCCAGGGCCCCTTCCACTTGGGGGCCCCTCCTACTCGTGGGCCCTTCCACTCGGGGGCCCCAGGGGCCCTTCCCATTTGGGGGCCCCTCCCACTCGGGCCCTGCCCATTTAAGGGCCCTAGGGGCCCTTCCCACTTGGGGCCCCTCCCACTCGGGGGCCCCAGGGGCCCCTTCCACTTGGGGGCCTCAGAGGCCCCTTCCACTCGGGGGCCTCAGAGGCCCCTTCCCATTTGGGCCCCTCCTACTCTGGGGCCCCTGGGCCCTTTCCACTTGTGGGCCCCAGGGCCCTTCCCACTCAGGGGCCACTGGGCCCTTCCCACTCAGGGTCCCTGGGCCCCTCCCACTCAGGGCGCCAGGGCCCCTCCCACTCGGGGGTCCTTCTCACTGGGGGCCCCAGGGTCCCTTCCCATTCGGGGCCCCTCCCACTCGGGTGCCCCTGAGTCTCTTCCACTCTTGGGCCCAGGCCCCTTCCACTTGGGGCCCCTGGGCCCCTCCCACTCAGGGTACTTCCTACTGGGGGCCCCGGGTCCCTCCCACTCGGGGAGGGCCACAGACCCGCGAGTGTGTGAGCCACAGAGTCCGTGAGTGGGAGGGGCCACAGGGAGCTGCAAGGGAGGGGACACAGGGCCCACGATTGGGAAGGGCCAGCAAGTGGAGGCATTTAAAAAAGCAGTGCTGTATTGACAGGAATTGCTTTCCTGAGATTTTTGCAATTTACTTTCATTATTTATTTTACATCGTTTTGAAGATATTTACATTTATATGTGTGATATGGTTGCAGCATCACCAGGTCCCCTGCACTTCGCACTTCCTGCTTCCTGCATGAAACCATGTGACAGTCCCTCTTCTGTTTCCACCTCCTTGTGGGCCCCCATGGCCCCTCCCCTTGCAGCCCCTGGCCTTTCCCTGGCAAACTCCGGGGCCCCCTCCCACTTGGGGCCCCTCCCACTCGGGCCCCTTCCACTCAGGCCCCAGGGCCCCTTCCACTTGGGGCCCCTCCTACTCGTGGGCCCTTCCACTCGGGGGCCCCGGGGCCCTTCCCATTGGGGCCCCTCCCACTCGGGCCCTGCCCATTTAAGGGCCCTAGGGGCCCTTCCCACTTGGGGCCCCTCCCACTCGGGGGCCCCAGGGGCCCCTTCCACTTGGGGGCCTCAGAGGCCCCTTCCACTCGGGGGCCTCAGAGGCCCCTTCCCATTTGGGGGCCCCTCCTACTCTGGGGCCCCTGGGCCCTTTCCACTTGTGGGCCCCAGGGGCCCTTCCCACTCAGGGGCCACTGGGCCCTTCCCACTCAGGGGTCCCTGGGCCCCTCCCACTCAGGGGCGCCAGGGCCCCTCCCACTCGGGGGTCCTTCTCACTGGGGGCCCCAGGGTCCCTTCCCATTCGGACATTAGGGGCCCCTCCCACTCGGGTGCCCTGAGTCTCTCCACTCTTGGGCCCCAGGGGCCCCTTCCACTTGGGGGCCCCTGGGCCCCTCCCACTCAGGGGTACTTCCTACGTGCCCCATTGTCCCTCCCACTCGGGGAGGGGCCACAGGACCCGCGAGTGTGTGGAGCCACAGAGTCCGTGAGTGGGAGGGGCCACAGGGAGCTGCAAGGGGAGGGGACACAGGGCCCACAATTGGGAAGGGCCAGCAAGTGGGAGGCATTTAAAAAAGCAGTGCTGTGGGCTGTGCTGTTCTCCCCACCCCCTCCTACCCTTCAGTCATGCACTGAGCATGTGTCAACCGCAGATTAGAGGAGGAAACAGTATTTCTGACCGCAGATTCAGAACCTCCCACCCCCTAACTTTCTGATCAGTGATTTCTTCATATTTTGGGCTGTGCAGCACGTAGAGAGGTGGTTGATGGCTCGTTTTAAAGGTATGAACCTGGCCTTTCATTTAAAATAAACTTGTTTGGAGACCACAGTTCCCCTTTAATATTAAAGTAAATACAATAAGCAATAGAATTTTTCTTATTTAACCATTACTCTTTTTCCTCTATTTCTAGGACTGTGTAACTTCAGTTACTGAGACTGACACCGTCTACAACATCACTGATTTTTCAGATATTCGGGCAAGGCCGTATTTAGACGATATTAAAGCCCAGTTAACTAGTGACATCATACTGGAACTGAGGCTAATAAAGAGGGCTGAAAAGATTACGACCCATAAAAAGACCCCCACTCGTATAAAAAAACTCGGATAAGAAGATTAAAGATCTATATGCCGAGCTTAAAAAAGGTTCAGAAAGTGATTGTTTTCCGGGTGACTGAAAGACATCCGGGTATGCTATAAAGGAATCCTGAAATGTACCTAATAAGGGGAATGAAGAATTCTATTGGCGACCCTGCCTGGGGGGGACACTAGACATTTAAACATAAACATAAATTTTATCTCAGAGCCCCTCACAAATCAGATCCAATATTTTCTTATATTTTTTTTCTTTCTCATTTGGGCTGTTGGATGAATGTTAACATAAGTTTGTTTAATCAATGCGTCTGTCATTGTTCACACAAATTAAACTCTAACCCATTGGTACCACCAATAAAAACTCAAACAAGTTAGTTGGCTACAGCTCTATAATAAAGTCTTTCAATATTTACTTTCTGTGAAACAATGTCCCACAATGCTTTGTGTGGTTGGTATAACTTTGGTTTCTGTTTTTTACAGATCGAATCATATTTTTTGATTGTCCCAAATGTGATGGCGACTCTTTGCCATCCGACAGGTATGTACCAGGTGTGATAGTTCATGTCTATCAATAGACCTTATGGAAAGGAATGTAGAGCCCCCATACGTTCCTTGTGTGAAAGCATCAGATGGAAAGAAATGTACAAAATTTAGATTTCAATCCCCCACTATACAGAGAGACATAAATGAAAAGAATTTACTTCTCACAAAAGAGGAAGAAGAATTTGAAAATTTCTAATTTGGATCCGGCAAAAACTAAGCCTTTCACCAAAGTCTCATCAGTTGGCATACACACTCTTTCTACAGCAGTAATCATACCTCGCTTAAACTTCCAATAGCCACTGCCAAACACCTATGGCCCAGGGCCCTTGGCTGGGGGTGCCTGCCATACTGCCATATCTGGTCCTGGGCGCCTGGCTTGGGGTGCGTGCCATCTCTTGTCCTGGGCACCTGGCTTGGGGTGCGCGCCATCTCTGGCTCTAGGCGTTCGGCTCGGGATGCATGCCATCTCTGTCCCTGGGCACCTGACCCAATTAGGTTTAAGATGCATGTCTGGCAGATTTTTTGGAGTTGAACTTATGTAGCATTGTTGCTTGTTGGAGTTGTTGGGCAGAAAATAGAATTCTAAATGATCCAACCAAGACACATATAGAAAAAATCCTGCAATCAAAACCTCAACTACATGATAGTACAGGGAACACCAGGATTCAAAGTTAGGAAGATCCCAGAGAGAAAAGTAAAATGAAGAGTCATTTGGCCCCAAAGACACAGCCAGGAAGATGCAGGTAAAGCAATTTCGGTGAAAGTCAATCTGTTCACCCAGGGAACTTGGTCTCTTTCTCCTCTTCACTGCTCAATGTGTCATTTAACATGTCTTCTGTTTCTTTCTCTCCCAGGAGAAGGTACAACTATGATTCAGGGCACAGGCCGACTGCCATATGGAGTCAGGAAGGAATTTTTCCATCACGACAGAATGACAAATACACCCTATGGTTTTTTCGCCTTCCTCTGGATCGTAACAATCTGTGCAGTTTAAAGCATCAGGACAGACACCACCTCCAGGCCATTTAGATTTCCCACAGGCAAACCTTAGATTTTCCTTAGAGGCAAACCACAAGCAGTACCACCAATCTCCACATCACTAGCATATCACAAACACAATAAAGTATGCTGCTGGCTGCTAACTAACTATGCTATAGTCACACCAGTCAGCGGGAAAGCATGCACCTTACACAAAGATACAGTGTGCGCTGCATGCTGACGTGCTGTGGATCAATCATGCGTGCTTGCATTGTATGACTGCCATTTTGCTGCCTGGAGAAAGATGGGCCTATT
Source organism: Hymenochirus boettgeri (assembly GCA_019447015.1). Classification (NCBI taxonomy): domain Eukaryota; kingdom Metazoa; phylum Chordata; class Amphibia; order Anura; family Pipidae; genus Hymenochirus; species Hymenochirus boettgeri. The sequence continues at coordinate 261,378,861 of CM033470.1, read as the reverse complement.
ATAATTGTATTACAATCCTTTAGACAGATAAAAACAATGATTCACATTTATTACTGTTAAAGGAGCAGGGTAACATCAATCCAATGCAGTTTTCACTTGTCAAAAGAATGTCCCCTAAACAACACTGAGCCTCTTCTATACAGTGTTGTGAATCCTGCACTTTATTTTACAATTTAAACTTTTAATTGCGTATTATAAACTCCCTTTCACTACGCTCCCTACTTGCTCTTAATACTAATAGCAATAATTTGAATGGAAGGCAAAGAACTGTTACTGTAACAGTAAACTAGACTGGATGCATATATTAACCCACTGGGTGAGGGAGTTATTCAGAGCCTTTAGAGATGAATAATAATACTAAATCTCCCTATGTAGTATAATTATTAATTTAGACTTACTGCTTGATTGCATATATTTTCTATACAGGGCCGCCATCAGATGTTTCTGTGCCCCATACTGGGTAATTACTGGGCCACCCATAACATGCACAAACTCAGACACATTACACACAGACTAAAACACATATTAAACAGACACACATATACAATTGCACTTATATTTCACTTTTATTACACTAAATAGGTGGAACTCAGACGCTAGTAAAAGCATTGGCACAGACCATTGTGTGCCAACCATTTCTCAGAGTCTGTGTCAATGATTTTACCAGTGTCTGTGCCAACCATTAATCAGATACATTTAATATCCCCTCATGCCCAGCTCTTATAGACTGCTTACTGAGACTGGTACAAGAATGCCCTCATACACAGCTTACACAGACTTGTACATATAAGATGTTCTTATGCCCAGCTCACACAGACTGGTACATATAAGATTCCCTAATGCCCAGCCCACACAGATAGGTAAATATAAAATGCCCTTATGTCCTGCAGTTCACACAGACTTGTATATATAAAATGCCCCCATAGACAGTAAAGTCACTTACTGACTGAGTCACTTGAAGCCAGGCCGACACAAGGAACTCCAGAAAGCACATGCCCCCTTTCTCTTCTTTTTCTATGAAGGGAACTCACGTGTGGCTGAGATGCTGAAAGAGGATTTTTTTTTAACTACAACCTTTCCCCCACTTTCTGGGCCCCTGGCAAGTGTGTACCCCCCTTGGTGGCAACTTTGCTTTTATATGTTACTGTGATATTGCCTGTCAGAATCATCTGCTGTACCATGAGATCTTTTAAGAATTATATTTTTGGTGTTCTTTGTGACTGTAATATCCATGATTCTAGAAGCAAAGCAGCACATTTATACACTGGATAATGAACCCTACAGTAAAAATAGATAAAGTAGATGGCCTCAAAAATCAGTCATGAAAAAGTAAAGTCAGATAAGTAGATTTACCAGAGTCATCCAAGGGTACAGAATTGGTCTACTTTTCTGAACACACTTAACCAACCTCTAGGTCTACAGAGAAACTGCAAAGTACAATTGTATGCATTGGCCCTTTTAGGTCTTTTTGCTGGGCACGTCTCTGTCTGTAGCAATGCAGTGAGGGATTAATAATTGTATGGCTGTAGTAGTGAAGTGGGGCCCCCTGATGTTTACAGGGCCCTAGGCACATGCATACATATTGGCTATTATTTTATTTAAGATATGTAAAAGATTGATATTTGTTTTGTTTTTTACTTGCTATATGAATTTGGCTGAGAAATCCATCTTTTAATCCATCTTTTTTCCTTTTTTCCCTGGGAAATCTTAAAGTTCAAATTACTAAAAAAAAAAACTGCTTAGGGAAGTGTGAATTTTCCAGAAATATGTAGTTTGTTGGGGGTATATCTCAGATAAATAGATCTAAAGTGTGAAAACTGTTCAGCCACTGCATGTGGCTAGATAGACTTTGTATCTGTAATTATAGTTATGCATTGCATAAATTTAGGACTATTTGCTGGTCACGTTATGAAAATCTGTGTTTGGGAATGTTGACATTTTGATCACAACTTACCCCTCTAGCTATTAACCTGCTGGTATTTCATTTCTCAAAATTTCAACTGTGGGAATATTTTAATTCATCTATTATTTGGTTTACAACAAGTTTCAGATGAGCTTTTACATTTCTATTTGTTGTTCTCGTTTAGTTTCAGGTGTCTTCCTAAATTCTTTCTACAAATAAAAACAAGACAATCAGAATCAGATTTGTATTTTTTTTCACAAAATAAATTTAAACCTACAAGAAATTTGATTTGGCATTTGCTACGACAATATGAAAATGAAATATATAAGACAGTATAATATTGAAAATAAAAAGTACCAACCCAGACAATATAACAATCGAACAGACAGTGTTAGAGTATTCACGTTGTTTCATGTAGATTTTGAACAAGAACATGAATGGGTGATTGTTGCAGTTTGTCATTGAGAAGAGATACAGCTCAAGGAAAGATACTGTCTCTATGCCTTTCAGTTTTGTCTGTTTGGTATCTCACCCCCAAAGGAGATAGAAAATAGAGTTGTCAGGATGTGAGGGTTTTTTTCTGTTAAATGGATGATCAATTATATTTTGAAAAAATTACTTTATTTACCTACATTTTTTGACAAGGTTTACCAGAAAATCTAGTTTTTGACAAGAGTTGTTTTCATATCTTTTTTATACCCTATAATGATTGCCTTTGAGGCCTCTTACAGGTCATTTGTGGATCCTCTTCTTTTTTTCTCTTACTTCTTTTTCTTTCTTCTAGTTTAATTTTGCCCAACCATTAAAATTAGCTGGAAGCTGCCTTGCTTCATTGCTGCTCTGTGCCTGCTGTTGTGCTACATTCCAGCACTATTCCACTACTGCTCTTTGCCTGCTGTTGTGTCACATTCCATTTCTACTCCTGCCTGCTGCGTTGCCATACTCCATTACTGCTCCTGCCTGCCATTGTACCATACTCCACTTCTACTCCTGCCTGCCGCTGAGCCATACTCCATTACTGCTCTGTCCCTGTTGTTGTGCCACACTTCATTATAGCTCCTGTGCAGTGTTTCTGTATCTTCTGCTACAAGCACTCTTACCCCACTGAATCCTGAATCACCTGTTGTTACTACTAGTCTGTCCTCAGGCTCAGAGACGCAAGGACATTTAATTCCCATGTCCGTAGCTTATATTTGGGAGGTTTCATGGGGTCAAGGGAGGCGTGACTTGTTTTTCATTGTAAAATCCCAATTTATAGTCTTGTACTCTGCAAAAGTTAGTTACCAGATAATGCAAAGATCTGAGGAAAGGAGGAAGCTTCCGAAAGCTAATCTATTAAAAAAACTATTGTTAGTGCAAATAAAAAGAGTATCACATTTTATACTTTCCTATTTTTTTGTAATTTATAGTCTTAAATCGGAAGGTAGAAAAACAGAAAGAATTGTATTATTTATTATTATTTACTTAATATAATTATAATTAAATATTGACATTAATGTAGAAAACCAGAATAATTGTTCACACTTTGACCATATTTTTCCAAATGTATTCATTTTATAATAATAGATACCATTAGATTTTTTTTTGACCTTGCGATTATATTACTTTTAAATCTCAGTAAAAGGGAAAATACAAAGAAATACCTTAGCCTTTAATCAACCATGTCTACAAAATATAAATTGATGAATGTAAAGAACTATCAGGGAGATTCAATAAAAGTTTTTATCGTTTAAAATGGTGCTAATTTTGCCCCAACCAATCAGATCTTATTTAACATTTGTAAGCTAACATCTGATTGGTTGGGGCAAAATTAGCACCATTTTAAACGATAAGAACTTTTTTTGAATAACCCTGAATGATTGTAATGATGGCCAATAATAAACAATTAAAAAATCCGATATACAAAACTGTTGTGCAGTATTTAAATATGATTAATGCTATAATGGACTTATAGTGCCAGACCACCAGAGTAACCCACTGTTTGCCATGCTACCCATAAATCATCCCATAAAACAGTGATCTGGTAATACAATAAACAATACCTTTAAAAAGTCTTTGATTTCCTCAACCCCAATAATTGTTGATTCAAGAAGAAAATCATCTTCTTTCTTAAACAGCTGCACAAAAAATGAACTTATATTTTATATAAGATATATATATACATATATATAATATATATTATATATATATATCTTATTATATTATATAATAACCTATATATCAGGGGTGGACAATCTGACCCAGTCTGGGGGTCGCACTAGCAGGTGTCTTTTTGGCTCTGCCCTCAAACCACCCATTTGCTGCCCATGAACGAGCCAAACTCCTCCCACTGCCCACCCAGATGCCTTATTCATCAATGTGTTATATCTAAAGAAACTTACAGTTTTGACAAGTCTTTAGCTGGCCATACACTTAGATATTAGATATTAATGTTCTATTGTCAAATATTTTAAATATGTAAAAATGTCTGTTAGTCGATCATAAAATGATTGGACCAGATAATTGCTTGAAAGTTGTGAGTAAAACGCAAGTCTTATAATGAAAAATAGAAAAAAACACAAACATTTAGAAAGAATAAACTAGAATTTATTCATTTGGAATATACAGTATATCTCGGAAATAGTTTGGTACAAGGCGGTAGAGGGTAAATCAGTAAATGGGATAATAATTAATAAAGAATTTTTGAATCAATATAAACCCATTGTAATTACTAGGATCAACTGGGGCAATATTAGTGCTGACACATGAAGCCTTTTACTTCCTATTTTATTAGTCTCCTTATATGATCTCATCCTCTAAGGGCAAAGCAGGGGCACTATCTGGTGTTACACAACCTTGCAACAATTACATGAAATGAATTCAAAATATGATCAATATCCTTGTATTAACTATTACAAGTTCTATCAGCAATAAAGTGTGCAGCTGGTATGCACAGCCCCATTATGAAATTAAAATTAATATTAGGACAATATGCTCTGTCTGTATAATTTACACACACACGCACACACACACACACACACACACACACACACACACATATACTAGCAAAAGTGTGCCCATTGGTACACAGTGGAAATTATGTGAGTGTATGTTTTGGTATGTGTGGATACAGTGGATATAGAATTTTACACAGGTATATCACAGGTATATTTTAAACAGTTACTCAGTCACCAGCATCCAGGGAAACCAAATAGAATAATCCTGCAGCAGGTCTGAGAATAGACCCAGGCAATCCTGCCACACTGTGTGGTTCAAACTAAACCACTTCATTGGGTGACCTGAGACCCTAAACAGGATCCAGATAAACATGTTCATACTTATTAGTATTCACCACGGCATGTTCCACATTTATAGCTGCTTATGTTACGACTTGGGAGAAAAGGATACTGATTAGCTTTATAGAATAAGGTGAGGTGGGGTTAAAGGTGCTAAACACTCCTCACAGAGTATAAAATGAAATAGAACCTTTTTATAACAGAAGGTACCTCACAGCCTCAAGTTATTAAAATAGCATTGCCCTAATAATGTAACTTATAAACACGTATTTCTCACTGACCTTTCACATGTTTGAAAACTACAACTCCCAGCATTCTCTGTTATCAGTAATTTTCTCCTTAATGTCCATTGGCTAATGAATGTATACAGATGCAATACAGCCTAATGATATAGAGCATGGGTGTTTCTTTTCACATGTTTAAAAACTACAACTCCCATCATTGACTTGTTGCACAGAATGCTGGAAATTTTTATTTTCATACATCCTAGAATAAAGCCATTTTTTCGTGCTTTAGCGATTCCTACCGAAAGGCAGTGATCCAACTGCCCTTCCATTACATCCATAGCTATTACACTTTTGGCCTAGGGAAGGATTATTAGGTCGCTTCAGTCATTAGGAGTCATGAACCTTACCAAATTTGCCCTCCCTTGCATCCATCTGCCAGCTAGAATCCAGGGGGTCTAAGTGTAATAAACCTGCAGGTCTGAGAATAGACACAGACTATCCTGCCACAATGTGCCATTCAAACTTAACATTACCATCAGACAACCTGACACCCTATACAGGACCCAGATTCATACATTTACCACAGGAAGTTCCAGATTTACAGTCACTATGGGGTTAGGAAAGCACAGGATACTGATTAGCTTTATAATTTAAGGAGAGGTGGGGTTAAAGGAGCTAACAGCTCCCCACAGAGCCTTCTTATAACAGAAGATACATCATAGCCTTGTGTTATTATAATAGTATTGCCCTAATAATCTAACATATAAAAAATATTTCTCATTCCCAGGTTATCTAGACAAATGGGTGGGGACATGCAAAGTATTATCCTTAATGTCCCTTTTTCATACAGATATAGTTGAAAAACTTGCTTCAGAGCACTTTTTAATAACTGATAACTGCTTTATATTTCAGAATTAAATCCTTGGTATACCTGCCTGGCTTTACCACTATGCAAAAGGCTAAGGACTTGCAATCAAGCACCATAAACCCAACCATTAAAATAGGCTGCCAACTCAAATTGTTCTTGCCAATCAGTCCACTCCCTAGTTACCCCATCAAATGGATCAGATTTAAAAATAGGTTTGGCAATTGGGCCTGGTAGAGCTCTGAGTCTAATTGGGGCATTTCATCTGCAGGCAAGGACAGGAGGATTTAAATCAATGCTTTCAGTAGCAGCCTCAATAGCTTAATACAGAGAACAATTAAACAGATAAAACAGGGAGAATAAATGGCATTACCAGCTCTGCTGCCACTAATTTGTACCAAATCACTGTCTTATGGAATGATTTATGGGTAGCATGGTACACATTGGTTTACTCTGGTGGCCTGGCACAAAGCAGACAATGCACTTACTCTCTTTTAACAAGATAAAACAGTTTTAATTACATTTAACAGTAAAAAACAGTGGAAAAAAAAGTATTGCAATGATTTAATAACAAACCATAAACAGTCTCCCCACATAACATGTGCAGTAATGGAGTAGTCCCTGCCTATGGTGCACAATTTTAAATATTGACCACACCTGTATATTGTGTCCTTGTAAAATTGTGTACACTTATCTGTTGCCTCAGAGTTTATATCCAATAAGGTAAATTGTCTGTCCTCCCAATAGGTGGTAACAGGATCTTATACACAGGATCTTGTGTTGCATTCAATCAGGATATCACACTTTGCAAGGCGTCACACCAAAAAGATCAGTGCCATCAGGAGGACACACCACATAATTCTATCTACTTTCACTTTCTCTCCTCCTAGCCATAGAGAGCAAGGATGTATTGTCTTTTATTACTCCCTGATACCACATAAAAGCTGGAGGTTGTATATAAGGAGCCTTGGTGTATGTGTCCATTACAAAACACATCACGTCCTGTGTGGCATACAGAATTTTAGTGCACATAAACAGGTTCCCCACATCACTTATGCAGTAATCAGGGGTGTCCCTGTCTATGGTGCACCACTTTGAATATTGACCAGGCCTGTATATTGTGTGTCCTTGTAAGTTGGTGTACACTTATATGTTGCCTCAGAGTTTGTAACCAATAAGGTAAATTGTCTGTCCAATAATCTGTCCTCCCACAGGTGGTAACAGGATCGTATACACAGGATCTTGTGTTACATTCAATATCTCTCCAAAGCACTCACCACAATCTACTTTCACTTACTCTCCTCCTAGCCATATAAAACAGGGATGTCTTGTCTTTTATTACTCACTGATACCACCTGCAGGCTGGAGGTGGTATATGAGGAGCCTTGGTGTATATGTCCATTACAATACACATCACATCCTGTGTAGCAGACAGAAACTTTTTTGGATTACACTTCCTTTCACATGGAGCAGACACAGGGGTGTGGTTTAACCTAGATGTGACAGAACTACAGCTCTCAACCTCAGACCAAACGGAGCTTTTCCAGCTCACAGGGTCAAAACCAGGTTGAGGGCTGCCGTCACTTACCATATACCACTAACCAGGTATATAAAACACTGCCACCACCCACACACTAACGGCTGTGGGAACTGATACCAGTGACGATACCACAACTCTCAACCTCAGACCAAACAGAGCTTTGCCAGCTCACCGGGTCAAAACCAGGTTGAAGGTTGTCATCACTAACATATACCCTTTACCAGGTATATAAACTACTGCAAAACCCACTTACTAACGGCCCTGGAAACCGATACCAGCCTTAACGGCTATAACTTTAAAATAATACTAAATACCTGTATCACTCGCTGCCACGCTCAGGCAGGAATAGTATCAGATAATACAAGAAATACAGAATACAATTACTATATGTAGCGTCTCAGAGGACAGGATTCTTCTGTTAGAGCACTAGGAGAATCAGCTTAATGATTTTATATAATAATGTTTAATAAAACAAAAACGATGCAATAATGATTACAAAAATAATTAACAAACAGACATAAAAACAAGCAACAGTAAAATAAAGGGATAAAAGGTGAAAATACTTATATGCTGGTCAAAGTCCAAGTCCTTAAAAGAATAAGTCCATTTGATGAAAAAGAGTTCCTTGGCTCCAAAAAGGTAACTCGCTGTAATCCACTTTCATAAGATTTAATCAGGAGCCCCCTTCCAGTACCTGTGTGGCTCCTTATCTACCCCCAGGCAAAAGGGGAGCAAATAATTTACCCCCAACCAATCACCAACAGGTGTCATAACTCTGTGGTACAAGGTGCTACCAACTGGAAATCAACTAAATTAGTTATTGTCATGAATTTACCAGTTGGTAGACACCAAACATGACAGATATGGAAAATACAGTTGACCAGAATGACATAATGTAGGTTTCCATCCTCTACTAAGACCTACATACATGCTGTTTGGATTGTAGTGAATGGTCTCACCTACCTGGAACCATATTTCATATCGGCCCACCATATTCTATTACATAGGCAGAGTTATGTATATGTTATGGAAAAGGGGATTGTTCCTTTATCATAGTTAAACCAAAGTTCATATTCCCAGGTCTGTTTGACCTCCTGCTGAGATTAGGAGACTCAAGACTACTGTATCCTTTAGAAGGAAGGTCTAAGGAATACCAATTCTTGGCTCCCTACTGGGTTTATGGCACCTCAGCCAAATGGTAGAGGAGTACAGAAGAAAGATAGGAAACAAATGTACAGTATAATAAAACTAATGTAATCTGCTATTACAAACAGTGTATGATTTTTAAAAAATTACCCTAGAGCTTCTTGCAGCAAGATCCATATCATGACACCTCCCCTCTAAGATGGTTGCAAGGAAGGAACTAAACATTCTTTCCAACGCGAACAACCTCCATTTGCTCTGCTGTGCCATGGCCTCTTTCTTCTTTTGCGTTGATAGCGACATCACGTTGCTTGGAAATACATTTCCTTTCGTAAACTATCGATCAGATTACAGATCCAGGATGATCAGCTCCATCATTATCATCACCCTCACCCCCTGGGGTGCTTTTGTGCCTAGGGAGCTGTATACAATTTCCGCCGGGCAAAAAAAGGAATTTTTTTTGGCCTCTATTTCCCAGAATCCTCTCTTGGCCAGATCCTAGGTTAACACTGTTTCCGACATAATTTTTACAACTTTCCGACCTTTTTCTACCCTCCTGCACAAAACTTTCTTGTTTTTCTGGAGACAAAGAGCAATAGTTGGTGAAGCTTGGCAGGGGTTGAGTCAACTGGGTCAGAACAAGGAATGAAATTGCAAACACCGTCTCCCTGCTGTGATGCCAATGACTGTTCCCCAGCAGTGCTTTCAGCACTGTGAGTGACTGTGGACACAGGTAACACTTTATGAACAGTTAATACAGTAAACACATTTTTAACAGGTTCATCATTTTCATTTGTAACATTTAACATACATGTATCTGGCAACATTTCATGTAATTGCTTTACATTTTTCTCACCTCCCTCTTGCACAGAACAATCCACCTTCAACCCACTCCCCTCCCTCTGTCCAGCCCCAAGATTCTCAGATGCCACATCCACATCTTTACACATTACCTTGGTAAGTCCAGAGTGTCCAATATGGGAATCCTGGGTATCATCCGAAGGTGCAAAATAGGAGACAAGGTTTCCGAGATCATTTTCTAATAATACAGACGTAGGGATCTCATCATAGACTCCAACCTCTCTTATCCCCCATCCAGACCTTCAGCCCAGTCAATAAAAATCTTTCCTTGGGGAACCTGTACACAGGCTGTTCCAAATCCTCTGAGGGTGACAAATTTCCCAGGAATTATATCCTCGTCATCCACCAGATCTAAGCGAATAAGGGTAACCATGGCACTGCTAACACGACATCCAGTGACGACTCGGTTGCCTACAAGGATAGGCTGCAGGTTGCCGGGGGTTGACTTTTGTCTTCCGATGGACAAACAAAAATGAGAAAAGGTTGCTGGATGGATGGCCAGTTGAAGTCATCCTCTTCCACATGGGACACTCAATCCTGAGGTGTCTGGGTTTCCCACATCTATAACATCTGCGAATACCGCCTGGGGGTGGTTTGGCATCCATAGCTGCAGAATGCTGGAAAACTTGTTGCATGCGGCCCAACACAACCGCAGAACTATCTGCAAGGCATCCCTGCACTTGGAAATTTGCCCCACACTCAGCCCGTCGCTCCTCCATCACGCACTGATGCTCAAGGAACTCCCAGTACTCCCATGGATTAGTGTTGTTCCTTGGCAATATTTCCTGGAACTGTGAAAAATCACTGCAGGACACAGTTGGCCCAATATTACATAGGCAGAGTTATGTATATGTTATAGAAAAGGGGATTGTGCCTTTATCATAGTTAAACCAAAGTTCACGTTGCCAGGTCTGTTTGACCTCCTGCTGAGATTAGGAGACTCAAGACTACTGTATCCGTAGAAGGAAGGTCCAAGGAATACCAATTCTTGGCTCCCTACTGGGTTTATGGCACCTGAGCCAAATGGTAGAGGAGTACAGAAGAAAGATAGGAAACAAATGTAAAATATAATAAAACTAATGGAATCTGCTATTACAAACTGTATGATTAAAAAAAAATTACACTAGAGCTTCTTGCAGCAATATCCATATCTTGACACTACCATTTTGACCATACCATGTTGAAATAGGGATCTCAGCTCTGTAAGTAAGTTTATTTTGTGTATTTGGTGTTGTACCTAATAAAAGTCAATGCTATACTTTATATACATTTATTGACGGTCATTTAAATGGTAATAGTGAGATAGTACATACATACATATACAACTTTCCTATATCTAATATCATATACCCCCCACCACATTGGTAGCTCCTTAAAACTCAATGCAATTTCCTATGGAGATATAAATATATTTATATAATATAAGGGATAAGGGACTAGCAAAACTGTGTTCGTTGGTGCACAGTGGAAATTATGTTTTGCTAGGTAATTATTTTTATTGAAAGCTCGGGGTCATGCTCTGAGTGATACCAACACAAAGTGCACAAACATGCAAGTGATTTGGGATCTGTCTGCCTTTCCCTTATGCATACAGCTGTTAAGCTGTAGGGCCCGAGAGAGGCCACTTACACCCTTTTAGCCGGTAGGTATCAGGATCAATTCTGAACTTGCTCTCTCTTTTCACTCCCAGCAAGTATCCAGGGGGAGGCTCAAAAAAAGTCTGAAAGTCCCCAGGCAATCCCACCACATAATATGATCAAACACACACATACTCTCCCATTTCTATTTGACCTGCCAGCTTTTCACATGTTTAAAAGCTACAACTCCCAGCATTCCCTGGCTGCACAGAATGCTGGAAAATGTATTTTTCATACATCCTGGAATACAGCCCGTTTACTTACTTAAAGACATTAAAAGCCTATGATTTAGCAATCCTTACCTAAGGGTTTGAATATGCACATGTTTGAAAACTACAACTCCCAGCATTCTCTGTTAGCAGTAAGTTTCTTCTTTATGTCCATTGGCTAATGAATGTATTAACATGCAATACAGTGTAATGATATAGAGCATGGGTGGTGAACTTTTCACATGTTTAAAAACTAAAACTCCCAGCATTCCATGGCTACACAGAATGCTAGAAAATTTATTTTTCATACATCCTGGAATAAAGCCCTTTTACTGACTTACACACCTTCAAAATAAAACCTAAATCACATCTCTAGATAATATTTGTGAGAAGTTATTGCTGGAAAGGTTCAGCAATGGAACTTCCTGGTTGAACTCTTCCTGTTTGTAGCCATGTGACCAGCTTGTAGTCATGTGACCAGCCTCTGCCTGCATTAATAGGCTCCCCTTCTCAACTGTCAATTTTTTCCCCAGGTATTTCCTGATTTCTTCAGCAATAAGACTCAACTGAGCATGCTTCTCCCCCAGGGGAAAAGGGCCGGCAGAGGTCAGGTGATGTCACTCAACCTACTGGAAGCAGGAAGTTTGAACATTCACCCCAATGTAATTTCTCACAGGGTGAAGCCAGAGATGTGATTGTTGGCTCAGTGTAAAGGATATACTGCAGGCTTTCATTCAACCCTAACTTGTTTTGAGATCACAGTTGCCCTTTAAAAGTCCATGCTTTAGTGATGTTTGAAAACTACAACTTCCAGCATTCTCTGTTAGCAGTAAGTTTCTTCTTTATGTCCATTTGCTAATGAATGCATGAAAAGGCAATACAGTGTAAAGATAGGGTGTTGAACTTTTTACATGTTTAAAAACTACAACTCCCAGCATTCCCTGGCTGCACGGAATGCTGGAAAACATATTTTTCATACACCCTGGAATAAAGACCTTTTACTGAGTTACATACATTAAAAGCCCATACTTTAATGATTCCTACCAAGGAACATTCAAGTGATTCATCTGCCCTTCCCATAATTACATAGCAATTACATTATTGGTTTAGAGAAGGCTTATTCAGGTCCCTTCAGGCAGTAGGAGTCACACTCCACCCCCTATCTGACAGCTATAATCCATGAAATATTAATGGAATAAACCTGCAGGTCTGAGAATAGACCCAGGCATTTCTGTCACTTTGTGCAGTTCAAACCAAACAGCACGATTGGGGAACCTGAGACCCCCCTATCATATATAGATATCACTTACTGTCCAGCAAACTGCAGCTCTCCTTTTTTTATATTGAGAGGGGAGGGGTGGGGTAAGGTGAGAGACTGTAACATGTTTTACAAAGGAATTGACATATTTCACTTGCAACTTCCTACTAATTTTCTATCCTAACTTAAATTCGCTAACACTGCTGTCAATCTAATATTAAGCACACCATTGGATACAACACTAAAAGGGAAGTGATAAATATGTTCCTTTTTAAGCTTACATTGCCTCCATGTAAAACTTTCTAGGATGTGGCTTAACACTCCATTTTGAAGATTCGATTACAAAACAGGAGTGGGGACTATGCAAGTACTTTTATTTATTTATATATTTTGCCTTATTTACATTTCTATATATTTTAATGTTATTACTACATATTTGTTAATATTGATATAACTATTTATTAAGTGCTTAAACAACATATAAACACTGTCCCTATGTATATTACTTTTACCCACCCCCACCAGCATACAGTAGTACCTCCGAAAAACCCAATGTATTCCCCATGAATTTATAAATTTATTTATATTATACATGGGATATATATAAACACATACAATGTTGATCAGCATTCTATCTTGAGTAATGGTGAGTTAATTGTATAGATTCAGTTGCATGCATTTAAACAGGGGCAAATCCGCAACCCCTTATTATGGTAAATAAAGTCCAGATTTGCAGCACTCCATTGCATCAAATAGATTTTATTGGTGATATCCACATCTATTCACCATACAGCAATGTTTCGGAATGCTCCTGTTCCTTTATCAAGCTGAATAACTCATGGTGAACACTTAGATTAGCTTATAACATTTCACATCATCACATGACTACTTCAGTGCATCACATGGTACTAAATATACATCACATGATTCAAACTACAGGTATTCTTAATATTAAAGGCTTTCTCTTAAAGGGCCCCACCCACTTGTGGGTCCCATGGCCCCTCCCACTCATGAGCCCCATGGCCCCTCCCACTCATGGGTCCTGTGGCCCCTCCCACTCATCAGCTCTGTGACCCCCTCCACTCACGGCTCCAGTGGCCCCTCCCACTCACGGGCCCCGTGACCCCTCCCAGTTGTCGGATCTGTGACCCCGTCTACTCGCGGGTCCAGTGGCCCCTCCCCTTGCAGATCCATCCTGGCCCCTTCCCTTGCAGCCCCCTTGGGCCTTTCCCTTGCAGCCTCCTGTGACCCCTCCCACTTGTGGGCCCTGTGGCCCCTCCCCTTGCAGACCCATCCTGGCTCCTTCCCTTGCAGCCCCCTCGGGCCTTTCCCTTGAAGCCTCCAATGGCCCCAATGACCCCTCCTCCTTGTGGGCTCCCCATTGCCCCTCTCCCACTTGCACCTCAGACCAATACCCTCCTTACAGAAAACTGTAAAAGCAGACTTTTTAACAGAGAAAGAACACAGTCTTCTGTAGGGGGTAGGAGGGTTTGAGGTGCAAGTGGGGGAGGGGCCACAGGGCCCACAACTGGGAGGGGGCACAGAGTCCATGCGTGGGAGGGGCCACAGGGGGCTGCAAGGGAAGGGACCAGGTTGGGTCTGCTAGGGGAGGGGACACCGGGCCCAGCTCCTAGTTTTCTGATCAGTGATTTCTTCATATTTTCGGCTGTGCAGCAGATAGAGAGGTGGTTGATGGCTTGTTTTAAGGATAAACCATGCCATACCTATTGCCTGAGCCGAGCTGGGAGGGAGGGAAAATTACTTCCTGACTCTAAATGGCAATCATAAAGGATCATTGGATCTACCAGAACTAATACCAGTTATTTTTAAGAAACTTATCCAGCCTACTCTTGAAACTATTGAATGAACTTGACATTAGCATCTCTGCTGGAAGACAGAGAAGTTTCACACTTTTACCAGAAACTGTACTGTAAAGAAACATTTCCTAACCTGAAGGTGAAACTTCTTTTCTTCTAATCTTAAAAGATGTCCATGTTTCTTTTAAAATTACCTATTAGTGAACAATGTACCAGAGAGTTTATTATATGGCCCATTAATTATAATAAAACCCTAAAGCTGCGTCCGTGAATCCGTGTGTCACTGCAGTTTCAATGGAATCACCACTAGAGGGAGATGGTAATATTGTCTCTCCAGTTCCTATTGACTCACAACTAGAGGGAGAATCACAGGAAACAAGCAAGGCAGAACACAGCAGTTACACAGATTACACAGGTTGCTTGGGACAGAGGGGGACTCGGAGGGGGATTTGGAGGGGACTCTGGCCTTGGGACATTGAGGGGGGACTTTGGCCTTCGGACGCTAAGAGGGAACTCTGGCCTTGGGACATGGAGGAAGGGGGCTATGGTTTTGGGACATGGAGGAGGGGGGCCATGGCCTTGGGACACTAAGGGGGCACTCTGGGCTTCTAGTGCCGCTATTGTAACTGGCTTAATGCCTAGTATATTTATATAATGTGATCAACTCCCCGCACAATCGCCACTTCTCCAATGTAAACAGCCCTAAATTATAGTTAAGCCCCTCCATTCCCCTTATTGTTTTAGTTGCCCTTCTCTGAACTCTTTCTATTTTCAACAGTTCCCTTTTATATTACTATTATTATTATTATTATGGCTTTACATAGTGCCAACATCTTTAGTAGCACTTTACAATTACATAGATACATACACATCAGACCCTGCCCTGAAGAGCTTACAATCTAAGCACATTTAGTCTTCTTTATGATTGTGGGGGAAATCGGAGTGCTCAGAGGAAACACACACAAGCACAGGGAGATCATATAAACACCTTGCAGATGTGACCAAGGGTGGAGTCGAACTCAGGAAGTATTCCGTAATATTTCTCTATAATCTATTCCCCTCTTTTTACAAAACAATATCTTACTAGCTCTAGCCGTTGCAGTAGACATGTTTGATTGTACTATAAGATCTGCAAAAGTCAAATAAAATAATGTTTCATCATATATGGACTTTATTATATCTGACTCTCTATTTAGTTGTATAAAAGTTAATAAACATTTCTGAAGAATGTGTACATGAAGGTCTTTGATTCTTCTACTGATACAGACAGTGCCTTAGAACTACCGGTAAGTACGTTTTTACAGATGTCCTGCAGTGAAACAATTTCATAGGAAAATTATTTTTTTTGTAATTACATATAATTTTCCATAGAGAAACATATATTCTTAATTACTTTCTCAATTTTCTACTCACATTGCACAGTCTATCTATCGTTTAATACCTTCTGTATTGACATTTTCTTATTATAATACAAGCCAAGCCAATTCAATACAAATACAATTCCTAGTACAATACAAGCCAAGCTAGTATTGTGTCTGAAACCGCTGATTTATTATAGGATCAATATTGCATAATCCATACTCAATTAGAGTGTGACTAAGACAGTATTTACAGATAGGCGCAACAATACCATTATCACAAGCATTGTTCTGGTATTATTCTCAGACGTCACAAAATGCTACTAGCAATATTAACTGGAAAAATAAACTAAAATATTCTAAACATGTTAAATATTTTGTAGAATCAAATTCAGCACTGCAATCAGTACCTTTATTTGTTTCATCTTCTTGCAAATACAAAGGCCCAATACTTTCAGTATCAGGGGAAGTAATTCAATGTCCACCATTAATCACCTGTCAGTTACCTGCCCTCAACACCAAATGATATAGTCAGCACTTTATTAGCTGCACTACTAATCAGATAGTTATGGATACTTTTTGCTCCATTCTGGCAGAGAAAAAAAGGCGACTAATGTATCAATTGAGGACTTTTGGAGTAGAAAAAAAAAAACATTGGTACATGGATTGGTTGTTGGATCACGTACAGAGAGTAGTGATCAACAGAGCTAGATCTATGTGGGCAAAAATTCTATTTGTGTTTTCTGATGACACAAATTGATGCAGAGCTTTTGAAACTTCAAATGATGTGCAATTGCTGCAAGCAGACCTAGATAGATTATCAAAATGAGCAGCAGTATGGCAGATGGGATTCAATGTTGATAATTGAAGGTGATGCATTTAGGGTTTAACAATCCTTTAACAATCCTTGTGCTACTTAAACCAACCATCTCTGTTGGAAAAAAGATTTGGGGGTTCCAGTAGATAACAGACTTAGATATATCAAGCAGTCAGTAGCATAACTACCAGGGGAGCAGGAGTAGCTACCACTGAGGAGCCCGGCAGCCCCATCTACTATTTTATTTCTATGACAGATATAGCCTCCTTCCAGAAAACCACTGTGGATTAAGCACGGATAAAGCACGGGGGCCCAGTGATTCCAAGTTGTGTCACTGCAAGCAGTACAGGTCATATCAGAGGACCATTGGACATCCTTTAATTTTAGAAGAAAAGAAGTTTCATCTTCAGGTTAGGAAAGGTTTCTTTACATTGAGAAAAGTGAAACTGTTCTCCAGCAGATGTGGTAATGGCAAGTTCATTGAATAGCTTTAAAAGTGGGTTGGACATGTAACGTTTCTAAAACTAAAAGTTCCATAAAATTTGAGAATTAATGGTATTAATACATATAGTCCTTGTTGATTCATGGATCTTTCTGATGACAAATTGATCTTTTGGCAATAAATAAATAGCTAAGAAAATTCATCAAAACTGCCCAGGTTTTAAAGGGCATGTCCACCCCTTTAGACAACTTTTGATATGTGGTAGGGCATGCTCCCCCAGCCCCAACCGCATTAATATAATTGTTAGAAAGTCCCCCGATACTTACTTACCTTCACTCTCTCCTCCGCCACAGTGTTCCGGCCCTCTGCTTGCATGGAATTGCAAGCAGGGGGCGGGACTGGCAGCCGCATCCGTGATTGGCTGAGAGGCAGCCAATCACGGTCACGGCTGCCGGGAGTTCTGAACAGCGGAGGAGAGAGGGAAGGTAGGTAAAGATTGGGGGACTAACAATTATATTAATGCGGTTGGGGCTGGGGGAGCATGCCCTACCGCATACCCAAAGGGTTTAATGTTAGGGGGAGGGAGAGAAAAACGGGAGGGTGGGAGAGGTAGGGGGGCGAGGGCTGCACTGAGCATGCCTCAAACCTTGATGAGGTTGAGGCAGACTTAGGCAAACCATGCAGTCACACACTGCTCCTACACAGCAGTTTCCTGGACTTTGGAAGAGCACTATTTTGAGCAGGAATGTAAGGTAAGGATTGTTTTAAACTACTTGATGTGGCTAGTAAGGGGTTAAATTTTAGTTTTGGGGGTGGACATGCCCTTTAATAGTTGTCAAACACATGAACGAAGTAGACTTAAACATCCTATTTACTTGAGAAGATGTACAAAAAATAATAACATACCAGCCTTCTCAGACTGCTTGTTAAAAGTACGAGCTCAGTCTCATTTTGAGCCAAAATGCTTGTTTTTGCTAAGCATGTGTTCCAAAAAACAGAATAATTTTTTTTTACAGTAGCATTCTCACTGCTAATGTTTGTTTGTGGTTCAATGCAGTGAGTCAGTAGCGAAACTACAAACTATAAAGGGACCAGATGCAAAATTTTAACTTGCCCCCCCACCCCTCGTAGAACCAACAAGTCAAGCCCCAGAAACAAGGCTAAGCAGAAAGGCATACACTCTTTTTCACAGAAGATTGCTGGCATTTAAAGGGCATCTTTAGTAGGAAAATGTAATTTTTTTCCTTTCTATGTGTTCTATAATTCCCCCCAACTCCCAGAGTACCTTTATTTTCTTCAGTTTTCTCCTCTGTCCTGAGATATATAAGTAAAAATAAGTCAAGATTTCATTAAACCACTCCTGCTTGAGCTGTCAATCAAATCTCCTAACAGCATGCCAGTGTAGTGTGTAGGAAGTTTTACAGCAAATCTCCCAATGACTCCTTCCTTCTCACTAAAATGCTTGGCAAATACTGGGTTAAAAACAGAAGTAAAGGGAAGCTTTCAAGCTTTCAGCAATTTATTGCCTGTCAAAGGGAGATTGGGCTGTGGTGATAAGGCAGGACTTGGGTCTCTTCTAACTCATCCCCCTATCACTCCTTATGTAGCAAATGTCTCCTAAACAACAGAGACATTTGTTCTCTACAGGCTTACTGAAAGTATAACATATCCTAATCTGGACTCTGATGCCTGTCAGACCCACTAAGAGACCTTTACAGTGCCGGGAGATAGAGTTGAACCACACATTTTTGTAGTAAAAATCTAACTCGGTTTATTTAGTTATTACATTTCACAAAGAGAAAAAGGGGACATGGGCAGACACAGTGTCTGCCGATGACGTACTAAAACCTTGGAATATGAAGATAGAGTCAGGCTGACACACAATGTAGGAGGGAAAAGACCTTGAGCTCAGAACATTTGGAAGCAAAACATCTGCAATAACACGACAATAATATAAGACAAAATGGAGTCAGAGAACAAAATGGCTGCTATTAGTTATTATAGAGAATATATAAAAACATACCAAGGTTTTTTTTTTACAAAAGAGTGAAGTGTAAGAAGATTAATGCTCATGAGCGGCTTGTTTCACAGGCTTGGTTAACAGCTGGACTATATAAACAGGGGGGATAACCAGAGAAGGGATTGGGAGTGGGGAGCTCTGCAGTAAATCAGACTGTATGCAAACACAGAGCCACAGAGAAAGGTGGGAATAAGACAGCATACACTAACCTTTTTTATGGTTGGATTGGAGCAATGTATAAATTATAAATTTCACTATAGATGCCCTTTAAAGGTAAGCCCACAGGTGAGGACCTAAGGCAGTGATGCCCAACCCGTGGCCTGGCCGCATTTTTTTGTGGCCCACATAGAAGCACGGGTGGGTGTGAAAAGAGGCATGTTGGGGTGTAACCAGGCAGGTCGGGGGCGGAGCTACTCCCTACAGCCCGCTCACAGTTTTTAGAGCCACTGGTGAGGCCCCCAGCATTGGCTGGGTATGACCTAGGGTTAGTTCATATTAGGTTTGCAGTATAGTTTTCCTTTAAGATCTTAAACAGCGTTTAAGAGTATTAGCCATCATCCCAAAATGACATCCTTAAATAAATTTGTGCTTGCAATAAATCGTTATGTTACCTGGAAAAGTAAAGTTCTGATTATAACAATAAGTAATACTACAGCAAAAAAAAAAATCATTTGGACCTAAATCCTGAATCTGACCTATAACAGTGTAAAGAGCCTTAGACTTTCTCACATATAGGCAAACATGGGTATTTGTAAGACACATTAAAATGTTTCTCAGATGTTATTCATTAACCACAATGTTTATTCAGTTTCAGATTTCTGCCTTGTGCATAGTTTTTGGGAGGTGAACAAAGTCAAACTATGAAAGTAAATAATAAAGTGTAAGGATAAACTATTTGCCTAGAATAAGTTGCTCTGGGCGCAGCTAATCCAATTACCCACATAAAATCATTTGTTTCATGCTGAATAATAATTAGTGAAACTGACATTTTTAAAAAAATATTTGTTCTTTTCCACCTTCTTCAGGCAACCAGAGCTGAGAAAGGTGGTGTCTATCTTCTTGGTAAAGTCATGTCTATCCTCATGGTAAGGTGGTGTCTATCCTCTTGGTAAAGTCATGTCTATCCTCATGGGACGGTGGTGTCTAAAAGTCATGTCTATCCTCATGGTAAGGTGGTGTCTATCCTCTTGGTAAAGTCATGTCTATCCTCATGGTAAGGTGGTGTCTATCCTCTTGGTAAAGTCATGTCTATCCTCATGGAAAGGTGGTGTCTATCCTCATAAGGTGGTGTCTATCCTCATGGTAAGGTGGTGTCTATCCTTATGGTAAGGTGGTGTCTATCCTCATGGTAAGGTCATGTCTATTCTATTGGTAAGCGCTATTTTCTAAGGTCCTGTTTAGACTCTTGCAAAAATCATCTTGCTACAGTTGAGTCTATACAATTGGTAAGGTTGTATCTATCCTCTTTGTAAGGCCATGCCTTTCCACTTGGTAAGGTAGTGTCTATGCTCTTGGTAAGGTTGTATACTCTTAGTAAGGTCATGTCTATTGTACTTGGGTTGAGACTGGCTTCTTATTGCACTTGGCTTAGGAGAAGGCTGAGAGTGGCTTTTTAATTTACTTGGCTTGGAGGGGTACGGCACAGGGAGTGATTGGGTCATGCTATGGGTTGTGTGGGACAGTTATTTTCCTAGTATGGAGCATAATAATTTCTGATGGCAGCCATTTTTTTTTATAGTTTTGTTTTAATATACATTGTCAATGCAAATGCATTACTACCTGCAGGGATATGTTGTTCTTTATGGTACATCCCAGATTTTTTAAAAATAAGTGCGTAATAAAATGATTGCTATTAATAATAAATATAACCACTAACGGTTGCAGTAGTTTTTAAAAATCTTTTGGTTTGAATGTCTCTGGGTTCCTCTTTTCTGTCTTGGCCCTGGTCTCGTGGTCCATCAATCCAAAATAACATTTCTTTATTTTTTTGTGCTGGTTCCAGTGTTTTGGATTTTAACTAAAAGTAGATCAAAGTAAAACACCTTTGCATTGTATTTTACAGTGAAATGTATTAAATTGCAAGTATGTACCATTAAATATAGCCTATAGTTTTCTGTTTTTATTTAATAAGACAATAATCTTTGGCTTTTGAACTTGACATCCATTCTAAATGGACTG
Source organism: Hymenochirus boettgeri (assembly GCA_019447015.1). Lineage (NCBI taxonomy): Eukaryota > Metazoa > Chordata > Amphibia > Anura > Pipidae > Hymenochirus > Hymenochirus boettgeri. The sequence continues at coordinate 261,357,311 of CM033470.1, read as the reverse complement.
CTGATTTTATTTATGACAATATGGATCGCCTTACCATTTTCCATGCGCTGGTTCTTTAAATCCAGAATTTCCATAATCTCTTTTCTCACTCTCTTCTCGGTCCCTGTAAAAACGTGTGTTAGCTGCTCTGCACTTCCCTGCACACTTTGGTCTGCATTACAGCAGCAATCAAAAAAGAAAATGAAGTTATCTGACCTGGAGGGAGACATTTTACATTATAATGAAATTTGTTATCTTTATAAAATCAGATAACAGGTTGACTTTAAAGGGCATGTCCACCCCTAAAACTATAATCCCCCCAACTACTGGCCCCACCATGTAGTGTAGTGTAATCCTTGCATCACTAATGTACAAAAACGCCGCGCACTCACCCGGTCAACAAAAATCCAGCAGCTTGTTTAATATATATATTTTATCCACCCATCGAAAAACAGAAAGCAGTGTACATCGATCCATAGCCTTAACGCGTTTCGAGCCGACTGCTCTTACTCATAGGCTATGAGTAAGAGCGTCGGCTCGAAACGCGTAAGGCTATGGATCTGATGTACACTTGCTTTCTGTTTATCGATGTGTGGGAATAAATATATACTAAACAAGCTGCTGGATTTTTGTTGACCGGAGTGCGCGGCCGTTTTGTACATATTTATGCCATTGGTAATTGGGACAAGCGAAGGGTCCGGCATGCAGCACCTGGGCCACCCAGGAATACGGTGAGTGTATTGACAAGACTGTTTTGTTTTTCATCTGAAGTAACGAATCTGAGGATTGTCCTCTGTGAGGGACTCGGGGCTTTTGCACCTGAGTCACCCGACTTACTAAGTAAGTCCACACATGTTAATTAATGTGAATAAGAATACACAATTCTAACCATAATCAGAATTTATGTGTATAAGCACCGTTAAAGTGCTATATTTAGAAATCCAGTTACTAGAGTATAAACTGATACTTGTACAAGTTAGTGTAAATCCTTACCTCACATCCCAGCTCCATCTGGTTCTCCTGTAGTCCCCCCCAGTCCCAAAAACTGACGACCAGGAGGCTAGCAAGTCATATGGGGCTCTGCCTGCTACCTGGCCTCCGGGAGAATTCTGCCTGTCGACTGCACCCTTCTCCCCCCTCCCTCTCCCCCCTCCGTTCTACTATCCCTCCCCCTAGTGTAAATCCCCTTTAATATCCTGCTCCCCCATGTCCCCCAGCCCCAACCGGGTATTTTTTATATTCAGAAAGCCCCCCAAACTCTTACTTACCTCTCCTCTTTCCTCCGCTGTGACCCGGTCTTCTGCTTGCAAAATGCAAGCAAGGGGCGGGACTGGCAGTCCGTCCATGTTGGCTGAGCGGCAGCCAATCACGGACGCGACTGCCGGTCCCGCCCCTCTGCTTGCATTTTGCAAATGTTAATACACATACTGTACAACCTTTCTTTTACTTCTCCCAAATACAATGGTCGTGGTCAGCAAATAGCCTCCAAGGGAGCCAATACTTACTTTGGGGCTGTATTCTAATGGCATACTTGCATTTTTCAGACTAAAAACCCCCTTAACCTGGAAAACAATCCAAAAACAATATATTATTGAAATCTACCACACCTTCGCTACATAGTGGTCCATTGTTTCACACACATGTGCAGATTCACGCTTTTAGGAGATTTTCTTAAAAAAAAGGATGATTCTCCCACATGTCCTAATTCAAATGTCATGGCACGTGTAGGATTCTGCACACCTTTTTTTCTCTCTTTTTTTTTTTTTTTTTTATAAATTTGCACTTTTTGCAGAAAAAAAAGTAGAAAAGTTGTTTTTTTTCTTCACTGGCAAAGATCAATACTTAGGTGATCAGAACAGAACACCATATATTAATCTGTGCCTCCATTTTGTTTTCTGAGTCTTCAATTACTAGCAGACTTAAAGGGCGGCAGCCAATCACGGACGCGACTGCCGGTCCCGCCCCTCTGCTTGCATTTTGCAAGCAGAAGGCCGGGAGCGCAGCGGGGGAAAGAGGAGAGGTAAGTAAGAGTTTGGGGGGCTTTCTGAATATAAAAAATACCCGGTTGGGGCTGGGGGACATGGGGGAGCAGGATATAAAAAAATACATTTTAGGGTGGACATACCCTTTAAAAACTTGGAGATGCAGAATATGAGTTTTTCTTCTTTATATTTGTATTTCTATGGATCTCCTAGATCTCAGAATATTTTTTAAAATTATTTTTGCTATAGGTACATGTTCCCCATACCATTTCCCAACTTCCTAAGCAATTTGTATACAAGGCCTTTGTAATAAATCATTGCTTGACTGGATTCTTAGAGTTAAAGGGGAAACGTTGAGATTGATGTGTGGTCACCAATAAAAGCTTGAATTTATTATCGCAGTGCGACCCTCAATTTGTTACTTAATCGATAAGTATAATCCAGTAAGGGGGGAAATTTAGAGGTGTCAGCACCCATCGTTGGAGTGCAGAGATCAACTTTTTTTCTTGGACACCATAAAGGGGAAATAAGACTATATTACCATTCCCTCTTCTACTTATCTTATAGCATTCTGCAAATGATAATTCATCTTTTTTCTTTAGAGGTAAAAAGGAAATGTGACATAAGTTAATTGAACAAATTGACCACAGACAGGAAAAGACTGTAACTAGGGTTAAGTTACATTCTGTAAAGTGTCATTAATAGGACCTTGTCATAGCCCTGTGGTTAAGTAAACATATGTTTGTATTGTATTAGGTATTTCAAGTATTGCTAAAATATCAACCATGGTGAAAATACTGATACCGTGTGTTGGTGGAACCTTATAGCCATTTATACATTTGTATTTCCCTTGCTAAATGGAAAAAGTCCACCCATGTATGATAGGCTTTAAATATCTGTCCTATTCTTTGTGTTAGTTCTATTCTATTTTCAATTCTATTTTTTGGTTCTAATTTATAGAAATCAAGATATTTTACCTTCTTTGTAAAAAAGTTGAGTGTCCAAAATAACTGTATCTGTATGTTTATCTATAACCACGTGAATAACTGAAATACTCTTAATTTTACCTATGTTCTTTAGCAAATTTCTTTTTACATATACCAGTACAAAACCATGTAAATCATTTACGGTACCTGCTCATAAAACAAATAAAGGATTATCAGATGCCCATGAGTATTACACATATGGTGGAGAGGAACAGAACTCTAAAAGACTATGAAAATCAAGGAGAGATAGGATTGTGGGGCATGGATTGGCCATTCATACTGCCATTATCTACATGTCTGAAAATGCCCTTTCAAGCTGACATTGTCAAATGTCAACATGACATTTAAAAGACAAACTTCCTTTGCCCTTGGGCATGCTAGAAAAATTATATTACTGAAAATGGTAAATGTGATTGACTTTTTAGCCCTCCTATATCAATGCTAAAACATAAACTAGAGAAAGAATGTGAATTTAAAAAACATACATGGGGAGATTTACCTCGGCCGCCTTTGTCTATATGTCTGTCTGCCATTTTAGGGGGCTCCAATTTTTCATTTCATTGATTAATCCTTATGGCTCTGCTCTCTTGCTCAATCACTTTCTTATGTACACACAAACTCTCAAATGTTAATACACATACTGTACAACCTTCTTTTACTTCTCCCAAATACAATGGTCGTGATCAGCAAATAGCCTCCAAGGGAGCCAATACTTAACTTTGGGGCTGTATTCTAATGGCATACTTGCATTTTTCAGACTAAAAACCCCCTTAACCTGGAAAACAATCCCAAAAACAATATATTATTGAAATCTACACACCTTCGGCTACATAGTGGTGCCATTGTTTCACACACATGTGCAGATTCACGCTTTTAGGAGATTTTCTAAAAAAAAAGGATGATTCTCCCACATGTCCTAATTCAATGTCATGGCACGTGTAGGATTCTGCACACCTTTTTTTTCTCCTCTTTTTTTTTTTTTTTTTTAAAAATTTGCACTTTTTGCAGAAAAAAAAGTAGAAAAGATGTTTTTTTTTCTTCACTGGCAAAGATCAATACTTAGGTGATCAGAACAGAACACCATATATTAATCTGTGCCTCCATTTTGTTTTCTGAGTCTTCAATTACTAGCAGACTTAAAGGGGAAGTTCAGTGCAAATACATATGCTTTTCAGAAAAAAGAGCAGTATTTTTTCATCCCAATGACCTTAAAGGACAATTATACTCACCATTTCCCCGATCCACTCCTGTAAAGTACCCAGGGTGAGGACCTAAAACGCTAAGTCCTGACCAATGGGTACTTTACAAAAGTCCTGCACTACTTACTTGTAATCTCCCTCGTCGGGATCTTCCCCACTGGCACTGTCAGTGACAGTCTGGGAGGCAGCCAATGGGAAGACACGCCTCCTTGCAGAGCGCGTCTTCCCATTGGCTGCTTTGCGACCTGTCACTCAAAGTGCCAATGGGGAGGATTGGACCGGAGCGACGAGGGAGATTACAAGTAAGTAGTGCAGGACTTTTGTAAAGTACCCAGAGGTGAGGACTAAGCGTTTTAGGTCCTCACCCTGGGTACTTTGAAGGAGTGGGGGGAAAGGAACGAGGGGGAGGTGAGTATAATTGTCCTTTAATCTGCCAATTCAGCATTTTGTCTTGTGTATAAATAAATGCAACCGAAATACTGACTTCTTGGTTGCATTAACCCTATTAGAGACCGTTATGGTCTTGCCCTTGACCCAGCGCCTGGGTTGATTCAGTTGCTCAGTAGAGATCTGAGCATCTTTGACCCATCCAACAGCCATTCAGTGGAAATTACTGTTAGGAACATTCCAAGGATGTGGTGCATCCTGGGAAGAAGGACCCTTAGAACCTGAAATGTCAGCTCACTAAAGTCAACAGCAAGGAACAGCAAAGGGTATGAAATTAACTGATTTTTCAAAATGGAAGAGAATAACTAAGAAGGCATTACACAAACTAACAATGTAACAAATATTCATAATTTCCACTGAACTGTCCCTTTAAAAAAATCCTGTTTTTAAATGGATCTCTGAGCTCCATTCACAACTACTATAGGAAGCATGTAAAACTAATGGGGGATGAACGGGACAGGGGGTGCTCCCCAATTGCTCCCAGGTCTGCAGATTTTTATTTTCTAAGGGAAAGATGCTACACATGTAGATTCTAGGTGTGTGGCAACAAAGATCCTGACATACACACACGATGTTAGAATCTACATGCATGGCACCGAGTTAAGGCTACTGTAACAGGAGCTGCATATTTTTGTTCAGGTAGTATTTTCTTAGTGGTTGCCAGATGTTTTTTCAGCGGTCACCACTGACAAAATGTTACATGTAGCAGAGAGGATCAGATCCTGCGACCGCAAGGAGGCCCAGGAGCCAGGGGGGGGGGGCATATTCCTGTTTTCCCAATGACAGATACAGTCTGACTACCCCCTACCCCCAGAAAACTGCTATATATTAAGCAGGACGGGGCATCATAGTTTTAGAGGGGGCAAAGAAACTCCTAGTTATTTGTATATATGTAGCATCTAGAAAATCACTACAATACCATTTTCTGCCTATCCAAATCTTTGATTTTCCAATAAATGGCTTGATATTGTAGATCAGTTGATTGGAAAAACGGTAAAGAGTTATCAATATTTTGCACGATTTGGTCACAATTTGCCAAATTGGCCAAAATTTCGATCTTGTACAGCTATCAGAAGAGACATAAATCTTTTGAAGAAGGACTGGTGGAAATAGGTCTGGAGATCTCTGCTAAGGAACGTCAGGAAAAAGGTATTGTGATCTTAGGATTTGGTAGATGCTCCAGCTATATATGAACTTTGGCGGTGGATCTTTATGTGTTTGCAAGGTCACAATGACTTAAAGGGCATGTCCATCTCACAATTAAGTTTTCTCCTAAGGTAGGTGACCTTTTCCCACCCCCAACTGACGAAATATTTCTTTAAAAAATGCTCAGATCAACACTTACAGCCACTTCTCTCCACATTGTCTCTGATCCGGCTCCCTGCTTGTGGGGAGTTGCAAGCTGGACCGGCATCCGCGTCAGATTGGCCTAGAAGTGGGCAATCACAGACACGGCTAACGTCATTGAAGACGCCGCAGGAGAGAAGTAGAGATTTAAGCATTTTTTTAAAGAAATATTTCGGCGTTTGGGGGTGGGCAGGGGTCACTTACCTTATGTCCAAAAAGATTCACGTTAGGTGCCACGGCTGCAGAGGATGGATCCAGAGGCTGGGAGGGGGAGGGGAGGGCTCCCATGCACATGCTGACGTTGAGGTAGAAACAGTCACTGGATGAATCACTAACAGCTTCTACTCTTCACTTTTCTGGACTTTGAAAAGGCACTGCAGGAGATCCATAAGGATATTTTTTTAAACTACACAGTGGGTCCATCATGTGGTTAAATTTTAGTTTGGGGGGTGGACATGCCTTTTAAATTTAAAGCGTGAAATAAAATGATACAATGTAATCATCATAAATTTATATCAGTAAATAGCTCCCCTAAAAGGCTGTGACATTTACTAAGCTTTACATGTATTTTTCTGAGAGAAAGAGCATTTGCAAGTCATGCAAGTCATGCATTTTGTTGGAGGAGGGAGCTTATAAAGCATTAACTGAGCATGCTCTGCCCAGTGGATAGATGTGAGGGTGTGCTTTCACTCAAACAAAACACAAAGCTTTCTCAAAAAAACAAGAGAACAAGAAAAGTCAAGGGTTACATCTACTTTATTAACTCTACATGACCTAGCATTAAGAATAGTGTTACTTTTACAGCCAGCTAATCAAAGTAAAAATCTACTGAACTATTTGTGACCATTTTCCTACGTTGAATGAAAATGCATAATGAATTTCAAATGGATTCAAGATAAATAAAAAAAAAATATAGAATATACTAAATGTAGTATGCCTTTTAACTATAACAGCAGGTATAAACTATTCTTGGCAATCATTTCACATCACACACCATTTTAATGGAACTGCAGTGACAAAGTCAGACTGTTCGAAATACTGTAAAGATGTAAACCCATAACTTTTATTTATTATATTATATATGTTATGTATGAGACATGTAAAGTTTGATTTTGCCTAAAGATTTCCTTTAACCTGACATATACGACCATAGGCAATACTTTACATCTCATCAGATGTAAATTTATACCTAATGTTTCCAACAATGCCCTTGATACTTTTGAAAAAGTGGTAATAGAAGAAGTTAAAGGGATTTATCCACCCTAAAAACAAAAACTGGTCACATGTCCATAACCTGCCCCAAACCCCATATGATATATTCAGCACATTATTAGATGTATTATTAACCAGATATGTAAGGATAATTATTGTCTCCATTCTGGCAGAGTAAGCTGGCCTCTCCTTCCTGCAGTCAATCAAGGCTGTGATAACTGACATCACAGCCATTTATTTACTGCTGATTTCCCTACTACCTCATCTGCACATGCTCAAGCTTAAAAAAAAAGCTCATTGTGCAGAGGGAGGAGGCAGACACCTTTTCCATAACAGAAAATAGTAAATATCTAGTTATAAATACAAATAATAAACTGTTAAAAATAGCAGTTGGTGATGGGCACAGATAACTGACAAGTCACTAGTTTTTTTTTTAAGGGTGGAGGTGACATTCCAGAAATTATGGTACAAACATGATCGTGGTCCAAGAAATAATTTGACTAAAAAACAAAGTCAGGCCCTCAGACATTTAGTCAATAATAAAGCAAAAACGCTGATAAAGGCAGAGCAATTATTGTGATGGAGACTAAAGACTACTTGTCTGAAGCATACAGACAACTGTTGATGCCAGAAGATTATGAGAAAATAAATGTTGATCCTACTATGGAGATCTAGATTAATAGAGACTAATAGATACTCCTGTAACCGATGGTTTTAATAATGGCATCATTAGTAAGGAGCTAAGCGAATTTATGATCATTGAGTAAAAAAATTCCCTATATTTTCTGCCCATACACCAGCCAATATTTTTCGGCTGATCGACCGATTCACTTCACTTTCGTTTGGCTAGTGTGCGGTGGGCGCCCGCGACCGACCGTTCGTTCGTCTGATCAGGCATGTCGGAAAATTACAATCGATCATGCGGTTCCCTATAGGAACGGACAATCGATTGATCGCAAATTCGTCCGCGGCTGAATTTGACGCGACCAACGGACATTTGTCCTGGCCGAGCTTTTGCGAGCGCTCAGTTGGGACAAAAAGTATCTCCGTGTGTACCCAGCCTTAGGTACCCTGTGCAGGATAAACATATGTAGTATATATATGTCCATATCAATATAGAAGGCCTTCTGGACACAAAGAGGTCATTATTGGCATATATTCTTCCACAAACTTGAATAAAAAAAAATCTGAAAAACCCAAAATATACACAACATCTGAGAGGGTAATTTAGCTTCATTAATGATGTGGTGATTTTTTTGTAAAGAAGTGAATTTTTGTTACATGAAATGATGAGAGACGTTATTGATATGCGTCAAGCTAAAAAATTTAAATATGAAATAGGTAAAAGAAAAATCTATTTTTTGGGATATCACAATTACAAATGAGAACAGGGCATTGACCACAAAACTGTATTGTTATCCTGTTGGAAACATTCAAATGTGCTGAAATTGTCTAGTCAAGATCCAGACCTCAATCCAGATGCAGATCCAGAATCTGTGGTCAAACTTAAAGATTGCTGTTCGCAAGCAAAAACCATCCAACATGAAGGAGCTGGGGATGTTTTGACTTAAAGGGCATGTCCACCCCTTTTTGTAATTTTTGGTATATAGTAGGGCTAGTTTCCCCTTGCCCCAACCGCTATATTTTCCAGAAACTCCCCCGATTGTTACTTACCTTCCCTCTCTCCTCCCCTGCACTGCCCGGCCTTCTGTTTACATGAAACTGCAAGCAGGGGGCCGGACCGGCAACCGCGCCCAATCTGCCGGCTGCACAGAATGCCGGGGGAGAGAGGTAAGTAGAGTGCGGAGGAGTTTCTGGAAAATATAGCGGTTGGGGCAGGGGGAACTAGCCCTGCCTAAGGGGATTTACACTAGGGGGAGGGAGAGCAAAATGGGAGGGAAAGGGAGGGGGGGGGAGTTAGTGAAGGGCTGCTCTGAGCAAGCCAAAAACCTCTGAGAGGACAGCTCAGAGGCAGAAACAATTTCCCTGCTGGCCAGGCTCCTGGTGGTCAGTTTTCTGGACTTTGGAGGGACTTTACAGGAGAACCATTTGGAGCTGGGATGTAAGCTAAGGATTTTTGGACCCTACACAGTGGGGCCAGTAGTGGGGGAAATTATAGTTTTGGGGGTGAACATGCCCTTTAAAGGAATGGGGGAAAATCCCTATGGCAAGATGTGACAAGCTCATAGAGACTTATCCAAAGAGTCTTCAGCTGTAATTCCCACAAAAGGTGGCTCTACATAGGACTGACTTGGAGGGGAAAGTCATATACACTGTTATTTTGTGTGTTCTGTAAGTAAAATGGTGCAAACTCTCAAACAATCAATTTTGATTGCAGTTGTGGAGCAACAAAGCATGAAAAAATGACACTGTATATTATAAAGAAATAATGCACCCCCTGCGTGTTCCTGACAGCACAGGGTTGGCAAACCAGTAAAAACTAAAGGATGCACCAAGTTTAAGTTGACACTAACCAGTTATTGTAACCTTCTTAATTATTTAAAGTGTTCTTTAATAGACAGATGATCAGGTAATCCTACCTGTGGCCACATACTTTAATTTGGCAATTGAACTCCTAATTCCATAAAGGTGTCAGTGGCCCCCACAAACTAGCTAACTTTTACATGGTGCACACTTGAGTGGCCTAGCACTGAGAAGGTGCAATTCATCATTATCTATGTATAGCTGAATTTTCAGAAATTAATGGATTCTTGAGGGAAAGTGAGTGGACAATGGGAATGTTTGCGCACATTCAGGGGCGTAGGGATCACTATAGCAACCATAGCAGTTGCTATGGGGCACAGAGCCAAAAGGGCCCATCCAGGTCCCCTTCCGGCATGTCCACCCTCATAAGAAAAAGTTTACCACACATACAGGGAGATTCAATAAAAGTTCTTATCGTTTAAAATGGTGCTAATTTTGCCCCAACCAATCAGATCTTATTTAACATTTGAAAATTAAAATCTGATTGGTTGGGGCAAAAATAGCACCATTTTAAACTATAAGAACTTTTATTGAATAACCCTGATAATTCAGCCCCACAAACCCCATTTTAAGAGGGTGGACATGCCCTTTACAAAAACTAGCTGCAGCTTGGCCGGGTTAGGCTGATGGCACCAAACTGTTTATAATTGTGAGGGGGGCATCTACAGTCTTGCTATGGGGCCCTATGATAGCTACGCCCCTGCGCACATTGGTACTTTTTGCTTTCCTATTAAAAGATAAACTTTACAGGTATCCCTGATGCTTTAGGGGATGTGCAGTGGGAATTTCCCCTGGTAGAACATTTGGAAAGATAAAATAAGTTCTAAAATAGAATCAGTTGATTGGGGCACAGCACAGACTGCACAACAAGCATTGCACTACCCCAGGTATGAACAGGGAGGGGACATCGTTATTTGCAGGGTGATAGAGGCGGTCCGGTAGAACCAAGCTCCGCCTCCTTCTTAATTCATTGCCACGCTGTGTATGTGTTCGGTCTCTCTCAGTACCAGGGATCTGTCACAGTCCACGCAACATGTTCTGGGGATTTGCGGTCCTTTTACTCCTCTCCCCCGGGGTTCTCAGGGCCGAAAACGAGGAGGAAAGCAGTGAAAATGTCACTGAGCTTCTGATAGAAACCTTGGTGAGTAGAGCAAATGGTTCCTTCCTACAGTGACTGCAGCATCTGGAATCCCCGACCTGTTGCCTTGTAATCTCGTCCCCAGTCAGTCCCAACGCTTTGCATATCCAGCTCGATGTTCCCCCCACCCCACATAACCCTGTCCATCCAGTGCCTAGTATTGCTCACAATGTATGTACAGCCCTGCCCCCCCAACCCCCTGTAACCCCCCACCCCCCGGCCCCCCTTCTCCCCCCCCCCCCCCCCCCCCCCATAATCCGTGGCCCATGGCAATGCCCCGTCTGTGCTTCCACATGCCAGCTTGGTGTTTGCAGCTAGGGAAGTTTGTTTTTCCTTCACTATAACTACCCCCACCCCCTAACACACTCTTTTACCAGTGTCCATATAAGATATTTTCAGTATGTTTAATATAACCCCCTACCCACCAAACATAATGATGTGTATAGTGTCTACTTCATCGTGCTAAGTACACTGGGACCCGCACAGCCCTACTCCTTCCTGTACTTACTGTCTGGTACTGTACACTGGAACCCGCACAGCCCTTCTTACTGTCTGGTACTGTACACTGGGACCCACTTCTGCCTATGATGGAGTTTCCGTTCCCATATCTCTCTCACTCTTCTCTCTCTCTCATGTTATTCCCATTATATACCTCTCAGTCCATCCATGTTATGGCGCAGACCACTCCGTAGCGCTGCCTCTCTGCCAGGCTCTACCCAGGGTTTCCTTATATATCTCTCGCTACCCCCCCCCCCCATATTAATTTGCTCCGTTTTCTGGTGCAGGAAAAACCGGAGTCCTGCATAGACACTGCGGACATGGGGGACACCATTCACCTACATTACACGGTAAGTTCCTTCACTGATCGCGCCTACAGCTGGACGGTGGAAAACATCTGTAACTACAGTAACACGTCAGCACTCCCAGCTGGGCCGGTTGACTACGGTGGGGGACGGGCCTAGCGAGTGGGAGGGGCTTACTTGTTCAGTCTGCACATGGGTCTATTTATTGTTAAGGAAATGTGAAAGGAACAAATGGGCCTCCAGTTTACAGAACTACAGATCCCAGCATGCCCACCGAAGGCTGAATGTGACCCTTGTTAGTATTGTGATTTAGCTAATTAGCTGGGACTCATGGCTAATGTCACATACCATTTTCACGTAGAATGTCACCCACCTACAATTTCCTGGATTGTTTCAATAGGAAGTTTATGGTTCTCTATGAATTTTGTGAATATTTGCTACATTTGTGTTTTTATTCATCACTAAATTAATTTAACCTGAAAGAGCCAAATTCCTGTTCTTTCTGTTCATTGGACCTCCCACAGTTCTCCAGCTAGAGACAAATTTGGTAGTTGTGCGGGCCACGTTGTGGAAGTGCTAATCCATGAGATGGCTTCTGGGCTATCTGCAATTAGACTTTAATGGACATGTCATAGACGCAATGAACACTGAACACCTGCCTCTTGGTTGCATCAGCTGTGAGCAGATCTAATCAGTGCAGATTACTAGAAGCCTTAGCTTAATAGTGCTCAGTCTGGCGTCATTGGTGGTCTATCCCGATGGATCAATGAATGATGCCCAACCACACAATTAAAAAATGTCTGTTCCTCAACTATTCGGGCCTTAGATTGCACATGTGTACTGGGCTTTATGATGCATGGAAGGCAAAACTATTTACATGTAAATCAAAACAATTTGTTTAAAGAAACCGTTCACCCAACAAAATAACCCTTTCTTGCTTAAAGGGTTGTCCACCCCCAAAACTCAAATTTAACCCCATACTGGCCCCACTCTGTAGTGTACAAAAATCCTTACCTTACATCCCAGCTCCTTATGGTTGCCATGCTGTGCCCCTCCAAAGTCCAGGAAAGTGTAGTGTAGAAGGTCTGTGTGACTCATCCTGCGCCTGTCTCAGCCTCAACCTCGACAAGGTCTGAGGCATGCGCAGGAGAGTCCTCCTCTCCCTCCCGTTCTCTTCTCCCTCCCCCTAGTGTAAAATCCCCAGTATATATTATATATATTGATCCCCCAGCCCCAACCGCCGTAACAGAACTCATAGAAAGTGCCCAGATAGTTACTTACCTTCCCTCTATCCTCAGGCGTTCTGAGCAGCCGGCAGCCGTGTCCCTGATTGGCTGCCTCTCAGCCAATCAGGGACGCGGCTGCCGGTCCCGCCCCCTGCTTGCATTTCCGTGCAAGCAGAGGGCCTGGAGAGTGCCGCGGAGGATAGAGGGAAGGTAAGTACATATCGGGGCACTTTCTAAGAATTTAATTACTGCGGTTGGAGCTGGGGTATCAATATGTATAATATATAAAAAGTTCAAAAAAGGGCTGGAAATGCCCTTTAAAAGTATATTTGTAATGGATACAGGAGCTCTCATAATGCTCATTACTTACCTATGCGTGATCCGGCGGTGCTGCTCTGTCTCTCCTGTAAGTATTGATCTTAAGACTTTGAGGGCAATATAGGGCAAGTGTCTCCTGTCTCCATTACAAATATAGTTTAGATCAAGAAAAGGTTATTTTGTGGGGTGAACTGTTTCTTTAACCCAATTGTTTTGATTTACATGTAAATAGTTTTGCCTTCCATGTATCCTAAAGCCTAGTACACATGTGCAATGTGCGCATCTAAGGCCCAAGTGGTTGCCGAACAGCCACTTTAATTGTGTGGTCAGCAAATGTTCATTGATCCATCAGGATAGACCACCAATAACACAATACTGAGCACATGTGTACTAAGAAGGAGTCTCCTGTAATGCCCCTAAAGCCCTGAGATCACTACTTACCAATATGCCATCCAGCAGTGCTGCTCTGTCTCTCCTTTCAGCTCTCCTCCCCTTGTACAAGACTTAGCGCCAATCTTTAACAAAGCATGTGTGTATGAAAAGGAGAGACCAAGTTGCACTGCTGTATTGCGCATCTCTAAGTAGTGATATTAGGCCTAAGTTGGCATTACAGGAGACATGAGCAAGTGCTACTGTCTCCATTACAATTATACTTTTGATCATGAAATGGTTGTTTTGTGTGGTGAACTGTTCGTTTTAATGTTGGTTAGTCATAGAAAAGTATCAAAGTAGAAAATTGAAATTGTTTGGTCCATTTATTCCATTGTTATTTCTGTTCTAATCTATTAGGAATAAAACAGGTGTTTTTTTCAACTATTGCATTAGTGTGTGATTCTTTTATAATGTGGCACAAGGCCAATTGAATGGATATGTACACAAGATCTATAATTACTAATTGTAAACTTATATGTGCATCTCTAGGGAAGGCTGGATGATGGACATATCATTGACAGTTCGCTGTCTCGTGATCCTCTAGTGGTTGAAATTGGAAAGAAACAAGTTATCCCAGGTAAACCTAGTTTATCTTCTGATGGTTTTATAGGACTTGGTGAATGTCTAAGTTAAAGGAAAACTATTGTGTGTATAAAGTTTATTTAAATAACAGTTAAACTGAAGTACTTGGGACAGGGATATAGGACTGGTTATTCCTACCTCCCAATATTGTTTCTGTGAGGAGCACCAGCCCAAAGAAAACTGATTATGCCAGTCGTCCTCCTGGCTTCAGCACTATCTTTAATACAGGAATAATCCAGGACTAATCTGGCAAATGAAAATTGTTGGTGCTGCAGCTCCTCAATAACATGATATTGTGAGGTAGGAATAATCAATCCAACCTCCTTGACCCAGGTACTTTCCATTTTTAATCAGTTAATTTTTAGCATATAGATATCCTTATAGATATCCTTTAAGGAAAGCAGTACCCATACACTGTAAACTTACCTTGCAAACTTCACGCGACATTCCTCAAAAGCATCCACCCTATTAGTTTGTACCCGATATTACAGGCATTACTCTGCTGGTAACTTTGCAAGGTAGGAAACTGGTATGTGGCTCGATGTTGTTTTTTTTTTTAAACGTAACAGCAATCCAGTATATGGCCAGCATTAGTAATGTAGTGTGGTAGAGCCCAGCATGCTGTCATATTTTGTTGCCTGTTTCTTTAATATGTAGGGGGTGATTAACACAACGAAGCATCCTACAGTGTCTTATGTGACAATAGCACAGTTGTTTTCAAAAAGGGTTAAATATTAGTCATGCCTAGAGATCTTGAGTGTTGTGGACCTTAAAAACCTAAAGGCTTTATTGCAACAGTGGATATAAAAAGTTTGCCTAGTGAGATTTGCTATCTACTAGGTGTAAATTTTAATGTAGAAATTCTTTAGAATTATTATGTTGCTTTCAACCTTTTTTACTTCAGTAATCCTTTATAAAGTCCCTATAGTTTATATAGTATTGATATATAAGGGGTAATGCGCCCCTTACAGTGTAATATAAGGATATAAAGTCACAGAGGAGTTCCCTGCCCATATAAAAGCACGAGACCGAAGGTCGAGTGCTTTTATACAGGACAGGGAACTCCAAGGTGACTTTATAAACCTTATATTACACTGTAATGGGGCGTATTATTTCTTATAATATATAAGTTTTAAAAAATGTAATTTGATGGCTAGTCTCTTTATTAAATCCCTAACCAGTTGTTATCCTTTCACTAAGTAATTAAACAAGGTATATTCCCTGTCAGCCCTGCAATAAAATAGGTAAATGAATAAATAGAAATGAATAAATACCAGAATAAATTAACAGTCTTTTCTCTGGAATTTTCCTGCTCCCTTTACATCCACTTCCCTTGACTTTTCCTGTCAAACCCTGCAAGAAAAAAGATTGATGAAAAACTCAGAGCTTTACTGTGCAGAAAATCCTTCTCAGTTCTCCATGTGAAATGCATCTCTCACCCGGTAACCTTTTAAATCCTGTGAGCCATGACCCAACTTTAGCCTCGTTCAGTCCGTGCAAGTGACGTTAAACAGAGAGTGCACAAGAAGTTGTCAGTACGCTGAAACAGCCGCTCTGTTTAACGTCACTTGCACGGACTGAACGAGGCTGAAGTTGGGTCATGGCTGACAGGATTTAAAAGGTTACCAGGTGAGAGATGCATTTCACATGGAGGACTGAGAAGGATTTATCGCTCTTTTTTTGATTGCTGGGATTGACAGGGAAGGTGCCGAAGGAGGACGGCAAATGAATGGGGAGCAACAGTGGTATATATTCTTATTAAAATCACTCAACTGCGTAGTTGAGTGATTTTTATAAGGATATATTTCACTGTTGCTCCCTTTATAATCCAGGCCACTTATATATTATATTGTAATAAAAGCCTAAACGGGATTCCAGATAACCATATAAACAACGCACCTATCCAATTTGCTATGTGATTTTTTTATATATTTATATGTTCATTTGTTAAGCAAGATTTGTATTTTTAATAATTTTTACAGGTCTGGAAAAGAGTCTGATTGGCATGTGTGTTGGGTAAGTACGTTAACATCCCCTTGTTGTTTGTCTATTATCCTGTCTTAAAGGTCAACTATAATGAAAAAATGACTTTGCCTTCTTAATCTAATGGTGGCCATAAATGCTGCGATCAGCCGTGTATTGTGCCCACCAACAAAATCAGACTGATCTATCAGTCTTATTATATAAGGGGCAAGTATGCTCAGTCATCACTATTAGGCACCATTGGGAGAGGGAATTTTCCATCATGTAATCCACACGTACCAACTGGTGCCATTCCAGTAAAGCAAAACTGCACAGCAGAAGAGTTTATGACAATAAGGCGTTACAGCATTGCATTTTATGTCCACACAGAAACCTTGCTGACAATACCCACTTCCAAATCATTAATAAACAGATTAAATAGAAGCATCCCCAACACAGAACCCTGTGGTACCCCACTTAGCACTTTAGTCCATATTGAGGAAGCCCCATTAACAACTACTCTCTGCATCCTATTCATTAACCAATTTTTTTATCCATGTACAAATGTGCCTCGTCTATGGGAGACTGTATCAAAAGCCTGTGCAAAATCCAAGTATACTACATCTACTGCTATGCCAGTGTCTGAGGGGGAGATGCAATATATTTTGCTATTGCAACCTACGTGCACTCGTTTCCGCAATGTATTAACCACTTTGCGACCATTAATACATTGCGAAAACGCTAGCAGTAAGTTGCGAACTTTTGCACATATTTTAAAGACACCATTGAAGAGGCGTTAATTGTTGCGCAAAAACCGCCGCAAAATTTATTTCATCGCTTTGCACTGCGCAAAAAAAAATTTGCGACATGGTGCAGGCAGTGCAAAACCTTCGCTAACACGTTAGTACATAGGTTAGCGTGATTTTAGCGCTTAGTTTCTCGTTAGCGTGGGATATTGCATCTCCCTGTAAATTTCTACTTACTTCCTCATAAAAGCAAAGCAAGTTAGTTTGACAAGATCTATTCCTCCTAAATCCATGCAGGTTACTACTTACGTCAGTCCTTGAAACATACTCTAGAACATGTTCCCTTATTAAACTTTCCAGGATCTTCCAGTAACTTGCAGGCCTGTAATTACCCAGCTGTGAATGACTACCCTTTTTGAATATTGGAATAACATCAGCTTTTTTCCAATCCAGAGGCACAAGTCTGGACATAAGAGAATCGGCAAAAATAAGAATCAATGGCCTAGATAAAACTGAACTCAGCTCCCTAAGGATCCGGTACAGGAGCTTTATTAATATTAACCTTATTTAGTTGTTTTTGTACCATATCCTTGGTTAATCAAAGTGCACTTGCATCTTTTATACCATTATTGCTACTATACTCTATGATATCTGTACTTGGATCTTCTATATTGCATACAGCGGAAAAATAAATATTTAAGACATTTGCTTTATCGCCATCCTAACTTAATTAATTTTAGCTAGTTTGATTGCTTTCTTACACTCCTTGTTACAGTTTTTATAATCCCTAAAGGCCCTTTCCATTCCCTCTTAAAGGTTTTAAATACCTTTTTCTTCCTTTCCATTTCCCTCTTTACATCAGAATTCATGGGTGCAAATTTATTTTTTTTACATTTATTTCTCAAAGGTATAAATTTAGATGTGAAATGGCTTAAAATTCCCTTAAACACGGTCCACTTCTGTTCAGTACCTTTACCTGATAATACCTTATCCCAGTTGGAATTCTGAGGAGCTATTTTTAACCTGGGAAAAATTTATTTTCTGAAATTAAAACACTGTTTCATGGTCACTATTCCCTAAGCCTCCAGTTACCTTTATATCTATAATACGCTCCACGATGTTAGATATTACCAGATCCAACAGAGCTCCTTTTCTAGTAGGAACTTCAACCACCTGTGAGAGAAAATTATCTTGCAGCAAATTCAGGAACTCATCGCCTTTTCTGTGTTGGCAGTTCCACTCCACCAATCAATGTCAGGTTAATTAAAGTCCCCAATAATGAGTACACTCCCCAAACTTGCAGCACTTGCCAACTGCATATAAAGCTGATTCACTTCTTCCCTGCTAGCATTTGACAGCTTATAGCAGACGCCAACATTACCCCCTTTCTTGTTGCCTAATTTCACCCATAATTGCCTCCGCTTTAACATCCATATCCCTAGTTATCTCTTCTTTTAAATTTGGCTTCAGTTCTTTTTTAACATAAAAACATACTCCTCCCCCTTTCCTTTTTTCTCTGTCCTGCCTAAACAAGGAGTATCCGTCTAAATTTACAGCCCAGTCGTGAGAACTGTTCATCCACGTTTCTGCTATACCTGTTACATCATACTTTTCATTTAACGCCATTTTCTCCAATATAGCAATTTTGTCAGCCAGGCTTCTCGCATTTGCAAACATACATTTTAGATTATGATCCTGTAATTTATTTATACACTTTAATACACATGCCTCCCTATCCCCTATGCTAGCCCCACCCCCTTTCCACCCACCACTGGCCTATCTACACCCTGCTTTCCTCCTGGGCTTGCTTTCCTCCTAGGCTATCAATCCCAGTGAAACTGCTAATACCCCCCTTCCCAACCTAGTTTAAAATCTCCTCCAACCCTCAAACCATCTTCTCCCCCAAAACAGCTGCACCGCCATCAGTGAGGTGCAACCCATCCCTACTAAAGAGCCTGTAGCCGACAGCAAAGTCTGCCCAGTTCTCTATAAACCCAAACCCTTCTTCCTTACACCACCCTCTAAGCCACGCATTAATGCTCCTAAGCTTCTGCTGCCTCCCTAGCGTAGCATGTGGCTGCAGTATTTCTGAAAACACTACCCTGGAGGTCCTTGCTTTTAACTTGGCCCCTAACTCTCAGAAATCATGTTTAAGGACCTCCCCTCCTCATCTAACATTGTCATTGGCACCAATGTGAACCAAGACCGCCGGGGCACCCCTGGCCCCACCCAGTAATCTGTCTAAACGATCCACCACATGCCGAAACCTAGCACCAGGCAGGCAACATACAGTTCGGCATGTAGTGTCTTGGCGGCAGATTACCCTATCTACCTTACTTATAATTATTGTCAGCTGTAATGTAAGATGTTTTAGATCCATCCTATAAGAAGTAGGGGACAGATCAACAAAAAATAGTGATAATCAGGAAGAATTATAGTTTCCAGTAATTTCTGGGCAATTTTTTTAAAAAAAATATTTTTTTCAGTATAGATACCCTATAATTTTTGTACCGAACGTAACAGGACATGTCTTTCACACTGACTTTTATTTGTGTCAGTAAAATGTTTTGTTACTAGATTAATATTGTGTGCTTTTTAATAGAGGGATCCTGTCTATTGATTTCAAGGGTTTTAGACACAAATACTTGACTATATCAAAGACTATGGTTTTTAACTGCTGTGTCTTCTGGAAATAGTTCAGTCGTTCAGTCTATCAGTAGACTATGCTCTTTGCACAAAGCTATAATTTTACACTGAACATACATAACCCTTCTGGTAACACCCATTCTTGTTTCTATCTTCGTAAACAATTATTAATCCAGAAAAAAAATGAATCCTGGACTATGCCGCAGTGATTTTTTTAAATTAACTTTTGTGCTTGATCTGTAAATATAGCGTTTGCTGCTTTCTCTTATAATTTAGCACCAGAATTCTGGTTACTTATGGCATACCAGTATCTCCCCTGATGCAGTTTAAAAAACCATGATCTACAAAATATTCCCACAGATATGGCAATGCATTGCTTTAATCAACAGTTCCTGGTCATAAAATCTAAGTTTTATGGGGGCGATACACTAAAAAGTTACCTCCCGATGTTTGGATAACTGCCTTGCCCAAGTATTTAGTGATCTTTATTTGATCACTAAATGAATGGACCAGGATGGGCAATACCACTGGGACCTTTGGAACTTTGGGAGGTAGAACCATTGGTCTTTTTAGATTTTAAATTTGTATCTTTTCATTTAACGAGCAAGTCGGGAAGCAACAACCAGGTGAACTTCTATAACAAGGCTTGTAATTCAAATCAGGCAGTATAATCCAAGATCAGTAAATACATTTTAAAAACAAATTTTGACTTTCTGACATTTCATGATGAATTTTTCTGTCAGAGGCATCAAGAGGTGGGTTGGGGTGACAGACTTCACTGGACATAAAACTTTGACCTGTTGGTCCTAACAACATGTCAATGTGAGTACATACCGGTAGTCTAATGCCTATGTCAAAGTTGGTTTTATCTTAGTGGGTAGATCAGGGTATTATATTGCCATTGGTAACAAATAAACCTTTTCTAGCCATCTGTAAGCATTTGTTCTTAATCACCTGATGTCCAAGGTTTCAGTTTTATCCAAAGATGTAAGTAATCTGCTGTTAAATGATAATGCTTAGATGTTCATTAAAATTTATTTAAAACAAGTTTATGTTACATAATACTCAATGTAATTTACACAATATTGATTATAATTACATTTGACTGCAATATACACTATAAGGTGCAAATATATGGTTAAGAACACAGTTGTACTACGGGAAAAATTTGCATTGTGTGTTCTTTAGTAGAAAGTCATAATCATCAAAAAAAAAAAAAAAAAAAACAGCAAAAATGCAGCAATAAAAAGGTATTGTAGAATGTAAGTAATAAAATTGCCCAAACATTCTATATTGCTTGTAGAGTAGCAGGACGGTAAGCTCCAAACAAGGTGATTGTCTGTATTTTTCCATATTAGGACTGAATGGGCAATATATAATGTAAATTGAACCCTCCTTTTTAGCTGCATGGAAGTCTAATAATTTTAAGGGTATGTTCACACCCTCCCTTTCAGAGGCAGAGATTTTGGCAGTAGAACATTTTGCAAGTACAGATGAACTATGTTATTACTAATTCTGCTGTAACTGGGCCCTGAAAATTTCCTGGACCTGCAATTTTATTTTTACAGATACGGTATACCGTATATACTTGAGTACTTGAGTATAAGTCAAATTGTTCAGGCTTTAAAGTTAGCCTGAAAACCTAACCTTGACTTATACTCGGGTCAAGTCCTAATTTAGATCCAAATTCTTCAATTGCGGATAGTAACCAGTAGGTGGCGCTGTATTAACCTGCATAGAAAGTAACAGAAGCTGTTCTTGCCTTTACAATCGTTCCTGCTTCCTGTAGTCTGGCTGCTGGACTCACTCAGCACTGTCACTGCTCATCTGGATGCTGTAAAGCTGATGGGTCTCCTCAGTTTGGGGTAAAAAACAGCTACTAGTGTAACCCTCTTTTTTTTCTTACACCATCTGCGACACGTCCAGCTTTTACACTCACTCGGTCACCAGCCCCTCCAGACATAAACTCTAAGTGGACTCAAAGGAGGCGATACTCAGGATCTCTGTGGTTTAAACCTTTATTGAGATGGAGTGCACTTGGCTGGAATCTGTAAGACAACAGGGTAACACTGCCACTATCTGGTATACAGCCATGCCACCAGCCCACCTCTCCCACAGTCAATCTTTACACTCAACAATATAAAACAATGATCGTATAGTGGATTTTACATTGAACAATAATATAAAACTAACAGCAACATACCTGTAAGACAACAGGGAAACACTGCCACTATCTGGTATACAGCCATGCCACCAGCCCACCTATGTTATAACAGGCAGTTATTATAATACATTCCCACATACATGTTACAGGATATATATAACAATGAACAAGGGAAAACCATCTATATTACAGTAGAGTGACATGGGACACAGCATGTTTTGCATATAGCAGCCATTCCAGGAAGAGCACGTGGCTCTTCTAACTTTACTTATTTTACTCAGATAAGTATGTACTGCAGGGTCTACAGGTTACTAAAGCATATGGTCACCTCTTTACATTCTACTGAACTATAATGGACATATATCATAACCTTTTACAACAGATAAATGAACTTTAGCCTTAGAGAACACAGACAGAGATCTTACCTCTCTCACAGTCAATCTTTACACTGAGGAGACCAAACCAACAGGCAGAATACACAGGGGGCTCTCTAGAAGAGTTCATTGCTAAGCTTGTCTGTTAAAACTTCCCTCAGTTCTTTCTAATGACACATTTGAACATTTTAACATGTCCTAACACTCTGCTTAAAGCTTTTGAATATCTTAAACTATATTTAACAATTTCTGCTGCTCCTGCATATTGGTATGACCCTATTTTGCAAACCTACAGACTGGATATTTGGTGAAACATGTACATAAAGTTCACTGTGTTACACTAGTACAGTGCAAATGACAGCTTGAAACTACAACTCTCAGGTGACATTTTTAACTATTGGGATTAGAGAGTCCTTTACTATATGGGGGCCAGAGGGCCCTTTACTATATGGGGTCAGAGGGCCCTTTACAATATGGGGTTCAGGAGAAATGTAAATGATGGTAAGCTTAATTAAAACTGAACCTGAACCTTGCCACTCCACATGTTTAGAAACTGAAACTCCTAGCAACAAAGCATGCTGGGAGTTGTAGTTTCCAAACATCTGGAGTGCCAAGGAATTGGGGGTTACTGATACTGGATTTGGCTATTACTGTATGGGATTCATGTATGGGAATTCTGCTGTCCATTTAAAGGGCAACTAATTTCTACCCTCAGCTTATACTCGAGTCAGTCAGTTTTTACAAATTTTTCGGGTAAAAATAGGTACCTCGACTTATACTCTGATCGACGTATATACGGTATCATTTGTACTGCTGCCAAGTTGTGTACACTACATATCACATTGTCTGTTACTTCAAGCAATGTCCTGCGCATGATTGTGGCAGGAGTTTGCAAGGTTGTGGGTAATGAATGCCACTTAGATATAGTGCTGAATAGCAGTGATGGAAGCTCCATGATTTCCGACTTGGGAGCCATAACCGTTCCTTTAAAAAGCCTAACTCTGCCCCAATGCACAGAAGGTTAACATTAATGGAAATCCACAGGAACTTACAAAAGTATAGGGCATAGCGCTAGCATTAAACCAGTGTGACCCTAAGGCACTTATGCCATGTAGGGTTGTAAGAGGTTCCCTCCTTAAGATCCTTGCAGAGCTGCTGTTTGCAAGAATCATTTCTGCAAATGAAAACTTGAGAAATACAGGGCACCTATGAAGATGCCCAGTTAGATAACTCGCTGTTTGAGAGAGTCTGCAGCACCACATGGGTCAAGTACAATTAGTGCCGCATTGTTGTGTGCAAAAAAAATGGAGATCATATGCGCTCAAGTTAGCGCAGGGGAGCACACCTAGTGTGTGCTTTTTAACGCACAAACGGTTTGCATGTTAAAATGGTGCAGTGTGGCCTAGCCCTAAGGAGGCCATACATAAGATGATCGGCTATGCTCTGCCTTCTCACAGAGCAGTGATCTGCACTCTGTAAGTTAAGGCAGGACCAGAGCTTTGCCTGGAAAATCAATATGTGACAGATCTCCTTGTAGCAGGGTGCTTCATTGTAAAAAATGTCAAACAGCCCAGCTCGGTTTCCACCCCAGCTTTGGAATCATTACCTACAGCTACTAACGAAGCTCCTCAGATTAGCCATAAAGGGTTAAAAGGGGAACCGAGAATAATTTAATAATGAATGCCGTAGGTGAGGTGCAGAGCCCTCTGATTAATGGTTTTGGTGACTGGTGGGCAGACAAATAATTTACTGTTCATGTACTGCAATCAATGGTATAGCAAAGATAATCCAGAAGGCAATAGAAAAAAAACACATAGCTGAAAGAGTATAAAAGGCATGTCTATACACTCCAGCAAAATTTCCCACCTTGAAAACGCTTGACCTTATAAACCTTACTTTCTCTGCATTCCTGAACTAAGATACTCACCCTGCCCTCTTCCATCCTCCTCCTGGCTTCTCCAGAGCAGCAGTCAAGTACGGTCATGACATATGACATCATGGCCAGTAAATGACTGTGCTTGTGTGGGTCATTTGAGGAGGCATCAACAACTAAGGAAAAGGATGAACTCGGTCAGGAACACTGGGGAGGTAATACATGTTTGGGAGTGGGGAAGGTAAATATAACACAACTCACAAATTAAGGGTTTGTAAAAATGCACACAGACCCACCTCTCCTGTGAGTTCTAGGAGTCTTATATATTCTGTTGGGTCTCCCTAATACACACCCGCAAGACTCTCCCACAAGCAATGTTCCCTCTAAGCTGTGCAAAATTTAGCAGCCCTGCGCACAGGTTTATATGGTGTGCACACAAAAATTGTAGTGAATATAGGTAAGCAAGAATGTATATATGTAATGTACAAAATATGATTTTGTATCAACACAGATGAAATATATCTGCCTCACAGCCAAAAAGAAATTAGAGGGAACATTGCCTGCAAGGCCGAGAGACTCACAGAATCCCCTGCGAGCTGCCCGAGACTTGGAAAATGCCTGACAGAGTATTTAGAGGGGATCAAGGTACTAGAGACTATCTCCTTAACAGGTAAAAGGGTTAGATGGCAAATGTGAACTGTTTTATATGCTTGTGCTAGTCCAGCAGGGGTGCTGGTCTGATGTAAGATGTCAGACCTACTATCAATGCACGTAAAAAGTGAGTTTCAGTTTCACGCGTGTTATTGGAGCACATGCAATATACATGGTAATTGCATGCACTCCAATAATGTATCAGAGTGCAGTGAATATTGTGTGGCCTGTCACATTTACATGCACTGGTGTGCGATTCTCAGATTTCTAAAGAATATAATACATAAGAGGGCAGTCTACCTTAAAAACAAAAATTTGCCGACAACCCCAGCTTCTAATTTCTCCAGTTTATTTAATGCATTAGTAACCAGATATTTAATCATAAGTTCTGTTAAAAGAGAGTTTAAGTAATTTATGATTATAAAAATCTTCCTTCCTTTGACTTTTTTTAGTGTTCAATAAGTTTTTATTGATTTTATAGAATATTTTAACATGGAGCATATATCATATGTGTACATTCACATTAGCTCATTGTATACACTAGATATGGCGTAACATGAATCATGGTCAAAATAAAAATATAAGTTAGATTTTAAATCATAGGTTTAAATTAAAATAAAATACGGTAAAACAATCATGATCAAAAGAATAGACATGCCTCGTATTTTCATTCGTTCTCCGTTCAACTCTTTGTTATAGTGTAAGGTCTGCTTCTTGCATACCATCCATTTGTTTGTAGAAGATTTCAGATTGAGTTGGGTATAGTGAGATCTAGAAGGGGAGGTTTACTGAGTATTCGCTGTTTATCCAGGGGGTCCATGTTTTTACATACAGATGCAGCGAGTCTTGTAGCACGTGGAAGATTCTTTCCACGTGCTGCAGGGTGGCTCAGCAATTCCACCCTTGGACACATCTGCAAGAAGTTTGTATGTTCTCCCTTTGCTTGCGTGTGTTTCCTCCGGGCACTCCGGTTTCCCCCACAATCATAAAGACATACTGATAGGTTGTATGTGTCATATATGTGCTTAGATTGTAAGCTCTTCGGGGCAGGACCTGATGTGAATGTATACATGTAATTGTAAAGCGCTAAGGAAGATATTAGCGCTATATAAATCCACAATAATAATAATAATAATTAATCATTATATTGTTTACTCTACTTAGCACTTTTGATACATCCAGTGTTTGTCTTCTCCACTAAGCTCCTATGTGAATTTTTGTGGCTAACATGAGGTATTGGGTTAGCTTATTATTTTGTCTATTCAGCTCTGGAATTTTATGTCCCAATATAGCTATGAGTGGGGAAGGGTCACACTGGATGTAGAAAATTTCTGAGACAATTTTGAAAATATCTTCCCATAGTTTGTATGCTATTTAGCATCTCCACCATATATGGTAGAAATCCCCTCTGTGGGTACAGTTTGTAAAACACAATAGACTGATTGTTGGAAATATTTTATCCAACAGGATTGGCACTCTGTATGTTCTGTACATGACTTTTAGTGATGTTTCCCTTAATGCTACATTTATACTGCCCTTGTTTAAATTTTCGTAGGTTTCCCCCCATTACTCTTCTGTTAATTCTATCGCTAGATCCACCTCCCATGCACTTTGGAATTTATGATTTGCTTTTTTTTGTTTTGCCTATGGTAAATACTGTATATCCTTGAATATAAGTCGAACCGAGTATAAGGCGAGGTACCTATTTTTACCTAAAAAATTAGTAAAACGTGATTGACTCGAGTATAAGTCGAGGGTAGAAAATATGACCACTACTGCCTCCTGATTCTGTGTTGTCTTAAGGCTTTAGTTGCCCTTTAAATGGACAGCAGAATTCCCATACAGTAGTCCCATACAATAATATCCAAATATCCAATCTACAGTATGGGAATTCTGCTGTCCATTTAAAGGGCAACTAAAGCCTCAAAACAATACAGAAACAATACATACCATTCTCCTGAATCTATGTTGTTTTAATGCATTAGTTGCTCTTTAAATTGATAGGAATCCCACACACTAACCCTCAATTTCGCACCACTCCAGATGTTTGGAAACTATAACTCCCAGCATGCTTTAGTTTCTGGGAGTTGTAGTTTCCAAACATCTTCAGTGGCAAGCAGTGCACCCCCACCCCACCCCCATCCCTCTGTGAAGTACTTGAATTAACCCCCCAGTGGAGGACTTGCCTTAACCCCCCAGTGGAGGACTTGCCTTAACCCCCCAGTGGAGGACTTGCCTTAACCCCCCAGTGGAGGACTTGCCTAACCACCTCACGTGGAGGACTTGCCTTAACCCCCCCAGTGGAGGACTTGCCTTAACCCCCCAGTGGAGGACTTGCATTAACCTCCCAGTGGAGGACTTGCCTTAACATTTAATATTTAGTAATGTCCCCAAAACGATCCAAGCCAGGCTGTGCAGATAGAAGAATGCATCACTAATCTGAATTTTTGCAGCCGCACGCTTCCTCCCTCTTCCACATCCAATGTTCAGGCACTACTCGGTGCCGGTAAGACCGGCGCGAGTAGTGACGTCAGCCACAGCCCAGTGGATGCGGAAGAGGGAGGAAGCAATCGGCTGCCGGAGTTCAGGTTAGTGACCTGAGTATAAGTTGAGGTAGGATTTTTAGGCTTTTTTTAAAGCCTAAAAACCTCGACTTATACTCGAATATATATGGTAAATGAGAGCGTGTTTTTGGTTGTTGGTTGTTTGAGACAAAAATTTTCAAAATCTGTAGGAGCTGTGTTGTTTGTCCTGGACAAGATTATTTTGTTTATGTATGTTGAGATTTTTTTTTTTTTTTTTTAAATCCAACAGGAGGATCTGTTTATTTTATTAAATAAGGTATATTACAAACATTTTCAATAAAATTTGTACGTGAGAGCAACTGTTGTGTGTTTATTTGGGGGCCATCATTTGTTATCTGAAGAAATAAGTCCGGTTTGGAACTTTGGGGGAGTATATGAGAAAGTTTGCCTTCCGGTTTGGTATGTCCATTGGTTTGTATGACTGTTGTTCCTTAGTTCGTTCCGGATTCCTTTGGTAAATTACATATTTTGGCTTGGTACAGCTGCTGGCTGTTTTAGTAATATTACCCTTCATAAACTTATAATAAACAACAATATAACAATACTGCAGTCGTTAGACAAGTTACCCACCTCCAGAACACATTCCATCTCAAGCATTTGTTTATTTAAATGTCAGTTTCCTTTTTCCCATTTCTATTATAATGTCAGTCACTCCTCATTGCAAGTTGTTACAAAGGATTCCCATTCTCCCCCTATTTTGGTATATTTTGTGGGGCAAACTTTATGCTGGTACATTAGTTTACTGTACGGTAGTATAGAATTAACTGTAGATTTCCAACTTGACAATAAGGGCAAGAGTGGGCACCCCTGTCTTGTGCCTCTGAACATAATAAAACTGGTAGATGTCCAACCGTTTGCTAGGATGTGTGTTTTGGGTTTTGTGTATAATAGGCGTACCCATTTAATTTAGTTGGGGCCAAAACCAAACCTGTGGAGGACCGACCACAGAGTCGAAGGCCCTGGCGGTGTCAAGACTGACCATGCATCGGATGCCAATATTGTCGTGGTATGTTAAGAGATTCATATAAAGCCTACGAGTATTGAGTGATGTGTTCCTGCCTGGTATAAAACCAGTCTGGTCAGAATGTATTAGTGTGGATATGATTTTGTTTAATCTTGTGGCTAATAATTTGGATTTTTACGTCCACCTGTAGGAGAGAAATGGGCC
The DNA here is from genome assembly GCA_019447015.1 of Hymenochirus boettgeri. Lineage (NCBI taxonomy): Eukaryota > Metazoa > Chordata > Amphibia > Anura > Pipidae > Hymenochirus > Hymenochirus boettgeri. Next base: position 261,329,007 of record CM033470.1, on the reverse strand, counting down.
GGTATGATTCAGGTAGATGTGGGTCTTTCCCTGGTTTAGGTATGAGTGTAATTAGAGCGGTAGACTTAGTTTCGGGTATGTCGTCCTGGCGGAACATTTCTTCATATAAGTGTATTAGTTGGGGGGCAAGATATAATACATAGATATAATGGTTATAAAATATAACGGGTAGTCCATCAGTGCCTGGAGACTTGTGTCTATGTAGTGCGGCTATAGCTGATCTAACTTCTATTTTGTTTAGTGGGGCTTCCAACATTAGAAGGTCTGCAGGTGTTAGAGTTGGTAGTGTGATTGTTTGAAGGTATTGTTGTGTTTGGGATTCAGAATGTGGAGTAGTTGTGGTGTATAATTGTTTATAAAATTGGGCAAAGTGATCTGCCACATCTTTGGGATGGATCAGAAGTTTGTTTTCTGTGGTTTTTATTGTGATCACTGTGGGAGGTTTATGTTCCTGATTTACCATATTTGCTAGTAATCTGCTGCATTTCTCTCCAAATTCATAATACGGAAAAGGAATTTTTCTTTGCTTTGCTGATCTGAAGGTTGTCTGTTGTTCTAGTTTGTTGTTTTAGAATTTGGGCATTTTCTGGGGTGGGATGTGCTTGGAATTTACTGTTTGCCTCATCTAGTGCTTTAATAGCCATTGATTCCGCTAACGATGATCTTTTTTTGATGTTATCGATTACCTGTATGAGAGTCATTCTGGCATGGATTTTAAAGGATTCCCACACCATTAACGGGTTGGCCGTATTATTATTAATATTAAAATAGTCGTTCCATTCTTGGGTTAGATCAGGTTTATCCGACACAAAACTTTGTTGACCATTAAAAACTTCAGAGGATGTGCAATCGTTGCAGGGGGATCTAGATAGATTGTCACATTGGGCTGCTAAGTGGCAGATGAAATTCAATGTTGATAAATGTAAGGTGATGCATTTTGGACTTAAAAATCCTTGTGCTACTTATACTATAAATGGCTCTGTGTTAAGTGAATCCCTGTTGGAAAGGGATCTTGGAGTTTTGGTGGATAACAAACTTAAAGGTAGCAAGCGGTGCCAGGCGGCAACAGCCAGAGCCAGCATGGTATTGTCTTGTATAAAGAGAGGTATGGATTCAAAGGAGGAAAATGTAATTCTCCCTCTTTACAAAGCATTGGTAAGGCCTCATTTGGAATATGCAGTGCAATTTTGGAATCCTGTCTACAAAAAGGACATCTTTGAAATGGAAAGGGTTCAGAGAAGGGCAACTAAATTAATAAGGGGATTGGGGGAGCTTGAATATGAAGAGAGACTGGAAAAGTTCCAATTATTTACGCTGGAGAAAAGGCGCTTGAGTGGGGATATGATTACTGTGTATAAATACATTAACGGGCCATACAATAAACTATCTGGGGCATTGTTCACCAATAGAACATGTCAGAGGACATCCCTTAAGACTTGAAGAAAAAATGTTAAGGCTTCAAGTTCGGAAAGGGTTTTTCACTGTGAGAACGGTAAAGCTATGGAACGGTCTTCCAGTGGATGTTGTTATGGCAGGTTCATTGGTCAGTTTAAAAAAAAAATCTGGATGAGTTTCTGCAAACAAGGAATGTTGCAAGTTACTGGTATTGATACATAAAGTAGAGTTGATCCAGGGAAATTTCCGATTGCCACTTAGAGTCAGGAAGGAATTTTTTCCCCTTTCATAAATTTGGTGGGGGGTTTTTGCCTTCCTCTGGATCAACAGTTATGCAGGAAATGAGGATATTGCTGGATGGGTTGGACTGGATGGATGTATGTCTATATTCAACCTCAAATACTATGACTATAATATAAAAGTTATTGGAGTAGTCCCTTAAGACTCTGGTTTTTTTTTTTTTGCTGACCTTTATCTTACTTGCTACATCGTAGAATGGAAAAAGCATGTTCAGTGGGGCATGGTGAGGGGTGAGGGGGGGGGAAACAGTGGAGGGGGGGGGCAAATAAATCCACAGTGTAGATTTCTCGATGTCTAATGTCATGACACAGCTTTTGACGTTGTTTTTATTCATGTGTGCTATGATGTTATACTCCTGATATTATCTGTAGCTTGTCTGCCTGGGACAAAACCCATCTGGTCGTTGTGAACTAATTGTGTCATATATGGGTTTAATTTTGTTGTTAGTATTTTTGTTAGAATTTTTATATCTTAATTGGTAAGGGATATGGGTCTATAGTTCTGTGGTTCTGTGGTAGCTTTGCCTGGTTTTGGTAGTGTGATATGTGCTGTGCTCATTTCTTGCGGCATCTGTTCTCCTTTCAGGAAACAGTTATACATGTTTACTAGATGTGGATAGGAATTGGAGTATTTCCCTCCAGAAAACTTGGATTCTTTGGCATTCCCATATAAGATGTATGAAGTTTGGGTTTTGGCTTTGGCATTTTGGGCAGTTCCTATCTGCATTTGGGCCCATATGTCTAATTTGTCTTGGAGTATAATATGCCTGATGCATAATGCTGAGTTGGATCACTTTATTGTTTGCTGAGGGGGAGGCCTCACAGTGTGAACTGAGTACATCATTCCAGAGTTCCCCTGGAATGTCTCCCAGACAGTTTATCCACTTCCTCTTGATACTTGACAGTATATTCTGGGATTTGGCATTAATCATACACGTATACAGCCTTGAAATAACTCCCTGGAGACCTTGGGTGCAGATTATACATATTATTGGGTGTTTGGAGATCTGGTCTAGAGAGTTGGGGAAACTCGCTTAAATTGCGTGGGTTATTTGTTAATATCTATAATGGAATGTGCTTGGGATTTAAATCCTGTAGTTTTTGAAATGTTGTAATTTGGCCTTTATATAATATATCTCCTAGTGTTCGGATTCCATAGGAGTCCCACAGAGTATTACCCGGCAAGGATTGCTACATTGGCAGTGCTCTGTTCCCCCAAAGAGGAGTGTGTTCAAAATATCCTTTTAGATTCAAGTGGTTATTGGTGAGTTGCCATATTCTGTGCGCTTGTTTGTGTAGTGGTGTTCCTTTGCCTACTATATGTGTTTTAGGGTTTGCCAGATAAGCCATGAAGGGTCCTTTTAGATACAGGGACATCATTAAATCTGATTGTGTGGGTTCGGTGTTGGGGTTAACCCAGCACTGAAGATGTGCTAGTTGTGATGCCCAGTAATACAGTTGAAAATTGGGCAATGATAGTCCTCCCATATGTTTATTAGCCTGGAGAGTGGTGTATTTTATTCTTGTTTTTTTATTATTCCAAATGAAAGAAATAAACAGACTGTTTAGTTTTGTGAAAAATGATTTTGGTATATAGACTAGCGAGTGGTGTATGGTGTATAGAATTTTGGGAAGCAGAAAAATTTTAATTAGTTGTATTCTACCCCATAGGGTTAACCGGAACATGTTTCCATGCTTGTAGTTTGTTGTATGTGAACTCTAGCAGGGGATATATATTTAGGGAGTAGAATTGTTGAGGGGATTTTGTGATGATGATTCCTAGATATTTGAAATGTGAGACAATGGGGATTGGTGTTGTGGTGTTAAGGTTTCTTGTTTTTATGTTATCTATAGGATATATTGCTGATTTGGTCCAATTAATCAGTAATCCGGAATTATTTCCGAAGGTGGTGATTACCTGAAATGCCGTTAGGAGGGAGGCGTATGGATTTTCTAGAAACATGATCAAATCGTCAGCATATAAGCCAATCTTTTCTACATATTGTTCAATTTGTAAACCCTTTATATTAATATTTGCTCGCAATTGTATTGCCAGGGGTTCAATGGCTAGTGCAAATAAATAAGGTGATAGGGGGCACCCCTGTCGTGTGCTCCTTCCCAGATGGAACCTGGGGGATACATTGCCGTTCACTAGAATCTGTGCTGTGGGGGCAGCATACAGCAGCCTTACCCATGTTATAAATCCCGTTCCGAAACCAAAGTGTTTAAGTACTTCTATCAGATATGGCCATTCTATGGAGTCAAACGCTTTGCAGGCATCAAGCGAGACCACCACGCGCTCCCCGGTTATATCATGGTTCATTTGGGTTTGTATTAGAGTTCTCCTTATGTTTGTTGTGGTAGATTTGTTAGGCATGAAGCCAGTTTGGTCCGGGTGGATAACCGTTGAAATTACTGATCTTAGTCTACGCGCTAGTGCCTTTGCTAAAATGTTATAATCTGTTGTTAGCAATGAGATGGGTCTATAGGACCCACATTCCTCCAGATTTTTGCCTGGCTTGGGCAATACCACTATTGTCGCCTCACTTAGAGAAGCAGGTAGTGATCCGTTTGAGTAGGATTTGTTATACATGTCTAGTAGAGGAGTGGTTAATTGTTCATTATATCTTTTATAGATTTCTGTTGGTATTCCATCTGGGCCAGGTGCCTTGTTATTTTGCATATCCTGGATAGCTGATATGATTTCCTCTGTTGTGAGAGGTTTATCCAGTTCCAGCTGTTGTTCAGGTAACAACTGGGGGAATGTTATGTTGGTTAGATATTCTGAGATTTGTTGTTGGGTGTATGTCGCTTTAGAGGAGTACAAATCTTGGTAAAATTTGTGAAATAATTCCAATATCTGAGGTGTGGAGTGCTCCAGTCCACCCTGCGTATTTTGGATAGCTAGTATTGTGTTTGTTTGGGAGTGATCTTTAGTAATTTAGCTGTGTGGGATCCATGTTCAAAATGGTTTTGTCGGATTAAAAATTGTTTCCTATTTGCTTTTTCCGTCAGCATGTTATTACATATTCTTTGTGCTTGTAGCCAGGCAGTTTGGGTGGTGGATGTTTGGTGGAGTATATGTTCTCTTTCGGCTTTCATCAGAGTCTTTAGTATCGCGTGTTCATTTTGTTGTGACTTCTTTTTAATGTATGATGTGGTATAGTGGAGCCTCCCCCTCAGATATGCCTTCAAGGCATCCCAACTTAACTTGGGGTCCTGTGATGAGGCATTGAACTGCAGGAACTCCTCCAGGTATTCCGGTATAGGGTCGGTATCAGCGAACTGAGTGAGCCAAACCGGATTAAATTTCCAACGTGTAATTTGGGTTATCGTGTTGGGTAGGTTGATTTGTAACTCCAGTGGGGAATGGTCTGAGATTCTTCTTGGGAGATGTGTTACTTTTGAAACTAGAGGGACCATCTTTCTGGATAGAAACATATAGTCAATTCTAGATAGCGAGTGATATGTTGTGGAGTGGCATGTGTATTCCTGACTGTTTGGATGTCTATGGCACCATATGTCTATCCAGTCCCATGATTCTGTTAACAGGGACAGAGGTGAAGTTTTAGATGGTTTACTTCTATTGTGACCTGGTGTGTAGAGTCTGTCTTTCGATGGGCACATAACAGTTATACAAATTATATGTGCATCTGGGTATTGTGTTAGTAGTGTAGTTGTGTTTTTAAGAATATTGAGTCCCATGGCGGGCGGGTTGTATATCCCTAGTAGGATTATTTGGTTAGAGTCTATTTCAGTGGCTACAAATATATATTTTCCATTTGGGTCCGTTTTAACCTGGAGAATTTTGTACCTCACATTTTTCCTTATCAATATTGAAACCCCTCTGGAGTATGCTGAGCAGACGATATGCGCTGCCCATCCCACCCATGGTTTTTGAAGGTATCTGGTGTTTGTCGTCAATAAATGTGTTTCCTGCAGGCAGACTATGTCGGGCATATATTGATTGATATAACTAAATACCTGTAGGCGCTTGTTTGGCTGATTAAGACCTCTCACATTCCATGATACTTTAGGGATTTTGTTTTTGTTTCACCCATTACCGTTCGGGTCTATGGAGGTGTTGGTGGAGGGCCCCACACCGGAGCCCCAGACAAGAGCAGGCGACCAGACCAAGAAACTACAATTACAAATAAAGACATATAAACATAGTTGCAGCGACATAACTTAATATTTATATAGCATAAATATTTAAACTTTGAACTGGCGAATTCCTGTGACTTCACTTAACTAACAAACAGATAGCTCAGAGACGTTGATCTCCCCGAGCTATTGTGGCGTGGGGGATTCGAGCAGTAAAAACCTTACGCTTACCTTGAAGCGTTTGGGGGGGGGGGAGTCGCCAGAGTGGCTTGTTTAGTAGATATTTCACTATGGTTTACTATTGTGTGTTTCTCAACCTATCTTCAATTTGTATTTCATACAATATCCTAGTTACTAGTGTGTGTTCTGATACTTCATTCCTTTTGTCTAGTTTGTCTAGTACTATCAGTAGATTGGTGTGTATATATATTGCTGTATTTGGTGTTGCTAGTTTCTTCTGTGTTCAGTCCTGTGGTGTGTTGAGTTTGTTCCCTGTGTTGGTTTTATGAATGTTGATGGTGAATTGTTTGTGGTATGTATGTATACAGCTTTGTTGGTCTGGGGGTGCTTTGTGTATTGGTTAGTCTTGTGTATATTCTTTGTCTTGTCGGTGGTTAGCTTTTGCACCTGTTGTATTTGGTCCATATGTGCCAGACTCGGGTGTGTACTTAGTGCTTGCCTGTGTTTAGCAATTACTTAGTTGTTAGGTCCCGTCTATATATACTAGTTCCCTGGGTATGTCTTTTGGTTGCTAGGTACCCATACATATATTCCATTTTGAGCGCATAGTATAGATCACATATTTTGTACCTTCAGTTGATTAAATATATTTATATAATATATAAGTGGCCTGGATTATAATGGGAGCAACAGTGGATTATATCCTTATAAAAATCACTCAACTAAGTAGTTGAGTGATTTTTATAAGAATATTCACCACTGCTGCTCCCCATACATATGCCGTCCTCCTTCCACACCTTCCCTGTCAAACCAAGCAAAGAAAAAAACACAGATAAAACACACAACCTTTTACTGTGTAGAAAATCCTTCTGAGTCCTCCATCTCAAATGTATCCTCACCCGGTAACCTTTTAAATCCTGTCACCATGATTCAACTTCTGCCTGTTTCGGTCTGTGCAATGAGGTTAAACAGCTACTGACAACTTCACGGGTCAGTACCGGAAGTCATTAGCTGGAAGAGCGCTCTATTTAACCTCACTTGCACGGACTAAACGAGGCAAAGTTGAATCATGGCTACAGGATTTAAAAGGTTACCGGGTGAGAGATACATTTCAGATGGAGGACTCAAAGGATTTTCTGCAAGTAAAGGTCTGTTGTTTTTTCAATCTTTTTTCTTCCAGGGTTTGACAGGAAAAGTGCCGGGAAGTAGAGGAGAAATTCCAGAAAAAAGACAGTTAAAGTTAAAGTCTGGTATGTATTCCTTTCTATTTTTCATTTACTAATTTTATTGCAGGGCTGACAGGGAATATACCTTGTTTAATTACTTAGGGAAAGATAACAGCTGGAGACTAGCCATCAAATTACATTTTTTAAACGTATATATTATAAGAAATAATACGCCCCATTACAGTGTAATATAAGGTTTATAAAGTCACCTTGGAGTTCCCTGTCCTGTATAAAAGCACTCGACCTTCGGTCTCGTGCTTTTATATGGCCAGGGAACTCCTCGGTGACTTTATATCCTTATATCACACTGTAAGGGGCGCATTATCCCTTATATCTAGAATACCAATCATCAGCATATCTTTCAAGTGAATACAGTAGAGTGGAGATCAGAATCTGAGCATGCAGTATAAGTCGCACATTTTGCACCTTCAGCCTGTTGAATACATATATATCTGGAGTACCAATCATCAGCATATCTTCCAATCCATTTTCTTTTTTACTCAATGTTAGCACTTTAGAATATACTGTTGGCTTTAAATCCCGTATGGCATTAGCCCTTTAGTCAGGCATTTTGTCTTTTCAGTAGTATTTAGCCATGGGTATATTGCATTATTGGAGCCCCTCCGGATCCCGAGGGGCACCCCCCAAGACCTCAATCAAAACTATTGTACAGATATAGAGATATCTCAGTATCTCTTAGTAGCTTAAGACCCAGTCCAACAATTACTTGTATATATTTTTAATAAATTTTCTTTTGCTCGATGGGAGCACTTTAGAATATACAGTTGGCTTTAATTCCTGTGTATCCAACCTTAGGCCCTTTGGTTAGGTATATTAAGCCAAGTGTACATTGCATTATTGGATACCTTCCAACTCTCGAGGGGTGCTCCCCAAGGCCCTGACTAGAGCTGGTGTGCAAATATGGAGACGTCTAGGTGTCTCTTAGTAGTTTAAAGGGCATGTCCACCCCCAAAACTATAATCCCCCCAACTACTGGCCCCACCATATAGTGTAGTTTAATCCTTACCTCACATCCCAACTCCATCTGGTTCTCCTGTAGTCCCCCCCCCAAAGTTCCAAAAACTGACCACCAGGAGGCTAGCAGGTCCATATAGGACACTGCCTGCTACCTGGCCGCCCGGAGATTCCTGCCATGCGTGCTGCAGCCCTTCTCCCCCCTCCCTCCCCCTCCCTCTCCCTCCCGTTCTACTAATTCTCCTCCCCTAGCATTAAAAACCCCCGACCCCCCAACCCCAGAAATCCCTTTTAAATATTTCTGCTCCCCCATGTCCCCAGCCCCACCACCGCTTTTTTTTTTTTTTTTTTTTTTTTTTTTTTATAAAAAAAGACTCCCCAAACTCATTCTACCTCTCCGCTTTCCCCTCCGCTGCACTGAATGACCGCAGCCGCTCCGTGATTGGCGCCGCTCAGCCAATCACAGACCGACTGCCGGTCCCGCCCGCAGTTGCGGCGGAGACGAGGGGAGGTAAGTAAGAGTTTGGGGAGCTTTCTGAAAAAAAAAAATATGCGGTTGGGGCTGGGGGACATGGGGGAGCAGAATATTAAAATTCTATTTTAGGGGTGGACATAGCCTTTAACTTTCAGCAGATATTTACTTGTATACATTTCTAGATTTTACACACAAAGGGGGGAGAAAACCAGCAACAAAACACAGTCCCACTCAGGGGAAACGGTTGTTTTTGTGACACCAGTCCAGGGGGTTGGGGTACATTTGCCCCATTAGTTGTGATTATAAGACCCGGTAATACTTTAGTAAATAGTCCAGATGTCTGTTTCTGCTGTGGATATGGGTGACTTGGGTTCAGTTAATGATTTATGTATAATGTTCTTGCAGATAGTCTGGTGGCGGAGTTTCAGGGTTCCAGGTCAAGTTATTTCACATCCCAAAAATAGTATATCCCAGATCCAGTTCCCCACACAGGGGTTCCTCCCCCGCGTTCACGGGAGTGGTGGTATCACCGTCGAGGGGGTTCCTTGGGTGGAGTAAGAGTGGTCTTCTAGCGTAGGGCTGTGCTTACTCTGGCCATATATTGGTGCACTTGCGAATTGTTGTTTCGTATCTAGGATTCACTAATTAAGAGATTTTATTGGCGGTTTACTTGTTGTGTAGACAGTCCTTGTCTTGAGACGGTCACCTTTTTCTGGTTTCACGCCTCAGGGTGGGTCATATTGTGCATCTAGCCATGCTGTAGCCTCCATCGGGTACTCAAAAAATTTAGTGGCACTGTTGTGTTGAATCCTCAGCTTGGAGGGATATTGCATAGAGTATGGTACTTTAAGATCTCTGAGGCGTCTCTTTACGCTGAGAAAGGTAGCGCGTTTCTTTTGTAAGTCGATTGAGTAATCTGGAAAGATCATTGTCGAAGAGTTGCCAATTTGTATTTGGCCTTTTTGCCTAGCTAGGCGCAGGATATTGTCTCTATCTTTCGCGTTTATTAATCTGGCTATCATAGGCCTCGGGCGTGAGCCAGAAGGTAGGGGCCTGGTGGGAACTCTGTGTGCTCTCTCTACGGTGAAAGATTATCAGTACCAAATGTACCTTTAATCCAGGCGTCCAGATAACCCTCCGGATCAGTCCCCTCCGGGATGCCCACCAGGCGGACGTTTTGGCGTCGTGACCTGTTTTCTAGGTCCTCTGCCCTTAATTGTTGTACATGTAGTTGTTGTCTGAGTGACTCGAGCTCATCCGCAAGAGGCCGTACCGTATCCTCGGCGGCAGACACTCGGCCCTCCAGATCCCCCACTCGGTTTCTCATATTTTGGAAATCCTGCCTGAGCAAGCCCACGTCGGTCCTCACCTCCTCCACCAGGATCGTAAGGGAGGTCCTGGACTCCTGGATTGCTGCTAGGATTTCTCCTGTGGTTGGCTCTCCCGGGTGAGGCTGCTCACTGCCTTTTGGCGTTTGGGACTCTGCTTGTGTGTCCTGCTGCGTATGCGCCATGCGGTCGGTAGGGAGAGAGGCTGGTTCCGGTTGGGACTTAGTTTGGCGGGCGAACTTCCCCAGCACCTCCGTGTATGAGGTGTTCATATGAGGTGTTCAGTTGCTGTCTCCTGTTTTGCTGGTTTCCGTGCTTGGGCATCTCTTCCCACCGTGCTTAGGAGCACTTTGTGGTGTTTTGGGGTTGAAATCAGTCAAATTTAGTGGTTGCTAGGACTTTCCTCTGGAGAGCTCCCCATCCCCATGTCTGCTCAGCACGCCATCTTAGCCACGCCCCCCAGGGATGTTTAATTTAGGTTTGAGTAGGTGGGCTAGAGGCCTGTCCGGTTTGTTCCACTTTTGGTAGTAGAATTGTTTCTGCCATAACATTGCTTTTTCAACTGCTTGTGATAGGATTGCCTGTAATTGTTGTCTTGCTGTCTTGAGTTTTTATTTGTTTGTTACCAGTTTCTATGTGCTTGGTTTCTAATGTGTGGATTTGTTGTTCAAGGTTGGAGAGTGTTTCTTTTTACTGTTTTTACGACGCAAGGCTATTTGTACGATGTATCCCCTTATAACCGACTTGTGGGTGGCCCACAGAATCGGTTGGGTGACTTTTCCATTGTCGTTTACATCGAAATAATCTTTAATATGGTTTTGGATTTGTTCTTTTATTTTTGGGTCTGTTAGTAGGGATTCATTTAATCTCCAGTGTGTGTTCCTTGTTGTTGGTTGTCCTGTGGCTATTTTAATTTGAATGATTTTATGGTCTGACCATACACAAGTTTCCATTGTGGAATTTAAAATTGATGGGAGTAGTGATGTGGAGCAAATTATGTAGTCTAGTGTTGCATAGCAGTTGTGCGGTATGGAGTAGTAGTATGAGTAGTCCATGGTGTTGAGGTTTTTTTCCCTCCAGCAATCTGATAATCCTATTTTGCCCATTATTGAGTGTATTTTGCGTAGTGTGCGTTTATTATAGTTGAGTTTGTTATTTGGACCTGTCCCAGGCAAGGTCCATGGGAAAGTTAAAGTCTCCTGCCACTATATTGGCGGTCTGCGGGTAAGTATAGAGTAGTTTAAGTAGTGGTGAAATGAATTTATGTTGGTGTTTGGGGCATATATGTTTAGTAAGGTATAGAGTTTATGATTTATTGTACAATAGCCTATCATATATCTACCTTCTGAGTCAAGGTCTGTCTTGATAATTTAAATAGGATGGTGACTCCACATTTTTTGGCTGGTCCTTTTGCTGATATATAGTGTGTAGTGTTTATGTATGCATTTGGGTTCGGATGTTTGTGAGAAGTGTGTTTCTTGCAGAAAAATTATGTGTGGTTGTATTTGTTATATTGTTTAAAGGGCATGTCCACCCCCAAAACTATAATCCCCCCAACTACTGGCCCCACCATGTAGTGTAGTTTAATCCTTACCTCACATCCCAGCTCCATAGGGTTCTCCTGTAAACCCCCCCCCCCAACGTCCCCAACTAACCACCAGGAGATAGCAGGCTCTCGCTGGCTATCTTGCCTCCCCAGTAGATTTTTGCCACGCGCACTGCAGCCCTTCTCCCACCTCCCTCTCCTCCGCTCTCCCTCCCGTTCTACTATCCTCCCCCTACGCAGAAACCCCCTTAATATGCTGCTCCCCTACCATGTCCCCCACCCTCACCGCTTCTTTTTTTTTTTTTTCAAAAAGCTCCCCAAACTCTTACTTACCTCTCCGCTTTCCTCCGCTGCACTGAATGACCGGCAGCCGCGTCCGTGATTGGCTGCCGCTCAGCCAATCACAGACGCGACTGCCGGTCCCGCCCCTCTGCTTGCATTCTCACAAGCAGAGGGCCGGCAGTGCGGCGGAGGAACGAGGGGAGGTAAGTAAGAGTTTGGGGGGATTTCTGAAAAAAATATTTATGCGGTTGGGGCTGGGGGACATGGGGGAGCAGCATATTAAAAATCAATTTTAGGGGTGGACATACCCTTTAAATGCTATAGATCTCTTTTGATAGGTGTTGAATCCTCTAACATGTGAGATACATATTAGTGAAGATTGTTTACTCATTTGTGTGCTGTTTATGTATGCTTACATTTTGTTGCTTGTACTTGTACTTCTTGTCTTGGATATCGGTTTGAGTGCCTGGTTAGATTTGCATGGGAGGTGTCCCTTTTTGGTTATAATACGTGCATGTCTAGAACATAAACAGAAAATAAACAAAAAACATAATAGATTATAGAAAAATTCTACTAAAATAAAAACATTAAAAGGTTATATTCTTGGTATGCTTCGTCTAACCCAGTTTCTCTCACAGGGCATATGTATGCCCCAGAGCCTGGAAATAATTTAACATAAACTGTTTTACTATCATGGGGTTTGTTAATTTTACTGTTTCCATAATGTTTTTAGGTGGGAAGGGTATATTTTCTGGTTTGCAAATGCATGAGCTGATTGGATGTGCATTGCTCCATTTAATTTTACTTGGCTTTATATAATACTTATATTATTCCCTTTACTAGAGTTACTCATTTACTCTTTTCTGGTGTTCAAATGATTTGTAGAAAAGTATTCGGTAATATATAAATCAGGATTTTTACAATTTTGGGGAATACAATATTCTGCGAATTTTCAGTTAAACCCTCTGTTTATATTATTACATTACCAGATTCCTTCCCCCTCCCCTCCCCATTTCAATAGGGATAGCAATGAAGATAAAAGGTGGTGAATAAGTGTTATAGTGAGATAGCAAGTGGGAAAGAAGAGGTATAATTGGCCCGGTGGGCCGACGAGATGGTGATATACATTGAAAAAACATATAAAATATTGCATGTCGAGAAAATGATATGGTTATTCTAGTCTCGTTGAGGAGACTTTACCTTATTGACTGGTTTAAGTAGATCTATGTAGTGAGCATTAGTGCCTATCATTGCCCATATACATACATTCATGGTCTTATAACTTTATACAGGGATAGACGTAGAAGGTGGAAGGAAGTTGGAGGTTGGAAAGTTAAGTATATAGAAAATAGAGGAAAACAGTGTTTTAATTTTTCAGTTTGCATTTTGAATTCTTGGTTCAATCTCAGCCTATTCAGTCATATAAAAAATTTCTATGCGACATTTTCCTGATACAATATACTGTATATTTATACATTTCAGGTAGTATTGAGGGATACAGAAGATAGTAGGAAAGAAGTCAAAGATGGGATAGAAAGGTGTATGAGGGGTATAGGAACTTTTTTCTCTCCCTTTTCTCACTCCTCGAGCCTCTGGTGGTTTGCCTTTAGCATATGAGGTGGGTAGCCAGTTTAATTATATTGGGTTGGGTTATGATGTATCATATCTGTGATACTTGTAAAGTTATATCAATGGATCTTCCTTAGTCAGGAGATGGAGTCCAATAGTTTGTTTCCTGTGGAAACGTGCAGATGGTTCTGATTGTAAGTTCTCATTATTTTACTTTCAGTTGTAGTGTCTTTATTATCTAATGTCTGGTTTTGTTTCTCTCTTTTTTCCCCCCCAGTATGAAAATCAGCATATATTATACAATGTCAAAAAGTAGTTATCCGTTTGGAGTTAGACTTTCTTTATCAAGTGGTTTCCTTTTTTGCCCCTGGTCTAGGTGTCTCAGGAGCCCGGAGTCGTTGCTTTTCTGGAGCTTTGGCAGGAGTTGTAGGTTGCCACATCCTTTGAATTGGTTTATGTAGCGATCCCAGTTCAGTAGAGTCTCTCAGGGATTGTATTTGTAAATAAGTTTTGTTAGTAGTTAGATGCCATTTTGTAATGAGTCCACTGTATGTGATCTGTTATTGATGGTAAATTGCAATCTGAAGGGAAAGCCTCATCTATCTTATATTCTGTTCTTGATTGGTCGGAGTGCCCTCCTTTTGGTTAGGGTTTGAGGAGCCAAGTTTGCGTATATTTTGTATTTGGCGCCATTATAGTCCAGGTTTGCTTTTTTTTCTGGCCTCCTGCAAAAGTTCGTAGTATAATGGTGTAGTTTAACTACTATGTCTCTAGAGAGGGTATCTATATTGGGTCTCGTCAGGGCCCTATGGGCACAATCGCACTCCATGTGCTCCTCCGTTTCCTCCGGTAGGAGTGTCCTGAGAATGTTAGATGTTACCTCGTAGGCGTCCGCGCAGGCCTCTGTGATCCCTCTTATGCGGATGTTACATCTCTGTGACCTATTTTCTAGGTCTGTTGAGATAGCTTGTCCGCTGTTGTCTGTTTGTGAGATTTGTATGGTGTCCGCCATTTCATTGTGTTTATTTTTGATGTACAAAAGCCTCCGTCCTATTTCGTGGATGTCAGCTTGTAGGGATGATAAAGCTTCCTGCAGCTCTTCCTTTAGGAGCTTACGTATTTGTGCCAGTGTAGGTGAGGCTCCATCGGGGGAATCGCGTCGGGTGGTGATCTCCTCCGTATCGGAGTTGTTTGAGCCTACCTCCTCTTCCCGCTCACTGGCCTCACGTGGTTTGTGCACAACTGCAGTGCTTTAACCACGCTTCCACCTTAATTATGTTTTGCTGGGGTTGCTCTGTTATGTTCCCCTATGATTTGGGGTTGTTTTTTTGCTGAGGCCGGGTCTGTAAGCTTATGTTTCCAGCTCTGAGGAGCTCTTTCACCATGCAGCCCTCTTCCAGCTGCTCACGCCCCCCCCCCCCCCCCTCCTTTGACCTTTTTTGATAAGTGCCCAAAACTTTTCTTGCATAAATAAATGAATATTCTTGAATCAAATCTACTTTTTGTATGCTTTAATACATTTTTACTTGGTAAGCTCCCTATACCGGGGCTGGACAAATTCCATTGCCAAAAATGACATTATCAGACTGTCTAAAGCAAGGTTTTTAAGCTGGCCCTACATTATCTCAACATTTTACCAATTTGACATTCGATACAGTATGAATGAAGAGCAGCAGTTTTACTTGCCGATGTTCCTGCAGTGTTTCCAGGCTGGATCATGTTTGTGATTGATATTATGAATGGAAAATGCTAAATTTGGGCCAGGCGGTTATTGGAACATCGTAAAATATGGCCAGCTTTTATGAGGGGGCCAGGGATCCCTAGATATCCAGTGATAGAGAGTGACAAACTATATAGATCCTCCCTTGAGATGAATTTGGACTAGAAGCTCACCCAATGTTTGAAACCATATCTCCCAGTATTTTATGGCTTTCATTTGCTGTTTCAGAGTGATTGAATGCTGGTCTAAGAATGAAATGAACCTGTGGGACCAGAGAGCCGGCTCCCATAATCCACCTCTTTGTTTAGTGGGAAATCTTGTGTATGCAGTCCTACCTCTCCCTACCATAGAGCAGGGATTTCAGTGTTGTTGTTTTGTAAACATATTTCAACATTTCTGTCCCTGGCAATAATATATGCATTTGCTTTTCCTACAAAATAGAAAATTAACCTGTTTACCCCTATCCTAAACAGAGAGAGTATATGAAACACTAGTACACATAGGAACTTTATCTTTTGCTAGGAATGTAATGGAAACAAACATGTAATCTTAATTACAAAAGTAACAGACAGAGGTCCAGGGCAGGAGCGCTCATCTACGGCGTCTGTGTTTCATCCATGCTATGCTGTACTCCAGCGTGCAGGTCCCTCCTCAAGAAAGGGGATTTCAGCAAATCCTACGATACCACAAGCAGAACAGAGAAACTGGGGAGCGGACCGCTCTGTAACTCAGGAATAGGCTGCAATGGATGGTGTCATAAAATGCTTTATTTAGAACACACACATGTGCACGTCAGAAGCCAGTGCAATCAAAATAATGGAGACACAACAACAGTAGTCTTACGTGTTTCACGGCGTCATGGCCACTTTATAAGAGACTCACTGAGGGAGAGGGATTACCCATGATCCCTACTCCCTTAAATACCCATAACCTACACATGTAATCTTAGTTCTCCTTTAACCAATGTGGTTAAACCAGTGCCACAATGGTTAACCGGTCTTTAGGGATATACCATTGCTTGCAGCACCTGAGTTTAACTCTATTTAGAACACTTTATGCATTCCCTGTTTATCATTTCCTAGAAACATAATGAAAACTGTAAAATCATCTGACTCTTTAGTATTGATCCTTGCAGGCTGTTCTTAGTGCCAGGGGCTTTCAAATTGGTGTGGAGGCATCTGTATAGAAAATACAGACAGATGGTGAATACTGGGATAAAGGGGCATTGCCAATAAATGCACATACTTACAAGTCATTTTGAAAAAGGATCCCAGTGCATGCAGTGTGTCCACCCACATTGACATGCACTGATCACAATCACAATCGTTAGCCTAGCCCTAACTACTGGTTTAATAATAATAGAGAGAAAAAACTTTGATCAAAGTTTGAAAAAAAAATGGATTTTTTTGTACACTGCACTGCAGATAATTTAATGTACATTATGACTTTCAGAGAGAAACGCAAGGTGGTTATTCCCCCTCACTTAGCGTATGGGAAGAAAGGATTCCCACCTACTATACCAGGTAGGTTGCACATGTTAAAACATTTCAAATTCCCTTAAGATAAAACTAAAACATTATGTAATGTTTGTAAAGGGTGTCTCCACTTGGAAAATACACTTGTTTTTTTAAGAATGGGAGGTAAAGGAGCTGTGTCTTGCTGTTCTTCAATTAAACTAAACAAAGTCTAAAGGCTCGAAAGTCACATTTAGCAATGCTTTTTATCTTTGGCCTTTTTCTCCTGGGACCCTGAATGTTTTAATGTCATGAAAGGCTCGTACACACGTATGACATCACACCCAACGAACAACCCAGGGGCAAATGGCCATTTCCGGTCAGGCATCATTCATGGAGGATCAACAAACAGCGCCTGACCGAACGCGGGTGAAATGGCCATTGGTCGCGTGTTTGCACACGATCGGGGGTCATTCATTGGGTGTGAAATCGGACGTGTGTACGAGGCTTAACTGAAGACGTTGACAGATCTAAATCTTTTGCTATCTTGGCTCTGCATTCTATGTGCATCACCCTTCGCAAATGCGCATAGACTACTAAGTCCGTTGAGACCTGTCAGAGTACGTGGCAGAGGAGTGAGCGATTAGGTAAGGAGCCTGAAGAACGGGAGGTAAGACACAGCTCCTTTTTCTCCAGTTTTTCAATAAAACTGAATACCAAAAATTTTTTTTTACCAGTGGAGATACCCTTTAATAAACAATTGCTATTTTGGCATTCACTATATGGTGAGTTTTTAAATATACTTATACACTTGGAGTGGGATCCTTGCAGGATAAATCAGTGCCATGTACTGTATTTCAACCTTAGGCTACTTTCACGTGGACAGCATTCAGCCAATAGCAAAATGCTACATGTAGAATTTTGTTAGTAGCAAACATGTGGAACCACTTAAAAATACATCAAGCGTGGACAGTTTAATATAGGTCTGTGTCCCTTTTTGGTGTTGGTATGTTACTCTAAACCTAAACGCACCTTCCCATATCATAGGTTACTAAGTCGTCTTTATGTTTTATTCCATTTCTTAGTGGTACAATGTTTTCTTTTTTATTTTCAGCAATCGGGAACCTTGTCTCTCACTCCCTGGCATTGTTAAAGGGTAACTGTGGTCTTGAATTCTTCCAAACTAGTAAGGATTATATAAAAAGCCTTCCATCTTACCTACCAAATAAAACCTAAATCACATCTCTATATAAAACTTGTGAGAAGTTATTGCTGAAAAGGTTCAGCAATATTACTTCCTACTTGAACACTTCCTGTTTTCAGCCATGTGACCAGCTTGTAGTCATGTGACCAGCCTTTGCCTGCATTAATAGGCTCCCCTTCTCAACTGTCAATTTTTTCCCTAGGTACTTCCTGATTTCCCCAGCATTAAGTCTCAACTGAGCATGCTTCTCCCCCGGGGCAAACGGGCAGGGCAGAGGTCTGGTGATATCACTCAACCTACTGGAAGCAGGAAGTTTGAACATTCACCCCAATGTCATTTCTCACATGCTCCAGCCAGAGATGTGATTGTCAGCTCATTTTAAATGAAATACTGCAGGCTTTCATTCAACCCTAACTTGTTTTGAGACCACAGTTGCCCTTTAAGTGATCCACCTGGACAGATCACTTAATGATGTCATCAGGTCAAGCAGTCATATCTGCCATTTCGGATAATGACAATTTTAAATGTGTGTACAGAACTTTTGTGAAAGTGTTATTATATTATCAGCATCCCTAAAACAGCAGAAAGTGTTATTTTAATTAAACTTGAAAAACACATTAGTAAAGGGTCAGACATTCCCTTGTGCTGATTATATTTGATGTATGTAGCCACAAATACTGCTTTCTATTTTTCCATGCATTGTCAGTACAACCCAAAGCACACAGAGCATGTTTAAGTGTCGCATATGCCAAAGAATGTAATTATTCTGAAATTATAAGGAATAAAAAGTGTAGCACTTGAATTTATATCTCATCTAATCACTGAGATATATTAGTGAGGCTGGATACAGAAATTAACAGAGAATGTGAAAGACTAAACTGAGGCTAGATAGGTGTAATCAACTAGAGGATATTTGTAACTTTGTCAGACTGAATAAAAAAGTAATAAACATTTAAATTCAGATAAACATTGGCAATACACAATGTAAAACAGAATAGCCTCAGTTAAATGAACTTCTTTAATGAAAAGAAATAAACACATTGGGTCATTAACCATTCCAGTAGAAACACTTTTGAAATGTTTATAGCAAGGTTTTCAAATCATAGATTGTCTAATAAACCACGTTAATGAGCTGGCTGACCACACAGTATATCAAATGTGGAATAGCTTGCCGGTGCCAATGAATTAAATATTAACTCTTATTTCCTCACTTCCAGGTGACTCGGTGTTACAGTTTGAGACGGAGGTAATGGCACTGTTTAAGCTTGCACCATGGCAGAACCTGTGGAATCGTGTCTTTTCAATGCTTTGCATATGTTTGGTACCCACACTACTGGGGCTTATTGGTTATCACTTGTACTCCAAATCAAAATTCCCTGCCACATCCAAGAAGAAGCAGAAGGAAGAAAAAAGAAACAAAGCTAAAAAGAAATAAATACTTTATTTACACATATCTGACTTGTCTCTTTTTTAAACAGCAGCC
Source organism: Hymenochirus boettgeri (assembly GCA_019447015.1). Classification (NCBI taxonomy): domain Eukaryota; kingdom Metazoa; phylum Chordata; class Amphibia; order Anura; family Pipidae; genus Hymenochirus; species Hymenochirus boettgeri. The sequence continues at coordinate 261,309,767 of CM033470.1, read as the reverse complement.
CTCTGTGATTATTTACTTTGGTAACGCTTCTCCAATTTTGCAATCCTATGTGCAATTTCATTACAAAATAGATAATGCGAATACTTCTACTTTCAATAATAATAGTGATATTGTTTATCTTCCCATTGGGGGAATCTTGGACATTATCCTTCATTAATATATAGACAAGCCTGCCATAAAATAAGTGAAATATTGTCTGTGAATCAAGCAATAACCACCAGCATTTGTATAGGAGATGACCCCTTTATTGTGCATCAGTTTCTAAAGTTAATGTGCATATGAACATTTTTATCCTCTGTGTTTTTTTATACACAATGGGAACAAACAGAATCAGTAAGTGTGCGTATTTAAAGAAGAATTACACTGCATATATATATTTTTAAGGTAAAATGAATAGTACCTGGGGAATGTAGGTAGGATTGGTACATTTCATTTTAACAGTTTTTATTAAAACACTGGATGATTGAACCCACATGGAGAAAGCCAATGTTTTTCCAGAGCATTGCAATCTGAACAACACAAATTACTAAGGAAATTGCCAATCAATGTTCCCTCTAATTTCCTATCGGCTGCATGCGCAGATATATACCATGTGTGCAGGCAAACTAACATTTTGCATGCTACATATACCTTATTATATTCACCTAGATTTTTGTGTGCCCTATTTTAACCTGTCTGCTTGCTGTTGCTAGTATTTACCTACTACAAAGATGTATTAATTTACTGCATACCATATATACTCGAGTATAAACCAAATTTTTTACCCTTAAAAGTCTCCCCCTCGGTTTATACTCGGATCTGTGATGATCAGAATGCTGCTGGACAAAATTACTTAGCCCTGGGAAAACAAAAGATGTACCCTGTAACACAGAGAATCCTCTTGATTTCAGAGGGTTAGGCAATTGTTGTCCTGCTCTGTATGGGACTTTCTATGGGGCTGCGTATTGGACTTTCTATGGGGCTGCGTATGGGACTTTCTATGGGGCTGTGTATAGGACTGTGGGGCTGTGTTATGGGACTTTCTATGGGACTGTGTATTGGACTTTCTATGGGGCTGTGTATGGGACTTTCTATTGGACTGTCTGTGGAACTATCTATGGGTCTTCGTATGTGAGAAAGTCAACCCTCGGTTTATACTCGAGTCAAGCAGTTTTCCTAGTTTATCAGTTAAAAGTAAGTACCTTGGTTTATATTCTGGACAGTTTATACTCAAGTATATACGGTATGTACCGACAGCAGTTACAATCAAATCGGTATTTTAATGTTTTCCTAAGTGAAAAACATTCAACATACACAACTAAAAGATATACAAACAGGCTACAATGAAAGGAATACAAACATTACATTTATAATGTATGGCTGACAACATGAGCTGCTTCTATTACATTATAGATAGGCCGTTGAACCCTTGTGTCAGTAACTGGAACTGAAGGAACATTTTTCTGATGCGGATTGCGGCTGTTGAGAATCAGCAGTGAATTCTGTTGAGATAACACTTCGTTGCTCACAGAGATTCCATCCAAGTACTGCTTAAGAAGCAAACGCAGCTTCTGGTTGCCATTGGTTAATACAGCCTTCTCATGCTCTAATGCACTACTTTCAAGAAGAACCTTATTGTAACGCTTCCAGAACTGGTCCAATGCTTTATAATCCTGCATTAACTGTAAGAAAATGAAAAAAAATATATTTAAGATATTATTGTGATTTTACTAACATTTATTTAACTGTATGATGTACTATAACCAGAGAAGACAAAACCCCAATAAATAGAAGGATTGGCTAAAATATACAATCAGAGAGATTCACCAGAGGCTGTGCAACTCTGGGTGATAAGGCTGCAGCATCTGTGTGAGCGTCTCTTGCGATACTCACGCAGCTGCCGCAACCTAGGTTTTGAAGCTACGGTAACAGATTGTGAATTGGTTAGCGTGACTTTATCCCCGTAAGTGTGCTCTGTAGCTAGCGGTGAATACCAGTGATTATGTTTAGTGCTGTTAGCCAGTAATAAATATGTAACAGAACAGATATAGTAAATAAATAACCATGTACTTACCAGGGCCAGTTCTTCTGAAGGCTTTTCCATGCTGTTTTTTTCTGCCTTTTCAATCTCTTCCTTACTAAGGGAAGTTGGATAGAAAGGCAGAACTTTCTCCTCCTCGGTTTCTACTCTACGGCACATCTCTGCCTTTCTGAGAATAGATTCACCCTGGGCAAAGGGATCAAAATTAGCAAGATGTCTATAAGATAAATATGATATATAAATATGATTGGAAACTGCTGTTTAGAATGATGTATTATCTGCCTTTCTAAGTAGTTCCTACACAAAAATAAACATGTGAGATTGCATTATGTTTTTTTAAAGCAGCAACTGCAGTTACCTGCCCCTCTCCCCTTAGAGAATAGAGGTTCAGAGAATCTCACCGGAGATCTCTCTTTTTCGCTCTCTGCTGTAAGTGAAAAGTAATTACCTAGTTTTACTATTTTACCACAAGTATATATTTGTGCAGGAACTACTTAGAACTGCAAGTAATATAATGCTTTAATCAGCAAATTCTGTGATACAAGTGCCACTGCTCTACAAAAAAACATTTAAGAGCAATTACACTTTCTCTAATCCCCTATAAAAAAAAAATAACCAGGAACTGCTAGGTCTTCACCACTGGGTTTTGGCTAGATCCCCTGTACTTAAGTCATGAAGATGTGCTTGTGGTTATGGTCTGGTTGGCCCTGTTCCATCCCTTAGTCCAGGAAGTGTGTCTTCTTATTGGCCAGGACCTGAACTGAGGGATGGGGTAGAGCCAGAACGGGACCATAAAGGTGGCCATACATCAATGCAATATTACTTACCCAACCTATCACTCACACGACGTTCATCGGTCCTGCCGGAACCTTCTCTCCCGGTCTAATATCCGACTGACATGCGATCGCAAAATCCCATTCACTTTGCGATCACATGTCGGTTGAATATAAGATTGGGAGAGGTGGTTCCGGCAGGATCGCAGGAACGTTGCGTGAGCGCTCAGTCGGGTAAGTAATATCGCACTGATGTATGGCCACCTTTAGTGCAACTTTATGATAATGGTACAGGAGATTTTGCCAAAGACCAGGAATGAGGACCTAGAAGTTTAGGTCCTCATCCTCGGCAGTTTTATAGGAAGGAAGGAGGTTTGGGGGGGTTGCATTAAGAGGAGGAGATTTGCCACCATGATTTTGAGATCAGTTTCAAGATAAAAAGATGGAAATTAAACAGGAAACCCCGTTTTAGTCTGCTAGAAACCCGAACCTTGGGTTGTGGTCAGTTTTAAATAAGACATTTATACAAATGCATAGACCAAACAACAGTAGAGGTAAAATTACCTTGTCTATAATTTTCTGCAGTGCCTTCATGGTAGCATTGCTCTGCACAGTTAGGGAAGCAAGGTTACTGCGTTTTGCAGCTCTTTCTTTTTTCATTTGGCATTTCAGTTTCTGGAATTGCTTATACACAACCTCTTTATCGGCTCGCAGTCTTCTGTTCTGCTCCTCATTGTCTCGTGCATGTCTTGCAATACGGTTCTTCAGGAATGACATTGAGTCCTAGAAGGGCAGAAACTATTATTATCTTAGATTAAAATGATGATGACCAACCATCATGTATTTATTTAATGTGTTTGGAGGGAAAAACAAGCAACAGGGCACACTGCCAATGGGGCTTGGATGTCAATTCACCTGACCAATCACTGCTTTGCAAATTTCTTTTTGCTGAAACATAATCACATGTGCTCTGATTAACAGATCACCTATGCAGCTCACTAGGTGAGGCCACCACAATTGTGCCACACTAGTGTGTTCTTATTAAAGCGTGATTGGATTGCACTTAAAAGCGCACTAGTGTGGTCTAGACCTTAATCAGTATTCAGTTCCAGGTATAACTTTGTGGTTTAGAAAATATTTCATGTATTATAGCACTCTTAGACATGAATATTTATTATGACACTTGTGTAATGTTACAAAATAAGAATAATGTATTGTTCCTTTGAAATACTGGAAATAATTTAGTGAGTACCTGAATCTTTTGAAACTTTTTCATCTGTGTTTCAATTTCTTGTGCACTTTTTTCATCTTTAGCTTTTAGGGCTTCAAAGGCAATCTTGTTGTCTTCTGTGGACTCTGTGTAGTTTTTGAAGGCCAATTGAACTTGTTTCCAAAGATCCTCCACTCTTATTTCAAGCATAATACGCAAGGCATGCTTTTCCTCCAAACTCTACTGGACAGAAAGTCAAAACCTTAATATCTTTGAACAGCTTGTAGGGTCTTTTTTTTAATTATACAAAGATGTGTGGGAAAAAAATGTTATTTTACATGAAGCTGAAAAACCATTTTACCATATTTTTTAATATTACTGATTTATGAAAAATCAGTAATTGGAATAAATTCCAATGTAGGGTGTTATTTTGCATGTCCAATGTAGTTTGGCTTCTCACAGTCATCTTTTTAAACAAATGTTCTTGCCCCAGACACCCCCCCCCCCCCCCCAAAAAATTACAAATACTCCACAAATATAAATACTGATGTCCTGGAAGACATTTATTGTACAATACTTTATTATAACGCCTGCACACGGATCCACACTTTTTAAAAATGTACCTTATCTTTTGTGCCTTATTTACCACCATTCCCGTCTCTTACAGTTTAGTCATTGACGGTTATGTGATAAAATTGGATATTAATAAATTAAATAGATTTTTAATACTTAAACAGCAAAGAGAATCTAGAAGGGGAAAGTATAAACTTTGAATTTGGCTTAAAAAGCTACTATTTTGGGAGTGTGTGTCTGAGCTGCAGGGTTTAAAATTCAATAATCTCACTGTGGCACTGTAAGAGGAAACTGGTTGTTTTTTTTATTTCATAGTTACCCTGTAGTATGGCTGCCACAGGAATTAAAGGATAAGTCGATAGGTGTGTGTACCTGTGTCAAGTTGGGGTATTTCTTTTTTGCGTTTCTGAGCATAAAACTTAATTTTAATTACTTTTATATAATTCATTCTATGTAAGGGAGAAAGTGGTGCCCAGTCCTTAATAAATAATACAACATTGTTTTACCCAGGCACCACCTCTTATTATACCCCATGTAAGAAATATATGTAAACTGTATCAAGCACACTGTTGGGAATATGCAGTTAGTCCTTTGATCACAAGATGGCTCAATGGGTAAAACTCCTAGGATTGCCTTTTGTAAATGAATTAGTCTGGTGCCACAAAGTCTGGATAGATGGGTTGAGATAAGTAATTGCTGATTGGTCTGCTGCTCAACAAGCCTGACGATATATAAAAAGAGCAGCATTAGCCCACTAAATCAGAACAGAGCTAGGACACATGCTTAGGCAGTGCCTAGCAGCTCAGAGCTGTAATACAATACCGTCCCTTAGCTTGAGAGCAAGCGGCCAAGGAGCCAGGAAGGCGAAGCAGACCAAGAGAAACCAGCAGCAGCCCAGCAGTTTTGAGCCAAGGCAATGGAACCCAGAGAGTGGAGCCCAGAGATCCCAGAGACTACATCCCAAGGACAGTGCTTGCTTGGTAGAATAAGGTGGTGCTTGGTACTGGTGCATTATAATAAAGCTCCTTCAACTGTAAAAAAGCTTGTGTGGCCTGGTTTGCCTTATTTCCCACAACTTCACACAGGGTGTCCTGTGACAGTTATCTTTTAAGTATGGCTGCCACGGAAATGGAAGGGTAGGTTATTAGGTTGTATACCTGTTTCAGGTTGGGGGGTATGTGCATTTATGATCATAAAACTAAGTTTATTTATGATAGATCAAAATTTGTTTTTGACTATAGTAACCCTTTAAGTATGACTGTCTTGGGATAGGAAGGGTAGGTCAGTAGGTGTGTGCACCTGTGTAGGGGATGGGGTATCAGTGTTTGTGTTTATGACCAGGAAACTAGCTCTTTTGATCACATGACCCTTAAAACTCAAAATTTACAAATTTGAGGATAGTACCCATTATAGTCTATGGGGAAAATTTGCAGATAACACAGTAACGCTTCCGCAGATTCCCTAGCTAGCACACTATATGATCTGCACATCTGTACTGAATTTTGTGTCTCTAATTTAAAAAAATGTGGGAGGAGATACAGTCCAAAAAAGCAGAAGAAAACGGAAGAAATAGAAAGAACAGTAAATTGAGTCTTCAAGCCAAAATAATAATGTAGTTTTGCTTTCTCTTGTAAAAAAACATTTTGGATAGTGGAATCCAGTCTGATAATTTTAAAATGCATTTCCAAGCAGCCAGTGATTAGGATGTCCTAAACACATTCATAGAAACCCTTTTAAAAAGCTAGATGGCAAAAGTAAGTTTCATGCCACTAGCAATTTAGCTCCTGGGACCTGTCCCTCTCCGACGTAAAATAGGAATATAGTAAAGACAGCATAAGTTTACCTTATTTTTTATTTCATCTCTCATACTCTGAAATTTTAATTTGGCCTCATTCTCGCTTTCAACAATATTCTGTTCCATGGCCAATAAAACATTCTGTAGATACATCATCTCCTTCTGGTTCTGTTCAATGATCATCTCCCTATTAGAAGTAAAATAATTCTCACCAGTGAAAAAGAAATCTGAAGCTATTCTAAATGAAAAGTACAGCAGGTGTCAAATATGTTATCTCTGGTAAACACAACTCAGAAAAGAGATTTTACTTGATCTCATTCTTGCCAAGATCAGCTACAAGAACTTTTGAAAGTCTCGGTTGTAACAATCACAGAGTGTTCTGTTCACACCAAGAAATGATGCCTTCCTAATAAAATGTATTCTTGGGGCCATATTTATAAATGGCCGATAGTAGCGCAGTTAGATTACCGCCGCACATAGCCACGGAAAAAATACCGCTTTTGCCATATTTATAATGGCAAGCGCCATCGCGGCGAAAAGTTTTGCGGCCACGACGTGCGGCAGGAATTTGATCTATCTTCGGGATGATACTGCACTTAGCGCAATGCACTAAGTACAATACCGCTGTGAATCCTGAGATGGAGCAGGGGTCTGGGAGGGGCTGCTGGGAAGGGGTCACAACAGGTCGCATCCGCCGAAAATTTCTGAAATCTGATTGGTTATTGTAAACCATGTAAACCAAGCATTAAAAAATTTACCAATCAGAAACGGATTAGGGTTTCTGATTGGATTAGGGTTATTCCACCGTTAGGGCCCTTACAAGAGCCGGGGAGGGGGGTACAGGTTCGAGCTGTGGGACCCCTTAAGCCCCAAAGGGCTCTTGTCAGAGCTGCAAAGGCACTTGTAAGTGCCGCAAAGGCCCTGATAGGGCCGGGGGGTGGGGTTCCTGGCTCGGGGTGGCGGCGGGCACACCCCCACCCCAACCCCCGGCAATCTCGGCTGTTTTCGCCACCCTCAAGGTGGGGAAAAGAAACGGCCGAGATTAACGCAGCACATCAGTTACCGCCGCTTTATAAATAGAAGTGATCGGTAACTGATGCGCAAAGCGTTAACGAGGCGTTAACTTTTCACGGCCGGTTTTCTCCATGTTATAAATCGATCGCGTTAATAGTGATTTTTGCGAAAACGGCGGGAAAACCGGTCTCGAAAAGTTACCGCTCGTTTTTAAATATGCCCCTTGGTTTGTAAATATTGCCTGAGAATAATCCAGGGTGACAGTAGCATGACTAATTAAAATGCGCAATCCCTGCTAAAGAGTTATACGTGTTTATGAAATAGAGGTAATTACTTTAGTAAATTGTGTGACAAATTTAGTAAAAGAGTCTTGATCTGAAATTAGTTTTAAGACTTCAGATATTTTTGTGAAAGAAGACTAAAACAAAGATATTTAAAAAATAAATGTTCCATTGCCTTATGATGTCTGGGGTTGTAATATAACTGATAGTATAAAAAAAAAATAAAGGACATGAGTAGGGTGACCAGGCAGGAATGAGAAGGCTGCATTTAGGCTTTTACCTATAGCCTGGTTTTCAATCTAGCTTACTTTTCTACTTGTGCATGAGTGTGTCTAGAAAAGAACAGAAATTGTGGGGCATATTTATAAAGGATTGTCTTTTTCGCCAAATAATTAGCGCAGCACATCGCAGCGAAAATAGCGCCATTTGGGGCTTCGTTTCGCCATATTTATAAAAAAGCGAAAAAAACACACTTCGCAGCTGAAAAAGGCGAACGGGCGCGATAAAGAGCGAAAATTATCGCAGCGAAAACTTAACGCATCTAAGAAGACTGCATTGTAAAAACCATTCGAAACCAGAAAAGCCCACTAGAAAATGATGTCAAGTTCAAAATGGCCACCTCACATTTACCAAGAAGTCAGCCATGTCTTATTTAGTCAATCTTCTTAGAATTTCTCAATTGGAATACAATTTTGTTTTGCACTGCACATTCGCCTTTCTAATGCGCGTTTGCCTTTCTAATGTGTGTTCGCCTTTCTAATGCGCGTTCGCTTTTCCAAGGCATATTCCATTATAATGTGCGTTCGCCTTTCTAATGTGCGTTCGCCTTTGTTAAAGTTGGGATTCTGAATGAAGGATTAGTTCGCCACCTATACCTAGTTATCCAGTTACCCTATACTGTAATGCCTCCCGAAAGTTCATAAAAAGGAAGGACCTCCAGTTGGCAGACATGTCTCGTGTGGGTTCTTGGGAGAACATTTGTCAGATTTTTATGATATCTATTACACGCCCCAGTGACTAGGTATCATCCTTTACAAGGACCCACCAAAGTGGTGAAGAATTTGAATGGAAACAAAGGCTATTACGGTACTTGATATTTCTTGGTTATATACTAGTTACCCCATAAAAAAGGATTAGTAGCCATAAATTCATATTAAATAGATATACCAATACTCAGAAAGTCAAATTTATCATGAAAGCAATTTAATTCCCCATGACTCATAATATTTTAGTAGTAACTAATTCTTTCTCCAGACATGGGCATCGATGTGAGAAAAAATTCACCCCACATATGCCAACTTGGATGTTGGGAGAAATGCAGCTCTGTTGGTAACTTTCGTGTCATTAGTGGGTTCCTCCATTTCAGGTTACAAAAGGTAATTGCAAATGTCATTGTAGTGTGGGCCAGTGATCGCTATTATTTAGAAAAGGAAAAAAATACACAATTTAGTCCTGAGTTCCATGAAATAATTTGTATTCTAAAAAATGATACCCATTCTTTGTGAGACAATGCTAATTGGGTATTGGATAATGGCTGAATGGCAGTCCCTAAGAACAGAAAGCTTAAGGGATATTATAACTTTAGTACTATCAAGTGTGCCTTCAAACAGGTCCCCAATGGTTAGCACACATTACCAATTACCGGTACTAGTTTCTTTTTCCGGTACTGTGTTACCGTGATGGAAACAATAGTTTCCATGTCAACGACAATAAGCATCGGAAAACAGTTGTCGGCCTGAAAAATTCCCTCGGCCGTGTCAGCCCCCTGTACTAATCTCCCTATACTCTTCCAGATTGGAAATACCCAGTTTAGGTCGGTACAGACATAACCATTAAAGGGGCAATCCCATCGGTATCGACGGATTGGCCATCATTGGTAATGTTTGTAAAAGCTGCTTATTATTTCTTGTGTTTACTATTGTTGTGGGGAGGGTTTAACCATCTGATGAGTTAGGGCTCGTTCACACTAGGAATGGACAAAAACGCAACATTAAAACGTTTCAAACGTTTTTGTATCCGTTGCTGCCCGTTTGCATGTGCGTTATTATCCGTTGTGTCCGTTGGTTTACATACGTTTTTGACCGCATTTTTCGAACTTGTAAGGGGGCAGGACAAAGAACACAAAATCATGATGTCAATTTCTGTGGGAGTTCAGGCTGTATCATAAATTTGAGGGTGAACCTGTACTGCATTTATTAATTATCAGTTGACAAAAAGTTTCTTGCCGTTGTGGCAGAAGGCTTGCTGGAAATTGCAAAAGAGCTGGCAGACTGGCTTGCTGATGGTGGGAGTTGCAAGGCAAAATGGTGCCTCTCCCGTGTGTGTTCTTATAGTGCTTGATTGGAAATGACATCAAGGAACTCCCAGGATCCTTTTCGAAAAACGGACACAGATGCAAGATGCAAACGTGTGCGTTGTTTATCCGTTGTTACCCGTTGTACAGCATTTTCATGCATTTAAAATGTGTGCTGCAGTGCGTTTTTAAAACGCACCGGAGAGGAACGGAATATAACGCAAGCGTTCTGTCTGTTTTTTAAACGCACCTGCGTTTCAAAACGCATACAAAATGATGTGTAGCGTGAAACAAGCCCTTAATCTCGGCTTGCAGAGATCATATGTATGTGGAAAGTAGTCCAGTGGTGTTCTTAAAATTAAAGGACAATTATACTCACGTCACCTTCGTTCCTCACACCCTGGTACTTTACTTACAGCTGTACTTAAATAAGTTTCCCTCTGTGTTACGGTCCTCTCCACAGTCTGTGATGTAACCAATCGGAAGACACGTTCTGCAAAGAAGCGTGTCTTCCCACTGGCTACATCGCTGACTTTTGCTGACAGTGGCCAGAGTGGTGGAATAGACTGAAGTGTCGAGGAAAATTAAGTAAGTATTATTGTTTTTTGGGCAAAGTACCCACGGGGTGAGGACTTTAGTTAGGCTATCCTTTCATTTGAAAAACGGGCAGTTAACCACAGTTCGTACATCTAATGCAGAACTGATTGCGGAAGGCTGGAAGACATTTTGACCTCTAGAGGGCAGCAGCAAAATACATTTCAATCATCTGTACGGAAGGAATGTTGTGGCAAAATTATTGTTCAAACGTTCAAATGGGATTGCACAGAGCTCTAAATGATAAATACATAAAAATGTATTGACAGGCCCACTTCTTATTGAGGAGATATATCAACATTGCATCAATTATTATTGCATATTAGGGACAATTGTTCTCACAATATTTTATTAAAGGAGGGCTTCCACAGACATTTAGATCCCCACCCTGGTATTATTCAAGTGTGGAACAGAGGTTTAAGTGAGTATGATGTCCTTTAAGTAAATCCTCGTACACACGTTGATAATTGTCGTACAATGCAGCCGCGAACAAGCAATTGCACAATATCGTCCGAAAATAAAAAGACCAGCAGCCATCAACTATTGTCGATTTTTCTAACGATCAGTGGTGGATTTTTCTGCCAATTATTTTATATTTGTACATGGTCAGCAGATTATCGTTAACGTTCTACGAAGAATAATAAAAGGCGCGTGCTCTGCTTTCGTAATTGCACGATGATACAAACATTACTACAGTACGTGTCTATATCTAATGAATATCGTGGTGACTATTGCGCTGTACAGATGTCGTTTCAATTATGGATTGACGATAATGTCATTGAACGTTCGTCGGTGCATCGTACGAAAAATATCCAACATGTGTACGAGGCTTAAAGGAACACTAAACCCCAAAAAATAACTAGTTGCCATTCGTTGTATATTCACAGGGAGGTAAGAACGCTTATCTCACCTCCCTGTGAATAATATTACGCTCGGGAGACCTGGGAACTTACCTTACCGCGCTCCTTCACGACAGCCGCTCTGTCCGACCGTGCCCTATCTTAGGGCATGCGCGCCAATACAAAAGATAGCGCGCGCGATCGGGAGGAGAACAGCTGTTCAGTGAAGAAGCGGGGCTGCGAGTGGAGGGAGCGAAGGTAAGTCCAGGTCCCCCGAGCGTAATATTTTCACAGGGAGGTGAGAACTCTTATTCTCACCTCCCTGTGATAATATTCGCTCGGCATATAGTTGTTTTTTTGGGTTTAGGGGAGTTACAGTCCCTTTAAGATAAGTGCACTTCCTATTACAATACACATAAAAATGTTTTTTTATTTAGTTAGAATTGCTTGACTTTTTAGAGAGGGTGTCCACAGTTATAGTTGTTCTGAGCTCCTCTGGATGTGGAAATGAAATCTGGGAAGCTATCTGTCGGTAAAATATGGTTATTTAATACTTGCCTGGTTTCTTCTTCCTGATCACCTATAGCCTTAATTATAAAACTACTGCATACAATCCCCATATGACACTGACATTAGATATCTGATCTAAAGATGAGCTTTACAGGGAGATTAACCCAGAGCCACATGCAAATTATACATCTGAAAAAAATGATAAACAAATAGCATTGCCAATCAGATGAAACATTTTCTGTCAAACTACCAGTTAGTAAACACAGCCGTTTTTCTACGTCTTCTTCTTTCTCAGTATGCAAATCTGTAAATATGCTTTTAGGTGGAAATTTTAAACCTGCACCTGGCCCTTTAGGCTAAGCTAAGCTACAGTTTACTGCTTTCTAATGACTCTTCTATGTGCCTGAAACACACTACATTCTGTGTCTCTTTTTGTTGGCTATTAGTTCAGAGTGGATCAGGCACTCTTTTCTTGTTATCTTAGTTGTGCAGGTTTTTGCCAATGTGTTTTCCCCATTGTCTTCTAACTTGGCAGTGGATGCGAATTGGTGTTGCAGTAAGAACTACATAAGCCAAAGGGACAAAACCAGTACAAATGGAGTTGACTGTGGACAAAAGTTCCAAAAGAAAATCAATTAAACATCACGTATGTATGTATGTATGTATATTTTTATTTATAAAGTGCCACTTGGGTATGCAGTGCTCTATATTATAAAATGCAGGGTATACAAACGGTATAACCTACTATGTTAGGTATACATATATACAGTATCTCACATTGGAGTAAACCCTTACATTTTTGTAAAATTATCTTATACCTTTTCATCGGACAAAACTGAAGATATGACTTTAGGGGGGGCAGGAGATTCTAGATGGTACTAGGTGTGAGAATAGGGCTGATGGACTAGAACCCGGTACACACAGTAAAGATTTTTGAAAGATGATTTGCAATATACTGTCTGTCATTTTTCAAAGATAAGTGAACACACTGACTGAGTGTTCTCCTATGCACAGCATACGGAGAACGCACGGGACTTTGTGTTTCCCACCACTTCGGTCGACTCCCCTTGCCAAGCAAAATTTTTAGCCTTTTCTGAACAATCACGAGGCCTGACCAGAATGTTCGGCAGCTCACACTCATTCGAGAAATACGCTACACACACTGCTGATAAAACCCCGATACGGATCCGATGGTATCGGCGTTTATCACTAGGTGTGTGCCTAGCTTAAGAGTCTTCTCACCTTAACTCCCACACCAAAGCCAAAATTTGGGAACTTTGTCATCTCTGTGCACAAAACCTATGACTTGACTTATAAGTATATACAGGGAGATTAAAAAAGTTCTTATTGTTAAAATGGTGCTAATTTTGCCCCAACCAATCAGATCTTATTTAACATTGTTGAAAGCTAACATCTGATGGTTGGGGCAAAATTGGCACAATTTAAACGAAAAGAACTTTATTGAATAACCCTAACAGTGTATGGGGAATTTACTATAGTGTTATATTGTATTATATTCTACATTATATTATGTAGAATACACAGAAAGATAGACAAAAAGCAAGCAGGGAAAAAAACCTAAAGACACAAGGCTTATTAAAGCAAAAGAATGTACAGAAAGGGACCTAAAATATATGCATACCTAAAATATAAATAAAAACAGGCCAGCATCTATGCAACCCCAGACTCCATTTACTTAGATCCCAATATATGGCTATAAAATTGATTTCCCAAGATGGTACAGAGAAAATAAACTTTCCAAATAAAATACGATCCATGAGGACTACCATATAAATTACAGCCGCCCCACCTTAAGACGATTGAATTACAAACCACTACAGACAAAAACATAATCCCAAAAATTATACACACAACATAATGAAATTATGCACACAAATTTTTCCCCCTCCTATCTGGTTTGTTGAGGGAAACCGGAGTGCCGGAGGGAAACCCACACGAGAACTCATTGCACAGTTGTATTGATAGAAGCACATAGCTTAAGGTGCAATAACATGTATAATATAATAAGGGGAGCAGCCTAAAGTTAAAGGTCACTGTCTGCCTTAAAAAGCAAATCCGAGAGATGAGAGTTTGGGCAGCAGGGGTAAGCAAGATAACCAGTGAATGGGGAGTCAGTGTAGATGGGATTATGTAATGATACTGTCTTAGGTGGCCATACACATGCAATTTGTACAGCATGTGTACCGACAGATCACATGGGTATGCTCAACACACAGGCTATGGGAACGCTTACACATACCCGACCGATCCCCATACGTGGGGCTCCCTTTACTAAAGTAAATGGACGCGGTTACGAATGGCGGGAAACTTTCCAGCTTTCCGTCGGGAAAAGCCCATACACATGAACAATAATGGGTAAATCCCATCGTGGAACAATGGCATTTACCCATTATTGTTCGTTTGTATGGCCACCTTAACAGATGGATAAAGCTGGCACCATATAGATAATGAAAATACTCAATTTGCACTGCTTAATGCCTGATAAGCTAAATGTGTTTGGTTTCTTTGACAATGGAAATTTTAACGATGACCACTAGAGGGCTCTAGGAACTGGCATGAAATGATGGCCCAGCAGGTGGTAAGGAGTTTTCAGCTGCTCTTACTAAAGAACAGAACAGTCTACCTGGTTGTCCGTTGTATCTTCTGTTAATAGTATTTTCTCTTTGTTCAGGTGGGGACATGCAACTGGGGAAATGACCACCACATGCCATGATGTTTCTAATATTTTGGAGTCTAAAAGATTCAGAGAGTGATGATAATATTGTTAGAAAACGGCTGATAAACAGGGCCGTTTTAGGCATAGGCACTAGGCACAGACCTAGGGGCCTATGTAAACAGGGCAACAGTGTTCTCCATAGTATCTCCCTTCAGCTTTTACTTGCTGTGTTGGATCTGCTCTCCTTGTTCTGCTGTTAATTTGTAACATGTAGTGAGTACAGAGCCTGAACTCAGCTCCCTCTACTTTCTTCCAATCAATAAAGGATTGTCCATGTGTCCTCTGATATGACCGATTATAAACAATTCACCAGAGAGTTTACTGTATGGTCCATAATATATTGGATAAGTGACCATATCCCATGCAAACATTGCTTCTCTAATAGTAAACAGCCCTAATTTGTCTAATCTCCTGCATAGTCAAGCCTCTCCCATTCCTTTATTTTTTAGTTGCCTTCTCTGAACTGCTTCCATTTCCAAGATGTCCCTTTTGTATATGGGATTCCAAAACTGCACTGCATATTCCAAATGAGGTCTTTTTTTTTTTAAACATGGTTAATTGAAATCAAAATAAATTAACATCTGCATATCAGTGGTACAGTATATAATAAAATAAAACAATACACTTATTAGTTCATTCGTATATTTAGACAGTTTATACAGGTGGTAAACGGGGTGGTATAGATATTCATTACTGGTAAAAATTTAGTAAGAAGGGAATGTATTCTCGGTACCATTAGATGTAGATTTGAGTCAATCAGGTGAGCAGCTGGTGGCGCTCAGAGCCATCCTTCATATTGAGTTTTAGCAGTTCATCCACTGTTGGTTGTATGCATGCGTTAAGGTCTACTTGAGCATAGTATGTTGGGGGGGTGGAGAGGGGACTCCTGGCATTGCATTAATTTCCAGTATTGGCCATCACATCTCCTTCAACTCTCAATGATCGTTCCAATTGACCAAATAGATTCAAACTTGTTCACAGTGCTCTTTAACATTAATAATCTAATCATGGGTAGTATATTGTCAATCATTGTTTTCCATGCCTTAATTTTGGGGCATTAGGGTCCAAATTAGGGTCAGTTTGGAACTGTAATTCCAAGTACTTGGTAGGTTGGCAGTTACTTATTTCCAGATCTATATATCTTGTTGCATGACCCAATAAGGTGCCAGAAGTCTGCGTTAGCACTATGGCATTGGGGCAGTCTGAGTTGAAAGAGGGAGACATGCGTGACTTCTATATGGGGATAATGTATGCTTGGTGTATATATAAAATTGCATCAATTTCTTCAGGGCCTATGGCAAAGCTTTGATGTGGGATCAGCCAGGTCTTCCCAGTTGCCTTGTTAATGTGGGAATAAATCTGGTCCATTTACTTATAAGTGGTAGCAGTGTTCTTCTAAGTTGTACGTGTAGTAAAGAAATGTAGGAGTTAGAGACTTAATTCCTTCTCCATGGGATTTTATCAGTCTGATTATTGGGTGTCGTTTTACTGGAATCGTTGAGGATTGAAATTCTGCTAAAGGCAGTCTAGTTGAAGATATCAAAGAGGAAATTGTCCAGTGTGTTGAAGTTTGTTTGAAGTTGGTTGTAAGGGATTAGTTGTTGATCTTGTGATGTGTTCAAATGTGGTAACTTTTTGCCTTTCTAATATTTGGGATCTAGAAAGGAAACGAGATTGGGAATTGGGGGTTATGCCTGAGTGGCATTTCTTCAGGGATGCCATTGAATGCAAGGAATTTGTTAGCTTGTTTCCATACCTCAAATTGTTGTACATGGAGGGGTGTGCCTCCCCCTGGTATATCGATAAAAGTTGTTCTAGGAAGACTACGGGGGTCTGTCGGTAATATGCATGTAGGAGGACTTCTGCATCGTATAGAGTGGATGGTGTGTAGGGTAGGGTGTCTAGAGGGGGCAGGAGGCAGAATTTGAAATGTTGAGTTGGGAGGCTAAGTTAATATAGGTGGAAGTCTGGTAATGCCAGTCCTACTTGTGTTTTGGGTCTTTGTAATGATTTTAGGCGAACCCTGCTCCTGCCTGCTTCCCAGAGGAAATGGATTAGAAGACGTTTTTTAAAGAATTGGTCTGGATATAGCTCAGGCTATGTTGGAAGATGTATAGAAGTTTAGGGAGTGAAGTGAATAATTTCATTAAATGATACGTCCAATAAGGCTGATGGGTGGTTTTGCCAGAATCTAATCTTAGCTGAGTACCAAATCTAATAATTGGTTTACATTTAGGCTGAAAAAATTGTGCTGGGGAAAACGTAATCTTGATTCTTAGATATGTAAAGGAATCCGTTACTGGGGCTAAATACCTGCAAAGGGTGGGAGTACACAATCCTGGTCTATTGGGAACAAACAGGATTTGCTCCAATTGATGTATAACCCTGATGGGGGGCCGAATTTTGTAATATATTGTATACAGTGCGTAAGTGAGCGGTCAGGGTCCGCCGGTATAGTATAATATTCAGCGGCATAAAGGCTTAGGAGGATGTGTGTTGTCTCAGGGTAAGGCCGGTGGTAAGTCAGGGTGCGTACTGAGTTTGATCAACAGAGGTTCTATGGCTATGGAAAATAAGTATGGGGATAGTGGGCAGCTTGTCGGTCTTGGCAAAGAGTGTGATAGGTTGCCATTTATTCTGATTGTGCTGTGGGTCTTGTGTATAGGAGTTGTATCCATTTGAGATTTTTGACCCAAAGCCGAATTGTTTCAGACATTTCCAAAGGTATGGCCATTCAATTGAATCAAATGCTTTTTGGCATCAAGGGATAGCATTTTGTGTACCGGAGTTGTCATGGTCTACTTGGGAGTGTATTAGGGTTTTCCAGTGTTGATGAAGTGATTTACCTGGCATAAAACCCATTTGATCGGGTGTGTATCAACTTCAGGATATTTTTGAATGTGGTTGGCAAAATTTGGCTAGAGGATTTTAGTCCGGTTTAAGTAAGGATATAGTCGATAGGATCCACATTCTTTCTTTCGGTCTTTAGTAGAGATAATATAGAATAATATGTGTTCATACATAGAGGGAGGGAGGTTATTGGTGTGGAAGGCTGAGTTGAATGTGTTAATAAATGTTGGGGATTGTTCATTGTATCTTTAAATACTTCAACAGGGATTCCGTCCGGGCCTGGTGTTTTGCTGTAGCATGCTCTGTATGGCTTATTTTTTCAGTTATAGTGATGCCCAGGTCTAGGAGGATAATTTGGGGAAGTCCACTCATCTAGAAATGTCTGTCATTGGTTCTTGTGGGGGTTAGTTGGGATTGGTATATTGTGGTTAGTGTGCGGTGATGAAACATTGAAGGATCCCTGCGTTTCTGTAATTGAGTTGCCCTGGGGCTCAGTGATTTGTGTATTACATTTTGTCCATTGGGCCATTCTTGTAAATTTGGATGATTGGTGACCGTGTTCAAAATAATTGTTGGTGAAGAACTCTTTTCTTGCATTTTTTCCCGTTATAGTGTGTTGTATATTTAAGTCTGTGTAGTTGCCAAGCACGTTATTGACAGTGTGTGGGTAGTTAACATAGTTGGATTCAGCGTTTTGCAGGGCTGTGATACTTCAATTTCTTTTCAGAGGCGGTAAGCTTGATATCTGAGATATTGGATTGTAGGTACCACGCAGAGTTCTTTAAAAGCTTCCCAGTGTTATTGGGTTGGGGTGATTATTGTGGAGTTGGAAATATGTTTCTATTTGTCGGGGATCTCATCTTTGGTGGGGTGAGTGTGAGCCAGAAGGGGTTGGAAGCACCATGGACGGTTGTGGTCGGTTTGAGGATGTTTTTTTTTTTTAGTTTAAGCACTACAGGAGAGTGGTCTGATATGCCTCTGGGCAGGTGTAGAATATCAATAATGTTTGGGGATAATCCTTTGTTAACAAATATGTGTCTAGTCTGATAGCGAGTCATGTGTTTTGAGTGCATGTGAATTCTTGTGTATATGGGTGCCTTGATTTCAATATTCTACCAGTTTAGTTCATTGACAAGGTTATACAATGGGAGAGGAGGGCTGGGGAGTGGTTAATGTCTGTAGTGTTGGTCGTAGTCTTTCTTGGAGGGGCCATGAGGGCATTGAAGAATCCCAGACATATTACGTGTTGGCTTATGGTTTTGTTATTAAGGGGGGGGCGTCCTTTTAGGTCTTTGTGGGCAGGGGCAGATCGTATATACCGATTATTATGTACTTAATGGATTCTATGGTCAGCGACATACATGATTTACCTTTCTATCAGATTTCATTTCTATATTCATACCTCAGTTGTTTGCTTAGCAATATTGAGATTTACCATGAGTAGGAGGAGAGTGTACTGTGGGCAGTCCAGCCAATCCATGGTCTTTGGAGATAGTGAGTAGTACTGGGAAGAAGGTGGGTTTCTTGTAGGCATATAATATCTTCCTGGAGGGGTTCTAATTTGAGAGGAACACTGCCAGTCTTTTGCTGGTTATTTAGTCCTCTAAATTCCAAGTTAGAGTTTTAAGAATTTGAGACGTTTAAGTGGTCAAGACAATAATAGGTAGCGCACCAGGAGGGGGATGGGGAAAAAGAGGGGGGGGTAGGAATGTTGAGGTTGGTCACCAGGAATGTACGTAAATCGTAAGAATAGAAAAATAAAAGAGTGGTTATAACATTTAGTATCTGCATTTTATACACACCACGGCATTAGCATTTATAGCACTCAAAGTCATAGTATACCATAAAACAATGGCTGTTAGCCCGAGATAATTTTTAACCGTTGGGGAGATGTTGGCCCCCCCACCCTGAGGTGAAGCCAAATTAAGTTAGTTTCGGTTAATACAGCTGACATATATTTAACATTTATTTAACTTATGTAAGGGTTTACTTGTATGAAGACAGGAGAAGTCAGGAACCAACGAGGAAGTCGAACACCACCGGAACGGGAAGCCACTTTTTGAATCTTCGCGCTGCTGGGCGCACTTCGTGACGTGAGGTGGTTGTAACGTAGGCTTCCGTGACTTCACGCGCATGTCATGCTGACGTCAGCACGGCGGGAGCCTGGGCACGCCATCTTGGAGGGGACCAGACTGGCGGAGCAGGTAAGTATGTGTCCTTACAGTACCCCCTTCCCCAGGAGGGGCCTCAGGACCATCGTGACCAGGCTTTCGTGGAAACTCTTGTAGAATTTCCAAAGTAAACGAGGAAGCATGAACATCCAGATGTTTGACCCAGGAACATTCTGCAGGACCGAAGCCCTTCCATTGGATAAGATATTGTAGGGTCCTCTGAAATCTGGAATCGGAGGATCCTCTCCACTTCATATTCTTGTTAACCAAATAGGATGGAATGAGGAGAAGAAAATGGTTAGAGATCACAGGCTCAAGTAAGAAACACATGGAATACATTAGGAATCTTATCTGAGGAGGCAGAGATAACGGAAGGCGTAGGGTTGATTATTTCCATGATGGGAAAAGGACCAATGAATTTAGGGCCGAATTGGGAGATGGGAGCTTAAGGTAATATTTTTGGTTTTAGAGAGCACAAACTTGATCTCCGATGGAGTAAGGAGGAGAAGGTCTGCATTTCTTATCAGTGTTATGACTTCTGTATTAAAGAGGTCTTTTCTAATGTGATTTGGTACCACTCCAGATGGCAGACATGTGGGCTGCATGGTCATTGGCTGCTGGGACATCAGTAAGAAGAAAACATCGGGGAAGGCTAAGGGGTGTTGTCCATACACAGTCAGAAATGGTGATCTACCAGTAGAGTTATTATGGGCGAATTCTACCCAAAAGTAAAAGTTCCGCCACCAGTCATATTGGCAAAGGGAAACGTGACAAAGTTCAGTGCTCCATTGGATTGGTGGTGATAGGAAGAGGAGAATTGAAACCCCTACGATTTGCAGAGGGCTCTCCAAAAATTTTTGCAACAAATTGGTTCCCCGATCAGAGGACTATTTCAGCAGGCGACCATGAAGACGAAAAATGTGGGGAGAAAAGTTGAGCCAGTTCAGGAGTAGAAGGAAATTTGGGGAGAGGAACAAAGTGGCCATTTGCTAAAGCGATCTATCACACCAAATGACAAATATTTCCTCTAGAGGGAAGGTCACCAATAAAATCCATAGCAAGATGAGTCCCGGGTGTGAAGGAATACGTAAGGGTCTCAGAAGTCGGGTGGACAGGAGTGATCCTGGATGACCGGCCTGTGTTTAGAGCTGTGTGTCTGTTGGAGAATGGTAAGTCGTGTTCTCGAGGTATATATATCAAACCGATTGAGTACGGGCCGGTGGAGGATGACTGGATAGGAGCTGAGGAGGGAGTGACAGCGCAGGATGATCCTGGAAGAAGGGAGATGGGTTCTTCCAGATCAGAGGAGATTTCAGAGGAAAGGAAACTCTCTAGAAAGGGCATCCGTTTCTTGTTCTAGTACAAGGGCGCTAGGTGATAATAAGTTGAAGCGAGAAAAGAAGAGTGCCAAAGGGCCTGCCATGGATTCAGTCTTTTAAGTGTTTGGATGAATTCGAGATTTTTATGATCCGTATAAACAGTGAAGGGTGTGGTAGAACCTCCAAGAAGTGTCTCCATTCTTCAAGAGCTAGTTTGATGGCAAGAAGTTCTCACGGTTTCCAACTCATAATTTTTGCCGATGCTGAGAATTTTTTAGAAAAGTATGCACAGCGATGAAGTTTGCTATCTGATTTGTGTTTTGTGATATGACCCAGCTCTAATATTGGATGCATCTACTTTCAAGAAAAATGGAAGAAGAGGAGGTTAGAATGTTTAAGTATAGGAGCAGAGAAAAGAATTCTTTTTAAGAGTTGAAGGGCTCCAAAGCCTGTGGTGTCCAAGAGCTCGGTTTACACCCTTCTGATAAGGGCAAGAATAGGAGATATACGGGAGGAGAATCCCCTAATAAACTGTCTATAATAAATGGCGAAGCCAATGAGACTTCGAACAGCTTTGGTAGAGGTGGGTATAGGCCATTCTTTATGGCAGCAATCTTGACTGGGTCCATCTCAAACGCTTCTTGAGAAATTATATAACCAAGAAATGGAATTTGGGAACTTCAAAGATACACTTTCACAGTTTGGCTACAGGAATTTTGACGAAGAGAGATAGGACTTCTTTTACATGATTTCGTGGGGAGGCAAGTCTTCAGAAAAGATTAAGATGTCATCTAAATAGACCACTACACAGCGACCACGAAGATCTCGGAACAGTCGTTTACAAATTCTTGAAAAACAGCCGGGGCATTACAGAGGCCAAAGGGCATCACAAGGTAATGCCCATCACGAGTGTTGAAGGCTGTTTTCCACTCGCCCCCTGACGAATGCGAATTAAATTAAGGCCAAGAAGGTCTAGTTTGGAAAAAGTACAGGCATTTTTTAGTTGATCAAATAATTCAGCAATCAGGGGGAGAGGGTAGAGGTTTTTAATGATTTTACCATAGAGGTGTGTGGCATTCCAAGGCCAGGCGCCACACCAGTCCAGGTATGCGCCTGGTCTGTGGCATCATTTGGTTGGTAGATAAGTTATAAAGCTTTCACTTGTGGATATGGTGCTGGTTCAAAATTAGTAAGGTGATCGCTGTGGGCAATGTGAGATCAGTCAGAGGCAATGGAGGGGGGGGTGGGGTAGCAGTTGTAAGGTGGTGTTGGCACCGGACAGGTCTCCCAAAGTGATTTTCCTGATTATGGCAACTGAAGGGGTCAGGTTAAGGCAGTCAATAGCTTAGTTTTTAGGGGTAGCAGAAGTCGGGGAGTTAGGGCAGCTCCAGTGGGGTGGGGTATGTCTTACCTGTATGTAGGTTTTGCACCTACCAGGTCCTAGTTTAGCCATGCGTCCAACCACGAGCAAAACCTCAGCAGACTGTCAAAGAAGAGGGACTTAGCCATCAGCTGTACTCTGAGTCGGGCAGGGTATATACCATCGAGTATGGATGGACATCATAAAAGTGCCCCTTTTTTTGCAGGTTTAGTGAATAATCTGGGAAATGCAGAGTATAATGCATTTACATGCTTGAGGTCTCCAGTATTCCGCGCCAATTGAGGATCTTGTTGTGGTCTTCAAGAGGTGTAACCGAGCTCAAAGCAATGAATAGAACCACAAAGTATTTCAAAACTTTCTCATTCATCGGGGCTCATGTAGGTCACTCAACTGGCATTTTATAGCATTTTCACTAACATGCTAATGGCATTTACACCCAGGAGAAGGTAGCTGGCTGGTTGGACTACATAAAAGCAAGCAACATATCACCCTGTGTTAAATACCCATGAATGAGATGAAAGGGATATTTACATAATTTACAAAATATGAAAATCTAAGGATACAGAAACTTGGGGAGGAGGTGGTGCGAGGCCTAAGGCAGTACAGAAGCCGTCCGGTACTGTTAAAACCGGGCGGGGGGGCGTGAGCATCGGAGTGCTCTTCATTAGGTTCTATGTACAGCTAGTATCACTTCAGCAACTAGCTATACCAAGTGCTGAGACTGTGGGATTACTAACTTTGCTAACAGGGCACTACTCGGGAAGTGAGATTCCCAAAGTAGGGTAATGGGTATTACTATTTGTGTGAAGGTGATATTTGCACGATTGCGTAACTGGCATTATGTACTGTTGTATGGTGAATAAATATTTTCAATATAGCTTGTTTAACAGTGGCCTGTGTCCATTAAGGTGTACTGTGGGGGGGCTTTATGTTTGCTATTTGGTTTAGGAAGATGTGTTATTTTACACGGGAGCACCCACCGTTAAGTGATGCACAACAGCAGTAGCGTCAGTGGCTGTGATTTAGGATAAAGTTGTTTTTCCTGTGTCCCCAACATTATATAAACCATATCCCATTATATAGACCATATCCCATAATATAGACCATATCTCGTTATATAGTCCTTATCCCATTATATAGACCTTATCCCATTATATAGACCATATCCCATTATATAGACCTTATCCCATTATATAAACCTGCCTTTCGTTCCTGATATCGTGAGACTCGTAAAGACCATATCCTTTTATATAGACCATATCCCATTATATAGACCATATCCCATTATATTGACCTTATCCCATTATATAGAACATTCCAATTATATATACCATATCCCTTTATATAGACCATATCCCATTATATAAACCTTATACCATTATATGCACTATATCCCATTATATCGACCATATCACATTATATAGACCATATCCCATTATATTGGCCTTATCCCATTATATAGACCATATCTCATTTTACTGACCTTATCCCATTATATAGAACATCCAATTATATAGATCCTATATGTCGAATCTAAAACTTCTTATATTTCAGCTGTCAATCAAGTTCCTTGCTCTCAAAAACTATTCTTCTGTGAGTAGTTTTACTGTAGCTGGAATGGTGACAGAGTTTTGACAGTTGGAATGCTGTATGCAGGCTTGACAGTTGGTTTGTGGGAAAAAAAGTCAGGTCGGATGGAAGTGGGAGTGGTTAAAAAGAGGGAGAGGGGATACTGCTCCTAAACAAAATGTGTGCTGGATTGATGGCATGCAGCAACACATGCAAATCAAAGTAAGTGCTAATTACATTTAAGTGCAATTACAATTAAAAGAACAAACTCAGTTTTCCTTGTTAAAACTCTCACAAGCAGCAAAAACACCCATCTGTTAAGGAGACTTAGTACAGTATAGCAGCTGATCCGCTTAATTATTATTAACATTATTATTAACATCTTCCGTATTGCTTTACAATGTATTGCTATACATTCACATCATGTTTAGAAACATTGCACACCTTCCAGTGACTAACAGAAAGGTGCACACTATTTCTAAAGCTGCATTAGCCAATATACTGACAGTTTCTGTAATCAATGTTCTTTTTTTTTTTTTGCTGTTCATGGGGGAGTTTTTTTTTTTTTTTTTTAACCATTTGTTCTTTTGATTGATTTAGGTAAAATGCAGTGAGGACTGGCCATTTATTAGGTAAGGGTAGGCAGGGGGAGATAGAGAAAAGTTAAAGGTATTAACAAAGCTATATATTGTTATAAAAATCACTCAGCTATGTTCTGTAGCACATAAGGCACAAGGAAGCAAATGCTGTGTGAGTATGTTTGAGACATATTCAATCACATTTCTGTTTGTGCTGTTTCAGGAGTTGTGTGTGTACACATGAGTTAATAAGTTATAGGGAACATTTATCAAAACATGAGCACACACATATACCCACTAACATGAACACACACATATTTAAAAACATATATCCACACACGAATATACTGTACATATTATTTGACTGTGCACCAATGGGCACACTTTTGCTAGTTATTAACATGTAAATCTATTTACTATTTTTCCGTTGTGGCTTCTGTAGGTTTTTTTCTTATAGAAAGGTATTTGTAATTGAGGCATTACAATTAGACAGTTCTCTGTCTATTATTTGCATTGCATGGCCAAATGTGGACATACTTTATAGTTATTATATTTAACTGCCACTGCACATACTGTATAAAATCAAACATACAGTCACGCAACCTCGTAAGATAAATATTTAAAGTAAACTAATTTTCTCAGTGACATTTTATATGTAACACCTTGCCAAAATACCAGTTCATTAAATAATTGCTCTAGCCAACTTTTAGCTGTAGGCATCTTAAATTCATAGCATGATAAATGTTGTTTTGTGTTGGTTGCAGCACTATCTACCATTATTTTAATGCCCCTGTAATAATAGACAGAAACTATCTGGGAGATTCAATAAGAGTTCTTATCATTAAAAATGGTGCTAATTTTGCCCCAACCAATCAGATGTTAGCTTTCAAATGTTAAATAAGATCTGATTGGTTGGAGCAAAATTAGCACCATTTGTAACAATAAGAACTTTTATTGAATCTCCCTGTATGCTCCTATGAGCAGCTTAATGCCCTGTGAAAAATAAGCTTTATTAGATTCTACATAAGTCACAGCTGTGAAGGTTACACTTCATCAGATGTGTGTCCTTTTTGTTAGAGACTAGAGATACTAAAAGTATTTATTTTGACACACATGCTACCCTCTCGCTTTGGTTTCTTACCAATAGGAAAACTATTGAAGATAGGTTTCAGGAACAAACATCGAAAGATAAAAAGAGAGATAATCTAACCCACCTGGAAAGACAGGCTTTAAAGTCACTCATAGAAGACCCCCATTATCAAAAATGTTGACAAGGGGGGTGCAGTGAACTCTGCTAGCTATGTTCCAGAAGTTAGAAGACAACTACTCAATGCGACCACCTACACCCCCTGCCAGCAATGTTTTATCTAATTTAACTTTTTGATTTCACTAGTAGAGGAGGTTAAAGTTGGGATTCTGAATGAAGGATTAGTTCGCCATCCTATACCTAGTTATCCAGTTACCCTAATACTGTAATGCCTCCCGAAAGTTCATAAAAAGGAAGGACCTCCAGTTGGCAGACATATTGTCTCGTGTGGGCTTCTTGGGAGAACATTTGTCAGATTTTATAGATATTCTATTACAGCCCCAGTGACTAGGTTATCATCCTTTACAAAGGACCCACCAAAGTGGTGAAGAATTTTGAATGGAAAACAGGCTATTACGGTACTTGATATTTCTTGGTTATACTCTAGTATACCCCATAAAAAAGGATTAGTAGCCATAAATTAACATTTAAATAGATATACCAATACTCAGAAAGTCAAATTTATCATGAAAGCAATTTAATTCCCCATGACTCATAATTATTTTATGTTTAGTAACTAATTCTTTCTCCAGACATGGGCATCGATGTGAGAAAAATTCACCCCACATATGCCAACTTGGATGTTGGGAGGAAATGCAGCTCTTTGGTAACTTTCGTGTCATTAGTGGGTTCCTCCATTTCAGGTTATACAAAAGGTACATTGCAAATGTCATTGTAGTGTGGGCCAGTGATCGCTTATTATTTAGAAAAGGAAAAAAATACACAATTTAGTCCTGAGTTCCATGAAATAATTTGTATTCTTAAAAATCGATTACCAATTCTTTGTGAGACAATTTGCTACATTGGGTATTGGATAATGGCTGAATGGCAGTCCCTAAGAACAGAAAGCTTAAGGGATATTATAACTTTTAGTACCTATCAAGTGTGCCTTCAAACAGGTCCCCACTTGGTTAGCACACATTACCAATTACCGGTACTAGTTTCTTTTTCGGTACTGTGTGTACCCGTGAAACAATAGTTTCCAATGTCAACGACAATAAGCATCGGAAACAGTTGCTTCGGCCTGAAAAATTCCCTCGGCCGTGGTCAGCCCCCTGTACTAATCTCCCTATACTCTTTCCAAGATTGGAAATACCCAGTTTTAGGTCGGTACAGACATAACCATTAAAGGGGCAATCCCATCGGTATCGACGGGATTGGCCATTCATTGGTAATGTTTGTAAAAGCTGCTTAATTATTTCTTGTGTTTACTATTGTTGGTGAGGGTTTAACCATCTGATGAGTTAGGGCTCGTTCACACTAGGAATGGACAAAAACGCAACATTAAAACGTTTCAAAACGTTTTTGTATCCGTTGCTGCCCGTTTGCATGTGCGTTATTATCCGTTTGTGTCCGTTGCGTTTACATACGTTTTTGACCGCATTTTTCGAACTTGTAAGGGGGCAGGACAAAGAACACAAAATCATGATGTCATTTTCTGTGGGAGTTTCAGGCCTGTATCATAAATTTGAGGGTGACCCTGTACTGCATTTATTAATTCATCAGTTGACAAAAAAGTTTCTGCCGTTGTGGCAGACTGGCTTGCTGGAAATTGCAAAAGAGCTGGCAGACTGGCTTGCTGATGGCTGGTAGTTGCCAGGCAAAATGGTGCCTCTCCCGTGTGTTTCTTATAGTCTGCTGATTGGAAATGACATCACAGGAACTCCCAGGCATCCTTTTCGAAAAACGGACACAGATGCAAGATGCAAACGTGTGCGTTGTTATCCGTTGTTACCCGTTGTACAGCATTTTCATGCATTTAAAATGTGTGCTGCAGTGCGTTTTTAAAACGCACTGGAGAGGAACGGAATATAACGCAGCTGTCTGTCTGTTTTTTTAAACGCACCTGCGTTTCAAAAACGCATACAAACTGATGTAGCGTGAACAAGCCCTTAATCTCGGCTTGCAGAGATCATATGTATGTGGAAAGTAGTTCCAGTGGTGTTCTTAAAATTAAAGGACAATTATACTCACGTCACCTTCGTTCCTCACCCCTGGTACTTTACCTTACAGCTGTACTTAAATTAAGTTTCCCTCTGTGTTACGGTCCTCTTCCACAGTCTGTGATGTAACCAATCGGAAGACACGTTCTGCAAAGAAGCGTGTCTTCCCACTGGCTACATCGCTGACTTTTGCTGACAGTGGCAGAGTGGTGGAATAGACTGAAGTGTCGAGGAAAAATTAAGTAAGTATTATTGTTTTTGGGCAAAGTACCCAGGGGTGAGGACTTTAGTTAGGCTATTCCTTTCATTTGAAAAACGTGCAGTTACCCATGTTCGTACATCTAATGCAGAACTGATTGCGGAAGGCTGGAAGACATTTTTTGACCTCTAGAGGGCAGCAGCAAACTACATTTCAATCATCTGTACGGAAGGAATGTTGTGGCAAAATTATTGGTTCAAAACGTTCAAATGGGATTGCACAGAGCTCCTAAATGATAAATACATAAAAATGTATTGACAGGCCACATTCTTATTGAGACAGATATATCAACATTGCATCAAATTATTATTGCATATTAGGGGACAATTGTTCTCACAATTATTCTTACATTAAAGGAGGGCTTCCACAGACATTTAGATCCCCACCCTGGATATTATTCAAGTGTGGAACAGAGGTTAAGTGAGTATGATTGTCCTTTAAGTAAATCCTCGTACACACGTTGGATAATTGTCGTACAATGCAGCCGACGAACAAGCAATTGCACAATATTCGTCCGAAAATAAAAAGACCAGCAGCCATCAACTATTGTCGACTTTTTCTAACGATCAGCCTGGTGGATTTGTTCTGCCAATTATTTTATATTTGTACATGGTCAGCAGATTATCGTTAACGTTCTACGAAAGAATATATAAAAGGCGCGTGCTCTGCTTTCGTAATTGCACGATGATACAAACATTACGTTACGTACGTGTCTATATCTAATGACTATCGTGGTGACTATTGCTCTGTGTACAGATGTCGTTTCAATTATGGATTGACGATAATGTCATTGAACGTTCGTCGGCTGCATCGTACGAAAAATATCCAACATGTGTACGAGGCTTAAAGGAACACTAAACCCCAAAAAATAACTAGTTGCCATTCGTTTGTATTATTCACAGGGAGGTAAGAACGCTTATTCTCACCTCCCTGTGAATAATATTACGCTCGGGAGACCTGGAACTTACCTTACCGCCGCTCCTTCACTGACAGCCGCTCTGTCCCGACCGTGCCCTATCTTAGGCGCATGCGCGCCAATACAAAAGATAGCGCGCGCGATCGGGAGAGAACAGCTGTTCAGTGAAGAAGCGGCTGCGAGTGGAGCGGAGCGAAGGTAAGTTCCAGGTCCCCCGAGCGTAATATTATTCACAGGGAGGTGAGAACTCTTATTCTCACCTCCCTGTGAATAATATTACGCTCGGCATATAGTTGTTTTTTGGGGTTTAGGGGAGTTTACAGTCCCTTTAAGATAATGTGCACTTCCTATTACATATACACCATAAACAATGTTTTTTTATTTAGTTAGAATTGCTTGACTTTTTTAGATAGGGTGTCCACAGTTATAGTTTGTTCTGAGCTTCCTCTGGATGTGGAAATGAAATCTGGGAAGCTATCTGTCGGTAAATATGGTTATTTAATACTTGCCTGGTTTCTTCTTCCTGATCACCTATAGCCTTAATTATAAAACTACTGCATTACAAATCACCATATGACACTGACATTAGATATCTGATCTCCAAAGATGAGCTTTACAGGGAGATTAACCCAGAGCCACATGCAAATTATCATCTGAAAAAAATGATAAACAAATAGCATTGCCAATCAGATGAAACATTTTCCTGTCAAACTACCAGTTAGTAAACACAGCCGTTTTTCTACGTCTTTCTTCTTTCTCAGTATGCAAATACTGTAAATATGCTTTTAAGGTGGAAATTTTAAACCTGCACCTGGCCCTTTAGGCTATTAGCTAAGCTACAGTTTATTGCTCTTTCTAATGACTCTCTATGTGCCTGAAACTACACTACATTCTGTGTCTCTTTTTGTTGGCTATTAGTTCAGAGTAGGATCAGGCACTCTTTTCTTGTTCATCTTAGTTGTGCAGGTTTTTGCCAATGTGTTTTCCCCATTGTCTTCTAACTTGGCAGTGGATGCAGAATTGGTGTTGCAGTAAGAACTACATAAGCCAATAGGGACAAAACCAGTACAAATGGAGTTGACTGTGGACAAAAGTTCCCAAAAAGAAAATCAATTAAACCTCAACGTATGTATGTATGTATGTATATTTTTATTTATAAAGTGCCACTTGGGTATGCAGTGCTCTATATTATAAAATGCAGGGTATACAAACGGTATACCTACTATGTTAGGTATACATATATACAGTATCTCACATTGGAGTAAACCCCTTACATTTTTGTAAATATTATCTTATACCTTTTCATCGGACAAAACTGAAGATATGACTTTAGGGGGGGCAGGAGATTCTAGATAGGTTACTAGGTGTGAGAATAGGGCTGATGGACTAGAACCCGGTACACACAGTAAAGATTTTTGAAAGATGATTTGCAATATACTGTCTGTCATTTTTCAAAGATAAGTGAACACACTGACCTGAGTGTTCTCCCTATGCACAGCATACGGAGAACGCACGGGACTTTGTGTTTCCCACCACTGCGGTCGACTCCCCTTGCCAAGCAAAATTTTTAGCCTTTTCTGAACAATCACGAGGCTGACCAGAATGTTCGGCAGCCTCACACTCATTCGAGAAATACGCTACACACACTGCTGATAAAACCCCGATACGGATCCGATGGTATCGGCGCTTTATCACTAGTGTGTGTGCCTAGCTTAAGAGTCTTCTCACACTTAACTCCCACACCAAAGCCAAACATTTGGGATACTTTGTCATCTCTGTGCACAAACCTATGACTTGACTTATAAGTATATACAGGGAGATTAAAAAAAAGTTCTTATTGTTTAAAATGGTGCTAATTTTGCCCCAACCAATCAGATCTTATTTAACATTTGAAAGCTAACATCTGATTGGTTGGGGCAAAATTGGCACCATTTTAAACGAAAAGAACTTTTATTGAATAACCCTAACAGTGTATGGGGAATTTACTATAGTGTTTATATTGTATTATATTCTACATTATATTATGTAGAATACACAGAAAGATAGACAAAAAGCAAGCACGGGAAAAAACCCTAAAGACACAAGGCTTATAAAGCAAAGAATGTACAGAAAGGGACCTAAAATATATGCATACCTAAAATATAAATAAAACAGGCCAGCATCTATGCTAACCCCAGACTCCCATTTTACTTAGATCCCAATATATGCTATAAAATTGATTTCCCAAGATGGTACAGAGAAAATAAACTTTCCATAATAAAATACGATCCATGAGGACTACCATATAAATTACAGCCGCCCCACCTTAAGACGATTGAATTACAAACCACTACAGACAAAACAATAATCCCAAAAATTATATCACACAACATAATGAAATTATGCACACAAATTTTTCCCCCCCTCCTATCTGGTTGTTGAGGGAAACCGGAGTGCCCGGAGGAAACCCACACGAGAACTCATTGCACAGTTTGTATTGATAGAAGCACATAGCTTAAGGTGCAATAACATGAATAATATAATAAGGGGAGCAGCCTAAAGTTAAAGGTCACTGTCTGCCTTAAAAAGCAAATCCGAGAGATGAAGAGTTTGGCAGCAGGGGTAAAGCAAGTAAACAGTGAATGGGGAGTCAGTGTAGATGGGATTCTGTAATGATACTGTCTTAAGGTGGCCATACACATGCAATTTGTACAGCATGTGTACCGACAGATCACATTGGTATCTGTCAACACACAGGCTATGGGAACCGCTTACACATACCCGACCGATCCCCATACGTGGGGCTCCCTTTACTAAAGTAAATGGAGCCGGTTACGACTGGCGGAAACTTTCCATCTTTCCCGTCGGGAAAAGCCCATACACATGAACAATAATGGGTAAATCCCATCGTGGAACAATGGCATTTACCCATTATTGTTCGTTTGTATGGCCACCTTAACAGATGGAATAAAGCTGGCACAATATAGATAATGAAAATCTACTCAATTTGCACTGCTTAATGCCTGATAAGCTAAATGTGTTTGGTTTCTTTGACAATGGAAATTTTCAACGATGACCACTAGAGGGCTCTAGGAACTGGCATGAAATGATGGCCAGCAGGTGGTAAGGAGTTTTCAGCTGCTTACTAAAGAACAGAACAGTCTACCTGGTTCCTGTCTGTATCTTCTGTTAATAGTATTTATTCTTTTGTTCAGGTGGGGACTCATGCAACTGGGGAAATGACCACCACATGCCATGATGTTTCTAATATTTTGGAGTCTAAAAGATCAGAGAGTGATGATAATATTGTTAGAAAAACGGCTGATAAACAGGGCCGTTTTTAGGCATAGGCCACCTAGGCAAAGACCTAGGGCGCCTATGTTAAACCAGGGCACACAGTGTTCTCCATAGTATCTCCCTGTCAGCTTTTACTTGCTGTGTTGGATCTGCTCTCCTTGTTCTGCTGTAATTTGTAACATTGTAGTGAGTACAGAGCCTGAACTCAGCTCCCTCTACTTTTCTTCCAATCAATAAAGGATGTCCATGTGTCCTCTGATATGACCGATTAGTAAACAATTCACCAGAGAGTTTACTGTATGGTCCATTAATATATTTGGATAAAGTGACCATATCCCCATGCAAACATTGCTTCTCTAATGTAAACAGCCCTAATTTGTCTAATCTGCCTGCATAGTCAAGCCTCTCCATTCCCTTTATTATTTTAGTTGCCCTTCTCTGAACTGCTTCCATTTCCAAGATGTCCCTTTTGTATATGGGATTCCAAAACTGCACTGCATATTCCAAATGAGGTCTTTTTTTTTTTAAACATGGTTAATTGAAATCAAAATAAATTAACATCTGCATATCAGTGGTACAGTCATATAATAAAATAAAACAATACACTTATTACTGTTCATTCGTATATATAGACAGTTTATACAGGTGGTATAACGGGGTGGTATAGATATTCATCTACTGGTTAAACATTTTAAGTAAGAAGGGAATGTATTCTCGGTACCATTAGATGTAGATTTGAGTCAATCAGGTGAGCAGCTGGTGGCGCTCAGAGCCATCCCTTCATATTGAGTTTTAGCAGTTCATCCACTGTTGGTTGTATGCATGCGTTAAGGTCTACATTTTGAGCATAGTATGTTGGGGGGGTGGAGAGGGGACTCCTGGCATTGCATTAATTTCCAGTATTGGCCATCACATCTCCTATTCAAACTCTCACTGATCGTTCCATATTGACCAAATAGATTCAAACTTGTTCACAGTGCCTCTTTTAACATAAATTAATCTAATCATGGGTAGTATATTGTCAATCATTGTTTTCCATGCCTTAAATTTTGGGGCATTAGGGTCCAACTTAGGGTCAGTTGGAACTGTAATTCCAAGTACTTGGATAGGTGTGCAGTTACTTTATTCCAGAATCTATATATCTTGTTGCATGACCAAATAAGGTGCCAGAAGTCTGCGTTAGCACTATGGCATTTGGGGCAGTCTGAGTTGAAAGAGGGAGACATGCGTGACTTCTATATGGGGATAATGTATGCTTGGTGTATTATATAAAATTGCATCAATTTCTTCAGGGCCTATGGCAAAGCTTTGATGTGGGATTCAGCCAGGTCTTCCCAGTCTGCCTCTGTTAATGTGGGAATAAATCTGGTCCATTTACTTATAATGGTAGCAGTGTCTTCTGTAAGTTGTACGTGTAGTAAAGAAATGTAGGAGTTAGAGACTTAATTCCTTTCTCCATGGGATTTTATCAGTCTGATTATTGGGTGTCGTTTTACTGGAATCGTTGAGGATTGAAATTCTGCTATAAGGCAGTATCTAAGTTGAAGATATCTAAAGAGGAAATTGTCCAGTGTGTTGAAGGTTTGTTTGAAGTTGGTGTAAGGGATTAGTTGTTGATCTTGTGTGATGTGTTCAAATGTGGTAACTTTTTGCCTTTCTAATATTTGGGCATCTAGAAAGGAAACGAGATTGGGGAATTGGGGGTTATGCCTGAGTGGCATTTCTTCAGGGATGCCATTGAATGCAAGGAATTTGTTAGCTTGTTTCCATACCTCAAATTGTTGTACATGGAGGGGTGTGCCTCCCCCTGGTATATCGATAATAAGTTGTTCTAGGAAGACTAGGGGGTCTGTCGGTAAGTATGCATGTAGGAGGACTTCTGCATCGTATAGAGTGGATGGTGTGTCAGTAGGGTTGTCTAGAGGGGGCAGGAGGCAGAATTTGAAATGTTTGAGTTGGGAGGCTAAGTAATATAGGTGGAAGTCTGGTAATGCCAGTCCTACTTGTGTTTTGGGTCTTTGTAATGATTTTAGGCGAACCCTGCTCCTGCCTGCTTCCCAGAGGAAATGGATTAGAAGACGTTTTTTAAAGAATTGGTCTGGTATATAGCTCAGGCTATGTTGGAAGATGTATAGAAGTTTAGGGAGTAGAATAATTTTCATTAAATTGATACGTCCAATAAGGCTGATGGGTAGGTTTTGCCAGATTCTAATCTTAGCTGATACCAAATCTAATAATTGGTTTACATTTAGGCTGAAAAATTGTGCTGGGGAACACGTAATCTTGATTCTTAGATATGTAAAGGAATCCGTTACTGGGGCTAAATACCTTGCAAAGGGTGGGAGTACACAATCCTGGTCTATTGGGAACAAACAGGATTTGCTCCAATTGATGTATAACCCTGATGGGGGGCCGAATTTTGTAATTATATTGTATACAGTGCGTAGTGAGCGGTCAGGGTCCGCCAGGTATAGTATAATATCAGCGGCATAAAGGCTTAGGAGAGATGTGTGTTGTCTCAGGGTAAGGCCGGTAATGTCAGGGTGCGTACTGAGTTTGATCAACAGAGGTTCTATGGCTATGGAAAATAAGTATGGGGATAGTGGGCAGCCTTGTCGGGTCCCTCTGGCAAAGAGTTGGATAGGTTGCCATTTATTCTGATTGCTGCTGTGGGTCTTGTGTATAGGAGTTGTATCCATTTGATGATTTTTGACCCAAAGCCGAATTGTTTCAGACATTTCCAAAGGTATGGCCATTCAATTGAATCAAATGCTTTTTGGGCATCAAGGGATAGCATTATTTGTGTACCGGAGTTGTCATGGTCTACTTGGGAGTGTATTAGGGTTTTCCAGTGTTGATAGAAGTTGATTTACCTGGCATAAAACCCATTTGATCGGTGTGTATCAACTTCAGGATTATTTTTTGAATGTGGTTGGCAAAATTTTGGCTAGGATTTTATAGTCCGTGTTAAGTAAGGATATTAGTCGATAGGATCCACATTCTTTCTTTCCGGTCTTTAGTAGAAGAATAATAGTAGAATAATATGTGCTTCATACATAGAGGGAGGGAGGTTATTGGTGTGGAAGGCTGAGTTGAATGTGTTTAATAAATGTTGGGGGATTTGTTCATTGTATCTTTTAAATACTTCAACAGGGATTCCGTCCGGGCCTGGTGTTTTGCCTGTAGCCATGCTCTGTATGGCTTTATTTATTTCAGTTATAGTGATGCCCAGGTCTAGGAGGATAATTTGGGGAAGTCCACTCTATCTAGAAAATGTTCTGTCATTGGTTCTTGTGGGGTTAGTTGGGATTGGTATATTGTGGTATAGTGTGCGGTGAAACATTGAAGGATTCCCTGCGTTTCTGTAATTGAGTTGCCCTGGGGCTCAGTGATTTGATGTATTACATTTTGGTCCATTGGGCCATTCTTGCTAGTAATTTGGATGATTGGTGACCGTGTTCAAAATAATTTTGTTTGGTGAAGAACTCTTTTCTTGCATTTTTTCCCGTTATAGTTGTGTTGTATAAGTTCTGTGCTAGTTGCCAAGCAGTCTTATTGACAGTTGTGGGGTAGTTAACATAGTTGGATTCAGCGTTTTGCAGGGCGTGTGATACTTCAATTTCTTTTTCAGAGGCGGTAAGCTTGATATCTGAGATATTGGATTGTAGGTACCCACGCAGAGTTCTTTTAAAAGCTTCCCATGTGTTATTTGGGTTGGGGTGATTATTGTGGAGTTGGAAATATGTTTCTATTTGTCGGGGATCTCATCTTCTGGTGGGGTGAGTGTGAGCCAGAAGGGGTGGAAGCACCATGGACGGTTGCTGGGTCGGTTTGAGGATTGTTTTTTTTTAGTTTAAGCACTACAGGAGAGTGGTCTGGTATGCCTCTGGGCAGGTGTAGAATATCAATAATGTTTGGGGATAATCCTTTGTTAACAAATATGTAGTCTAGTCTTGATAGCGAGTCATGTGTTTTAGAGTGGCATGTGAATTCTTGTGTATATGGGTGCCTTGATTTCAATATGTCTACCCAGTTTAGTTCATTGACAAGGTTATACAATGGAGAGGAGGGCTGGGGAGTGGTTAATGTCTGTAGTGTTGGTCGTAGTCTTTCTTTGGAGGGGCCATGAGGGCATTGAAGAATCCCAGACATATTACGTGTGCTTATGGGTATTTTGTTATTAAGGGGAGGGCGTCCTTTATAGGTCTTTGTTGGGCAGGGGGCAGATCGTATATACCGATTATTATGTACTTAATGGATTCTATGGTCAAAGCGACATACATGTATTTACCTTTCTTATCAGATTTCATTTCTAGTATTTCATACCTCAGTTGTTTGCTTAGCAATATTGAGATTACACATGAGTAGGAGGAGAGTGTACTGTGGGCAGTCCAGCCAATCCATGGTCTTTGGAGATAGTGAGTAGTACTGGGAAGAAGGTGGGTTTCTTGTAGGCATATAATATCTTCCTGGAGGGGTCTAATTTGAGAGAACACTGCCAGTCTTTTTGCTGGGTTATTTAGTCCTCTAACATTCCAAGTTAGAGTTTTAAGAATTTGAGACGTTTAAGTGGTCAAGACAATACATAAGGTAGCGCACCAGGAGGGGATGGGGAAAAAGAGGGGGGGTAGGAATGTTGAGGTTGGCTCACCAGGATGGTACGTAAATCGTAAGAATTAGAAATACATAAAAGAGCTGGTTATAACATTTAGTATCTGCATTATATACAAACACAAAGGCATTAGCATTTATAGCACTCAAAGTCATAGTTATACCATAAAACAAATGGCCTGTTAGCCCTGAGATATCTTTTTAACCGTTGGTAGATGTTGGCCCCCCCACCCTGAGGTGAAGCCAAATTAAGTTAGTTTCGGTTAATACAGCTGACATATATTAACATTTATTTAACTTATGTAAGGGTTTACTTGTATGAAGACAGGAGAAGTCAGGACCAACGAGGAAGTCGACACCACCGGAACGGCAAGCCACTTTTTGAATCTTCGCGCTGCTGGGCGCACTTCCGTGACGTGAGGTGGTGTAACGTAGCGCTTCCGTGACTTCACGCGCATGTCATGCTGACGTCAGCACGGCGGGAGCCTGGGCACCGCCATCTTGGAGGGACCAGACTGGCGGAGCAGGTAAGTATGTGTCCTTACAGTACCCCCTTCCCCAGGAGGGGCCTCAGGACCATCGTGACCAGGCTTTCGTGGAAACTCCTTGTAGAATTTCCAAAGTAAACGAGGAGCATGAACATCCAGATGTTTGACCCAGGAACATTCTGCAGGACCGAAGCCCTTCCATTGGATAAGATATTGTAGGGTCCCTCTAGAAAATCTGGAATCGAGGATCCTCTCCACTTCATATTCTTGTTAACCAAATAGGAATAGGAATGAGGAGAAGAAAAGTGGTTAGAGATCACAGGCTTAAGTAAGAACACATGGAATACATTAGGAATCTTCATCTGAGGAGGCAGAGATAAACGGAAGGCAGTAGGGTTGATTATTTCCATGATGGGAAAAGGACCAATGAATTTAGGGCCGAATTTGGGAGATGGGAGCTTAAGGTTAATATTTTTGGTAGAGAGCCAAACTTGATCTCCGATGGAGTAAGGAGGAGAAGGTCTGCATTTCTTATCAGTGTATGACTTCTGTATTAAAGAGGTCTTTTCTAAATGTGATTTGGTACCACTCCAGATGGCAGACATGTGGGCTGCATGGTCATTGGCTGCTGGGACATCAGTAAGAAGAAAACATCGTGGGAAGGCTAAGGGGTGTTGTCCATACACAGTCAGAAATGGTGATCTACCAGTAGAGTTATTATGGGCGAATTCTACCCAAAGTAAAAGTTCCGACCAGTCATCTTGGCAAAGGGAAACGTGACAACGTTCAGCTGCTCCATTGGATTGGTGGTGATAGGCAGAGGAGAATTGAAACCCCTACGATTTTGCAGAGGGCTCTCCAAAATTTTGCAACAAATTGGGTTCCCCGATCAGAGACTATTTCAGCAGGTAGACCATGAAGACGAAAAATGTGGGAGAAAAGTTGAGCCAGTTCAGGAGTAGAAGGAAATTTGGGGAGAGGAACAAAGTGTGCCATTTTGCTAAAGCGATCTATCACTACCCAAATGACAATATTTCCTCTAGACGGGAAGTTCACCAATAAAATCCATAGCAAGATGAGTCCATGGGTGTGAAGGAATACGTAAGGGTCTCAGAAGTCCGGGTGGACAGGAGTGATCCTGGATGACCGGCCTGTTTAGAGCTGTGTGTCTGTTGGAGAATGGTAAGTCTGTGTTCTCGAGGTATATATATCAAACCGATTGGAGTACGGGCCGGTGCTGAGGATTGACTGGATAGGAGCTGAGGAGTGGAGTAGACAGAGCAGGAATGATCCTGGAAGAAGGGATGATGGGTTCTTCCAGATCAGAGGAGATTTCAGAGGAAAGGAAACTCCTAGAAAGGGCATCCGCTTTCTTGTTTCTAGTACAAGGGCGATAGGTGATAATAAAGTTGAAGCGAGAAAAGAAGAGTGCCCAAAGGGCCTGCCATGGATTCAGTCTTTTAAGTGTTTGGATGAATTCGAGATTTTTATGATCCGTATAAACAGTGACAGGGTGGGTAGAACCTTCCAAGAAGTGTCTCCATTCTTCAAGAGCTAGTTTGATGGCAAGAAGTTCACGGTTTCCAACATCATAATTTTGTTCCGATGCTGAGAATTTTTTAGAAAAGTATGCACAGCGATGAAGTTTGCTATCTGATTTGTGTTTTTGTGATAATATTGCCCCAGCTCTAATATTGGATGCATCTACTTCAAGAAAAAATGGAAGAAGAGGGTTAGAATGTTTAAGTATAGGAGCAGAAGAAAATGAATTCTTTAAAGAGTTGAAGGCTTCCAAAGCCTGTGGTGTCCAAGAGCTCGGTTTACCACCCTTCTTGATAAGGGCAAGAATAGGAGATATACGGGAGGAGAATCCCCTAATAAACTGTCTATAATAATTGGCGAAGCCAATGAAGCTTCGAACAGCTTTGGTAGAGGTGGGTATAGGCCATTCTTTTATGGCAGCAATCTTGACTGGGTCCATCTCAAACGCTTCTTGAGAAATTATATAACCAAGAAATGGAATTTTGGGAACTTCAAAGATACACTTTTCAAGTTTGGCGTACAAGGAATTTTGACGAAGACGAGATAGGACTTCTTTTACATGATTTCTGTGGGAAGGCAAGTCTTCAGAAAAGATTAAGATGTCATCTAAATAGACCACTACACAGCGACCCAGAAGATCTCGGAACAGGTCGTTTACAAATTCTTGAAAAACAGCCGGGGCATTACAGAGGCCAAAGGGCATCACAAGGTAATGCCCATCACGAGTGTTGAAGGCTGTTTTCCACTCGTCCCCCTGACGAATGCGAATTAAATTATAGGCCCCACGAAGGTCTAGTTTGGAAAAGATACAGGCATTTTTTAGTTGATCAAATAATTCAGCAATCAGGGGGAGAGGGTAGAGGTTTTTAATGATTTTTACCATAGAGGTTTGTGGCATTCCAAGGCCAGGCGCACACCCAGTCCAGGTATGCGCCTGGTCTGTGGCATCATTTGGTTGGTAGATAAGTTATAAAGCTATTCACTTGTGGATATGGTGCTGGTTCAAAATTAGTAAGGTGATCGCTGTGGGCAATGTGAGATCAGTCAGAGGCAATGGAGGGGGTAGCAGTTTGTAAGGTGGTTGTTGGCACGGACAGGTCTCCCAAGGTGATTTTCCTTGATTATGGCAACTGAAGGGGTCAGGTTAAGGCAGTCAATAGCTTAGTTTCTAGGGGTTAGCAGAAGTTCGGGGGAGTTAGGGCAGCTCCAGTGGGTTGGGGTATGTCTTACCTGTATGTAGGTTTTGCACCTACCAGGTCATAGTTTAGCATGCGTCCAACCACGAGCAAACCTCAGCAGGACTGTCAAAGAAGCGGACTTAGCCATCAGCTTGTACTCTGAGTCGGGCAGGGTATACCATCGAGTATGCGATGGACATCAATAAAAGTGCCCCTTTTTTTGCAGGTTTAGTGAATAATCTGGGAAAATGCAGATAATCGCATTTACATGCTTGAGGTCTCCAGTATTCCGAGCCAATTGAAGGATCTTGTTGTGGTCTTCAAGAGGTGTAACCGAGCTCAAAGCAACTGAATAGAACCACAAAGTATTTCAAAACTTTTCTCATTCATCGGGGCTCATGTAGGTCACTCAACTGGCATTTATAGCATTTTAACCACATTGCTAATGGCATTTACACCCAGGAGAAGGTAGCCTGGCTGGTTGGCTACATAAAAGCAAGCAACATATCACCCTGTGTTAAACTACCCATGAATGGAGATGAAAGGGATATTTACATAATTTACAAAATATGAAAAATCTAATGGATACAGAACTTGGGGAGGAGTGTGCGGATGGCCTAAGGCAGTACAGAAGCCCTGTCCGGTACTGTCGTAAACCCGGGGGGGCGTGAGCATCGAGTGCTCTTCATTAGGTTCTAATGTTACAGCTTGTATCACTTCAGCACTAGCTATACCAAGTGCTGAGACTGTGGGATTACTAACTTTGCTTACACAGGGCACTCGGGAAGTGAGATTCCCAAAGTAGTGTAATGGGTATTACTATTTTGTGTGAAGGTGATATTTGCACGATTGCGTAACTTGCATTATGTACTGTGTATGGTGAATAAATATTTTCAATATAGCTTGTTTAACAGTGCCTGTGCTCCATTAAGGTGTACTGTGGGGGCTTTATGGTTTGCTATTTGGTTTAGGAAGATTGTTATTTTACACCGGGAGCACCACCGTTAAAGGTGATGCACAACAGCAGTAGTCAGTGGCTGTGCATTTAGGATAAAGTGTTTTTCCCTGTGTCCCAAAGACATAGGGCCATATTTATAAAGGATTGTC
The DNA here is from genome assembly GCA_019447015.1 of Hymenochirus boettgeri. NCBI lineage: Eukaryota > Metazoa > Chordata > Amphibia > Anura > Pipidae > Hymenochirus > Hymenochirus boettgeri. The sequence goes on along the minus strand of CM033470.1, from coordinate 261,268,634 downwards.
TTTTTCGCCAAATAATTAGCGCAGTACATCGCAGCGAAAATAGCGCCATTATAAAAAAGCGAAAAAAACACACTTCGCATCACTTCGCATCTGAAAAAAGCGAACGGGCGCGATAAAGAGCGAAAAGTATGGCAGCGAAAACTTAACGCATCTAAGAAGACTGCATTGCGAAAACCATTCGAAACCAGAAAAGCCCACTAGGAAATGATGTCAAGTTCAAAATGGCCACCTCACATTTACCAAGAAGTCAGCCATGTCTTATTTAGTCAATCGTCTTAGAATTTCTCAATTGGAATACAATTCTCTTTTTCACTGCACATTCGCCTTTCTAATGCGCGATCGCCTTTTCAAGGCATATTACATTCTAATGCGCGATCGCCTTTCTAATGCGCGTTCGCTTTTCCAAGGCATATTACAGTATAATGCGCGGTCGCCTTTCTAATGCGCGTTCGCCTTTTCCCAACAGACAGGCTCTAAACATGCCTTTTCGCTCAAACAATGACTTTTCACGACCTTCAGGGTCGCGCTAATCTTTGCTCTTTTTAACGCAAAAACCACTTTTCGCTCTTTTATAAATCGCTCCCTTTTCGCTAAAATTACCAGTGCGATGTATGGCGAAGTAAGGCGAAAAGGGTTTTAGCGATAGCTCGCGGAAACGGTTTCGCCATTCGTTAACGCTACCTTTATAAATAGCGTTAACTGTCTTTTTGCCGAAAAACCATGCGAAAAGCGAACGCGAAAACTTTTCGCCACTTTTCGCTCTTTTATAAATATGGCCCATAGTCCCCGTGTCCCAAAGGCAGAGTCCCCCCTGTGTCTCAAGGCCAGACTCCCCCCTGTGTCCCAAGGCCAGACTCCCCCCTGTGTCCCAAAGGCAGAGTCCCCATGTCCTAAAGGCAGAGTCCCCCCTGTGTCCCAAGGCTAGAGTCCCTCTGTGTCTCAAAGGCAGATTTTCTCCTCTGCCCCAAAGCCAGAACCCCTCCTCTGTCAAAAGGACAAAGTCCCACCTATGTCCCAAAGCCAGAGTCCCACCTGTGTCCAAAGGCCAAAGTTTCCTCTAAGTGTCCCAAGCAATCTACCTTACCTGTGGTCTGTGTCCATGCCTCTGTGTAATTGCTGTGTCCTGCCTCCATGCGTGTTTCTTAAGTTTCTTCCTCTAGTGGTGAGTCAATAGGTACTGCAGTAACACACGCACACATGGAGTCACAGAGGCGCAGCACATAGCGTTTTATTATATAGGATAGGAAAGAAAGCCACCATTATGTATGATAATCCCCAGCCAAGTGATGGGGAATCCAGTTCCAGTGCAGAACACATCAAGCGACAGTAAAACCAAACCATAAATTGTTATCCAGATATCCTTAATCTAGAAAATTGATATATTCAGATTGTCTTATTGCTGCCTTATGTGGACCTCACCCCCCTTATCACTGGGAAAACCTGCCCCCTTTATTTACCTCCTACTTCTGACTCTGGCTTCTTATGTAATAAAATATTTCTACAACTTGCATACTATGCAATGCCTTTCTCTAAAACATCTTATCAGGATATAATTAAAGGTGCCCATACCCAACGTTCCCACAATGTTCCTCAAACTACCCGGCTGATCACTTTTGACTATTACTGCTGTTGATCACACCCAGCAGGAAACATTACAGGATTGACACAAGTAAAAACCACTTCATCAGCAGAGGTTACAGTCGATTTGACACTTGTTATATCAACAATTGAATTTACTGTAACATTTGCCAAATGTTTGACTAACTTAAATCTACCTACAGATACGAGACTTTGTCGTTGATGTGATTAAGGGTCTGTCAGGGACATGCTTATGATGTAATGCAGTATAATTCTAATAAGCAGTAAAAACAAAAACACAACTAAATACAAAAATCACTAACAGTGAAATATGCAATTGACAATATTTACCATTTCATTCATAGCCAGAATTACCATAATCTTTCTGAAAATATTGATAAAATCCAAAAATAGATCCACACAGTGCCTGGAGGAAAAAAAAAACTAAACACTTATTTATAAATATGATGAATATATAAATGTCTTGCCAAAAGGTCATCACCATTCTTTCATTTCTTAAAAGAAAACTGAAGTCTAATAAATTTAAAATGATTCACCTTGTAACATCCTAAACCATAATACAAAATAAGTTTCACAAAAAGGGATTTCACTGGTAAAGAACTGCTTTACATGACTGACCAAAGTCAACATTAATGAAGGAGACAGTTTGAAACTGTAAGGAATAACTTGCCAGATGTAATCTTTGTCACCATGTTAAGCTTTCTCAATGATCAGCTGTGTATCGAATAAGACAAAGCTACACATGATCACCAAACCAATGTACATGTGGATCTGAAATGAACATGGAAACCATTATACAAGTAGGAAACAAAGATTTAAGAATATTTTAAATTCATACAGATTTGCATTTACCAAAATGTATACTTAGAAAAACATCCTTCATGTAAAAGATCAAGATTCTAATTGCATTAAATGCTTCTAAAGTGCAATAGAAATGCACAAATCACAGCAAGCAGTAAAGGCGGGCAGATTAAATCTGATAGGAACAGTCTGCTAGCCCATTTTGTAATAATCTGGCTTTAAAAAAATGGGCAACCAAGACATGAACTGTGGTTAAAACTTTTTGGGATCATATTTTTCAGCTTATATCAGAGGTGTTAATATACCATTTACCCCCTTGCCCTGAAATAGCCTTCTTAGGCAAAGAAATTGAAAAAGTATCCAATGCCACCAACAGGTGGATGTTGTACATCATGTTAGCTGTCAAAATACACATCGGGGCACAGTTGAGAGCACCTCATCTGTCTGTATCCTGGGATATTTCTAGAATTAATGTTATGATCCTAAATGAAAGATTGTTTCATACCCTACAAGACACAACGGCAATGATATATAGAACAATTAGTGTATGTTGGTGACATTTACAGAGATTATCATCCTTTTTGTAAAACCAATAAAAATCCATTGCAAACAAAAAAATGGGCAACCATATAATCATTGTGTGACACAACATCATTCAAGTAAAATTCATTAGCCACTGCTGTCACCCCTGTAGTTCATTAGCCACTGTTCTCATTCCTGTAGTTCAATAGCCAGTGTTAAAGGGCATGTCCACCCCCAAAACTATAATTTAACCCACTACTGGCCCCACTGTGTAGTGAATAAAAATCATTACCTTACATCCCCCAGCTCCAAATGGTTCTCCAGGGATGAACATCCCTCGAGTTCATCAACCAGTGCTAGTCAGCCCTCCAGTTTCTTTGCCAGTGTTAGTCAACCCTCCCGTTCATTGTTTAGTATCTTCCAGTTTATTAACAAGAATTGTCAGCCCTCCAGTTTATTAATCTATTATTGTTATCTTAATCACAATCATACACTTGTAAAGTGCGGGCAACAATGTAAAATAGGAATAATAGTCTTTAACATGGATGTAACTAATTAATTTCAAAATGTTAAAAGGTATTTAATGGGTTAATCTGGGCCTGAAATCTGCAAATATAAAAATGGGGAAGGGATTGTTTTGGCTTGTGAAAACATTGCACATTTTATTGAATTAGCCCGTAATGTCCACAAGAAATCTACACAAACCAAACCAAACCTTTGAAAGTTATGTACAATGTACTTAACAGTGGCTGCCAATCAAAGTGATTAAAAACTGTTTTTGATGCTTTCAAATAGCATTGCCATATTTTCATGTAAGAAAGACCTGTAGGTATACGCGATCAGGCCAAAGGGTCCCAGTCCTCCCCTGATAAGGATTAGTGGGGCAATGATTGTGAGTTTGTTGGGAGGCAAAGGAGTCAATAGTAATAGATAAGATAAAGTTATAAGAATTTATTAGCGAGTCAGGGTTATAATTAGACATGAGGACAGCAAAGCTAGATCTGAGAGATGAGGATAGAGCTGGAAGGTCTGTTGCTTGGGTATTGCGCACTGAGACACTAGAAGGAGTATCAAAGAACAGGAGAGAGTAGGTGGTAAAGAAAGTAATTAGATTGTGAGAGTGAGAAGAAGTTGCTGACGAAATGTGAGACAGAAAGATTTTTAGTAAAGATCAAGTCCAGAAAGTGGCCATCCCTATGCTAGTGTTGGTCCACTGCTGAGAGACAGGTTTCAATCTCTGTAAGGAAGGTAGCTGGAACTGAGGCAGATGGAGGTCTGTATATGCCTGCTACCCTTAGAAATAAGGGGTGGAAAGTTTGGACCACATGTACTTCAAATGAGGAAAATGCAATAGAAGATGGAGCGTAATAAGTTTTAAGAAGCAGATTGGGGACAATAAAAGACCTACCCCTCCACCCAACTGCTTATTTTTCCTAATACAGATACACCCCCCCACCCACCCACCCCCTGCCACAGATAAGTGCTGCAGATGAAGCAGGGTGGGGGTCACAACATAGTTTTGCTGGGGTCCAAGTGATTTCTAGTGTTTTCTTGCATCACGTTTTCCCATTTAAAATCGCCAGGTCTGAGGTGGCATAAACAAATAAGTGCCCATGTACATATGTAGCCTGTCACTGGGTCCTTGGAAGGTATCAGTTTATTGTGCAATGTTTCTTAATAATAATAATGTCCAAGGGGTGTTTTCAGCATTTATTTTAATGCTATCAGCGGTTTCTGGTTTTACCAAATACCGGTTTATAAATACTGTGGAAATAACGACTTTTGCCATTGCGATGTCCTGCAATAGTTAAACGACGGAAATAGCAATCTTTTATAAATATGCCATAAGTGTGCAAATTAAGAAGTTATCGCCATTTTACTGGATTTCTATACTGGCAGAACAGCTATAGTTTGAAGCATTTGTTTGTAATGGAATCACCCTAGATGTTTTAAGTCAAATTTGGCAATATAATTATATAAATGAGTCAGGTGATCGTACAGACATGCAACTAACAAAGAAAGTCCCAAACACACACTATCCTTAAAGGACAACAATATCAAAAAAACAACATCACCCCTATTACATGTCCACAATTCCAGCAGCTGAAATCACTTACAGAGCAGGACCTGCCTAGGGCCCAGGAAACTTCTGGGGGCCCAGCTTCAGAAGCAGTAAGAATATTATAGTCTATACAATATATATAGCAAAAAAGGGCCCCCTAAATGATTTCCCCGCCTAGGGCCCCATATGATCTTAATCCATCTTTGATCACTTACTCACATTTACAGCCGTGCTGCCCTCCCTTAGATATCACACAGCAAAGGTGAGTGCTAAAAGCCCACCTCCTAGACGGCCCAGGGCCATGATTAACATAACACTTCTGATCAAGCTGATCAAGGATGGGTGGAGGAGTGTTTTCTCGCATGCTAGCTCTGAGTGACAGTTAGAGGCAGACAGAATTGTTACGCCCCCTTCACAGCACAGCTAATTTATAGCAGAGAGAGGCTAGAAATCAGGGAAATGTATGGGGAGGGCTTTACTCTTTCTAAAGCAATTATTAAAAAAAAATGCATTGAGGCAATACAGTTATCCTTTAAATGGGTGCAGACCTCCTCTGGGCTGTTTAATAGTGAACCACACATATCAATATCACAACGTTTTGAGGCTTTTGCCCCTTCCTCAGGTGGGGCATGTCTGATAGTACAGACATGAATTATGCATATACTGTATTACAAACTTGCTTGTGTGTATTTGCCTGTGTGTATAGTTGTGCATCCATGGATTTTACTGAGAGATGCAACTTAAAAAAATCCTGTGTTAAAATTGTGCTAACCCATTTACTAAAAAGATGAGTACTGTAGGATGATACATTTGCAGATTACATAATATTGACATTAACAGAATCAGTAACTTCACTTATAAGTTTAAGAAAAAACATACAATAATATAGTACTATATCTCAATATAAAATAAACAAATCAAAATCTACCATTATGGGACTTAACTTACCAAACCAAATACACAATACAGAAGAAATTCCCAATACAAATGGGAAATAAACTTAAATGCTAGCCACCGAATACCATGTATAAAAACAACTTTGAACCCCTATTACAAGAGATCTCACACAAATTACTAAAATGGGACTCCAAATATCTATCCTTAACTGGAAAGGTATTGACCATCATGTACATGTACCATGTACCAAAATTTCTATATCTCTTTAGAACCCTTCCAATAATCCTACCCAACAAATTCTTCTTACAGGCACAAACATTTTTTACCAAATGTTTTTGGAATGGGAAAATATGAAAGCCTTATACAAAAGTAGGAACACAAGGAGGCATGGATATGCCAAACCTTAGAGATTATTGTGAAGCAGCAGTCTTGACACCATTGAGACACTGGTGGCACAACAACCTCAATCTTACCTGTCTACAACTAGAACAAAATCTCATTCCAAACAACTCCCTAAGAGCTCTAATCAATCTTTAATAGAAAAACAAATGAACTGCCCTACACGATTCCTAACACAGCTGTTCAAATATGGCAAAAACATTAATACACCATAATATATTGCATCAAAAAATGAAATTCAATACTTACCTAGATTAACTGGAATAGATTATTCTGTTCTTCTCCTTGAAAAAATGGAACAGAGCAAAAGAATTATAGGGCATGTCCTCCCCCAAAGCTAAAACTTAACCCCATGAAAACTAAACTTTTTCACTTGCGCGAGCGCCGTCATGACGTCACCACGCAGGGGCGCCGGCCGGCGCGAAGTTTGAAATAGCCGCTCCTCCCTTCCCTAGACGCCCGCTTGTCAGTTGTTATTGGCGTCTAGGGTCTTTGCTGTTTGGATTAGTTCAGTCTACCCCAACGGAGATAGGGCAGCTTTACAAAAATAAAGTCACTGTAAGGTGGGAAAGAAAGTTAAGTAGTTTCTTTTTTATCTCTACCTAGAGAGCAATAATAAAATAATAATACATAAGGCTATGGATTTTCAGTTGGGAGGTGCAGTGGAATATCTATATATATAAAAGTCAATGTGTGTATGTATGTCTGTATGTTCCAGAAAAACTTCCAAACTGCTGGGACAATTTTCCTGATACTTGTTATACTTATGTTTAAGGACCTGGAAAAGAGCATAGGCTACTTTACAACTTTTAAAAATGCCTCCGTTATCCCCTTTTTCCAACAATTTTTAAGTAAATTACCCTGTGTGCTGCCATCTGGTGGTGAATCACATAATCACCTTAAGTTACAGTACAATGCTTTACTACATTTTGTTCTATTGTTGCTAATCAGAGTGCAGAGTTCTGCCCCCTTCCTGAACTTGAAGCTCTTCTGAGCTCTTCTTGCCTTATGTATTATAAAAAAAATAATACGCTACCTACAGTGTAATATATGGATTTATTTCACCTTGGAGTTCCATGCCCTGTATAAAAGCATTCGGCAGTTCTATATGGTCATGGAACTTCTCAGTGGTGTAATATCCTTATATTACTCTGTAGGTAGAATATTATCCCTTCTATAGAATGCCACTTGGGTACGCAGCATTGTACATTATAAAATACAGAGTATAAAAACAAGGGGATAAGTGCAAGCAATTATACAGATAAATAACTACTAAAGGAGAACTAAACTTACATTTAGTTCATGCGTCATGTGTGTGTCGCCTGCTTGCAGGTATAAGTGTCTGCATGCATGTGTGTCTGTGTGGACAGTTTGAATGGGTCAGGTTTTATTAGAAAGTGTGTGGGTTTGTTGAATTTTGGATGCAGGTTTGGGTCAGATCTTTACAAAATCTGGACAACAACGTGTATATACCAGTTTTCAAAACTTGACTTTTTCAAAATTCGTTTTTCAAAACTCGACTTTTCAAAACGTCACTTTTTAGAACTCGCCTCTTGCAAACATTACTTTGGAATATATCTTTATTGTGTTAAAGCATTATTTTTATTTAAAATAATTAAACCTTATCCTATGTAATAAAACCCTAACTGCTGCCTCCATGTGTGTGTGTATGTGTCACTGCAATTATCTTCCCTGGCCGCTAGGTGTCCCCACTTCTTCCTTAGAATGTCACTGCTGCCAAACATGTCAGACGTTTAATGCACATGTGCACTGGTCTCCGGTCAGGCACCAGATAGCGCACATTCGCAAAAGCAACTAGAGAATTGCCGTGGCCACAACTACATGCCGGAAGGATAGCGTTGCTATAGCCGCATAAAAAAAAGGAATAGACCGCGAAGGGGCTACTAATAACACACACAGGACACACACATGCAATGCATGTATACATACACAAGGTTCGAGGTTACACAGATATCAAACTTACAGAAATGGCAGCCGTCAGATCACTTTGAAAGGAGATATTTCCCCTTCGCGGTCTATTCTTTTTTTTATGCGGCTATAGCAACGCTATCCTTCCGGCATGTAGTTGTGGCCGGAATTCTCTAGTTGCTTTTGCGAATGTGCGCTATCTGGTGCCTGACCGGAGACCAGTGACATGTGCATTAAACGTCTGACATGTTTGGCAGCAGTGACATTCTGGAAGAAGTGGGGACACCTAGCGGCCAGGGAAGATATTGCAGTGACACATACACACACACATGGAGGCAGCAGTAGGGTTTTATTACATAGGATAAGGTTTATTATTTTAAATAAAATAATGCTTTACACAATAAAGATATATTCCAAAGTAATGTTTTGCAAAGTCGAGTTCTAAAAAGTGACGTTTTGAAAAGTCGAGTTTTGAAAAACGATTTTTGAAAAAGTCAAGTTTTGAAAACTGGTATATACACGTTGTTGTCCAGATTTTGTAAAGATCTGACCCAAACCTGATCCAAAATTCAACCAAACCCCACACTTTTAATAAAACCTGACCCATTCAAACTGTCCACACAGACACACATGCATGCAGACACTTATACCTGCAAGCAGCAGCACACACATGACGCATGAACTAATGTAAGTTTAGTTCTCCTTTAGTAGTTATTTATCTGTATAATTGCTTGCACTTATCCCCTTGTTTTTATACTCTGTATTTTATAATGTACAATGCTGCGTACCCAAGTGGCATTCTATAGAAGGGATAATATCTACCTACAGAGTAATATAAGGATATTACACCACTGAGAAGTTCCATGACCATATAGAACTGCCGAATGCTTTTATACAGGGCATGGAACTCCAAGGTGAAATAAATCCATATATTACACTGTAGGTAGCGTATTATTTTTTTTATAATACATAAGGCAAGAAGAGCTCAGAAGAGCTTCAAGTTCAGGAAGGGGGCAGAATCTGCACTCTGATTAGCAACAATAGACAAAAGTAGTTAAAGCATTGTACTGTAACTATAGGTGATATGTGATTCACCACCAGATGGCAGCACACAGGGTAATTTACTTAAAAATTGTGGAAAAAGGGGATAACGGAGGCATTTTTAAAAGTTGTAAAGTAGCCTATGCTCTTTTCCAGGTCCTTAAACATAAGTATAACAGATCAGGAAATTGTCCCAGCAGTTTGGAAGTTTTCTGGAACATACAGACATACATACACACATTGACTTTTATATATATAGATATCCACTGCACCTCCCAACTGAAAATCCTAGCCTTATGTATTATTATTTATTATTGCTCTCTAGGTAGAGATAAAAAAGAAACTACTTAACTTTCTTTCCCACCTTACAGTGACTTTATTTTTGTAAAGCTCCCTATCTCCGTTGGGTAGAGTATAGGGAAGACTCACGTTTAGTGCGGAGAAAGGAAGTGGTGGGAACTGGGATTGGAATGCACTGGAGACCGTGGCTGGTACTGGAATACACTGGAGACTGTGGCTGGATGCTGGAATAACTGGAGACTGTGGATGGAACTGGAATATACTGGAGACTGTAGCTGGATACTGGAAACACTGGAGACTGTGGCTGGATACTGGAATATAACTTTTGGAGACTGTGGCTGGATACTGGAATATACTGGAGACTGGTGGCGTGGATACTGGAATATACTGGAGACTGTGGCTGGATGCTGGAATATACTGGGACTGTGGACTGGATACTGGAATATACTGGAGACTGTGGCTGGATACTGGAATACTGGAGACTGTGGCTGGATACTGGAAGACTGGAACGTGGAAGAATGAACTGGTGGATACGAGTCCACTGGGACTGTACTAATCAAACAGCAAAGACCCTAACGCCAATAACAACTGACAAAGGGCGTCTAGGGAAGGGAGGAAGCGGCTATTTCAAACTTCGCGCCGGCCGGCGCCCCTGCGTGGTGACGTCATGACGGCGCTCGCGCAAGACGCGCGAGTGAGCGTCAGCGTCACTGGGGCCGGAGCGCCGCCTAGCGGATCGTCGCTGGAGCGGACGCCCGGGTAAGTACCTTACAATTTTCTCTTAAATACAATTATTTTTAAAGATACGTGGAAATGTCTCTGGCATCAACACCCAATGTTGGCTCCCCTGAGTTAGAGTTGTTATGTATTGTGCATGTGCACGCTCTAACACTTAAAAATGTACGTTTAATAGACGGGTTTTGAAAATCAAGTTTTAAAAAATTGAGTTTTAAAAATCGATTTTTGTAAAGTCGAATTTGAGAAGTCAAGTCTCCCAATTGAAAAAATTGAGTTTTTGAAAAGCCGAGCTTTGAAAGTTGAGGTTTAAAAATCAATTTTTGAAAAGTCGAGTTTTGAAAATAGTTTTTGAAAAGTTTAGTTTTCATGGGGTTAGTTTTGCTGTTTGGGGGAGGACATGCCCTATAAATCTTTTGCTCTGTTCCTTTTTTCAAGGAGAAACGAATAACTATTCCAGTTAATCTAGGTAAGTATGAATTTCATTTTTTGATGCAATATATTATGGTGTATTAATGTTTTTGCCATATTTGAACAGCTGTGTTAGGAATCGTGTAGGGCAGTTCATTGTTTTTTCTATTAAAGTTGATTAGAGCTCTTAGGGAGTTGTTTGGAATGAGATTTTGTTCTAGTTGTAGACAGGTAGATTGAGGTTGTTGTGCCACCAGTGTCTCAATGGTGTCAAGACTGCTGCTTCACAATAATCTTCTAAGGTTTGGCATATCCATCCTCCTTGTGTTCCTACTTTTGTATAAGGCTTTCATATTTTCCCATTCCAAAAACATTGGTAAAAAATGTTTGTGCCTGTAAGAAGAATTTGTTGGGTAGGATTATGGAAGGGTTCTAAAGAGTATAGAAATTTTGGTACATGGTACATGTACATGATGGTCAATACCTTTCCAGTTAAGGATAGATATTTGGAGTCCCATTTTAGTAATTGTGTGAGATTCTTGTAATAGGGGTTCAAGTTGTTTTTTACATGGTATTCGGTGGCTAGCATTTAAGTTTATTTCCCATTTGTATGGGAATTTCTTCTGTATTGTGTATTTGGTTTGGTAAGTTAAGTCCATAATGGTAGATTTTGATTTGTTTTTATTATATTGAGATATAGTACTATATTATTGTATGTTTTTCTTTTAAACTTATAAGTGAAGTTACTGATTCTGTTAATGTCAATATTATGTAATCTGCAAATGTATCATCCTACAGTACTCATCTTTTTAGTAAAGGGTTAGCACAATTTTAACACAGGATTTTTTTAAGTTGCATCTCTCAGTAAAATCCATGGATGCAAACTATACACACAGGCAAATCACACACAGCAAGTTTGTAATACAGTATATGCATAATCATGTCTGTACTATCAGACATGCCCCACCTGAGGAAGGGGCAAAAGCCTCAAAACGTTGTGATATTGATATGTGTGGTTCACTATTAAACAGCCAGAGGAGGTCTGCACCCATTTAAAGGATAACTGTATTGCCTCAATGCATTTTTTTTTTAATAATTGCTTTAGAAAGAGTAAAGCCCTCCCCATACATTTCCCTGATTTCTAGCCTCTCTCTGCTATAAATTAGCTGTGCTGTGAAGGGGGCGTAAAAATTCTGTCTGCCTCTAACTGTCACTCAGAGCTAGCATGCGAGAAAACACTCCTCCACCCATCCTTGATCAGCTTGATCAGAAGTGTTATGTTAATCATGGCCCTGGGCCGTCTAGGAGGGGCTTTTAGCACTCACCTTTGCTGTGTGATATCTAAGGAGGGCAGCACGGCTGTAAATGTGAGTAAGTGATCAAAGATGGATTAAGATCATATGGGGCCCTAGGCGGGGAAATCATTTAGGGGGCCCTTTTTTGCTATATATTTGTATAGACTATAATATTCTTACTGCTTCTGAAGCTGGGCCCCCAGAAGTTTCCTGGGCCCTAGGCAGGTCCTCTCTGTAAGTGATTTCAGCTGCTGGAATTGTGGACATGTAATAGGGGTGATGTTGTTTTTTTGATATTGTTGTCCTTTAAGGATAGTGTGTGTTTGGGACTTTCTTTGTTGTTGCATGTCTGTACGATCACCTGACTCATTTATATAATTATATTGCAAATTTGACTTAAACATCTAGTGGTGATTCCATTACAAACAAATGCTTCAAACTATAGCTGTTCTGCCAGTATAGAAATCCAGTAAAATGGCGATAAACTTCTTAATTTGCACACTTATGGCATATTTATAAAGATTGCTATTTCCGTCGTTTAACTATTGCAGGACATCGCAATGGCAAAAGTCGTTATTTCCACAGATTTATAAACCGGTATTTTAAAACCAGAAACCGCTGATAGCATTAAAATAAATGCTGAAAACACCCCTTGGACATTATTATTATTAAGAAACATTGCACAATAAACTGATACCTTCCAAGGACCCAGTGACAGGTACATATGTACATGGGCACTTTTGTTTATGCCACCTCAGACCTGGCGATTTTAAAGGGAAAACGTGATGCAGAAAACACTAGAAATCACTTGGACCCCAGAAACTATGTTGTGACCCCCACCCTGCTCTTCATCTGCAGCACTTATCTGTGCAGGGGTGGGTGGGTGGGGGGGTGTATCTGTATTAGGAAAAATAAGCAGTTGGGTGGAGGGGTAGGTCTTTTATTGTCCCCAATCTGCTTCTTAAAACTTATTACGCTCCTCTTCTATTGCATTTTCCTCATTTGAAGTACATGTGGTCCAAACTTTCCACCCTTATTTCTAAGGGTAGCAGGCATATACAGACCTCCATCGCCTCAGTTCCAGCTACCTTCCTTACAGAGATTGAAACCGTCTCTCAGCAGTGGACCAACACTAGCATAGGGATGGCCACTTTCTGGACTTGATCTTTACTAAAATCTTTCTGTCTCACATTTGTCAGCAACTTCTTCTCACTCTCACAATCTAATTACTTTCTTTACCACCTACTCTCTCCTGTTTCTTGATACTCCTTCTAGTGTCTCAGTGCGCAATACCCAAGCAACAGACCTTCAGCTCTATCCTCATCTCTCAGATCTAGCTTTGCTGTCCTCATGTCTAATTATAACCCTGACTCGCTAATAAATTCTTATAACTTTATTATCTATTACTATTGACTCCTTTGCCTCCCAACAAACTCACAATCATTGCCCCACTAATCCTTATCAGGGGAGGACTGGACCCTTTGGCCTGATCGCGTATACCTACAGTCTTTCTTACATGAAATATGGCAATGCTATTTGAAAGCATCAAAACAGTTTTTAATCACTTTGATTGGCAGCCACTGTTAAGTACATTTGTACATAACTTTCAAAGGTTTGGTTTGGTTTGTGTAGATTTCTTGTGGACATTACGGGCTAATTCAATAAAATGTGCAATGTTTTCACAAGCCAAAACAATCCCTTCCCCATTTTATATTTGCAGATTTCAGGCCCAGATTAACCCATTAATACCTTTTAACATTTTTGAAATTAATTAGTTACATCCATGTTAAAGACTATTATTCCTATTTTTACATTGTTGCCCGCACTTTACAAGTGTATGATTGTGATTAAGATAACAATAATGATTAATAAACTGGAGGGCTGACAATTCTTGTTAATAAACTGGAAGATACTAACAATGAACGGGAGGGTGACTAACACTGGCAAAGAAACTGGAGGGCTGACTGCACTGGTTGATGAACTCGAGGGATGTTCATCCCTGGAGAACCATTTGGAGCTGGGGGATGTAAGGTAATGATTTTATTCACTACACAGTGGGGCCAGTAGTGGGTTTAAATTATAGTTTTGGGGTGGACATGCCCTTTAACACTGGCATTGAACTACAGGAATGAGAACAGTGGCTAATGAACTACAGGGGTGACAGCAGTGGCTAATGAATTTTACTTGAATGATGTTGTGTCACCACAATGATTATATGGTTGCCCATTTTTTTGTTTGCAATGGATTTTTATTGGTTTTACAAAAAGGATGATAATCTCTGTAAATGTCACCAACATACACTAATTGTTCATATATCATTGCCGTTGTGTCTTGTAGGGTATGAAACAATCTTTCATTTAGGATCATAACATTAATTCTAGAAATATCCCAGGATACAGACAGATGAGGTGCTCTCAACTGTGCCCCGATGTGTATTTTGACAGCTACATGATGTACAACATCCACCTGTTGGTGGCATTGGATACTTTTTTCAATTTCTTTGCCTAAGAAGGCTATTTCAGGGCAAGGGGGTAAATGGTATATTAACACCTCTGATATAAGCTGAAAAATGATCCCAAAAAGTTTTAACACAGTTCATGTCTTGGTTGCCATTTTTTTTAAGCCAGATTATTACAAAATGGGTAGCAGACTGTTCCTATCAGATTTAATCTGCCCGCCTTTACTGCTTGCTGTGATTTGTGCATTTCTATTGCACTTTAGAAGCATTAATGCAATTAGAATTATCGATCTTTTACATGAAGGATGTTTTCTAAGTATACATTTTGGTAAATGCAAATCTGTATGAATTTAAAATATTCTTAAATTTTGTTTCCTACTTGTATAATGGTTTCCATGTTCATTTCAGATCCACATGTACATTGGTTTGGTGATCATTGTAGCTTTGTCTTATTCGATACACAGCTGATCATTGAGAAAGCTTAACATGGTGACAAGATTACATCTGGCAAGTTATTCCTTACAGTTTCAAACTGTCTCCTTCATAATGTTGACTTTGGTCAGTCATGTAAAGCAGTTCTTTACCAGTGAAATCCTTTTTGTGAAACTTATTTTGTATTATGGTTTAGGATGTTACAAGGTGAATCATTTTAAATTTATTAGACTTCAGTTTCCTTTAAGAAATGAAAGAATGGTGATGACCTTTGGCAAGACATTTATATTTCATCATATTTATAAATAAGTGTTTAGTTTTTTTTTTCCTCCAGGCACTGTGTGGATCTATTTTTGGATTTTTAAATATTTTCAGAAAGATTATGGTAATTTCTGGCTATGAATGAAATGGTAAATATTGTCAATTGCATATTTCACTGTTAGTGATTTTTGTATTTAGTTGTGTTTTTGTTTTTTACTGCTTATTAGAATTATACTGCATTACATCATAAGCATGTCCCTGACAGACCCTTAATCACATCAACGACAAAGTCTCGTATCTGTAGGTAGATTTAAGTTAGTCAAACATTTGGCAAATGTTACAGTAAATTCAATTGTTGATAAAACAAGTGTCAAATCGACTGTAACCTCTGCTGATGAAGTGGTTTTTACTTGTGTCAATCTTAATGTTTCCTGCTGGGTGTGATCAACAGCAGTAATAGTCAAAAGTGATCAGCGGGTAGTTTGAGGAACATTGTGGGAACGTTGGTAAGTTTTCGGGTATGGGCACCTTTAATTATATCCTGATAAGATGTTTTAGAGAAAGGCATTGCATAGTATGCAAGTTGTAGAAATATTTTATTACATAAGAAGCCAGAGTCAGAAGTAGGAGGTAAATAAAGGGGAGGTTTTCCAGTGATAAGGGGGGTGAGGTCCACATAAGGCAGCAATAAGACAATCTGAATATATCAATTTTCTAGATTAAGGATATCTGTATAACAATTTATGGTTTGGTTTTACTGTCGCTTGATGTGTTCTGCACTGGAACTGGATTCCCATCACTTGGCTGGGGATTATCATACATAATGGTGGCTTTCTTTCCTATCCTATAAATAAAACGCTATGTGCTGCGCCTCTGTGACCATGTGTGCGTGTGTTACTGCAGTACCTATTGACTCACCACTAGAGAGAAGAAACTTAAGAAACACGCATGGAGGCAGGACACAGCAATTACACAGAGGCATGGACACAGACCACAGGTAAGGTAGATTGCTTGGGACACTTAGAGGAAACTTTGGCCTTTGGACACAGGTGGGACTCTGGCTTTGGGACATAGGTGGGACTTTGTCCTTGACAGAGGAGGGTTCTGGCTTTGGGGCAGAGGAGAAAATCTGCCTTTGAGACACAGAGGGACTCTAGCTTGGGACACAGGGGGGACTCTGCCTTTAGGACATGGGGACTCTGCCTTTGGGACACAGGGGGGAGTCTGGCCTTGGGACACAGGGGGGAGTCTGGCCTTGGACACGGGGGACTCTGCTTTGGGAACGGGGACTATGGGCCATATTTATAAAAGAGCGAAAAGTGGCGAAAAGTTTTCGCGTTCGCTTTTCGCATGGTTTTCGGCAAAAAGACAGTTAACGTATTTATAAAGTAGCGTTAACGAATGGCGAAACCGTTTCCGCGAGCTATCGCTAAAACCCCTTTTCGCCTTACTTCGCCATACATCGCACTGGTAATTTTAGCGAAAAGGGAGCGATTTATACAAAGCGAAAAGTGTTTTTTGCGTTAAAAAGAGCAAAGATTAGCGCGACCCTGAAGGTCGTGAAAAGTCATTGTTTGAGCGAAAGGCATGTTTAGAGCCTGTCTGTTGGGAAAGGCGAACGCGCATTAGAAAGGCGACGCGCATTATACTGAATATGCCTTGGAAAAGCGAACGCGCATTAGAAAGGCGATCGAGCATTAGAATGAATATTGCCTTGAAAAGGCGATCGCGCATTAGAAAGGCGAATGTGCAGTGAAAAAGAGAATGTATTCCAATGAGAAATTCTAAGACGATTGACAATAAGACATGGCTGACTTCTTGGTAAATGTGAGGTGGCCATTTTGAACTTGACATCATTTCCTAGTGGGCTTTTCTGGTTTCGAATGGTTTTCGCAATGCAGTCTTCTTAGATGCGTTAAGTTTCGCTGCCATACTTTTCGCTCTTTATCGCGCCCGTTCGCTTTTTTAGATGCGAAGTGATGCGAAGTGTGTTTTTTTCGCTTTTTTTATAATGGCGCTATTTCGCTGCCGATGTACTGCGCTAATTATTTGGCGAAAAAGACAATCCTTTATAAATATGGCCCTATGTCTTTGGGACACAGGGAAAAAACACTTTATCCTAAATGCACAGCCACTGACTACTGCTGTTGTGACATCACCTTTAACGGTGGTGCTCCCGTGGAAAATAACAATCTTCCTAAACCAAATAGCAAACCATAAAGCCCCCACAGTACACCTTAATGGAGCACAGGCACTGTTAACAAGCTATATTGAAAATATTATTCACCATACACAGTACATAATGCAAGTTACGCAATCGTGCAAATATCACCTTCACACAAAATAGTAATACCCATTACACTACTTTGGGAATCTCACTTCCCGAGTGCCCTGTGTAAGCAAAGTTAGTAATCCCACAGTCTCAGCCTTGGTATAGCTAGTGCTGAAGTGATCAAGCTGTAACATTAGAAACCAATGAAGAGCACTCGATGCTCACGCCCCCCCGGGTTTACGACAGTACCGGACAGGGCTTCTGTACTGCCTTAGGCCATCCGCACACCTCCTCCCCAAGTTCTGTATCCATTAGATTTTTCATATTTTGTAAATTATGTAAATATCCCTTTCATCTCCATTCATGGGTAGTTTAAAACCAGGTGATATGTTGCTTGCTTTTATGTAGCCAACCAGCCAGGCTACCTTCTCCTGGGTGTAAATGCCATTAGCAATGTAGTGAAAATGCTATAAATGCCAGTTGAGTGACCTACATGAGCCCCGATGAATGAGAAAAGTTTTGAAATACTTTGTGGTTCTATTCATTGCTTTGAGCTCGGTTACACCTTGAAGACCACAACAAGATCCTTCAATTGGCTCGGAATACTGGAGACCTCAAGCATGTAATGCGATTATCTGCATTTTCCCAGATTATTCACTAAACCTGCAAAAAAAGGGGCACTTTTATTGATGTCCATCGCATACTCGATGGTATACCCTCGCCCGACTCAGAGTACAAGCTGATGGCTAAGTCCGCTTCTTTGACAGTCCTGCTGAGGTTTGCTCGTGTGGACGCATGCTAAACTATGACCTGGTAGGTGCAAAACCTACATACAGGTAAGACATACCCCAACCACTGGAGCTGCCCTAACTCCCCCGAACTTCTGCTAACCCCTAGAAACTAAGCTATTGACTGCCTTAACCTGACCCCTTCAGTTGCCATAATCAAGGAAAATCACCTTGGGAGACCTGTCCGTGCCAACAACCACCTTACAAACTGCTACCCCCTCCATGCTCTGACTGATCTCACATTGCCACAGCGATCACCTTACTAATTTTGAACCAGCACCATATCCACAAGTGAATAGCTTTATAACTTATCTACCAACCAAATGATGCCACAGACCAGGCGCATACCTGGACTGGGTGTGCGCCTGGCCTTGGAATGCCACAAACCTCTATGGTAAAAATCATAAAAACCTCTACCCTCTCCCCTGATTGCTGAATTATTTGATCAACTAAAAATGCCTTATCTTTTCCAAACTAGACCTTCGTGGGCCTATAATTTAATTCGCATTCGTCAGGGGGACGAGTGGAAAACAGCCTTCAACACTCGTGATGGGCATTACCTTGTGATGCCCTTTGGCTCTGTAATGCCCCGGCTGTTTCAAGAATTTGTAAACGACCTGTTCCGAGATCTTCTGGGTCGCTGTGTATGGTCTATTTAGATGACATCTTAATCTTTTCTGAAGACTTGCCCTCCACAGAATCATGTAAAAGAAGTCCATCTCGTCTTCGTCAAAATTCCTGTTGCCAAACTTGAAAAGTGTATCTTTGAAGTTCCCAAATTCCATTTCTTGGTTATATAATTTCTCAAGAAGCGTTTGAGATGGACCCAGTTCAAGATTGCTGCCATAAAAGAATGGCCTATACCCACCTCTACCAAAGCTGTTCGAAGCTTCATTGGCTTCGCCAATTATTATAGACAGTTTATTAGGGGATTCTCTCTCCCGTATATCTCTATTCTTGCCCTTATCAAGAAGGGTGTAAACCGAGCTCTTGGACACCACAGGCTTTGGAGCTTCAACTCTTTAAAGAATTCATTTTCTCTGCTCTCTATACTTAAACATTCTAACCTCTTCTTCCATTTTTTCTTGAAGTAGATGCATCCAATATTAGAGCTGGGGCAATATTATCACAAAACACAAATCAGATAGCAAACTTCATCGCTGTGCATACTTTTCTAAAAAATTCTCAGCATCGGAACAAAATTATGATGTTGGGAAACCGTGAACTTCTGCCATCAAAAGCTCTTGAAGAATGGAGACACTTCTTGGAAGGTTCTACCCACCCTGTCACTGTTATACGGATCATAAAAATCTCGAATTCATCCAAACACTTAAAAGACTGATCCATGGCAGGCCCTTTGGGCACTCTTCTTTTCTCGCTTCAACTTATTATCACCTATCGCCCTTGTACTAGAAACAAGAAACGGATGCCCTTTCTAGGAGTTTCCTTTCCTTCTGAAATCTCCTCGTGATTCTGGAGAAAACCCATCATCCCTTTCTCCAGGATCATTCCTGCTCTGTCTACTCCACTCTCAGCTCCTATCCAGTCATCCTAGCACCGCGCCCGTACTCCAATCGGTTTGATATATATACCTCGAGAACACAGACTTACCATTCTCCAACAGACACCACAGCTCTAAAACAGGCCGGTCATCCAGGATCACTCTTGCACCCGGACTTCTGAGACCCTTACCGTATCCTTCACACCAGGACTCATCTTGCTATGGATTTTATTGGTGAACTTCCCGTCTAGAGGAAATATTGTCATTTGGGTAGTGATAGATCGCTTTAGCAAATGGCACACTTTGTTCCTCTCCCCAATTTCCTTCTACTCCTGAACTGGCTCCACTTTTCTCCCACATTTTTCGTCTTCATGGTCTACTGCTGAAATGTCTCTGATCGGGGAACCCATTTGTTGCAAATTTGGAGAGCCCTCTGCAAAATCGTAGGGGTTTCAATTCTCCTCTGCCTATCACCACCATCCAATGGAGCAGCTGAACGTGTTGCACGTTTCCCTTTGCCAAGATGATACTGGTCGGAACTTTTACTTTGGGTAGAATTTCGCCCATAATAACTCTACTGGTAGATCACCATTTCTGACTGTGTATGGACAACACCCCTTAGCCTTCCACCGATGTTTTTCTTACTGATGTCCCAGCAGCCAATGACCATGCAGCCCACAGTCTGCCAGTCTGGAGTGGTACCAAATCACATTAGAAAAGACCTCTTATACAGAAGTCATACACTGATAAGAAATGCAGACCTTCTCCTCCTTACTACCATGGAGATTCAAGTTTGGGATTTCCTCTAAAATGCAGCTCCTCTCTTCATCCGTGATGTGACATTACGGCCGATGGCGAAGCCCGTTACAGAACGAGACTCCTCTACTACTGTGCATGCTTGTACCCACCACTCGCAACAGCATCAGAGGAAGGTTGTCCACGCCAGTGAAGGATCGGGGGGGGGGGTTATAAGTAGAATATCTGAGCCTGGGAGCTCTTTGAAAGGTAACGAAAAAGGGGTCTCTGGGGCTAAACTTGTGACATCACTTTTTTTTTGGGAGGTGGACATGCCCTTTAAAAAACCTTCTCAGGTTGGATTGAACTGCACCAAACTGTTTTTTTTTTTTTTGTGGGTTGAGGGGCCGCATCTAAAATATTGTTATGGGGCCCTGCGATTTCTATCTACGCCACTGGCAGCTTAATTGAACCACTTGATCCATCACACTGAAAAACACCAGTGGTACCATTTTAATTCAGACTGACAGCATACCTTCTATCATTAACCCTTTAATATGTACATTTATGGAAATAACACAGAACAGAAATGCTGGGAGTGGATGATGATGTGAACCTGATCTTAGCAATGCATTTCTTAATAATGTACCTATTTAATGGTAAATGTTATTCAGATATTTACTGGCACAGACATACCAAAGCTTCAGATCAGCTAAATCCAGCTCCACATTTTTGTAATATTTTGTTCTCTTACTGACCTGCTTGGAGATCATGTTGAAATCACGTCCAAGATGCAAAAAGTGTCTACAATGTTTTTTTAATGTGTTTCTTATATGAGACCCACCTTATTCTTACTACACTATTTCACTTTACATGCCCTTTAATTATTGTTTATTCTCATTGTACCCAATACAACTGTATAACTGTTCAGTAATTGTACTGAATTCTGTACTTTTAAATGTATTCTAATTCCCCATAACTTGTTTTTTGATCCCTACATCTCTGTGTAATAGCCCTATGCCCCAGGATACAGGAAGGCTAAAATAGAAGGGAAACCATTGTGTTGTTATGACTGTGAAGCAATTCAGCTCACCACATCTCCTATAGACTTTGGTTGCCCAGATGTCTGTTCCTGGACATAAATTCAAAATAAAAATGTGTAGTAAACAGCAACCAAAAAATCAGACAACCCCACAGGTATTGCTATAAACAAACGTGCATTTATTGTGCACACCACAATATGACTGTGTACAGTGTGCAGAAGGGGAAATGTCAAATGTAACAGGTAAATGGGTTTTCTCTGGCAGAATGAATAATAAATCATTATGAACAGATTATGATTAATATATTATATGAGTCGTATCAGTGGACCTGAAGAAGGTTAAATGTATTAACAGCATTATTCATAAAATCTTATAGACCCTAATATCCACGGTTAACATTGTTTGTCCCTTTCAGATAGTTTTAACCATTTAAAGGATACTATAAGACCCATAAGCAAACACTAGCGTGCGTTGGATTGCGCGTTAAATGTGCTAGTGTGGCCTTGCACTAAAAGCTAAAACACATTGTCCTGATGTACAGGACACAACTGCTAATTAAAACAATATACCCCATGTCTTATTAGAACAACACACAACTTTTAAAAGTCAGTAAAATATTTAGTTATTCCGTTATATACAGTCCCAAGTAGAATTTCTCCTTCAGGCCTCTTTAGTCTACCAACACAGGAACAGCTTTCATGTATAATGTTTCTAGATAAGTCAGTTCAGAAATTGCAATGGGTAATAGTAGAATTTTTGAAAAAAATGTGCTTTTAATAATACATTTGGTGTAAAGAAAATGCGTCAATATTTTTGGCACACACTTTGCCCTTTCTCAAGTCTTAAGTGGCAAGCTGTGATGCAAGCTGCATTGATTTCAGCATGCCATACGGCATGTATTTTCTGTTTTTTTTAAGAAATAACTTGCGGTTGGGGTGAGCAGGGGGTATCTACCATATTTGAAAGGATTTAATGGTAGGTGGAAGGACAAGCAAGGATGGATCTGGATGGTGGGAGGGAAAGGGGGGAGGGCTCTCCGTGTATGACACATACCTCCTGGAGCTGCAGAAGAGGCATAAACCTTTGGACAGGAAGACAGCTTCTACTCTTCACTTTCCTGGACTTTGGACAACACATTGCAGGAGAACCATAAGGAGCAGAGATGTAAGGTAAGGATTTTTTTTAAACTTCTCAGTGGGGCCAGTAGTGGGTTTAAATTTTTAGGTTTGGCGGTGGACAGGTCCATTAACACAGACACATTTATTGTATAATCAGCACAAGGATTTTTAAGTCCAAAATGCATCACCTTACATTTCTCAACATTGAATCTCATCTGCCACTTAGCAGCCAGACAAATGTCAATCTAAAAAGATAAGAAACATCGGTCTAGATAAAAGATAAAATTAGTCTCTCTTAAGATCCAAGGATGTATTTTATCCAGTCTGGGTATTTATTGATATTAACTTAGTCTAGTTTTCCATACCATATCCTCTGTCAGCCAGTGAATATTCCTCAAACTGCAATACTGACTTCTGCATTTATCTGCTTAAATGCCCTTGCTCCCTTATCTACATTGGTAAGACCATTGGTCCTTTTAAAAGAGATTTCAACGCCATCGAAAGCGATATAAAACTGGCATTGCAGAGAACCTCTGTAGAGATCCCCCCTGGTAAAAACAAGTATGATGATACACCTGTGGCAACCCACTTCCTTAAGTGTAGACATCTTGTGTCTGATCTTAAAGGCATGGTCATTGACCAATACCCCCACTTCATAGAGGTGGAGATAGGCAAAACTGCTATGAGAAGGGAATTCTTCTGGATTTTACTCTGGATGCATTGCATCTAAAGGTTTAAATTTGTAATCTTGGCTTGTCTGTTTCTTGCCCAAAGATATCTCTATATAGTTGATTTCTACTCGCCTGTATGTTTGTTATTGTATTTGTTTGTATTACTTGTTTGTTTTTTTTTTTTTACCTAGTCATCCACTAGGTGGTGCTATTGATTCACTTCCTGTATCTATATAAGGTGCTCAATGTATCACATTTTGTATTGAATGTCTGAAGAAGGTACAGCTCTTGTACGAAACGTTACACTTTTGTGTATTCTGTGTATGCAACAATAAATAATACACAGATATCCAAGACTGATGTGCATGGTTCTCTTTCTTCTTCATATTATTACAGTCCCTGCTATAAGAACTAGGATTCTCTATAGTGAATACAGAGTGAATATTCCTCATTTATACCCTTCATATTATTACAGTCCCTACTAAGGACTAGGATTCTCTATAGTGAATACAGAGTGAATATTCCTCATTTATACCCTTCATATTATTACAGTCACTGCTATAAGGACTAGGATTCTCTATAGTGAATCAAGAGTAAATATTCCTCATGTATATCCTTCATATTTTACAGTCCCCCTCTATAAGGACTAGGATTCTCTATAGCGTATACAGAGTAATATTCCTCATTTATACCCTTCATATTATTACAGTCCCTGCTATAAGGACTAGGATTCTCTATAGTGATACAGAGTGAATAATCTTCATTTATCCCTTCATATTATTACAGTCCTTGCTATAAGGACTATGATTCTCTATAGTGAATATGGGGAAAAAATGGTTTAGCACATTAGCCTTTTCAGCATCCTCTATAACCATCTCACCCCCATTATTTAATGGTCGCACATTCTCTGTCCTTATCTTTTTACTATGATATACTATAAAACATTTTGGGGTCAAACTTGCTTTATTCTGCTATCCGTATTTCATTTTCTATTTTAGCTAGTTAATTGCTTTTTGTACTCCTTATTACAACGTTTTATACTCCCTGTAAGCCTGTTCTGTTCCCTCTGATTTCAAAGTTTAAAAGGCTTTTTCTTTTTTTCCATTCCCTTTTACCTGAGCATTAAGCCAGGCTGGAGTGGACCTCATTTTTTTACACTTGTTTCCTAAAGGTATAGCATCGTGTGTAATGCTATCTATGGTATCTGTACTTGGATCTTCTGTGTGAATACTGAGCAAATAAAATTGTTCAAGATATTTAATTTGTTGCCATTTTTGTAACTTCTTATCCCTATTAATTAATGGCCCCACATTTCAAAATACATGTCCAACCCCAAAACTAAAATTCAACCCACTACTGGCCCCACTGTTTAATGTTCCAGTCCCTGCTTCTTCCTTGCCCTTCCTGAGGACACTGGCATTCATAGTGGAGCCCTCCTCCCTCCTTTCCTTCCACCCCCTGATCCCATTATGGCTGCCTCATCCCCTAGCATTAAAAATACTTTTCTGTAGTGTAGTGTACCTAGCCCACCCCCTAGCACCGTATAAGTTTTGTAAAATAAGCACAAGAAATAGACATATGCTCCTTCATTCCCTCAGCTTTCTGTATAGCCGGCAGCTGCATCTGTGATTGACTAACTGTCAGCCAATCACAGACACGGCTGCCTGTCCGCCCCTCTCTGCTACTTCTGGCAAGCAGAGAGCTGGGAAAAGACAGCTGAGGGAACGAAGGAGCATAAGTCTATTTCTTGTGCTTATTTCACAAAACTAACATGGTGCTTGGGAGTGGGCTGGGGTACACTACACTACAGAAAATGATTATTTTGGGGGTGGACATACACTTTAAAAAAAATGTAGGGTTAGTGTTGCTTTGTTATAAATATTAGCTAGCTTAATTTCTACTTACAACCTTGTTACAGTTTTTAATATTCCCTTTCCGTTCTCTCTGACTTAAAGGTTTTAAATGCCATTTTTTCTTTCATTTCTGTCTTTACCTGTCATTACATCAGTTATTAAGTCCCATGGCTGCAGACTTATTTTTTTTTTCATTTTTTCCCCCAAGGGTATATACATTTAGATGTGAAAATATTTAAATACCCTTTAAAAACAGTCCACTTCTGTTAAGTATCTTTGCTTGATAATACCTTATCCCAGTTGAAATGCTGAAAACTTTTTAACCTGAAATTAAGTCTTTGTTAACCCAGTGTACTTTTTTTTTTGATAACACTAAACGACACTATTTCATGGTCACTATTCCCTAAGCCTCCAGTAACCTTCATATCTATAATACGCTCCACGATCTTAGATATTACCAAATCCAACAGAGCTCCTTTTCTAGTAGGAACTTCAACCACCTGTGAGAGAAAATTATCCTGCAGCCTTTTCCCTATTCCATGGCAGCATAGTACCCAGGATGAGGATCTAAAATTGTTAAGCCCTCACCCTGTACTTTCCCTAACTCCTGCACTAATTGCTGGGAATCTGCTTTGGCGATCCGCTCGGTCCCTCCTCTCTTCCACTGTCAGTGACAGGCGCGGCAGCCAATTGGAAGACACGCCTCCTTGCAGAGCGTGTTTTCCTATTGGCTGCAATCGCAATCTGTCACTGAAGTAAGAACGGAGAAATGGAGCGATCGCTGAAGCAGATTCCCAGTAAGTAGTGCAGGAGTTAGGAAAAGTACCCAGGGTGAGGGCTTAACGATTTTAGATCCTCACCCTGGGTACTATGCTGCCATGGAGGAAGAGGAGCGAGTCGGAGGTGAGTACAATTGTCCTTTAATCTGTTCGGTGCAATGCATATTTCACACAGTGTACTAATGTTGCAGGTTGTGACAAACATACCCTCCAACATTCAACTTTTATTTACAAAGTATAAAGCGAAACTCTGGGCATTCAAGCTGCAAACAGGTTTATTGGTGCAATATACACAACTGTTTTGGGTGTAAAACCCCTTCTCTTTTTTTTCTAGAAACAACATGGCGCACAGCTGCAGGTGGAGGATGATATAGAGACCCAATCTTAGCACAGCTCTGTGTGCAATACATTTCTTAGTAATGTACCGTTGTTAAAGGTGAATGTTGGGCAGTAGGAAGTGAGTACTTATTTAAAAGGGAATGTTGGGGTATGACAAACATACCCTCTAAATCCCTTATTGGAACACAATGCGATTTGCATAAATATAGTGATCGAATGCACTCTGAAAATAGATCGCAGCATGCGCACACAGTGTGGCCACCCACATTTCGATGCACTGGTGGTGATTCGTCTGTCTCTTGCAATAACGAGCACAAAACGCAATCAGAAGCATGTGAGAAATGCACCTGTGTGGTCAATCAGCATAACTACTATGTTTGTTTTCAGAGGCTCCAGTGCTTTCACTGATCTGGTTCATTCCCCTTTAAGAGGTAGACTTTTTCCTTTATTATTGCTGCAGCATCAGGAGAGCTGCAACATTGCTACTAGGAATGTGTAAATCTGTCATCTCTCTGAACCACCCAGACCTTTGCGATTTGAATATCTTTGATTTATTAGATTATTACATTATTGGGGTTAAGAGTGGGGGTTGAAATCTCAAATGTGCAGAAAATGAAATGAGGTTAAAAGTACTGACAGGAAATGTCAGCTTTAGCTTAAGGGAACAAACAAATTAAATAGCTCATATAGGAAAAGGAAAAGGGACCTGAGTGGAACCTTCCAATCTGAGAAGGTTGTTGATGCAAGTACTTGCTAACTCAAACTTTTTTTTTGAGGGGGGGGGGGTTGTTTTGCATGAGTTTGATTCCATCACAATGTAGTATCATTAGCAAAGAAGATTTATGTCATTGTAGTATAATATTTACAATATAATAAAGTTAGAGCACCTTTTTAAAAAAAAAAAGGCACCACATTAGCAATTATGATATAGTACCTTGGACAGACCAGATATTGAGAAATCCAAAAATATAAATACAGTGTTATGGCAACAGAATCCTTGGTCGAATACTGTCTGAGTTCTAACCTCTTTTTCACTTCTAACCTGGATTAACCAACCCTCTGTTTTCAATAAGCTAGAAGCCAATTAGTTTTAATGGCTACCCTCATTTTCTGGTGCCTATTAGTGGAAACAGAAGCAAAAAGTTGCAGCATTTAGTACACACCCATCTTTTTTTTTTACTATTGATATATTTAAAAAATTGAGCTTTTTTTCTAACTTGATTCTTTTTATACTATATAAACCTTCCCCATATAACCCTCCAAAGGTTTCCAGAGACCAAGGGGCAAATCCATATACATAAAGTGTATTGTTAATTTTTTGCTGCAGTTATTTTCGCCAATTCAGACTTAGCGTAATTTATGAAGCGGTGATAACAGGGTTGAAGTCATTTCAGCCACAATCAACATTCCGCTTATCGCCGAGTTAATGCTAGATCAGATTAATAAAATGGCTATAAGTGTGTTATTGGGCCATTTTAAAATGCCAAGTTTGATGTGGTGAAAATGTATAATGCCCATATATTAGCCTGCGAGTGTGTCATTTGAAGATGTCAGTACATTGAGTGTTTCTTATTATTAATAAGGTCCAAGACTATTTTCCAGCATTTACTCAATACGATCTGCAATTTCTGGTTTTTACTAAAGCACTTTTTTTTAACACAATTTTATCTGCCACAATACCAGACTTATTCTACCGCCACACATCTCCACAGCGATACTTTTCATGGCTGTCATGAACCCAGTTCGCTGGGCACCTGATCTGACCATTCAATCGGTAATCCGCCGGCACCAAAGGTTTATGGCCTTGAAGATGCCCCACAAGAGACCGTGTGTCTCTGAGGAAGCGGAAGTCTCTGCGAAACGCATCAGGCCACACCCCCTATTCTCCCCCCTTCAGTGTGCAGTCCGATGTCCAGAGTCTTGTGTGTTACATATTGATTTTATGGAACTTTTGAATAAAAGCTACGTTTATATTCTACCTCCTTTGCTTGTTTTGAATTTGAGCCTCCACCTCATCAACTCTTATCTTTTAATGGGCCTACCTTCCCATTCACAAATATAATATTAGTTCCTGTATCACATTTCCAATAGAAATATTTTTATTTTATACATATGGTTGTCCTAAGGTGACCTCTTGGTAACCTTAGACCTCCAGATGTAGAGAATTCCAGATACACCTCACATTGTCTAGAAGAGAAGTTCTGGTTCCATGCTTCACTAACCCTAAAATAAACACTGGGACTGTTTCCAGGAAGGAATGGCATTTTTATTGGTCCTTTGAAAAGAACTAATACCAATAGTTAACCCTTCATGCCAAGTCACTACACACTGTCCTGACATGGGCAAAGACGATTGGCTTTATAAATACTCTGAAAATAACAATCTTTGCCATTGTGATGTCTTGTGAAATGGGAATACAATCATTTATAATATACCCCGAAGTTAACTAAAGTGTCTGAAATTTACTTTTTTCTTTTAACCCATCTCAAGACTGCCAATTTCATTACATCATAAAGGTAGAAATGTTGAAGTTTCATTTCCAAATCGGATTTTTAAAAAGTTTTGGAAAAATAACCCAAAAGAAGTAAATTGTAGCCGTATAATTGGTCTTGAATATCAATAGTTCGTAAAATAATGGGTTTTGAATAATTAATTATCGGTATCAAGTATTCAAAGTTTGATTTTGAATAGTTCAGCAGAACTTCGAAACCACCAGTTTCGAGTCAAAACCGGGTTTGGAATGAACCCAAAACTGATCCCCACATAACGGTTTAACTTGTTCTTTTAACTTTTGCTTATTAGCAGAATTAATTGGGATGTAATTAAAGTTGTAAACTTCTCTATTTACCGTCTACATTAAATCCTTAGTTAAATGGATTTCCAGCCTTTTAATTGTTATTGTTGATACAACAATAAAATGTTTTACCCCTTCATACAGTTATTTTATTCAACCTCAAATACTGCACTATACTATGTTTACTAAAGAAGGGGGGGAAAAATGAAGACACAAAAATAGGAAAGCAATATTTTTACTTAAGGTCAATCATTGTTTCCTAAACTCTGATTTAAAAAATGAAACATAACAAAGCTATAATTCTCTACTTTTCAGATTCTACCAGACTGTTGAAATGTCCCGAACAAGACTCATCTAATAAGACAGAACTGCTTGTATCCCTAAAGTATAAACACCTTTCATTTCACGACACTCTGGGCAAGTCTAACTTCCATTGCCTTGATCCTCTTCATCTGACTTGTGCTGTTCTGAAAATCTTTGTGAAATATTGGGACACTCCAATGGTGAAAGCCAATAACCAAATCTCAGCTGTCTCCTCCTCATCTCTCTCATGTTGTGTTTCCTCTGCACTTTCTTATTCATTGGACACCCAACAGATCATGTGTCTCCTCCGACAAGCAGCATTTGGGGTGATTTTCACATTTCTGTTTTCTTCTGTGTTGGCAAACTGTCACAGTTATTATTGCCTTCAATGCTACAAAGCCTGGGAGCAAACTGACAAAGTATGTAGGAACCCAACTGCCCTCATACTAGTGACTGTATGTTCTCTAGGTAGATGGGTCTCTGCAGTGTGGATGGCCTCATGTCCACCATTTCTGGATACTGATCCATTTTCAAAGGGACACCATTATTTTACTGTGTAATGAAGGATCTATCACTTTCTTTTTCTGTATTATTGGTTACATGGGAACATTTCTGTGTTAAGTTTCATTGTTGCATTTCTAGCCAAGGATTTCCCTGACCGATTTAATGAAGCTAAAAACATCACATTCAGTATTTTTGGTGTTCTGTAGTGTGTGGGTATCATTTGTCCCAGCCTACCTGAGCAGTAAGGGGAGTAAAATGGTGGCTGCTGAGATATTCTCCATCTTTATCCTCCAGCTCTGGGTTTGGGTTGTATATTTTTTCCAAAATCTACATTATATTTTTTAGATTTGATTTAAACATAAAAGAGGTATTTGTAAAAAAAATATTAAATAAGTCAGTTAATTGCTAAGGAATGCTAAATAGGAAATTTATTGTGTTTGTCAGGCCCACTAACTGGCATTTATGTAATATTGATGAAGAATAGAATAGATTATTATATATTTTTATTCAGAGAATAAATACTAGATGCATCAGTTTAAACAATAACTGAAATAAATTAATTCTAAAATTAAATATACTATATAATAGACTGGCCAGCCAAAAATAACATTTACATAGAACTAGTTAATTTCCCACCATTATTCATGCTCTTAGTATAGCTCTATA
Organism: Hymenochirus boettgeri; assembly: GCA_019447015.1. Classification (NCBI taxonomy): domain Eukaryota; kingdom Metazoa; phylum Chordata; class Amphibia; order Anura; family Pipidae; genus Hymenochirus; species Hymenochirus boettgeri. Next base: position 261,238,126 of record CM033470.1, on the reverse strand, counting down.
ATTCATAACTGTTAAAGGTTAAAAAACTGTTTATATTAAAATAATATTTTACCAAAAAGTAAAAAAAACTGTTATAATAATTTATAAAATATCATTTGTATATTAAAATATTTTTTAAAATCCTTTTGTACAAGTCTAAATTCTTTAGATCCAAGTCTGGATTAAGCAGCTTGTATGCCTTTAAATGGCTTTTATATCTACTTCTAAGAAACCAAGATAATCCTGCTCAAAATAACCTCAATTGTTAATGTTGTTTATTTATTTGTCAAAGACGTCAGATAAGTAGTCACACTTAGAGAAGGACCGAAACTCGTACGTTTCGTTCGCGTTTTCAGATTTAAGTATCTTGGGAAAAACCAGAAGATCCAAAAATCTGAAAACAGAATGTACTTTTGAGGGTTCGGAGTGCATTTTCGAGGGTTACTGAACATCAAGGTTATTTTTGGTAACCTCGAAAATAACATTGAACGTTCGATAACCATCGAAAAATACAATCGGAAACTACTTTGTAGTGAGTTCAGACTGCAGCATGGCAGGTTATTCCCGATATTGAGGGGTAGGCAACAGGATGAGACCTTTGGATAAGGTAATGAAATTACTCAGGTCCTGTGGCTTTTTGAAGCGCAAACCTTATGGGATACAGCCAATATGCAATTAGAATTTTTTGTGCCCTACAATTCTTTTTGTTTGGTATAGGTCCTGTGAGAGTGATGCCACACACACTGAGGGTTTAGATCATCGTTCTGTGTTTCTTCTCAGCTCTCCCTGAGAGGTCCTTTTATTCAGACTTTTATGGATGTACAGAATTGAAGGGATGAGATAATAGATACATGTGTACACTTGTGATTGGGCGAATATCATACATGTGATGTGATACGTCGCTGCTCTCACTTAATTACTTGTTATTGACACAGTGTGTTGTCATTGAAGTGTTAAGTCAATATAAGTACACAAGTCCTAAGTAATATTCACAGTCCTGTGGTCTTTTCCTCTCCGTTGCCAGTTAGTTGATGTTAGTCATTGATGAAAGTAGAGACATAAAATAATACCCTTATTGACTAACTAAAGTGATTGAAAATGCAAGCTTTGAAAGCACTTACGGTAGGCTTCTTCCTCAGGCATGATACAAACAGAATCTTGTGAAGCACACTATACATACTATACCAAAGAGCTTTGCAGGGGTAAGCTATGCAGGGAAGACCATCCAAACTGCAGCTCATCCAAGTGAAGCTTTCCTAAGTGAAATTGGAGTTAACAAGGGAGTTAATTATCTGACATCTCTCTCAATCTTCCAACAGGTACGCATTGTTACACCCATTGACTGTTTGCCTTACCCTCTCCTTCTGTATTACAACTACATCCTCTCTTTTTTATACAATGTATACAATTGTGCTCTGTTTTGGGCTTTTCTACTCCCTGGCTCCAAATTTCCCTCCTGTTCTTTCCCTTCCCATCCCTATCTGTCTTTATCTCTGCTTCTCTTCTTCCATCCAATTACCAGTATTCCTCACACTCTACCAGCACTTACACAATGCTGTTCCCTTCACCAAGTCCAAACATCCCAGGAAACTTCAATATAAATCCTCAGCCCACTCCCTGTTTATTATTCACCTTTTTGCTGCTAGGGATATGCTCCCAACTCTGGACCCTGCAACATTTCCATCTGCCATCGTCCTCACCTTTCTACCCCCCCACTTATTTCTTTAGAGGCTCTAATCTTTCTAATATTATAACTGTCCTACTCTTCACCTTCGCTTCTTCCTTTTCCTGTGGCCTCCTCATACACACTCTCTGGCTAACAAACACACCTTTATCCATGACCTGTTCTGTTCAACGCCTTTCATCTCCTGTCTTACGGACATTTGGATCTCCCACCATGATACTGCGGTCGAAGCTTCATGGCGCATGGTGGTCTATCCTTTCTTATTAGCCTCGTTCCTCAGGACGGGGTGGTGGGGTAGGTCTTCTCTTTCCCCTATCTGCCATTTCAAACCGTTTCCCTTCTGCCCTCTGTTGTTTTTTCCTCATTTGAAGTCCATGCTGTCCAACTTTCCACCCTTATGTCTTCGAGTAGCAGCTGTATACCGACCCCCTTCTGCCTCATCCCCGCCACTTTCCTTACAGAGTTTGAAACCAGTCTCTCTATCTTTCTTACTCCAACTGTCCGGCTATAATTCTAGGTGACTTCAATTGTCACATTGACGACGCTAAGCAAGTTCCTAGTGGTGGTTGGTATTGTGGATTTGTGTGGACTCTCAGGAAGAAAAAGATTTTTTTCAGCACAGACTCTTTTGATTGGACACTATTTATGTTGGACATTTCCTCCTACCAATAGGAGAGAGGGGTGGGTGTTGGGATTGTTTTAAGGATTGCAGAGATTGGTGATTGTATCACTTGATAAAGGTCCGCTTGTGGACAGAAACATGTTTAATAAAAGCATTTCATTCAGCAGTTATACTGCGTGGCATCCCCTTCCTTATATACCTATATTTGCAGTTGCCATACTGCTGGGAACGGAGCAGTAGGAAGGATGACCCTTTAATTCCCCTGGCGAGAAGCGTGCAAAACTAGTTTGCACTTTGGACACAGTCCGCCTGCACGCTCAAGCCAGCACCTCGGAGACACAGAAAATGTCAACAGAGGAAAGTCCCACACACATGCACTCCATTTTCAATGTTTGCATACACCTGAAAGCGAAGTCCAGCGCATTCTGGAGGAAAGCCGAACGAAGCTTCCCGCAAATGTGAGCGAGTACGGAGTTACACTGGTACAGTACGCCGCCTCCAGCAGACTCCATGTGGATTACGTCCAAACATTGCACCTACGCTATGCAGGATGACCCGATCCTGATACAACGATGGCAGGAGATAAACCAATACATTTTGTATGGATCTGATGATCCTGACCATAGAATGTCTCCAGGTACAAGTCACTCACCTTCAGCAGGAGGTAGCCAACACCAAGAGAAGCCTCCGATCCACCCTTACAGCAGAACGATGACAGACATCGAAAGGAAGCAGTCGGAAACACCTCCATCGGTAGGGAGAACATTGGTGCACAGAAGGCCAAAAAGTTACAACGCGACCAACTGACTACGCACACAATCGAGTCCCAACTTGGAGGAGCCTCCACCATGAGGGAACTTCAAAAGGATATGGGAACAGACCTACACTGGGCAGATCCGTAACAGCAACATCCAGCAGTGGAGAGGGAGACCGAGACAAAAGCCAACTCAGCATCCAACACCACAAATTTTTTTAGGAGGAGGCACCCTCGAAGCAAGAAGGAGAAAGAAGAACGGCAACGACACAAGGAGAAAAAAAACCTCCATATGTTCCACCCCATACAGAGGGGAGACCTTCCCAAGGAAAGCAAGACAACAGAGATAGATAACCTTATAGTTAATATATCGTCTTGTTCACTTATGCATAACGAAATGTCTGTACTAAATAGAGGCTGGACTTTGTACGGTTTCTAAACATTTACCCATAGACTGGGAAATTGATTTTGAGAAATTTCTGAGAATATCAAGCTCAAAATGCATTTCTCAGACCAGAACGATACACAGCACCAGGGTCCCTTTAAACCCAAGTGTATTTGTACCTGAGATTAAAAATGAAACACTCAATTATTTGCAAATACGGTGTCTAAGGAAAACAGAAAAATCCATGGGGTACAATAAGGCAAAATACAAACTCACACCTGGGGAACAGAAACCCTCCAAAACCTCCAAAATAGCCAACATATCACCATCCGCAAAGCAGATAAGGGAGAGCAATAGTATTTGGATACTGATGTATATATTATTGAGATTAAAGGGCAACTAGCAATCCCAGAACATTAACATTGTCTCAAAAAGACCCCACATGGCATGTTGAAAAAACTTGCTGACTTCCTTATCAATGAGGCAGCTCTCAACAGGATAATAACCTCTCAAGAAAACAGATTTTTAAAAGTGACCATCCCAGGACACCAGTATTGTATAGTATAGTATAGTTATATATTGAGGTTGAATAAAGACATACGTCCATCCAGTCCAACCCATCTAGCAATATCCTCATTTCCTGCCTTACTGTTGATCCAGAGGAAGGCAAAAAACCCCACCAAATTTATGAAGGGGAAAAAATTCCTTCCTGACTCCAGTGGCAATCGAAATTTCCCTGGATCAACTCTACTTTATGTATCAATACCAGTAACTTGCAACATTCCTTGTTTCAGAAACTCATCCAGCTTTTTTTTTGAAACTCACCAATGAACCTGCCATTACAACGTCCACTGGAAGACAGTTCCATAGCCTTACCGTTCTCACAGTGAAAAAACCTTTCCGAGCTTGAAGCCTAAACCTTTTTTCTTCAAGTCTTAGGGATGTCCTCGTGTCCTTTGACATGTTCTCTTGGGGAACAATGCCCCAGATAGTTTATTGTATGGCCCGTTAATATATTTATACACAGTAATCATATCCCCAGCAAGCGCCTTTTCTCCAGCGTACATAATTGTAACTTTTCCAGTCTCTCTTCATATTCAAGCTCCCCCAATCCCCTTATTAATTTAGTTGCCCTTCTGAACCCTTTCCATTTCAAAGATGTCCTTTTTGTACACAGATTCCAAAATTGCACTGCATCACTTTTTTTTTGGGAGGGTGGACATGCCCTTTAAAAAACCTTCTCAGGTTGGATTGAACTGCACCAAACTGTTTTTTTTTTTTTTTTGTGGGTTGAGGGGCCGCATCTAAAATATTGTTATGGGGCCCTGCGATTTCTATCTACGCCACTGGCAGGCTTAATTGAACCACTTGATCCATCACACTGAAAAACACCAGTGGTACCATTTTAATTCAGGACTGACAGCATACCTTCTATCATTAACCCTTTAATATGTACATTTATGGAAATAACACAGAACAGAAATGCTGGGAGTGGATGATAGAAGGTATGCTGTCAGTCCTGAATTAAAATGGTACCACTGGTGTTTTTCAGTGTGATGGATCAAGTGGTTCAATTAAGCCTGCCAGTGGCGTAGATAGAAATCGCAGGGCCCCATAACAATATTTTAGATGCGGCCCCTCAACCCAACCCACAAAAAAAAAAAAAACAGTTTGGTGCAGTTCAATCCAACCTGAGAAGGTTTTTTAAAGGGCATGTCCAACCTCCCAAAAAAAAAGTGATGTCACAAGTTTAGCCCCAGAGACCCCTTTTTCGTTACCTTTCAAAGATGCTCCCAGGCTCAGTATTCTACTTATAACCCCCCCCCCGATCCTTCACTGGCGTGGACACCTTCCTCTGATGCTGTTGCGAGTGGTGGGTACAAGCATGCACAGTAGTAGAGGAGTCTCGTTCTGTAACGGGCTTCGCCATCGGCCGTAATGTCACATCACGGATGAAGAGAGGAGCTGCATTTTTTTAAGTAGAATATCTGAGTCTGGAAACTCTTTGAAAGGTTTAAGTAAACGAAAAGGGGTTTGTGGGACTGAACTTGTGACGATAATTTTTCTTGGGTGGACAGTCTGCTGGGGACCTGGTAGGGCCCCCTTTGGCTCCGAGCCCATGCAATCGCTATAGTTGCTTTGGTGATCCCTACGCCCCTGAAGCCTACAGCAAGGCAGCCGTGATTTATCGAAAAGTCAGATCGCACATACCCTCCAACATTAGACTTTAAAAAGATACTTATAAAACAACACTGTACAATGTGCAAGTGGAGGATAGTAAGTTAGTATTTGAGGTTGAATAAAGACATATGTCCATCCAGTCCAACCCATCTAGCAATATCCTCATTTCCTGTCTATCTGTTGACAGAGGAAGGCCCCATATGGCCCCGCCCACTCACGGTTGCCGTGGCCCGCCCACTTGAGGACACCCAAGTCCCGCCCACTCACGGTTGTCCAAGCTCCACCCACTTGCGGGTGCCTAAGCCCCACCCACTCACAGGTGCCTAAGCCCCACCCGCTCAAAGGTGCTGTGGGCCACTCTGAGAGAACTCGCCTGAAAAGGCTGTTTTCACATAGCAGAGAGAGAAGGGCTGTAGATTCCCTTACCTTCTCTGCGAGCTAAGGTCCTTCACACAGCAGAGAGGAGGAGGGACTTCCTGTCTCCCTCACACACTGAGGGAGTATGGCTGTGCTCGCCGGCGGCACTGTGCAGGAGAAGCCTTAGCAATGTCACATGTCAGCCTCCCCCATTAATTTCTGGTCAGTCATTTCTTTATATCTTGGGCTGTGGAGCACGTAGAGAGGTGGTTGATGGCTCGTTTTAAAGGTAGGAAACTGGCCTACCACACTTCCCTTTAAGGGATGTCCACGTGTCCTCTGACATGTTCTATTGGTGAACAATGCCCCAGATAGTTTATTGTACGGCCCGTTGTATTTATACACAGTAATCATATCCCCACGCAAGCGCATTTTCTCTAGAGTACATAATTGTAACTTATCCAGTCTCTCTTCATATTCAAGCTCATCCCAATCCACTTAATAATTTAGTTGCCTTTCTTGAACACTACTTTCAAAGATGTCCTTTTTGTACACAGGATCCAAAATTGCATTGATGTAGTGAATCTACACAGCTCTAAGCAGCAATCCTGGGCAAGATCCATTTAGGATTACAAATGTATATTTAGGATTGTACTATGAGCAATGCATTTCTCTCTAGGCACATATTTAAAAGGGAATGTTTATGGGTAGGAGATCACTTGGTCAGTGTATTCAGTCTGGTCGAATTATTAACCATGTCAGTTATTGGGACAAATTATTTACCTGTTTGTACAAGCCCTGAGAATGCAAACCGTAGTGAAAGTTGGCCATACACTACAAAAGGTTACTGCGATCGTAATTGCAATTGTAACACCAACCAATACATATAGACAGATGTATAATGAAAATGTACGTAGATGTACCATACATATTGTTTGCATTCAATCTGTTTGGCAATTAGGGCCCTATTTATAAAAGATAGGTATGTTATCGTAAAATACCGATCGTTATCGTAAAATAACGACAGTTTTTTTACCGATAATGACCGGTATTCACCGATAACAACCGGTATTTAGCGATATCGTTAAATACCGGTTGTTATCGGTAAATAACAGTCGTTATTTACGATAACGATCTGTATTTTACGATAACGACCGATCTTTTAAAAATAGGGCCTTAATGTCTAATGTATCTATTGTGAGGTTACAAGTCTATTGTGACTTCCCTGATAATAATTATGATCGATATTACAATTGAATACGGGAAAAAGTAAAATTTTGGGCCATAAGGACAGTTAAGGTATTAGACCAAATACATCACGTTTTATCTGGATTAAAGATTCCTGTGAGTGTGTTATTTGTTATTATAATTATCCTTCCCTCCTATTGTATAGAATATTTATATTTTTAAAGAGGTTGTATTAAGTTTTAGGAGCTACCAATCAGGTGGGGGTATAGTATATATATAGTATACATATGTAACTGGATTACAATATAAGAAAGGTGTATATGTATGTGTGTAATTTTCATTATGGTGAAATAACCATAAAAAACAAAACTATTTCAAGTATAGTACTAAAAATAGTGAGTTATATTTTACTTGAAAAAACAAAATATATACAAAACAATACTTACTGACCCGACACCCCCTGTTAGAATAGAAAAGTCAAAATGGAAGGTTTAGCCATATCTCTAAGAGTGCTTAGAGTCTCCTTATGGACACTAAAAGGAAGTGCTATGTCAGTAACTCCAATCATTTTGTAATGTTCAAGCATGTTCCACTGTTACCAAATTAAGGGAAAAAAAAGCATTATCTATACTATAGGCCACACATGTCAAACTCAAGGCACGTGGGCCGCATCCGGCCCTTCTGCTCATTGTTCGTGGCCCCTGAAGACTTATCCAAGACTTACTACACTGTTATCCATTTGTGCCGTCCCAAGTAGTGGCGTAACTATAGATCTACCTGCTAGATACCGCAATCAGCTCTTTTTAAACAGCTGATCATGTGCACCCTTACTAAGATAGGTGCGATTAGTTTGAAAACAGTGATAGGCAGACTATAGTAATATCACGTTGAGACTGGCACAAATGGATAGCAGAATAGTAAGGCTTGGATGCAGTCACCGCTCTAATAACTGATCGCGTATCCCGTCACTGGGGGACAAAGGAGTGTGACATTGGAGTTGGCCATTCCATTGCCAGTAAATTCAGGCAGAGGTCCCAGTCCAAAACTATGTGCTTCACACCCTTGCCCTGCCAAGACCCAGCACTAAGCTCAAGCATTACATTTTCCTAATCCGCATCTGCAAGTATCATTAAAAAAACATTTTTTTGATTTTGTCCCCGTATGTGATAAAGTTTAACACCCCTGATATAGGCATTGTCCTCTAGGATATACAGACAGGACTTCCAGTCTAGAAAACAGCAGCTGGACTCTTCTCCCATACAAGAAGTCTTCCTTTTCCTATGGAGAGGAAGGGGTTTGCATGTGCTGCTGCAGTGGTGTCTCATACATACAGTATATCTCCTGTAAGTTTTTTGATTGGCTAGACTGTCACAATTTTTACAAGCAACACATAATTAGGTTTAATACCGGAACTTCCATTCAGTTTATAATAAAAAACTACTTCACATCAGACTCTATAACGCTTACTGTGTGGAAGTGCGGAGCCCACAAATCATCACTGCTGTTAATATATAAATGAATCTCATTGTTTGATGAACTAAATTCCCAATCTTCCTTCTCAAGACCTGAAGATCGGTAAGTAATCCACTAACGATGTCATAGTTGACGCCGTTCTCTATAATCCTTGAGGATGATGTTCTGACCATGTAGCGTTTGTAAACATTCAAACTGGAAATATAGGAATTCAACTAAAAAAAAGTTGAATAAAAAAAATAAAGTCAGTAATCTGTTTAAGTTTACAGTTTTTTTTTTTTTTCTTTTTGAGTTCATGCAAATGAATGCTGGCCAATCTAAATTCGGTCAAAGGGAAGTTCTCCCCAAAAAGAAAATCTATATATATAGGTTAAAAAAAAACAAGACCCAATACTGAAATAGTTGGAAAGTGAGAAATGTCGCTTGGAATGCTGCCTGATATTTTGATATCTTCTCTGCTTCCTGGTTCTTTCAGTTAGCATCAGACAATTATTGAATGCTATTCCCCTAGCTGCCTCCTCTGTGCTTGTGACGTGTGTAAAAAAGCTCAGAGAGCTTGGAGAGGAGGTAAACATAATTTTTGTTGCATAACGGATTCTTCCTACATCTGTCAGCTTCTAACTATTGTAGTTTTGGGTTTGAGTGGCGATTAATTTATATATACACAAGTCATTCAATTAACATTGGACCTGCAGTGGATTATATCCTTATAAAAATCACTCAACTACGTAGTGAGTGTTTTTATAAGGATATATTCCACTACAGCTCCTCCAACCATAAAACATCCCATATTTGCCAAAAAAACACGAAACTTACTGCAAACCTCGCTCCGCCGGACCTCAAACACAAGCCGCTAGCAGCTACTCAAGAAATCCAAAAGCCGGGACAAATAAAACAACCACGTCCGCTCGCCGAAACAGAATGGCAGACATGCGCACTAAAGCGAGAGCAGGACTGGCGCGCATGCGCAATCAAAAATTAACATTGCCGCGTAATGGCAAAACCACAGCAAGACAGCAGCAGGGGGAAACAAACTAACTAAACAAACTAATAAACTACCGGAAATTTAAAAAATACATCAAACCAACACAACACAACTAAATAATGTATAAATAAAGGCAAATAATAACAAAAAACCCAAAACAACTTAAAACAAAATAACCAATAAACTAAAATAAAAAGCTTTATTGCAAACACCAGTGAATAGAGTGGAACAAATGGTGGACTAATTAAACTACACGCTCCACTATTTCTGTTCTTTTTCACACATTGGTTGCTGCTGTCTGTCAAGAGAAAGAGAATATTTTTCCATATTGTTATTGTTGATAATATTATTTACTTTGGATTCTTGCTAAGTTGGTTTGGGAGGTAGGATTACATCATTGGAATAAACCCACTAAAATAAACAATAAACAGGGTTATTCAATAAAAGTTCTTATTGTTTAAAATGGTGCTAAATTTGTCTCAACCAATCAGATCTTATTTAACATTTGAAACTTTTATTGAATAACCCTACAAAGGTTTGTTGCTTGGTACATTTTTGATAGATTTTCGGGTCAGGAAACTCTTTTCTCATATCTTAAAGGATATCTCCACCCCCAAAATATTTGGATGCAGTTGCTGTTTGGTCTCCCCTAGCCTAAATAGAGGTGGGGGTTCGACACCAACTGTCTGCCATGTACAATGCTGTTTTGACACCTTACCCTGGGCGTTCCTATAACACCTCTTAGCCACTATCCAATCACGTCCTTAACACCTGGCTGTGATATGCTAATTGGGATTTTCCAGGGTACATAATTGCCACAGATTCTTGTACAAGTCATTTTGAATTGAGAAAGCCAGTCAGATGAATAGCGAAACGTCTTCAAGAATGAAACTTCAAGTCCAGTTGATCTAATTGAATACAACAGATATAATTGATAATGTTTTGAGAAAAAACACTTTTTTTTAGTATTCACTTTTAACATTACTGAAGATACAACCCAAAAAATTCTGACTCCAAGCCTGTACTTTGAGAATTCTAGAATAAGCTTGGTATCATTTGGCTTACTGGGTTAAGCTATAGGAGCTTAAATCTGGGTAGACATGATACATTTTTTCATCAGAGTGGATGGCCGGGACAAATAACTTTCAGTCATGGCAAAAATAACCGCTGCAGACAGTTTGCAAGCGACCAATCATGTGGTCCTTAATAGACTGCACGATCACTTCTGTTTCACTGCCATACACGACTGACCATTCATCCGATCTGGATGAACAGGCAAGTGGTATTGGTAATGGCCTACCACAAACACGCCATGCAATTTTTCGGCTTAACCATCTGATGTGTGTCTGCATGCATATATATGTATGTATGCATATGTATGCATGCATGTGTGTCTATCTGGGTGCATGTTTGTCTGCATGCATGTGTGTGTGCCTGCTTGCAGGTATGTGTGTCTGCACGCGTGTGTGTATATCTGTCTGCTTGTGTCTATGCCTGTCTGGATGCATGTGTATATTTGTATGTCTCTGTCTGCAAGCATGTGTGTATATGTGCCTGTCTGCATGCATATGTGTCCGTCTGCATATGTGCACGTCTTGTCTGCCTCTGTGTGTATGGCTACATATGTGTATGTCATTCAGCATGCATGTGTGTCTGTCTGCATGTATGTGTAGCTCTGCAGTGTGCATTCATGTTTGTGTCTATATATGTGTATATGGATGCATGTGTGTGTCTGTATGCATGCATCTGTCTGTATGTGTGTATCTCTGCATAGATGCCTTAATGCATGTAATTTGAGTTTTGAAAAATCGATTTTTGAAAAGTCGAGTTTTGAAAGACCGAAGTTTTGAAAATTCAAGGTAAAAAATCGACTTTTCAAAAATCAATTTGGCAGAAATCGGTTTTTACCTCGACTTTTCAAAACTCGATTTTTTTTTAAAAAATATTTTTTTCAAAACTCGGCTTTCCAAAACTCGGCATCAAAAGTCAAGATTTGCAAAATACATTTTCGAAAAATCGGTTTTGAAAAGTCGAGTTTTGCAAAATCGATTTTCGAAAAAAAATTTCGAGTTTAAAAAACGAGTTTTGAAAACTCGACTTTCCAAAAATCGATTTTTCAAAACTCGATTTTTCAAAACTTGACTTCAAATATCGTTTTTTTTAAAACTCAAATTTTTCAAAACTCAACTTTCCAAAACTCGCCATCAAAAGTCGAGATTTGCAAAAGTCGAGATTTGCAAAAGTCGAGATTTCTTTTTCCCATTTTTACATCAGATTTTTTTGAAAATCGATTTTGAAAAAAAATCGATTTTTGAAAAAAAAATCGATTTTTGAAAAAAAAATAATCGATTTTTGAAAAAAATCGATTTTTGAAAAATCGATTTTTAAAAAAATCGATTTTGAAAAAAAAATCGATTTTGAAAAAAAACGATTTTTGAAAAATGTGAAAAGTCAAGTTTTGAACGGCATATTTGAAAAAATCGATTTGTGAATGTCCCAAATTGTAAAAAATCGAGTTTTAAAAAGTCGAGTTTTGAAAGATCGAGTTTTGCAAAATTGATTTTTGAAAAGTCAATTTGCCAATTGATTTTTGAAAGTCAATTTTTTACCTCAACTTTTAAAACTCGATCTTTCAAAAATTGTTATTCACTCAATTTTTCAAGTTTTTTGAAAAGTCGAGTTTTGAAAAAATTTTTTCAAAACCCTTTTTTTCAACTGACTTTTCAAAACGAATATTGAAAAAATGTTTGAAAAGTCATATTTTCAAAACTCGAGTTTTGCAAAATCGATTTTTTAAAAAACGTTTGAAAAGTTGAGTTTTGAAAAATCAATTTTTAAAAGTTGAGTTTTGCAAATCGAATACGAAAAATCGATTTTGAAAATGTTGAAAAAGTCGAGTTTTGAAAATTTGATTTTTGAAAAGTCGAGTTTTGAAAAGTCAAGTTTTCAAAACTCGTTTTTTAAAACTCGACTTTTCAAACATTGTTTTTTCAAAACCCGATTTTTCGAAACTCGACTTTACAAAACTCGAATTTTCAAAAAAAATTTTTTCAAAAACCCGATTTTGCAAATCTCGACTTTTGATGCCAAGTTTTGGAAAGTCAGTTTGAAAAATCGAGTTTTGAAAAAACTATTTTTTAAAAAATAATCGAGTTTTGAAAAGTCGAAAAAAAGATTTTTGAAAAGTCGATTTTTGCAAAACCGTTTTAGAAAAAGTCAAGTTTTGCAAAATCAATTTTTTGAAAGTCGGGTTTTTGCAAAACCGATTTTTGAAAGTCGATTTTTGCAAAACCGATTTTTGAAAGGTCGATTTTGCCAAATTGATTTTTGAAAGTCTATTTTTTACCTCGACTTTTCGAAACCCTCGATCTTTCAAACACGACTTTTCAAAAATCGATATTCAAAACTCAAATTTTAAAGTTTATTTTTTAAATTTTAAAATTTATTTTTCAAACTGGTTTTTTTCAACTCGAATTTTTAAAAAAAATTTTTTTTCCGTAACTCGACTTTTCAAAACTCAGTTTTGCAAAATCGATTTTAAAAAAAATGATGTTTAAAAGTCGAGTTTTCAAACCTCGAGTTTTGCAAAAACATTTTTTAAAAAATGTTTGAAAAAGTCGAGTTAGGATATTTGAAAGTCGAGTTTTGAAAAACACTTTTTGAAAAGTCGAGTTTTCAAAACTCGTTTTTTAAAACCGACTTTTCAAACATTGTTTTTCAAAATCCAATTTTTCGAAAATCAATTTTGCAAACTCGACTTTTGTAAAACTCGACTTTTGCAAAACTCGACTTTTCAAAACTTACTTTCAAAACCCGATTTTTCGAAAATGTATTTTGCAAATCTCTACTTTTGATGCCGAGTTTTGGAAAGTCGAGTTTTTAAAAATCGAGTTTTGAAAAAACTATTTTTAAAAATAACTGAGTTTTGAAAAGTCGAGGCAAAAACCTTTTTGAAATACGAGTTTTGCAAAATCGATTTTGAAGTCGTTTTGCAAAACCGATTTTTGAAAAGTCGAGTTCAAAATCGATTTTTTGAAAGTCGAGTATGCAAACTCAAGTTCTGAAAGTCGAATTTATTAAAAAATTGAGTTTTGAAAAAACTATTTTAAAAATAACCGAGTTTTGAAAAGTCGAGGTAAAAACCGATTTTTGAATTACGAGTTTTGCAAATCGATTTTTTGAAAGTCAAGTTTTGCAAAATCGAGTTTTGAAAAATCTATTTTTTAAAAAAGTTTAAAAAGTTGAGTTTTGAAAATGGATTTTTGAAAAGTCAAGTTTCAAAACTCGTTTTTTAAAACCAACTTTTCAAACATTGTTTTTTCAAACCCGATTTTTGGAAAATTAATTCAGCAAAACTCGACTTTTTCGAAACTCGACTTTTCAAAACTTGACTTTTCAAAACCCGCTTTTGCAAATCTCGACTTTTGCAAATCTCGACTTTTGCAAATCTCGACTTTTGCAAATCTCGACTTTGATGGGCGAGTTTTGGAAGTTGATTTTTGAAAAATTTGAGTTTTAAAAAAAACGATATTTGAAGTCAATTTGAAAAATCGATTTTTGAAAAATCGATTTTTGGAAAGTCGAGTTTTCAAACTCGTTTTTTAAACTCGAAATTTTTTTTCGAAATCGATTTTGCAAAACTCGACTTTTCAAAACCGATTTTTCGAAAATGTATTTTGCAAATCTTGACTTTTGATGCCGAGTTTTGAAAGCCGAGTTTTGAAAAAATATTTTTAAAAAAAATCGATTTTTGAAAGTCGAGGTACCCGATTTCTGCCAAATTGATTTTGTGAAAGTCATTTTTACCTTGAATTTCAAAACTTCGATCTTTCAAAACTCGACTTTTCAAAAATCGATTTTCAAACTCAAATTACATGCATTAAGGCATCTATGCAGATACACACATACAGACAGATGCTGCATACAGACACACAGCATCCAAACACATATATAGACACAAACATGAAGGCACACTGCAGAGCTACACATACATGCAGACGACACACATGATGCTGATGACATACCACTATGTAGCCATCACACAGAGGCAGAACAACGTGCACATATGCAACGGACACATATGATGCAGACAGGCACATATACACCATGCTTGGCAGACAAGACAACAATCTACCATGCATCCAGACAGGCATAGACACAAGCAGACAGATATACACCCACGCGTGCAGACACACATACCTGCAAGCGGCACACACACAGCATGCAGACAAACATGCACCCAGAAGACACACATGCATGCATACATATGCATACTACATATATATGCATGCAGACACACATACATACACATGCAGACACACATGCATGCATGTATACATACACAAGGTTCGAGTTACACAGATATATCAAACTTACAGAAATGGCAGCCGTCAGATCACTTTGAAAGGAGATATTTCCCCTTCGCGGTCTATTCCTTTTTTTTATGCGGCTATACGCCGCTATCCTTCCGGCATGTAGTTGGGGGCCACGGCAATTCTAGTTGCTTTTGCGAATGTGCGCTATCTGGTGCCTGACCGAGACCAGTGCACATGTGCATTAAACGTCTACATGTTTGGCAGCAGTGACATTCTAAGGAAAGTGGGGACACCTAGCGGCCAGGGAAGATATTGCAGTGACACATACACACACACATGGAGGCAGCAGTAGGGTTTATTACATAGGATAAGGTTTAATTATTTTAAAAAAATAAGCTTTAACACAATAAAGTATATTCCAAAGTAATGTTTTGCAAAGTCGAGTTCTAAAAAGTGACGTTTGAAAAGTCGAGTTTTGAAAAACGATTTTTGAAAAGTCAAGTTTTGAAAAACTGGTATATACACGTTGTTGTCCAGATTTTGTAAGATCTGACCCAAACCTGCATCCAAAATTCACCAACCCACACAACTTCTAATAAACCTGACCCATTCAAACTGTCCCACAGACACACATGCATCAGACACTATACCTGCAAGCAGCAGACACAACATGACGCATGAACTAAATGTAATTAGTTCTCCTTTAGTGTGTTATTTATCTGTATAATTGCTTGCACTTATCCCCTTGTTTTTATACTCTGTATTTTATAAGTGTACAATGCTGCGTACCCAAGTGCATTCTAGAAGGGATAATTCTACTACCTACAGAGTAATATGGATATTACACCACTGAGAAGTTCCTGACCATATAGACTGCCGAATGCTTTTATACAGGGCATGGAACTCCAAGGTGAAATAAATCCATATATTCACTGTAGGTAGCGTATTATTTTTTTTATAATACATAAGGCAAGAAGAGCTCAGAAAGCTTCAAGTTCAGGAAGGGCAGAACTCTGCACTCTGATTAGCAACAATAGAAAAATGTGTAAAGCATGTACTGTAACTTAAGGTGAATTATGTGATTCACCACCAATGGCAGCACACAGGGTAATTTACTTAAAATTGTTGGAAAAGGGATAACGGAGGCATTTTTAAAAGTTGTAAAGTAGCCTATGCTCTTTTCCAGGTCCTTAAACATAAGTATAACAAGTATCAGGAAATTGTCCCAGCAGTTTGGAAGTTTTTCTGGACACTACAGACATACATACACACATTGACTTTTATTATATAGATATTCCACTGCACCTCCCAACTGAAATCCATAGCCTTATGTATTATTATTTTATATTGCCCTCTAGTTAAGATAAAAAAGAAACACTTAACTTTCTTTCCCACCTTACGGACTTTATTTTTGTAAAGCTGCCCTATCTCCGTTGGGTAGAGTATAGGGAAGACTCACGTTTTAGTCGGATAAGGAGGAAGTGGTGGGAACTGGATGTGGAATGCACGGAGACCGTGGCTGGATACTGGAATACACTGGAGACTGTGGCTGATGCTGGAATAACTGGAGACTGTGGATGGATACTGGAATATACTGGAGACTGTAGCTGGATACTGGAAACACGTAGACTGTGGCTGGATACGGAATATACTGGAGACTGTGGCTGGATACTGGAATATACTGGAGACGGTGGCTGGATACTGGAATATACTGGGAGACTGTGGCTGGATGCTGGAATATACTGGAGGACTGTGACTGGATACTGGAATATCCTGAGACTGTGGCTGGATACTGGAATACTGGAGACTGTGGCTGATACTGGAGATCGGAGACTGGTGCTGGATACTGGAAGATACTGAAAACGGTGGCTGGATACTGAGTCCACTGGAGACTGTACTAATCCACAGCAAAGACCCTAACGCCAATAACAACTGACAACGGGCGTCTAGGGAAGGAGGAGCGGCTATTTCAAACTTCGCGCCGGCCGGCGCCCCTGCGTGGTGACGTCATGACGGCGCTCGCGCAAGACGCGCGAGTGAGCGTCAGCGTCACGGGGCCGAGCGCCGCTCTAGCGGATCGTCGCTGGAGCGGACGCCGTAAGTACCTTACAATTTTTCTCTTAAATACAATTATTTTTAAAGATACGTGGAAATGTCTCTGCATCACACCAATGTTGGCTCCCCTGAGTTGAGATGTTTTTATGTATTGTGCATGTGCACGCTCTAACACTTTAAAAATGTACGTTTTTAATAGACGGGTTTTGAAAATCAAGTTTTAAAAAATTGAGTTTTAAAATCGATTTTTGTAAGTCGAATTTGAGAAGTCAGTCTCCAATTTGAAAAAAATTGAGTTTTGAAAAGCCGAGCTTTGAAAGTTGAGGTTAAAAATCAATTTTTGAAAAGTCGAGTTTGAAAAATAGATTTTGAAAAAGTTTTATTTCATGGGGTTAAGTTTAGCTTTGGGGGAGGACTGCCCTATAATTCTTTTGCTCTGTTCCATTTTTCAAGGAGAAGAACAAAATAATCTATTCCAGTTAATCTGGTAAGTATTCGAATTTCAATTTTTTGATGCAATATATTATGGTGTATTAATGTTTTTGCCATATTTGAACAGCTGTGTTAGGAATCGTGTAGGGCAGTTCATTGTTTTTTCTATTAAATATTGATTAGAGCTCTTAGGGAGTTGTTTGGAATGAGATTTTGTTCTAGTTGTAGACAGTGTAATTGAGTTGGTTGTGCCACCAGTGTCTCAATGGTGTCAAGACTGCTGCTTCACCTCTCCTAAGGTTTGGCATATCCATGCTCCTTGTGTTCCTACTTTGTATAAGGCTTTCATTTCCCATTCCAAAAACATTGGTAAAAAATGTTTGTCCTGTAAGAAGAATTTGTTGGGTAGGATTATTGGAAGGGTTCTAAAGAGATATAAATTTGTGTACATGGTACATGTACATGATGGTCAATACCTTTCCAGTTAAGGATAGATATTTGGAGTCCCATTTTATAATTTGTGTGAGATCTCTTGTAATGGGGTTCAAGTTGTTTTATACATGGTATCGGTGGCTAGCATTTAAGTTATTTCCCATTTGTATGGGAATTTCTTCTGTATTGTGTATTTGGTTTGGTAAGTTAATCCTAATGGTAATTTTGATTTGTTTTTATTTATATATTGAGATTAATCTATATTATTGTATGTTTTTTTCTTAAACTTATAAGTGAAGTTACTGATTCGTTAATGTCAATATTATGTAATCTGCAAATGTATCATCCTACAGTACTCATCTTTTTAGTAAAGGGGTTAGCACAATTTTAACACAGGATTTTTTTAAGTTGCTCTCTCAGTAAAATCCATGGATGCACAACTATACACCACGGCAAATACACACAAGCAAGTTTGTAATACTATATGCATTCAGTCTTGTCCTTCAGACATGCCCCACCTGAGGAAGGGGCAAAAGCCAAAACGTTGTGATATTGATATGTGTGGTTCACTATTAAACAGCCCAGAGGAGGTCTGCACCCATTTAAGATAACTGTATTGCCTCAATGCATTTTTTTTTTAATAATTGCTTTAGAAAGAGTAAAGCCCTCCCCATACATTTCCCTGATTTCTACCCTCTCTCTGCTATAAATTAGCTGTGCTGTGAAGGGGGCGTAACAACCTGTCTGCCTCTAACTGTCACTCGAGCTAGCATGCGAGAAAACACTCCTCCACCCATCCTTGATCAGCTTGATCAGAATGTTATGTTAATCATGCCCTGGGCCGTCTAGGAGGTGGGCTTTTAGCACTCACCTTTGCTGTGTGATATCTAAGGGAGGGCAGCACGGCTGTAAATGTGAGTAAGTGATCAAAGATGGATTAAGATCATATGGGCCCCTAGGCGGGGAATCATTTAGGGCCCTTTTTTGCTATATATATTGTATAGACATAATATTCTTACTGCTTCTGAAGCTGGGCCCCCCGAAGTTCCTGGGCCCTAGGCAGGTCCTGCTCTGTAAGTGTTTCAGCTGCTGGATTGTGGACATGTAATAGGGGTGATGTTGTTTTTTGATAGTTGGCCTTTAGGATAGTGTGTGTTTGGGACTTTCTTTGTTAGTTGCATGTCTGTACGATCACCTGACTCATTATATAATTATATTGCCAAATTTGACTTAAACATCTAGGTGATTCCATTACAAACAAATGCTTCAAACTATAGCTGTTCTCCATATAGAAATCCAGTAAAATGGCGATAACTTCTTAATTTGCACACTTATGGCATATTTATAAAGATGCTATTTCCGTCGTTTTACCTATTGCAGGACATCGCAATGGCAAAAGTCGTTATTTCCACAGTATTTAAAACCGGTATTTGGTAAAACCAGAAACCTGATAGCATTAAAATAATGCTGAAAACACCCCTTGGACATTATTATTATTAAGAAACATTGCACAATAAACTGATACCTCCAAGGACCCAGTGACAGGCACATATGTACATGGGCACTTTTGTTTATGCCACCTCAGCCTGGCGATTTTAAATGGAAAACGTGATGCAAAAAACACTAGAAATCACTTGGACCCCAGCAAACTATGTTGTGACCCCCACCCTGCTTCATCTGCAGCACTTACTGTGGCAGGGGTGGTGGGTGGGGGGGTGTATCTGTATTAGGAAAATAAGCAGTTGGGTGGAGGGGTAGGTCTTTTATTGTCCCAATCTGCTTCTTAAAACTATTACGCTCCTCTTCTATTGCATTTTCCTCATTTGAAGTACATGTGGTCCAAACTTTCCACCCCTTATTTCTAAGGTAGCAGGCATATACAGACCTCCATCTGCCTCAGTTCCAGCTACCTTCCTTACAGAATTGAACCTGTCTCTCAGCAGTGGACCAACACTAGCATAGGGATGGCCACTTTCTGGACTTGATCTTTACTAAAATCTTTCTGTCTCACATTTCGTCAGCAACTTCTTCTCACTCTCACAATCTAATTCTTTCTTTCCACCTACTCTCTCCTGTTCTTTGATACTCCTTCTAGTGTCTCAGTGCGCAATACCCAAGCAACAGACCTTCCAGCTCTATCCTCATCTCTCAGATCTAGCTTTGCTGTCCTCATGTCTAATTAAACCCTGACTCGCTAATAATTCTTATAACTTTATCTTATCTATTACATTGACTCTTTGCCTCCCAACAAACTCACAATCATTGCCCACACTCCTTATCAGGGGAGGACCTGGGACCCTTTGGCCTGATTCGCGTATACCTACGTCTTTCTTACATGAAAATATGGCAATGCATTTGAAAGCATCAAAAACAGTTTTTAATCACTTTGATTGGCAGCCACTGTTAAGTACATTGTACATAACTTTCAAAGGTTTGGTTTGGTTTGTGTAGATTTCTTGGTGACTATAACTGGGAAACATTATAATTCAATAAATGTGCAATGTTTTCACAAGCCAAAACATCCCTTCCCCATTTTATATTTGCCAGATTTCAGGCCCAATTAACCATTAATACTTTAACATTTTGAATAATTAGTTACATCCAGTTAAGAACTATTATTCCTATTTTCATTGTTGCCGCCTTTACAAGTGTATGATTGTGATTAAGATAACAATAATAGATTAATAAACTGGAGGGCTCCAATCTTGTTAATAAACTGAAATACTAACAATGAACGGGAGGGTTGACTACACTGGCAAGAAACTGGAGGGCTGACTACACTGGTTGATGAACTCGAGGGATGTTCATCCCTGGAAACCTTTGGAGCTGGGGGATGTAAGGTAGTGATTTTATTCACTACACAGTGGGGCCAGTATTGGTTAAATTATAGTTTTGGGGGGGACATGCCCTTAACACGGGCATTGACACAGGAATGAGAACAGTGGCTAATGACTACAGGGGTGACAGCAGTGGCTAATATTTTACTTGAATGATGTTGTGTCACACAATGATTTATGGTTGCCCATTTTTTGTTTGCAATGGATTTTTATTGTTTTACAAAAAGGAGTATAATCTCTGTAAATGTCACCACATACACTAATTGTTCTATATATCATTGCCGTTGTGCTTGTAGGGTATGAAACAATCTTTCATTTAGGATCATAACATTAATTCTAGAAATATCCCAGATACAGACAGATGGTGCTCTCAACTGTGCCCCGATGTGTATTTTGACAGCTACCATGATGACACATCCACCGGTTGGTGGCATTGGATACTTTTCAATTTCTTTGCCTAAGAAGGCTATTCAGGCAAGGGGGTAAATGGTATATTAACACCTCTGATAAGCTGAAAATATGATCCCAAAAAGTTTTAACCACAGTTCATGTCTGGTTGCCCATTTTTTTTAAGCCAGATTATTACAAATGGGCTAGCAGACTGTTCCTATCAGATTTAATCTGCCCGCCTTTACTGCTTGCTGTGATTTGTGCATTTCATATGCCTTTAGAAGCATTTAATCCATTAGAATCTTGATCTTTTACATGAATGTTTTTTCTAAGTATACATTTTGGTAAATGCAAATCGTATGAATTTAAATATTCTTAAATCTTGTTTCCTACTTGTATAATGGTTTCCATGTTCATTTCAGATCCACATGTACTTGGTTTGGTGATCATTGTATCTTTGTCTTATTCGATACACAGCTGATCATTGAGAAAGCTTAACATGGTGACAGAGTTACATCTGGCAGTTATTCCTTACAGTTTCAAACTGTCTCCTTCATATGTTGACTTTGGCGTCATTAAAGCAGTTCTTTACCAGTGAAATCCCTTTTTGTGTGACTTATTTTATTATGGTTTAGGATGTTACAAGGTGATCATTTTAAATTTATTAGACTTCAGTTTTCTTTAGAAATGAAAGAATGGTGATGACCTTTTGCAAGACATTTATATTCATCATATTTATAATATGTTTAGTTTTTTTTTCCTCCAGGCACTGGGTGGATTTCTTTTTGGATTTTATCAATATTTTCAGAAAGATTATGGTAATTTCTGGCTATGAATGAAATGGTAAATATTGTCAATTGCATATTTCACTGTTAGTGATTTTTGTATTAAGTTGTGTTTTTGTTTTTACTGCTTATTAAATTTACTGCATTACATCATAAGCATGTCCCTGACAGACCCTTAATCACATCAACGACAAAGTCTCGTATCTGTAGGTAGATTTAAGTTGTCAAACATTTGGCAAATGTTACAGTAAATTCAATTGTTGATATAACAAGTGTCAAATCGACTGTAACCTCTGCTGATGAAGTGTTTTTACTTGTGTCAATCCTTAATGTTTCCTGCTGGGTGTGATCAACAGCAGTAATAGTCAAAGTATCAGCCGTGTAGTTTGAGGAACATTGTGGGAACGTTGTAAGTTTTCGGTATGGGCACCTTTAATTATACCCTGATAAGATGTTTAGAGAAACGCATTGCATAGTATGCAAGTTGTAGAAATATTTTATTACATAAGAAGCCAGAGTCAAAGTAGGAGGTAAATAAAGGGGGCAGGTTTTCCCAGTGATAAGGGGGGTGAGGTCCACATAAGGCAGCAATAAGACAATCTGAATATATCATTTCTAGATTAAGGATACCTGGATAACAATTTTAGGTTTGGTTTTACTGTCGCTTGATGTGTTCTGCACTGGAACTGGATTCCCCATCACTTGGCTGGGGATTATCATACATAATGGTGGCTTTCTTTCCTATCCTAATAATAAAACGCTATGTCTGCGCCTCTGGGCTCCATGTGTGCGTGTTTACTGCAGTACCTATTGACTCAACCACTGAAGGAAGAAACTTAAGAACACGCATGGAGGCAGGACACAGCAATTACACAGAGGCATGGCACACAGACCACAGGTAAGGTAGATTGCTGGGACACTTAAGAAACTTTGGCCTTTGGACACAGGTGGGACTCTGGCTTGGGACATAGGTGGGACTTTGTCCTTTTGACAGAGGAGGGGTTCTGGCTTTGGGGCAGAGGAGAAAATCTGCCTTTGAGACACAGAGGGACTCTAGCTTGGGACACAGGGGGGACTCTGCCTTTAGGACATGGGGACTCTGCTTGGGGACACAGGGGGGAGTCTGGCCTTGGGACACAGGGGGAGTCTGGCCTGAGGACACAGGGGGACTCTGCTGGGGACACGGGGAATGGCCATATTTATAAAAGAGCGAAAGTGGCGAAAAGTTTTCGCGTTCGCTTTTCGCATGGTTTTTGGCAAAAAGACAGTTAACGCTATTTATAAGTTAGCGTTAACGAATGGCGAAACCGTTCCCGCGAGCTATCGCTAAAACCCTTTTCGCCTTACTTCGCCATACATCGCACTGGTAATTTTAGCGAAAAGGGAGCGATTTATACAAGAGCGAAAAGTGTTTTTTGCGTTAAAAGAGCAGATTAGCGCGACCCTGAGTCTGAAAAGTCATTGTTTGAGCGAAAGGCATGTTTAGAGCCTGTCTGTTGGGAAAAGGCAACGCGCATTAGAAAGGCGACCGGCATTATACTGATAATATGCCTGAAAAGCGAACGCGCATTAGAAAGGCGATCGCCATTAGAATGTAAATATGCCTTGAAAAGGCGATCGCGCAATTGAGAAAGGCGAATGTGCAGTGAAAAAGAGAATTGTATTCCAATTGAAGAATTCTAAGACGATTGACTAAATAGACATGGCTGACTTCTTGGTAAATGTGAGGTGGCCATTTTGAACTTGACATCATTTCCTATGGGCTTTTCTGGTTTCGAATGGTTTTCGCAATGCAGTCTTCTTAGATGCTGTTAAGTTTTCGCTGCCATACTTTTCGCTCTTTATCGCGCCCGTTCGCTTTTTTCAGATGCGAAGTGATGCGAAGTGGTTTTTTTCGCTTTTTTTAATGGCGCTATTTCGCTGCGATGTACTGCGCTAATTATTTGGCGAAGACAATCCTTTATAAATATGGCCCTAGTCTTTGGACACAGGAAAAAACACTTTATCCTAATGCACAGCCCCTGACTACTGCTTGTTGTGCATCACCTTTAACGGTGGTGCTCCCGGTAAATAACAATCTTCCTAACCAATAGCAAACCAAAAGCCCCCACAGTACACCTTAATGGAGCACAGCACTGTTAACAAGCAATATTGAATATTTATTCACCATACACAGTACATAATGCAAGTTACGCAATCGTGCAATATCACCTTCACACAAAATAGTAATACCCATTACACCTACTTTGGGAATCTCACTTCCCGGTGCCCTGTGTAAGCAAGTTAGTAATCCCACAGTCTCAGCATTGGTATAGCTATGCTGAAGTGATACAAGCTGTAACATTAGAAACCTAATGAAGAGCACTCGATGCTCACGCCCCCCCGGGTTTACGACAGTACCGGACAGGCTTCTGTACTGCCTTAGCCATCCGCACACTCCTCCCCAAGTTCTGTATCCATTAGATTTTTCATATTTTGTAATTATGTAACTTATCCCTTTCATCTCCATTCATGGGTAGTTAAAACAGGGATATGTTGCTTGCTTTATGTATCCAACCAGCCAGGCTACCTTCTCCTGGGTGTAAATGCCATTAGCAATGTAGTGAAAATGCTATAAATGCCAGTTGAGTGACTACATGAGCCCCGATGAATGAGAAAGTTTTGAAATACTTTGTGGTTCTATTCATTGCTTTGAGCTCGGTTCCACCTCTTGAAGACCACAACAAGATCCTTCAATTGGCTCGGAATACTGGAGACCTCAAGCATGTTAAATGCGATTACTGCATTTTCCCAGATTATTCACTAACCTGCAAAAAGGGCACTTTTATTGATGTCCATCGCATACTCGATGGTATACCCTGCCCGACTCAGAGTACAAGCGGATGGCTAAGTCCGCTTCTTTGACAGTCCTGCTGAGGTTTGCTCGTGGTTGACGCATGCTAAACTATGACCTGGTAGGTGCAAAACCTCCATACAGGTAACCATACCCCAACCCACTGGAGCTGCCCTAACTCCCCCGAACTTCTGCTAACCCCTAGACTAAGCTATTGACTGCCTTAACCTGACCCCTTCAGTGTGCCATTCAAGGAAAATCACCTTGGGAGACCTGTCCGTGCCAACAACCACCTTACAACTGCTCCCCCCTCCATTGCCTCTGACGGATCTCACATTGCCCACAGCGATCACCTTACTAATTTTGAACCAGCACCATATCCACAAGTGAATAGCTTTTAACTTATCTACCAACCAAATGATGCCACAGACCAGCGCATACCTGGACTGGGTGTGGCCCTGGCCTTGGAATCCACAAACCTCTATGGTAAAAATCATTAAAAACCTCTACCCCTCTCCCCGGATTGCTGATTATGATCAACTAAAAATTCCTGTATCTTTTCCAAACTAGACCTTCGTGGGCCTATAATTTAATTCGCATTCGTCAGGGGGACGAGTGGAAAACGCCTTCCACACTCGTGATGGGCATTACCTTGTGATGCCCTTTGGCTCTGTAAGTGCCCCGGCGTTTTTAAGAATTTGTAAACGACCTGTTCCGAGATCTTCTGGGTCGCTGTGTAGTGGTCTATTTAGATGACATCTTAATCTTTTCTGAAGCTTGCCTCCCACAGAATCATGTAAAAGAAGTCCTACTCGTCTTCGTCAAAATTCCTGTATGCCAAACTTGAAAAGTGTATCTTTGAAGTTCCCAAATTCCATTTCTTGGTTATATATTTCTCAAAAGCGTTTGAGATGGACCCAGTTCAAGATTGCTGCCATAAAAGAATGGCCTATACCCACCTCTACCAAAGCTGTTCGAAGCTTCATTGGCTTCGCCAATTATTATAGACAGTTTATTAGGGGATTCTCCCTCCCGTATATCTCCTATTCTGGCCCTTATCAAGAAGGGGGTGAAACCGAGCTCTTGGACACCACAGGCTTTGGAAGCCTTCAACTCTTTAAAGAATTCATTTTCTTCTCCTCTATACTTAAACATTCTAACCTCTTCTTCCATTTTTTCTTGAAGGATGCATCCATATTAGAGCTGGGGCAATTATCACAAAACACAAATCAGATAGCAAACTTCATCGCTGTGCATACTTTTCTAAAAAATTCTCAGCATCGGAACAAATTATGATGTTGGAAACCGTGAACTTCTTGCCATCAAACTAGCTCTTGAAGAATGAGACACTTCTTGGAAGGTTCTACCCACCCTGTCACTGTTATACGGATCATAAAAATCTCTGAATTCATCCAAACACTTAAAAGAGCGACCATGGCAGGCCTTTGGGCACTCTTCTTTCTCGCTTCAACTTATTATCACCTATCGCCCTTGTACTAGAAACAAGAACGGATGCCCTTTCTAGGAGTTTCCTTTCCTCTGAAATCTCCTCTGATCTGGAAAACCCATCATCCCTTCTTCCAGGATCATTCCTCTCTTCTACTCCACTCCTCACTCTATCCAGTCATCCTCAGCACCGCCCGTACCCAATCGTTTGATATATATACTCTCGAGAACACAGACTTACCATGTCATCTCCAACAGACCCACAGCTCTAAACAGGCCGGTCATCCAGGATCACTCCTGTCCACCGGACTTCTGAGACCCTTACTATCCTTCACCCCATGGACTCATTTGCTATGATTTTATTGGGTGAACTTCCCGTCTAGAGGAAATATTGTCATTTGGGTGTGATAGATCGCTTTAGCAAATGGCACCTTTGTTCCTCTCCCCAAATTTCCTTCTACTCCTGAACTGGCTCACTTTTCTCCCCACATTTTCGTCTTCATGGTCTCACTGCTGAAATAGTCTCTGATCGGGGAACCCAATTTGTTGCAAATTTTGGAGAGCCCTCTGCAAAATCGTAGGGGTTTCATTCTCCTCTGCCTATCACCACCAATCCAATGGAGCAGCTGAACGTTGTCACGTTTCCCTTTGCCAAGACTGGTCGGAACTTTTACTTTGGGTAGAATCGCCCATAATAACTCTACGTAGATCACCATTCTGACTGTGTATGGACAACACCCCTAGCCTTCCCACGATGTTTCTTCTACTGATGTCCCGCAGCCAATGACCATGCACCCACATTCTGCCATCTGGAGTGGTACCAAATCACATTAGAAAAGACCCTTTATACTCATACACTGATAAGAAATGCAGACCTTCTCCTCCTTACTCCATCGGAGATCAATTTGGCTCTCTACCACAAATATTTAACCTAAGCTCCATCTCCCAAATTCGGCCCTAAATTCATTGGCCTTTTCCCATCATGAAATAATCAACCCTACTGCCTTCCGTTTCTTCGCCTCCTCAATGAAGATTCCTAATGTATTCCCATGTGTTCTTACTTAAGCCTGTATCTCTAACCACTGTTTTCTTCTCCTCATTCCTATGCCTATTTGGTTAACAAGAATATGAAGTGGAAGGATCCTCGATTCCAATTTCTAGGGACCCTACAATATCTTATCCAATGAAGGGCTCGGTCCTGCAGAATGTTCCTGGGTCAAACATCTGGATGTTCATGCTCCTCGTTTACTTTGAAATTCTACACAGAGTTTCCACGAAAGCCTGGTCACGATGTCCTGAGGCCCCTCCTGGGGAAGGGGGTAACTGTAAGGACACATACTTACCTGCTCCGCCATTCGGTCCCTCCAAGATGGCGGTGCCCAGCTCCCGCGTGCGTGACGTCAGCATGACATGCGCGTGAAGTCACGGAAGCGCTACGTTACACCACCTCAGTCACGGAGTGCGCCCAGCACGCGAAGATTCAAAAAGTGGCTTGCCGTTCGGTGGTGTCGACTTCCTCGTTGGTCCTGACTTCTCCTGTCTCATACAAGTAAACCCTTACATAAGTTAAATAAATGTTAATATTTCCACTGTATTAACCGAAACTAACTTAATTTGGCTTCACCTCAGGTGGGGGGGGCCAACATCTACCCAACTTAAAAGATATCTCAGGGCTAACCCCATTTGTTTTATGGTATAACTATGACTTTGAGTGCTATAAATGCTAATGCCTTGTGTTTGTATATAATGCAGATACTAAATGTTTAAACCAACTCTTTTATGTATTTCTAATTCTTACGATTACGTACCATCCTGGTGAGCCACCCTCAATTCCTACCCCCCCTCTTTTTCCCATCCCCTCCTGGTGCGCTACCTTATGTATTGCTGGACCACTTAAGCGTCTCAAATTCTTAAAACTCTAACTGGAATGTTAGAGGACAAATAACCCAGCAAAAAGACTGGCAGTGTTCTCTCACAATTAGACCCCTCCAGGAAGAATTATATGCCTACAAGAACCCACCTTCTTCCCAGTACTACTCACTATCTCCAAAGACCATGGATTGGCTGGACTGCCACAGTAACACTCTCCTCCTACTCATGTGTAATCTCAATATTGCTAAGCAAACAACTGAGGTATGAAATACTAGAATGAATCTGATAAGAAAGGTAAATACATGTATGTCGCTTTGACCATAGAATCCATTAAGTACATAATAATCGGTATATACGATCTGCCCCCTGCCCAACAAAGACCTATAAAGGAGCCCTCCCCTTAATAACAAAAACCATAAGCACACGTAATATGTCTGGGATTCTTCATGCCTCAGGCCCCTCCAAAGAAGACTACGACCAACACTACAGACATTAACCACGCCCCAGCCCTCCTCTCCATTGTATAACCTTGTCAATGAACTAAACTGGGTAACATATTGAAATCAAGGCACCCATATCCACAAGAATTCACATGCCACTCTAAAACACATGACTCGCTATCGAGACTAGACTACATATTGTTTAACAAGGATTATCCCCAACATTATTGATATTCTACACCTGCCCAGAGCAACCAGACCACTCTCCTGTAGTGCTTAAACTAAAAAAAAAACAATCCTCAAACCGACCCAGCAACCGTCCATGGTGCTTCCACCCCTTCTGGCTCACACTCACCCCACCAGAAGATGAGATCCCGACAAATAGAAACATATTTCCAACTCCATAAATCACCCCAACCCAATAACACATGGGAAGCTTTAAAAGAACTCTGCTGGGTACCTACAATCCATATCTCAGATATCAAGCTTACCGCCTCTGAAAAGAAATTGAAGTATCACACCCCTGCAAAACGCTGAATCCAACATTTAACTACCCACAACTGTCAATAAGACTGCTTGGCACTAGCACAGAACTTATACAACACAACTATAACGGGAAAAAATGCAAGAAAGAGTTCTCACCAAACAAAATTATTTTGAACACGGTCACCATCATCCAATTTACTAGCAAGATGGCCCAATGGACCAAAATGTAATAATCACATCACTGAGCCCCAGGGCAACTCAATTACAGAAACGCAGGGAATCCTTCAATGTTTCACCGCACACTATACCACAATATACCAATCCCAACTAACCCCACAAGAACCAATGACAGAACATTTTCTAGATAGTGGACTTCCCCAATTATCCTCCACGAACCTGGGCATCACTATAACTGAAATAAAATAAAGCCATACGAGCATGGCTACAGGCAAACACCAGGCCCGGACGAATCCTGTTGAAGTATTAAAAGATACAATGAACAAATCCCCCACATTTATTAACACATTCAACTCAGCCTTCCACACCAATACCTCCCTCCCTCTATGTATGAAGCACATATTATTCACTATTATTCTTCTATACTAAAGACGGAAGAAGAATGTGGATCCTATCGACTAATAATCCTTACTTAACACGGACTATAAAATCCTAGCCAAAATTTTGCCACCACATTCAAAAAAATATCCTGAAGTTGATACACACCGATCAAATGGGTTTTATGCCAGGTAAATCAACTTCTATCAACACTGGAAAACCCTAATACACTCCCAAGTAGACCATGACAACTCCGGTACACAAATAATGCTATACCTTGATGCCCAAAAGCATTTGATTCAATTGAATGGCCATACCTTTGGAATGTCTGAAACAATTCGGCTTTGGGTCAAAATCTCAAATGGATACAACTCCTATACACAAGACCCACAGCAGCAATCAGATAAATGGCACCTATCCAACTCTTTGCCAGAGGGACCCACAAGGCTGCCCACTATCCCCATACTTATTTTCCATAGCCATAGAACCTCTGTTGATCAAACTCAGTACGCACCCTGACATTACCGGCCTTACCCCTGAGACAACACACATCTCTCCTAAGCCTTTATGCCGCTGATATTATACTATACCTGGCGGACCCTGACCGCTCACTACGCACTGTATACAATATAATTCAAAATTCGCCCCCCATCAGGTGTTATACATCAATTGGAGCAAATCCTGTTTGTTCCCATAACCAGGATTGTGTACTCCCACCCTTTGCAAGGATTTAGCCCCAGTAACGGATTCCTTTACATATCTAAGAATCAAGATTACGTGTTCCCCAGCACAATTTTTCAGCCTAAATGAAACCAATTATTAGATTTGGTATCAGCTAGATAGAATCTGGCAAACCTACCCATCAGCCTTATTGGACGTATCAATTTAATGAAAATTATTCTACTCCCAAACTTCTATACATCTTCCATGACATAGCCTGAGCTATATCCCAACAATTCTTTAAAAACGTCTTCTAACCATTTCCTCTGGGAAGCAGGCAGAGCAGGGTTCGCCTAAAATCATTACAAAGACCCAAAACACAAGTAGGACTGGCATTACCAGACTTCCACCTATATTACTTAGCCTCCAACTCAAACATTTCAATTCTGCCTCCTGCCCCCTCTAGACAACCCTACTGACACACCATCCACTCTATACGATGCAGAAGTCCTCCTACATGCATACTTACCGACAGACCCCTAGTCTTCCTAGAACAACTTATTATCGATATACCAGGGGAGGCACACCCCTCCATGTACAACAATTGAGGTATGGAAACAAGCTAACAAATTCCTTGCATTCAATGGCATCCCTGAGAAATGCCACTCAGCATAACCCCCAATTCCCCAATCTCGTTTCCTTTCTAGATGCCCAAATTTAGAAAGGCAAAAAGTTACCATATTGGAACACATCACACAGATCAACAACTAATCCTTACAACCAACTTCACAACAACCTTCAACACTGGACAATTTCCTCTTAGATATCTTCAACTTAGATACTGCCTTATAGCAATTTCAATCCTCAACGATTTCCAGTAACACGACACCCAATAATCAGACTGATAAAATCCCATGGAGAAGAGAATTAAGTCTCTACTCCCTACATTTCTTTACTACACGTACAACTTACAGAAGACACTGCTACCATTATAAGTAAATGGACCAATTTATTCCCACATAACAGAGGCAGACTGGAAGACCTGGCTGAATCCACACATCAAAGCTTTGCCATAGGCCCTGAAGAATTGATGCAATTTTATATAATACACCCAATGCAACTTATCCCCATATAGAAGTCACGCATGTCTCCCTCTCACTCAGACTGCCCCAAATGCCATATTGCTAACGCAGACTTCTGGCACCTATTTGGTCATGCCACAAGATATATAGATCTGGATAAAGTAACTGACACCTATCCAAGTACTTGGAATTACAGTTCCACTGACCCCTAAGTTGACCCTAATGCCCCAAAATTTAAGGGCATGGAAACATGATTGACAATATACTACCCTGATTAGATTATTTATGTTAAAAGAGCACTGTGAACAAGTTTGAATCTATTTTGGTCAATATGGAACGATCATGAGAGTTTGAATGGAGATGTGAGGCCAATACTGGAAATTATGCAATGGCCGGAGTCCCCTCTCCACCCCCCCAACATACCTAGTGCTCAAAATGTGACCTTAACGCATGCATCCACCAACAGTGGATGAACTGCTAAAACTCATATGAAGGGATGGCTCTGAGCGCCACCAGCTGCTCACCTGATTGACTCAAATCTACATCTAATGGACCGAGAATAACATTCCCTTCTACGTAATGTTTAACCAGTAATGAATATCTATACCACCCCGTTATACCACCTGTAAACACTGTCTATATATACGAATGAACAGTATAAGTGTATTGTTTTATTTTATTATATGACTGTACCACTGAATTGCAGATGTGTAATTATTTTGATTTCAATTAACCATGTTAAAAAAAAAAAGACCTCATTTGGAATATGCAGTGCGTTTTTGAACCCATATACAAAGGGACTCTTGGAAATGGAAGCAGTTCAGAGAAGGGCAACTAAAATAATAAAGGGAATGGAGAGGCTTGACTTATGCAGGAGATTAGACAAATTAGGGCTGTTTACTTAGAGAAGCAATGTTTGCATGGGATATGGTCACTTTATCCAAATATATTAATGGACCATACAGTAAACTCTCTGGTGAATTTTGTTACTAATCGGTCATATCAGGTACACATGGGACATCCTTTATTGATTGGAAGAAAGTAGAGGGAGCTGAGTTCAGGTCTGTACTCACTACACTGTTACAATTTACAGCGAACAAGGAGAACAAGCAGATCCAACAAGCAAGTAAAAGCGACAGGGAGATACTATGGGAACACTGCGTGCCCTGGGTTTACCATAGGCGCCCTAGGTCTTTGCCTAGGTGGCCTATGCCTAAAAGCCCCTGTTTAATCAGCCGTTTTCTAACAATATTATCATCACTCTCTGAATCTTTTAGACTCCAAAATTCTGAAACATCATGGCATGTGGTGGTCATTTCCCAGTTGCATGAGTCCCCCCTGAACAAAAGAAAATACTATAACAGAGATACAGACAGGAACCAGGGACTGTTCTGTTCTTTAGTAAGCAGCTGAAACTCCTTACCACCTGCTGGCCATCATTTCATGCCAGTTCCTAGAGCCCTCTAGTGTGTATCGTTGAAAATTTCCATTGTCAAAGAAACCAAACACATTTAGCTTATCAGGCTTAAGCAGTGCAAAATTGAGATTTCATTATCTATATGTGCCAGCTTTTTCCATCTGTTTAAGTGGCCTACAAACGAACAATAATGGTAATGCCATTGTTCCACGAGGATTTACCCATTATTGTTCATGTGTATGGGCTTTCCCGACGGGAAAGATGGAATAGTTTCCGCCAGTCCGTAACCGGCTCCATTTACTTAGTAAAGGGAGCCCCACGTAAGGGGTCGGTCGGGTGATGTGGTAGCGGTTCCCATAGCCTGTGTGTTGACAGATACCAAGGTGTCTGTCGGTACCATGCTGTACAAATTGCATGTGTATGGCGCCCCTTAACAGTACATACAGAATCCATCTACACTGACTCCCCCATTCATGTTTACTTGCTTTACCCCTGCTGCCAAACTCTTCATCTCTCGGATTTGCTTTTAAGGCAGACAGTGACCTTTAACTTTAGGCGCTCCCCTTATTATTTTCATGTTTTGCACCTACGATATGTGCTTCTATCAATACAACTGGGCAATGAGTTCTCGTGGGGTTTCCTCAGGCACTCCGGTTTTCCCTCAACAACCAGATAGGAGGGGGTAAAAATTTGTGTGCATAATTTCATTAGTTGTGTGGGGGAAATTATAATTATTTTTGGATTATTGTTTTGTCTTAGTGGTTTGTAATTCAATCGTCCTTAAAGGGGGGCGGCTGTAATTTATATGGTAGTCCTCATGGATCGATTTTATTATGGAAAGTTTATTTTCTCTGTACCATCTTGGGAACAATTTATAGCCATATATTGGGATCTAAGTAAATGGGAGTCTGGGGTTAGCATAGATGCTGGCCTGTTTTATTTATATTTTAGGTATGCATTATTTTAGTCCCTTTCTGTACATTCTTTGCTTATATAGCCTTGTGTCTTAGGTTTTTTCCCGTGCTTGCTTTTTGTCTATCTTTCTGTGTATTCTACATATATAATGTAGAATTAATACAATAAACACTATAGTAAATTCCCATACACTGTAGGTTATTCATAAAAGTTCTTTTCGTTTTAAAATGGTGCCAATTTTGCCCCAACCAATCAGATGTTTCTTTCAAATTTAAATAAGATCTGATTGGTTGTGGGCAAATTTAGCACCATTTTAAACCATAAGAACTTTTTTTTAATCTCCGTATATACTTATAAGTCAAGTCATAGGTTTGTGCCACGAGATAGACAAAGTACCCAAATTTTGGCTTTGGTGTGGGAGTTAGTGTGAGAGACCTTAAGCTAGGCACCCACACTAGTGATAAAGCGCCGATACCATCGGACCGTATCGGGTTTTATCAGCAGTGTGTGTAGCGTATTCTCGAATGAGTGTGAGGCTGCCGAACATTCTGGTCAGCCTCGTGATTGTTCAGAAAAGGCTAAAAATTTTGCTTGGCAAGGGGAATCGACCGCAGTGGTGGGAAACACAAAGTCCCGTGCGTTCTCCGTATGCTGGTGCATAGGGGAACCGGTCATGGTGTTCACTTATCTTTGAAAAATGAAGACAGTATATTGCACAATCAATCTTTCAAAAATCTTTACTGTGTGTACCGGGTTCTAGTCCATCACCCTATTCTCACCCTAGTCACTATCTAGAATCTCCTTCCTGACGTAGTTTGAAAAGTCGAGGTAAAAAAGATTTTTGAAAAGTCGATTTTTGCAAAACGGTTTTAGAAAAGTCAAGTTTTGCAAAATCAATTTTTTGAAAGTCGGTTTTTGCAAAACCGAGTTTTTGAAAGTCGATTTTTGCAAAACCGATTTTTGAAAGGTCGATTTTTGCCAAATTGATTTTTGAAAAGTCTATTTTTTACCTCGACTTTTCGAAACCTCGATCTTTCAAAACACGACTTTTCAAAAATCGATTATTCAAAACTCAAATTTTAAAGTTTTATTTTTAAAATTTAAAATTTATTTTCAAACTGGTTTTTTTCAACTCGAATTTAAAAAAAAATTTTTTTTCCGTAACTCGACTTTTCAAAACCGAGTTTTGCAAAATCGATTTTTAAAAAAATGATGTTTGAAAAGTCGAGTTTTCAAAACTCGAGTTTTGCAAATCAATTTTTTAAAAAATGTTTGAAAAAGTCGAGTTAATGATATTTGAAAAGTCGAGTTTTGAAAAAACAATTTTTGAAAAGTCGAGTTTTCAAAACTCGTTTTTTAAAACTCGACTTTTCAAACATTGTTTTTTCAAAATCCAATTTTTTCGAAAATCAATTTTGCAAACTCGACTTTTGTAAAACTCGACTTTTGCAAAACTCGACTTTTCAAAACTGACTTTTCAAAACCCGATTTTTCGAAAATGTATTTTGCAAATCTCTATTTTGATGCCGAGTTTTGGAAAGTCGAGTTTTTAAAAATCGAGTTTTGAAAAAACTATTTTTAAAAATAACTGAGTTTTGAAAAGTCGAGGCAAAAAACCGATTTTTGAAATACGAGTTTTGCAAAATCGATTTTGAAGTCGATTTTTGCAAAACCGATTTTTGAAAAGTCGAGTTTTGCAAAATCGATTTTTTGAAAGTCATGAGTATTGCAAACTCAAGTTCTGAAAAGTCGAATTATTAAAAAAAATTGAGTTTTGAAAAAACTATTTTTAAAAAATAACCGAGTTTTGAAAAGTCGAGGTAAAAACCGATTTTTGAATTACGAGTTTTGCAAAATCGATTTTTGAAAGTCAAGTTTTGCAAAATCGAGTTTTGAAAAATCTATTTTTTAAAAAATGTTTAAAAAGTTGAGTTTTGAAAAATGGATTTTTGAAAAGTCAAGTTTTCAAAACTCGTTTTTTAAAACTCAACTTTTCAAACATTGTTTTTTCAAAACCCGATTTTTGGAAAATTAATTCAGCAAAACTCGACTTTTTCGAAACTCGACTTTTCAAAACTTGACTTTTCAAAACCCGCCTGTTGCTCTAAATCTATTTTGCAAGCCTCAAATTACAAAATTTTATTTTATTATTTTTTTTCAAAACTCAACTTTTAAAAAAAACTTTAAAAATCGAGTTTTGAATAATCAATTTTTGTAAAAGTCGAGTTTTGAAAGATTTGCAAAAATTGAATATATATGCATGCATGTCAGTCTGTTTGCATGCATGTGTGTATGTATGCGTGCATGTGTATGTAGGTATGTATGCATGCACGTGTGTGTGTGCGTGCTTTGTCTGCATGTCTGCTTGCAGGTATGTGTGTCTGCACACATGTGTGTGTCTGTGTATGCATGTGTGTATGTCTGTCTGCATGTGTCTATTCCTGTGTAGTTGCATGTGTATGTCTGCATGCATGTGTGTATATATGCTTGTCAGCATGCATGTGTGTCTTTCTGCATGCATATGTGTGTCTGTATTCATGTGTGTATCTGTCTGTTTGTGTGTGCATCTCTATATAGATGCCTAAATGCATGTGTGTGTTTTGACAGCATCACACACGTTAAGGTCCTTGTTAAGTTCATGGGCTTAATGTATACCGCCTGTTAATTTAACAAGCTCAATTGTCTAGATCTTTATAGAATATACCTTACCCCAGTCCGACTAGCAAAAATATATAATACCACAGAGGACAAATGCAATCAAAAGGCACTTTGTTACATATATTATGGGAATGCTCTAAAATTAATAACTTTTGGGATAAAAAAAAAATCTTTTTTATCTAAAGTTATGTGCTGCCCATTGATTGCATCCCCTCAGATGACACTGTTAAAATCGATCTAGACAACCGTATATTAGATCTAGACAACCGTATATTAGATCTATATCTAGACAACTGTATATCTAGAAAATGTATTTTAATGACTATTGAAAGATACGTATGAATATATACCGTATATACTCGAGTATAAACCGACCCGAGTATAAACCGAGGTACCCAATTTCAGCTAAAATCCTAATAAAAGTTGTTGACTCGAGTATAAACCGAGGGTAGAAACTTGGCATTCAAGATGTTTGGAAACTACAACTCCCAGCAGGCTTATTAGCTGGAGTTGAGTTTACAAACATCTTGAATTGCCAAGTGAGGGTGTGCATTCAAGATTGTTTGGAAAATTACAACTCCAGCATGGTTATTAGCTGGGAGTTTGTTTCCCAAAAATCTTTGAATGCCACCCTTCACTTGGCATTCAAGATGTTTGGAAACTACAACTCCCAGCTAATAAAGCATGCTGGGAGTGTAGTTCCCAAAAATCTTTTAAATGCCCCTCACCCTCCCACCCAGTTTTGCCTGTGGTCTCTTCTCCCTGTGGTTCTCTTTCTCCCCGGGGTATCTCTCCCTGTAGGGCTCTCATTCCATCCACGGGCTACCTGGCAGGTCGGGTGCGGTATCCTGGCATTCGGCAGCAGCGCGATCTTTATGTGTACTGGAGCGCCCGGCGGACGTCACTGCCCGGCGCGGCCGGGCTTGGCGGCCGTGCAGTGATGTCCGGCCGGCTGCCAGTAAACAGAAAGATCGTGCGGCTGCGGAATGCTAAGGTTTAAGCTACTGATCGAGTATAAAGAAGTCCGAGTTTTCCGGTGATTTTTCAGCCTGAAAAACTCGGTTTATACTCGAAGTATATACTGGGTTACCATCACTATCACTACTAATGTCATTGTTACAATTTATTAATTGTTTTTCTTGTTTATTAAAGGGCGACTGTTGAGTTCAAAAAACGTTAAGGTAAATGAAAGCTGCAGTATTTTGTACTTTACAATGAGCCTAAATCACATCTCTGGGCTGGAGCCTTTGTGAGAAATGACATTGGGTGAGGGAATGTCCAAAAATTCTGCTTCCAGTAGGTGACGCTGCAAATCACCGACCTCTGCCCCCCCTTACCCCCGCCCCCGTGGGGACAGATAAGACGTAGGGCGCAAGCAACAATGAACGCAAACGCAAGCGCATGCAATTTAATGTGCGATTTCGTTGCGTTTGTGCATGCGTATTTCTCAATAGGTATAGGGAACGCATAGATTGCGATTAAAAATGCGAACACAAATCCGCAACCGGCAACGCACCCGGAAAACACGCGATTTGGGTGCGTCTTGCCGCGGTATTCAATGATTTATAAAGCGGAAACGAAGCACCCCCCCAAAAGATAGAAAAAAACGCTGCAGTGATGGCCTAGCCCATAATGCTGGGGAAATCAGGATGTACCTGGGGGAAAAACTGGACCGTTTGAGAAGAGGAAGCCATTAATGCAAGCCAAAGGCGGGTCACAGGACTAAAGCTGGTCACATGGACTGAAAAAGGAAAGTGTTCAACCAGGAAGTTTTATTCTGAAACCTTCCAGCAAAACGTCTCACAAATGTTATCTAGAGATGTGATTAGGTTTTATTTTGAAGGTAAGATTGTAAAGTCTTTTATATATTCTTACTAGTTTGGAGAGAAATTTAAGACCACAGTTACCCTTTAATTTTTCCTGTTTATATGTAACACTAATCAAAACTTAATGGAAAAAAAAAAAGGAAATGCAAGTTGGTCTTTGGAAGAATAAACCAGCAATAGTAAGCTTTTTACATTTAAATATTTATAGATTGTCTATATCATCTTGGAATTTTAAAATTACATGACCTTAAGGTTCGTACACATTTTCGATCGCGGGTGCCGACCTGCGATGCACGATGTGTACGAACGAGAGTTTCAGGCGATAATTGAACCGTGTATGGGCACTTTATCAGACGAAGCATTCGTTCGGAGATCGTTGCCCGATCTGCCGGATGGATCTCCGAACGAGCGGCCGTTTTGGCCAATAAAGTGCCCATACACGGGATGATTATCAGCGAAACGCTCGTTTGTACACATAGTGCGTCGCGGGTCGGCACCCACGATCTCACGTGTGTACAAACCTTTAGAATATATGAGGGATAAATCTGTACAGAAAAGCTTTTTAAATAGCAAAAATTTGTCATCAAGCAGGATTAACATCTTTTTGTCAAAAGAGGCAGATTTCCAATTAGGCACGTACCACTCCTCTCTGCTTTGGACCCTGCTATTACCATCAATTATTGCAGTCTGACAGCATTCCTTGCACATCATGATTGCAGCGATTCTGCTCTGGTCTAAAAAAAAATTTCAGTTCCAGCTCCAATCTGTGCCTCTGTAGAGCAGTGTGATTTAAATCACTTAATAGCACATAATAAAGGGAGCCTGTGTTTAGGGTGGCAGATTTTCTGTGCCTAAGGGTGAGGCCACACTACAACGCACCAAGCGCGCACACGATTGTGTGCGCGCATTCTGTGCATTAGCAAGCGTTATTTTCGCTTGTGTTTTCACTATCTTTTTTGCAATTGCGCAAAAAAATGCTTGCCGCAAAATGCGAACGGACGCGCAATGGCATGCGCATCGGAAATCGCAGGAACATTTGCGTTCCCGCGAT
Source organism: Hymenochirus boettgeri (assembly GCA_019447015.1). Taxonomy (NCBI): domain Eukaryota; kingdom Metazoa; phylum Chordata; class Amphibia; order Anura; family Pipidae; genus Hymenochirus; species Hymenochirus boettgeri. The sequence goes on along the minus strand of CM033470.1, from coordinate 261,199,031 downwards.
TTCCATGTTATCGAAAATCGGGGGCGAACGCATACGCGAACTCGCGAAAACCGCGCTAGTGTGGCCTAGCCCTAAATCTGGCCCAGTCAATGTGTAGATTGCATGTTGTGGAATTTGGAGCTCCTTTTATTTATTCTATTCATACCACTAATCATCTTTTCGCTAAACTGTTACTAGTGCTATATATTGAATATTTGTTTAGTGAAAGAAACTTACATAAGTTAACTTACATTTGCAAGTGGTTGTGATAAATGTTTAAGCAATAAGGGTCAACGTAGTCAATAAGGCAATATATCCTTGACATCCTCATTTTGTACTTGTTTTGAAGAAGTGATTTACCGCAAGATAGTCACTCAGAAGATATTCCCCTTGTGGGTCCATAGCCTGCAGGATGGACATAGCACCTAATATTGTAGAATATATGGAATTGACTTACAACCTTATTGATTTGCTTTATTCTTTTTCCTTGCGGCACAGCTTTGTTTCAAAAACACAGCTTTATAAGCAAAGATATTTCTATATGTCTCTATATATATCATAGATATCTCTCTTCTCGTTACTCTCCCCGTTGTCTTACTCCCTTAGAATGAAGGAATGCACTCTGGATCAAATTCTAAAATGTCTCCATTATAATGTCTTTTTGTGGATCATACATAATTATAGATACAATGAAAATGTCCTCTTGTGTTTTTAAAATTGTAATTCACAATATAAACCGCGTGACAGCATTGTAATAAGCAGATCCATAATATCATCTATGAAAAAGGCAGAAAATGTCATGTGATACAGTCAGTAGGAATAATTCCCTCTTATCTAACTGATCATCTTTTGGCTGGCGCAGGGCGTGCTGAAAGCTGCAGAAATGGAAGGACCAGCCCGACAACATAGCTATGATGCAGTGTTACTATTGTGCGTATGTACGAGTACTTAAGAGACTATAAAAAATAGATTTAAATCATACTCGACCCATATAAACTTCAGTCACACACTTACCTGTACCTACCTCCATAACCCTAAGAGCTTGGCACAAACTTTACTTACCTTTTCCAATATTCTAAATCTCCGATATTGATTAAAATCCTCTGCATATCCTTTTTTTCCGCCTGGCTCTGCCTTTCTTTCTTTTCCTGTCAAGACAACAATCATGGCCGTGACAGATGACTTTTAGGCCAATGACTGCTGCAGGCCGTGCTTCAGGAAAAGAGCATGGTGGATGCTGAATCAATATTAAAACTTTCAGAGAACTCAGCAGTTAAGTTTGGGATCTTCGGTTTAAATGGGATGTAATGTAAGGATATAATGGGAGTGAACTACACCCCTTAAAGTGTTTTCATCCTTTACTGTTTCCTTATCATTGCAATACCACAAAACTCTTTTATTAGAAATATTTGTGCCCTTTTCTGCCTCCACTAAATGTTTACATTTGACATAGCCCGGTGAGGCTATTCACTTTCCTAGATCTCTGCGTAGACTGTGTGCATGTGAGAAGCATGCTAATGGCTTTCTTCTGTTCCTCACACTGGCACTGTGTGGTCTATTTGCTAATTTCACACATTGCTGCTTGATTTACACATCCCTAATAAGATCATTAGAGAGACTGCAATGAAATCATTAGAGAAACTGAGAAAGGAGAATTATTGATGGCTAACCTCTGACATCCCAACTGTTGCTGAAATAAAAGTACTAATTCCAGGATTTCCTGTTCCTCAGCTGTTCATATATATACCATGAAGCATAGGCCTGGCTCACAGTCTAGCAGATGGGAATTTTTACTCCCAGAATGCTCGGCTGGATAGTGGTTGATGCTGCATAAAAAAAGCTGTTATTTTATGCAGGTGGAAACAAAGCTATATTACGGATTGTGTGCACATGTTAGATAAATATCTGCCAGGGGGGCCAACAACCGACTGATTCAGTCGACAATCTAACGTTTTTATTGGCTCCCCCAGAAAATGTTCAAGTGATCCACCCTGCTGGATTGTTAAAGCAGTGTTGGGGTTCCGTTGGGGTTCTCCTATACATTCCTGTAACAATACAGGCCGCTAGGCTATATCGAACACTGCGGAATGTTGAGAGGTTAGTATCCTTACATTGTTTTGTTTTTTTGTTATTACGTTTCTTTAATTTCCAAGCACAATAGACTAATGTTAGAGAGAAAAAAATATTATACTTAAAAGTTGGATATGCATTAGCGTTAATTTTGGACAGGTTTTTATTAAAATACACAGGTGTAGGCAGCTGAATATACATAAAAAATAACACTAATGAGCAAACATTAGGGGATTCCCTTTGGCCAGTCAAACAGTTCTAATTGGGCAGTGCATGCTATTGAGGTGCCCATATCTATTCAAATGGTAATTTTCTGCTTGGGGATGATCCACATACTACCTGCTGCTGGAGTTAATGGCCAGTTTGCTGATAGTTTGTGAGGTATTTGCAGATTCTAGTGCACCATAAATGTTGATTGATTGTTGGGGAATTTTCTTTCTGTTTGTGTATGGACAGCTTTACACACAATGGGGCCGATTTATCCAGTGTGAGTCACGGGGCAAATATATGGAGTTAAAGTCGCACTAATCGGTTTGCTACCCGGTTAGCGCAACTTTAACTCCATATTACCATCGGATGTGCGGGGGTTACACCAAAATCACCCGTGGTGGCGCTCGCAATTTATATGGCATTTTAGCTCTGGTTTTAACGCCAGCTAATCCTGCTGTGGGTAAATCCCTTACGGGATTACCCACATTCGCAATTGCGATATTGCATCGCGAAGGAACATCCACCCAGAGTGATAACAGCTCTGGGTAAATGACGCTGAGTATGTTCCTAGACGTGTAAGGAGTCACTGAGGTTTTTTCCGTCTGTCACATATGAGTTTCATATCCTCAAGTAGTGATCTATCATCCCATGATTTAAGCAATGCTGAATTAGCAATGCTGAATTTACAAACCTTTTGAATGAATTCATGAGAATTCTTTAATTTAACCCTTTCTGGACCTATAACCTCTAGTTGTTATTTTTTATATACCTAATATATTTACGATTACAAAGAGCCTAAATGTAAAGTGACCATGTATAGGGGATGCTGTTTACTCATTAAATTAAATGGTAGACTACCAAATCTTAAAGGGTAACTGTGGTCTTGAATTCTCCAAATTAGTAAGGATTATATAAATAGCTTCACATATCTCAAAATAAAACCTAAATCAAATCTCTAGATAAAATTTGTAGAAAGGTTTATTGCTGGAAAGGTTCAGCAAGTTACTTCCTGCTTGAACACTTCCTGTTTTCAGTATGTGACCAGCCTCTGTCTGCATTAATAGGCTCCCCTTCTCAACTGTAAATTTTTTCCCCCAGGTACTTCCTGATTTCCCCAGCATTAAATCTCAATTGAGCATGCTTCTCCCCCGGGGCAGTCGTGCAAGGCAGAGGTCTGGTGATATCACTCAACCTACTGGAAGCAGGAAATTTGAACATTCACCCTAATGTAATTTCTCACAGGCTCCAGCCAGAGATGTGATTGTTGGCTCATTTTAAAGGAAATACTGCCTTTATTTAACCCTAACTTGTTTTGAGACAACAGTTGCCCTTTAACATTGGCGGTGGTGATGGCAGGTTCATTGGATAGATTTTAAAAAAGCTGGATAGAATTTCTAAAAACAAAGAAAGTTGCAGGTGACTGGTATTGATCCATAAAGTTGGGTTGTGACCAGGGATAATGACGATTTTCCCCTTCATATTGGTTTTTTTTTTTTTTTTTTTTTTGTGAACCGTGTACACATGGTTCACTTTCAAGGGGCATTCTAAAGATGAGTGTGGGCTATTCCCGATGCATTTCACAGACTGCCTTTGAATGTGAAAAACACCTCTGGTTTTAAGGCAGCGGTTAGAATATTTTTTAAATGTAAAGGTTTCTTTAAAGCACAGTAAATCTCTTTCATATGTTTTGAATATAAATGGACCTACAATATATAGACAAAGAATACCCCAAATAATTATTGATTTTATTAAATACAAATATTTTATTCAGAACTTTTACAGGCATTAATATTGTAGTTTTTTAGGTGGGATCTGACTTTGTGTTCTATGTGTGATTTTATTGTACTACTGTATAAAAATAAACCTGCGATGTAAACCTATTATTATTTGAAATCAAGATAACAATGTTAAACATAGCAGAAAATGTGTTTTATGGATGAACGATTAAGTGGTAGAAAGCCTACTTACTAAATATATATATAGGGGGAGAGAGAGTCAGCAAGAGAGAGAGCGCGCTTCTTGCATGACCACTATCATCTTGATTCCCACAGACAGTATAACTCTTATGTGCCTGCACAGTCTGTTATTTAGAGCAATGGATATCTTTCCTGTCTTTAGAGTATGTGGTTCACTTTGTGGTTTCCATAGAAACAGATTTATATTTGATTACAAAGGGCTGTATATTCTCAAAGCTCCCGCCTCGTACCGTCCACTCACATCTCCTTTATTTCCCAGTGATTGCCCTCTCTACCTCCTTTTTCTGCCTGGCAAGCATTTACTGTAATTTGCATAAACTGTAAATGATGTGTAGGGACAAATGTATAAAATATTGATGCAGGACTATGTGACATTGACAGCATATGAATTGTATCTCAACACGCAATGGTTGATACCAGGTGAATTTGTTGTTTAATATATATGTATAGTATGTTAAACATGTTATTGATGCATAACAAAATAGCAGGAATATGCTTGTGAAGGTTCTCATTCATCCAGGTCATGGTATATCTGTTGTATTCAATTAGATCAACTGGACTTGAAATGTAGTTCTTGAAGACGTTTCGCTAGTCATCCGACTGGCTTTCTCAATTCAGAATGACTTGTACAAGAATCTGTGGCATTATGTACCCTGGAAAATCCCAATTAGCATATCACAGCCAGGTGTTAAGGGGCTGTGATTGATAGTGGCTAAGAGGTGGTTATAGGAACGCCCAGAGTAAGGTGTTAAACAGCATGTACAGGCAGACAGTTGGGTTGAACCCCCCCCACTCTATGGCTTGGTTTCTTTATTTTACAAAATGGCCTCCTTAAACACCTTTGAACCAGTCACGTTCCTTCGCCAGTATGTTAAAGAGCATGTCCACCGAATTTTTTTTTTTTTATATGGTATTCCCTGGGCTCCAGCCCAACGCATAATTTATTTTAAAAAGCCCCCAACATCTACTTACCCCCCTCTTTCCTCCGCCGCGCTCCCGGCCTCTGCTTTAGAAAATGCAAGCAGAGGGGCGGGACCGGCAGCCGCGTCGTGATTGGCTGAGCGGCAGCCATAAAGGACGCGGCTGCCGGCAGCTCACTTCGCCGGAGGAAAGAAGAGAGAGGTAAGTAAAGTTTGGGGAGCTTTCTAAAGGTAAAAATATTGCGGTTGGGGCTGGGAGCCTTGGGAATTACTATATAAATCATTTTATGCTAGGGGAGGGAATCGAGGGAGGGAGGGAGAGGAGGGAGAGGGTAGGGGAGAGGGAGGGGGGAGAAGAGCTGCAGTACGCATGGCAAAAATCTACCTGAGGCCAGGAAGCAGGCAGTGTCCTATATGGACCTGCTAGCCTCCTGGTGGGCAGTTTTTGGGACTTTGGGGGGGCACTACCGGAGAACCCTATGGAGCTGGGATGTGAGGTAAGGATTAAACTACACTACATGGTGGGGCCAGTAGTTGGGGGGATTATAGTTTTGGGGGTGGACATGCCCTTTAACATTACAATCTTCAAAATAGCAGGAAGTGTAGACCTTTTCAAAATATTATACATAATGAATTGTCGGGGACATGTCTAGACATATATGTTTAATCTTGGATAGGACACAGATTTGACTAATGAGAAATCTGTAGTTTACTGGTTTATTTATGGGGCCAAAATTATCAAATTGTATTCCAGATTAATGTCTGTCCTGAGAGACGTTGAAAAGTGGAAATAGAATAGAAGTGGAAATAGAATTAATCTACCCCCTTAGTGGACTTCTATGGGACCAAACTGCCCAATGATATCCTTATAATTATAAATGCTACTACGTAGTATCGCGCCAATTATAACCAGGAAGTATAGCAGGCAAATAAATAAATACCCCTCCACCCCCCTTGGGAGCTGTAAACTTAAATTCCATAGTTCGGGCATGTCCAGGCGCCAGACGCACTTACATCCCCTCCTGCTTATTGAAAAGGAAGGTATCAGCCATTGAAAAGGGGGTGGGGCATTGCGATGTGACATCATAAAGGCCACAAGAAAGGTAGCTTTATGGTGGAGAAGCTGAGTGAGAAAACTTGAACTGGGACGGCTAGGTGGGGGTGTGGATGGGGTGAGGGGAAAATTTTGTGCTGGGGATTGGACGGAGTATGTGAGTGACAGACTTTACAGTGGGGTAGAGTCACAATTTATGTCTGAGGGGGGTTGAAGAGAGAGAGGAGTAAGGGTGGTTGTCAAGAGCAACAGGGACACACATTTTACTCCAGGGTTACAGCTGATGCCTTAAAATGAATTGGGTTGAGGGGTAAGTTTATAACAGATAATGTACCCCCTGCTGTAAATACAATTAACAGAACAATGTGACCAGGAACTGTTTGAAATGGAAATATTCCAGGTGAAGCATGAAATAATATCTTGTTATTATTAGACAAATATTGAACAAGCACAACTTTAAGCCTCATTAGCCTGCGCTTTCAACATTTATTCAGTGTTACTTGGTCCCTATCCTACAAATGCTACAAGTAGTGGCCAAAAGGGAAAAAGACCAAATATCTCCTGCGTGTTGTTTGGGGCAAAACAATGGCAAAACTGGGTACAAATCGTGTTTGTAGTCAGGAACTGTCAGACTACGCGTCGGGGGAGCGAGCGATTTAAAGGGCATGTCCACCCTTCTTAAAATTTTTTCATATAATATTCTCCCTGCTCCCCCAGCCCCAACCACTATAGTTTTAAGTTCAGAAAGTGCCCCAAATATTACTTACCTTCCCTCTTTCCTCTACCGCACTGCCAGGCCCTCTGCTTGCGAGAAAAATTAAGCAGAGGGAAGGGACCGGCAGTCGCATCTGTGATTGGCTAAGCGGCAGCCAATCACAGACGTGGCTGCCGGGAGTTCAGTGCGGCGGAGGAAAGAGGGAAGGTAAGTAATATTTGGGGAACTTTCTGGACTTAAAACTATAGCGGTTAGGGATGGGGGGACAGGGAGAATATTATATATAAAGGTTTTTACGCTAGGGGGAGGGAATCTAAATCGGGAGGGAGAAGGAGGGGAAGTGAGGGGGAGAAGGGCTGCAGTGCGCATGCCAAACTTCTCCCGGAGGGGAGACAGGAGACAGAGTCCTATATCTACTCTGCAGTACTCCTGGTGGGGTTTTTTTGGGACTTTAGGGGGGGATAGCAGAAGAACCAGATGGAGCTGGGATGTAAGGTAAGGATTAAACTACACTACACAATGGAACCAGTAGGGAGGGGGATTATAATTTTGGGGGTGGACATGCCCTTTAAGTTTGTTACCTTCTCTCCTGGTTCCTGATTGATTTATTGAAGACACAGCTCCTTTACCTCCCATTCTTCAATAAAACTAACTGGCCTAACTTTAGTTTTTCAGTGAAGATACCCTTTAAGAAGTCAACCACAAGTGTAAATTGTAAAGCAGCAGTATAAAAGGTATAAATACTGGCATACAATTTGATATTCAGCTAATACTGTCATATCCAATGGAATTCCCAGATTATTAGCCACGTATATGGCACAAAATAATGATCCAATGCCATCAGCATCAGTATCTGATGTTCCAAAGGAAAAAATTATTTGCATTGTTGCCCCCCTTAACTAAAGTCATCATCAATAATCTCCAGTGTGTTCCAATGGAATCCACCATGAATTTATGTATTGCCTCCTTAAAGGGACACTGAAAAAATGACTTTGCTTCATCTTAATTTATAATTAAATACATGTAAGTAGCACTTACTCTGATTTGCGTGTGTTGCTGCATGCCTTCAATCCAGCACACATTTTGTTTAGGAGCAGTATCTCCCCTTCCTCTTTTAACCACTCCCACTTCCATCTGACCTGACTTTTTTCCCACAAACCAACTGTCAAGCCTGTAAACAGCATTCCAGCTGTCAAAACTCTGTCACCATTCCAGCTACAGTAAAACTACTCACAGAAGAATAGTTTTTGAGAGCAAGGATTGATTGACTTGATTGACAGCTGAAATATAAGAAGTTTTAGATTGGATATTTAAAGAAAAAACACTAAGCTACTGCTAATGGTAAAAGGTATAAAGGAACTAGGGAGAGAACACTAGCAAGTATTGACAAGTAAAATCCAAAAGAGTAGGTAGAACATGAAGGCCTGATACTCAACCCAATATTCTCGCCCAACAAATCTATCAATCAATTGACAAAGTGTGGGGGACCCAATATATTCATCACTTGACAGCAATAATTTGCTGTTGGAAAGGGCCCTAATGGTAGAGAGAAAAAAATATTATACTAAAAGTTGGATATGCATTAGCGTAATTTTGGACAGGTTTTTATTAAAATACACAGGTGTAGGCAGCTGAATATTACATAAAAAATAACACTAATGGCAAAACATTAGGGGATTCCCTTTGGCCAGTCAACAGTTCTAATTGGGCAGTGCATGCTATTGAGGTGCCCATATCTATTCAAATGGTAATTTTCTGTTGGGGATGATCCACATACTACCGCTGCTGGAGTAATGGCCAGTTGCTGATAGTTTGTGAGGATTTGCAGATTCTAGTGCACCATAAATGTTGATTGATTGTTGGGGAATTTTCTTTCTGTTTGTGTATGGACAGCTTAAACACAATGGGGCCGATTTATCCAGTGTGGTCACGGGGCAAATATATGGAGTTAAAGTCGCACTAATCGGTTTGCTACCCGCGTTAGCGCAACTTTAACTCCATATTACAATCGATGTTGCGGGGTTTACACAAAAATCACCCGTGTCTGACGCTCGCAATTTAATATGGCATTTTAGCTCTGGTTTTAACGCCAGCAATCCTGCAGTGGGTAAATCCTTACCGGGATTTACCCACATTCGCAATTGCGATATTGCATCGCGAAAGGAACATTTACCCAGAGTGATAACAGCTCTGGGTAAATGAGCCTGAGTATGTTCCTAGACGTTAAGGAGTGACGGTCAATATTACGTGTTTATTTCCCATATCACTCAGTTAGTTTCATCCCATGAATTCTAAGCAATGCTGAATTAGCAATGCTGAATTTACAAAACCTTTTGAATGATACTCATGAGAATTTACATTTAATTTAACCCTTTCTGGACCTATAACCTTCTAGTTGTTATTTTTATATACCTAATATATTTACGATTACAAAGAGCCTAAATGTAAAAGTGACCATGTATAGGGGATGCTGTTTACTCATTAAATTAAATGGTAGACTTACCAATACTTAAAGGGTAACTGTGGTCTTGAATTCTTCCAAATTAGTAAGGATTATATAAATAGCCTTCCATCATATCTTCAAAATAAAACCTAAATCAAATCTCTAGATAAAATTTGTAGAAAGGTTATTGCTGGAAAGGTTCAGCAATGTTACTTCCTGCTTGAACACTTCCTGTTTTCAGTCATGTGACCAGCCTCTGTCTGCATTAATAGGCTCCCCTTCTCAACTGTAAATTTTTCCCCCAGGTACTTCCTGATTTCCCCCGACATTAATTCGAGCATGCTTCTCCCCGGGGCAGTCGTGCAAGGCAGAGGTCTGGTGATATCACTCAACCTACTGGAAGCAGGAAATTTGAACATTCACCCTAATGTAATTCTCACAGGCTCCAGCCAGAGATGTGATTGTTGGGCTCATTTTAAAGGAAATACTGCACCTTTCATTTAACCCTAACTTGTTTTGAGACAAACAGTTGCCCTTAACATTGGGGGTGGTGATGGCAGGTTCATGGATAGATTTTAAAAAAGCTGGATGAATTTCTAAAAACAAAGAAAGTTGCAGGTGACTGGTATTGATCCATAAAGTTGGAGTTGATCCAGGGATAATGACGATTTTCCCCTTCATATGGTTTTTTTTTTTTTTTTTTTGTTGAAACGTGTACACATGGTTCACTTTCAGGGGCATTCTAAAAGATGAGTGTGGGCTATTCCCGATGCATTTCACAGATGCCTTTGAAGTGTGAAAAAAACCTCTGGTTTTAAGGCAGCGGTTAGATATTTTTTAAATGTAAAGGTTTTCTTAAAGCACAGTAAATCTCTTTCATAGTTTTGAATAAAATGGACCTACATATATAGACAAAGAATACCCCAAAAATTATTGATTTTATTAAATACAAAAAATATTTATTCAGAACTTTACAGGCATTAATATTGTAGTCTTTTTAGGTGATCTGACTTGTGTTCTATTGTTGATTTTATTGTACTGTATAAAAATAAACCTGCGCATGTACCTATTATTATTTGAAATCAAGATAACAATGTTAAACATAGCAGAAAAAGTGTTTTATGGATGAACGATTAAGTTGAGAAAGCCTACTTACTAAATATATATATAGGGGAGAGGAGAGTCAGCAAGAGAGAGAGCGCTTCATTGCATGACCCACTATCATCTTGATTCCCACACAGAGATATTAACTCTTATGTTGCCTGCACAGTCTGTTATTTAGAGCAATGGATATCTTTCCTGTCTTTAGAGTATGTGGTTCACTTTGTGGTTTCCATAGAAACAGATTTATATTTGATTACAAAGGGCTGTATATTCTCAAAGCTCCCGCTCGTACGTCTCCCACTCACATCTCCTTATTTCCCAGTGATTGCCCTCTCTACCTTCCTTTTTCTGCCTGTGGCAATGCATTTTACTGTAAATGATAAACTGTAAATGATGTGTAGGGACAAATGTATAAAATATTGATGCAGGACTATTGTGACATTGACAGCATATGAATGTATCGTCACAAGCAAATGTGATACCAGGTGATTTGTTGTTTAATATATATGTATAGTATGTTAAACATGTTATTGATGCATAACAAAATAGCAGGAATATGCTTGTGAAGGTTCTCATTCATCCAGGTCATGTATCTGTGTATTCAATAGATCAACTGGACTTGAATGTAGTTCTTGAGACGTTTCGCTAGTCATCCGACTGGCTTTCTCAATTCAGAATGACTTGTACAAGAATCTGTGGCAATTATTACCCTGGAAAATCCCAATTAGCATATCACAGCCAGGTGTTAAGGGTCGTGATAGATAGTGGTAAGAGGTGTTATAGGAACGCCCAGAGTAGGTGTTAAAACAGCATTGTACATGGCAGACAGTTGGTGTTGAACCCCCCACCTCTATTAGGCTTGGTTTCTTTATTTTCACATAAATGGCCTCCTTAAAACCTCTCTGAACCAGTCACGTTCCTTCGCCAGTATGTTAAAGAGATGTCACCCGAATTTTTTTTTTTTTATATGGTATTCCCCATGGGCTCCCAGCCCCAACCGCATAATTTATTTTTTTAAAAAGCCCCCAAAATCTACTTACCTCCCCTCTTTCCTCCGCCGCGCTCCGCCCTCTGCTTGCTAGAAAATGCAAGCCGAGGGGCGGGACCGGCAGCCGGTCTGTGATTGGCTGAGCGGCAGCCAATCACGGACGCGGCTGCCGGCAGCTCACTTCGCCGGAGGAAGAGGAGAGGTAAGTAAAGTTTGGGGAGCTTTCTAAAGGTAAAAATATTGCGGTTGGGGCTGGGAGCCCTGGGGAATTACTATATAAATCATTTTATGCTAGGGGAGGGAATCGAGAGAGGGAGGGAGAGGGAGGAGAGGGAGGGAGAGAGGAGGGGGGAGAGAAGCTGCAGTACGCATGGCAAAACTACCTGAGGCCAGGAAGCAGGCGTGTCCTATATGGACCTGCTAGCCTCCTGGTGGGCAGTTTTTGGGACTTGGGGGGGCACTACCGGAGAACCCTATGGAGCTGGGATGTGAGGTAAGGATTAAACTACACTACATGGTGGGGCAGTAGTTGGGGGGATTATAGTTTTGGGGGTGGACATGCCCTTTAACATACAATCTTCAAAATAGCAGGAAGTGTAGACCTTTTCAAAATATTATACATAATGAATTGTCGGGGACATGTCTAGACATATATGTTTAATCTGGATAGGACACGATTTGACTAATGAGAAATCTGTAGTTTACTGGTTTATTTAGGGGCCAAAATTATCAAATTGTATTCCAGATTAATGTCTGTCCTGAGAGACGTTGAAAAGTGGAAATAGAATAGAAGTGGAAATAGAATTAATCTACCCCCTTAGTGGACTTCTATGGGACCAAACTGCCCAATGATATCCTTATAATTATAAATGCTACTACGTAGTATCGCGCCAATTATAACAGGAAGTATAGAGGCAAATAAATAAATACCCCTCCACCCCCCTGGGAGCTGAAACTTAAATTCCATAGTTCGGGCATGTCCAGGCGCCAGACGCACTTACATCCCCTCCTGCTTATTGAAAAGGAAGGTATCAGCCATTGAAAAGGGGGTGGGGCATTGCGATGTGACAATCATAAGGCCACAAGAAAGGTAGCTTTATGGTGGAGAAGCTGAGTGAGAAAACTTGAACGGGACGGCTTGTGGGGTGTGGATGGGGTGAGGGGAAAATTTTGTGCTGGGGATTGGAACGAGTATGTGAGTGACAGACTTTACAGTGGGGTAGAGTCACATTTATGTATGGGGGGGGGTTGAAGAGAGAGAGGAGTAAGGGTGGTTGTCAAGAGCAACAGGGACACACATTTTACTCCAGGGTTACAGCTGATGCCTTAAAATGAATTGGGTTGAGGGGTAAGTTTAAACAGATAATGTACCCCTGCTGTAAATACAAAATAACAGAACAATGTGCCCAGAGACTGTTTGAGATGGAATATTCCAGGTGAAGAATGAAATAATATCTTGTTATTATTAGACAAATATTGAACAAGACAAACTTTAAGCCTCATTAGCCTGCGCTTTCAACATTTATTCAGTGTTACTTGGTCCCTATCCTACAAATGCTACAAGTAGTGGCCAAAAGGGAAAAAGACCAAATATCTCCTGGTGTTGTTTGGGGCAAAACAATGGCAAAAATGGGTACAAATCGTGTTTGTAGTCAGGAACTGTCAGACTACGCGTCGGGGGAGCGAGCGATTTAAAGGGCATGTCCACCCTTCTTAAAATTTTTTCATATAATATTCTCCCTGCTCCCCCAGCCCCAACCACTATAGTTTTAAGTTCAGAAAGTGCCCCAAATATTACTTACCTTCCCTCTTTCCCTACCCGCACTGCCAGGCCCTCTGCTTGCGAGAAAATTAAGCAGGGGAAGGGACCGGCAGTCGCATCTTGATTGGCTAGCGGCAGCCAATCACAGACGTGGCTGCCGGAGTTGAGTTCAGTGCGGCGGAGGAAGAGGGAGGTAAGTAATATTTGGGGAACTTTCTGGACTTAAAACTATAGCGGTTAGGGATGGGGGGACAGGGAGAATATTATATAAAGGTTTTTCCTTTTGGTAGGGGGAGGATCTAAATCGGGAGGGAGAAGGAGGGGAAGTGAGGGGGAGAAGGGCTGCAGTGCGCATGCCAAACTTCTCCCGGAGGGGAGACAGGAGACAGAGTCCTATATCTACTCTGCAGTACTCTGGTGGGGTTTTTTGGGACTTTAGGGGGGGATAGCAGAAGAACCAGATGGAGCTGGGATGTTAGGTAAGGATTAAACTACACTACACAATGGAACCAGTAGGGAGGGGGATATAAATTTTGGGGGTGGACATGCCTTTAAGTTTGTTACCTCTCTCCTGGTTCCTGATTGATTTATTGAAGACACAGCTCCTTACCTCCCATTCTTCAATAAAACTAACTGGCCTAACTTTAGTTTTTCAGTGAAGATACCCTTTAGAAGTCAACCACAAGTGTAAATTGTAAAGCAGCAGTAAAAAGTATAAATACTGGCATACAATTTGATATTCAGCTAATACTGTCATATCCAATGGAATTCCCAGATTATTAGCCACGTATATGGCACAAAATAATGATCCAATGCCATCAGCATCAGTATCTGATGTTCCAAAGGAAAAAATTATTTGCATTGTTGCCCCCCTTACTAAAGTCATCATCAATAATCTCCAGTGTGTTCCAATGGAACACCATGAATTTATGTATTGCCTCCTTAAGGGACACTGAAAAAATGACTTTGCTTCATCTTAATTTATAATTAAATACATGTAAGTAGCACTTACTCTGATTTGCGTGTGTTGCTGCATGCCTCAATCCAGCACACATTTTGTTTGGAGCAGTATCTCCCCTTCCTCTTTAACCACTCCCACTTCACTCTGACCTGACTTTTTTCCCACAAACCAACTGCTAAGCTCGTAAACAGCTTCCAGTGTCAAAACTCTGTCACCATTCCAGCTACAGTAAAACTACTCACAGAAGAATAGTTTTTGAGAGCAAGGATTGATTGACTTGATTGACAGCTGAAATATAAGAAGTTTTAGATTGGATATTTAAAGAAAAAACACAAGCTACTGCTAATGGTAAAAGGTATAAAGGAACTAGGGAGAGAACACTAGCAAGTATTGACAAGTAAAATCCAAAAGAGTAGGTAGAACATGAAGGCCTGATACTCAACCCAATATTCTCGCCCAACAAATCTATCAATCAATTGACAAAGTGGGGGGACCCAATAATTCATCACTTGACAGATAATTTGCTGTTGGAAAGGGCCATGAAATAAAAAACGCAGGGTGTTGAGGGTTCAGGAATGAAACAACACGGTGAAGGGGTCTCTAGCAGATGAAGAGATGTAATATTAGGTACTACTGAATTATTTGATGTGAACATTTCCATGTGCAATGGAAGGAGTTAAAAAAGGCAAACAAAAATATTTAAATAAAAGTAGCCGTTTTTCTAGAGTTGCTTTTGGACACTAAACAAAACTCTGAAACACTAGCTAACTAAACTTGAGAATAATGGGAAGTTTGTTGGCTAACCACATTCAAACAGATGTGCAAAAGAGAACACAACCAGTAATACAAAAGGTAATAAACTTTATTGCAAACCAGTGAATAGAGTGGAACAAATGGTGGACTATTAAACTACACGCTCCATATTTCTGTTCTTTTTCACACATTGGTTGCTGCTGTCTGTCAAGAGAAAGAGAATATTTTCCATATTGTTATTGTTGATAATATTATTACTTTGGATCTTGCTAAGTTGGTTTGGGAGGTAGGATTACATCATTGGAATAAACCCACTAAAATAAACAATAAACAGGGTTATTCAATAAAGTTCTTATTGTTTAAAATGGTGCTAATTTGTCCCAACCAATCAGATCTTATTTAACATTTGAAACTTTTATTGAATAACCCTACAAAGTTTGTTGCTTGGTACATTTTTGATAGATTTTCGGGTCAGGAAACTCTTTTCTCATATTTAAAGGATATCTCCACCCCCAAAATATTTGGATGCAGTTGCTGTTTGGTCTCCCCTAGCCTAAATAGAGGTGGGGGTTCGACACAACTGTCTGCCATGTACAATGCTGTTTTGACAACTTACCCTGGGCGTTCCTATAACACCTCTTAGCCACTATCCAATCAGTCTTAACACCTGGTGTGATATGCTAATTGGGATTTTCCGGGTACATAATTGCCAGATTCTTGTACAAGTCATTTGAATTAGAAAGCCAGTCAGATGAATAGCGAAGACGAAACGTCCAAGAATGAAACTTCAAGTCCAGTTGATCTAATTGAATACAACAGATATAATTGATATGATGTTGAGAAAAAACACTTTTTTTTAGTATTCACTTTATACATTACTGAAGACAACCCAAAAAATTCTGACTCCAAGCCTGTACTTTGAGATTTAGAATAAGCTTGGATCATATTGGCTTACTGGGTTAAGCTATAGGAGCTTAATCTGGGTAGACATGATACATTTTTTCATCAGAGTGGATGGCCGGGACAAATAACTTTCAGTCATGGCAAAAATAACGCTGCAGACAGTTTGCAAGCGACCAATCATGTGGTCCTTAATAGACTGCACGACACTTCTGTTCACTGCCATACACGACTGACCATTCATCCGACTGGATGAACAGGCAAGTGGTATTGGTAATGGCCTACAAACACGCCATGCAATTTTTCGGCTTAACCATCTGATACATGGATTTCTTGGTTGGTCAGCTTAAAAATTACATGTTGTATACCCAGCCTAGCATTAACTCAGTCAAGTTGCAAATATATTGTTTTTCAGAAAAGTCTAGCTATCTAGTTGTGCAATACAGGGACTTCCAATCAAACCTAATTTGTTTGGATTCATCACTGTTAAACTGGCCCTATGCTTCAGTCAATATCTGGATCATTAAGCTAAGCATTCTTATAGCTCCTATATATTATTTTCTAAATGTTACAAGGTCCATGCAAAAAAAAAGAAGAGCTTATTTTACTATTTATTTATTTATTAGCTTTCTTCATAGCAAAAGATAAACTTTTTTTTTAATGTACCTGTTTTCTTTTGTGTTGAACTGGTGGGTTAGCGGAGTAATTAAACTCACAGCCTATAAAGTTGCTGGTTCAAATCCCCAGATTTTCTTATGCCATTTTATGTTCTTTCTGCTGTTGTTGCTGGATAGGAAATAAGCTGCAAATATCAATTTTGTTTTTTGTTTTGTATAAAATGCAAAGGAATGTGTGGGGGGGGGAAAGAGATTGTTCTCAAAACAACTGTGCACTGTTAAATCTCTGTTCTGTGTTAGAGAGGATCTACTGTAAAACTATCTAACAGAGGTCTCTGAAGCGTAATATGATTGTCTGAGAGCTTCTAGGGGCAAGGCTGCAGGGTCCTTGTTTTGCTCTAGAGGGCAAATTGTTGTACCTTTAAGAATGTGCTCTGTAAATTGGGGCAATGGGATCTGGTGACTTTATTTCCCTTTTAATTGTTCATATTTATTTATTATTTAACTGCTGCATGGTCTGGTTTCCTTGTTACCCTTTTACCTATTAATCTAAAAATGCTCCTGCTTGGAAAAGGGCAGAGAGTTCACAAAACATAAATAAGCCCTATAATATGGCACCTAAATAAATGCACAATACAGCATACATGTGTAACAGTCCACTCTTTTGGACACCCTTCTAACCCATAAATATACTGTGGCAAATTAACATAGGAGAAAGTCACTGTAACTTACCATCTTTCTTAGGACAAGCAGTAATATACATGATCAGTAGCATTGTACTTCCTTCGATGCTTACAAGTTTTGAGAAAATGCAGTAACGGGCGATATTGCCCAAATGTATGTTCAACAATATTATAAGATGTATGGCCTCCTTTAATGTGCCCATACATTAGAACTCACCTCCTGACCAATCTCGTGACGTTCAATCAATTCTACCGGAACTGCCTCTCCCGTTCTTCTTCGTGACTTGTATACAATCGAAAAAATTAATGGGCCAGGAGGGACCATCAAAATCGTATATATCTTTTGCAAAGAAGAATGGGAAAGGTGGTTCCGGAAGAACTGATTTAATGTCGTGAGTTTAATGTGTGGGCACCTTAAGTCTTAGGGGCATATTTATAAAGCCTCATTAAGTTTTCGCGGCTGTTTTCCCCGACCTTTCCGCATAAATCGTGTTTAACGCGATTTATTAATGTCGGGAAACGGCCA
This sequence comes from Hymenochirus boettgeri, assembly GCA_019447015.1. NCBI lineage: Eukaryota > Metazoa > Chordata > Amphibia > Anura > Pipidae > Hymenochirus > Hymenochirus boettgeri. The sequence goes on along the minus strand of CM033470.1, from coordinate 261,181,370 downwards.
CGAAAAGTTAACGAGGCATTATAAATATGCCCCTAAGATTTAAGGTGCCCACCCGCCGCGCACCCCCTCCAAGCCCCCTGCCCCACCGCTGGCAGGGAGGGGAAGGGCCCGCTGGGAAGGGTGGAGGCACCCTCCAGCGGGGCCCTGAGAAGGGCCTTTTGGGGCTTAAGGGGTCCCGCAGCTCGAACCGGGCCCCCCCTCCCCGGCCCTATCAGGGCCTTTGCGGCACTTACAAGTTCCCTTTGGGGCTTAGGGGTCCCACAGCTCGAACCGGGACCCCCCCTCCCCGGCCCTTGTAAGGGCCCTTGCGGCACTGACAAGTGCCTTTGGTGGGGGTCCCGCAGCTCGAACCAGGGTACCCCCAGCGGGCGCCGGCGACCTCAACGAGGCAAATGTTGCCGGCGTCTTGATCCGACGCGGCGTCTTTGGGCTGGCGACACCAACCCCATCAGGTTGCGATGCCAGGCAGGCTCACTGCGGCCGCCAGTGAGCCCGCTGGCCTCAGCGGAGCCGATGTTGCCAGGCGCTTCTATCTTCAGCCATCTACTGCGATGGCATCAGCGCAAGTGCACCTCTTTATATAGGTTTGCAGAAAACCCTAATCTGTTTCTGATTGGTCAATTTTTTAATGCTTGGTTTACATGCTTTACATTAACCAATCAGATTTCATAAACTTTCTGCCATATCAGTAGATGGCTGAAGATAGAAGAAAGAAGCGGCTGGCAACATCGGCTCCGCTGAGGCCGGCGGTGCCAGCGGGCTCACTGGCGGCCGCAGTGAGCCTGCCTGTCATCGGCGACCTGAGTGGGGTTGGTGTCGCCAGCCCGAAGACGCCGCGTCAGATCAAGACGCCGGCCACATCGGCCTCGTTGAGGTCGCCGGCGGCCGCAGGGGTACCTCTCGGGGGTCGGCAGCCTCAGCGGAGCTGGTGTCGCCGGGACTGGAAGAAAGAGCCCTTGAGCACTGCGGGACCCCCGCCAAAGGCACTGGGAAGGGATTTTAAGTCCCTTCGAGGCGATACTGTACTTAGCGCATTGCACTAAGAGCAGTATCGCCACGAAGGGACTTAAAATTACCGCAGGACATCGCAACCGCAGGATATAGCGCTATTTTTGCAGCCGTGATGTGCAGCAGTAATTTTTTTGCGTTATTTCCGATTTTTTAGAAATATGCCCCTTAGTATTACAGTAAGGAGACAGCACAGCCCATTGAAGAGAAGATGAAGTGGGCTCGGGATAAGCTGCGACTGCAAACAGCTGAACGTAATCTCACACGGAAGTGATTGCGTAAGGGGGGGCCTGTTGAAGATTCCTGCTAATTTTTCAATTGGGCCCATGCCTATACATAATATCTTTAAACAGGAAATCAGCAATTGTACATGTTCAAGACAAGTCGAGCTAAGGTGCAGAATTACATTACTTCCATTAATAATTCTTCACTTCCTCTCCTCCCTCTTCGAGTGGAAAGGTTATTTCATAACCTGGATTTTCCAACGCCACCAAGAAACAAAAAGTACAAAATACCTAATTCCTGAATTACATAACTGTATTATAAAATACATTTTTCAAACCTTTATCGTGCAGACCCTATTTAGCAAAATAATTTAATCATATACTCCAGAAGATACTGCAGTACTTTTGCAGATTGTCCCAATGTGCTTCAAACACCTACAGTTGCCCCTGAGTGTGTAAAAAGTCTTTTTGAGAGGTGCACATTCTTCTTTTGGATATAGTAGTTTATTCTGGTATAGATAATTTTATAATATGTAAATGGTTTATTTTGTAAGAACAAACAAGGTAGATCAGTATCTTATATCAGTCACTCAGCAACATAGCTAAGAGACTCTTGTAAAAATTATACAGGGTAATTCGTTTAAAATGGTGCTAATTTTGCCCCAACCAATCAGATCTTATTTAACATTTAAAAGCTAAGATCTGATTGGTTGGGGCAAAATTAGCACCATTTTAAACGATAAGAACTTTTATTGAATCTCCCTTATAGTCTTTTCTTCTGATGTCACTGGAAAAATTGAGAGAGACATTGGGAGGATATCGTGGGAATGTTGGGAAAACAATTTGGGAATGCTGGAAGGTGATATCATAGTGTATGGGCACCTTTTAGTGTTTCAACAACTCAAATTTCTCTTGGAAGGAGCGGCAGACTGAGTCTTCTGGCTGAAAATTGCCTGTGTTTTGGTGCTTAATCAACAGTCATTGTATTTATGTATGTATATGTTTTTTTATATAGCGCCACTTGGGGACGCATCCCTGTGCAATATTAGAATACAAAAGTCGTACAAGGGGGACAATAAATAAATACATAAATATATAAATAATGATGTGCATTATGAAATATACAAGTGCTTGAAACATGTAATATGAGGAAAGGGGTCCCTGCCCCGTAGAGCTTACAATCTAATTAGATGAATAACATACAGATATAGATAATGGTAGAAGTGCTATAGTAATAATTGGTGCAGTCCTATGCTGTGCTCAGAGAGATAGGATGAGAGGTTAGATTTAAACTTGTTTATTGAGGTTTCTTGACAAAGAGAGAGGGGAATAAAATTTGGCTGATAGGAGTTTAAGGCAAGAGGAGGCAGTGTGAGTGGGGGATCTATATAAGAAATGGTTTAGTGATGAGCAGAGGGTACAGGCAGGGACATTTGGGGGCACAAGAGAAGAAATATAAGAAGAAGCCGCAGAGCGAAGGGATTTAAATATTAAAGGGCAGGTCCACCCCATTTTACAACTTGTTTCTGTAGTGTAAGGCTCCCTCCCCCGGGGGGAAAGAGGTAATGTAAGTACAGGTCGGGGTGTGTTGTGTGAAACAACTATGGGGTTTGGGGTTGGGAGCCCTACACTACAGAAAAGGGGTTTTGTGCTAGGGGGAGGGAGAGAGAAACGGGAGGGAGGGGGAGGAGGTCTGCACTGAGCATGACAAAATTCTCCCGGAGGAGAGACAGGAGGCAGAGTCATATATGGAATATAGTAAAACGAAGGTTGAAGAATCGCACACCTTGTATGTGAACAAACTTGTTTTATTGAACCATCAACATAACACGCACAACGTTTCGGGGGGTTCCTCCCCCTTCATCAGGTGAACATTCAAGGTGTGCGATTCTTCAACCTTCGTTTTACTATATTGGATATATTGACTCCTTGGGGTAGGGGTCGTAAGAATCAGCACCCTAATACTTTTGGATGTGCTTAGGACTCTTTGGACTTGTATTAGAGTCATATATGGACTCTGCGGTGCTCCTGGTGGGCAGTTTTTGGGACTTTGGGGGGGGATTACTGGAGAACCATTTGGAGCTGGGATGTAAGGTAAGGATTTTATTACCCTACACAGTGGGACCAGTAGTGGGTTAAATTGTAGTTTTGGGGGTGGACATGCCCTTTAAGAGAAAGATTTTGTAGGTAATGCATTGTTTAATGAGGAGCCAGGTAGATGTGCGGCAAAGAGGAGATGTAAAGAGTATGCCTACCCCCAAGCTAAAATTTGGTATTCCTCAGGAAATAGCCATAAACCTTGACCTCGCAAGGTTTATAGCTTTTAAAGACCTCCCAAAATGTACTTACCAGCCCTTGTTTTTTTCACCACGTTCTGCATGTCTTCCGTGCCTTTTCCGTGCACGGAAGACAAACAGAAGAGGCTCAACTGGCATCCGCTCTTGTGATTGGCTAAGGCATCATGCCTTACAGACGTCATTGTCAGAACTAGTGTATAACGGCACAGTCGCTAAATGTTCGTCAGGCAAAAATTTTAGCACAACGTGTGCACAAACCTTAAGATATTGATGGGGAAGGATTTCCAAAACAAAGGACTGTATCAGGTTCCACTTGTGGTCAGGAACCTGCACTGTGAACTGATGTGTGTTTATCTAGATCCCTAGGAATTCTAGAGTCTTTGTAAGTATGAGAATGGATTTCTGCATGTTTACTAAAAACCCAAACTGAGTGAGGGTAGATAATTTGAGCTCATATGTTGACCGAACACTGCAGATCTTCAAGGTAAATCAAGGACATTATTCATTTTTGTCTGAAATGTTGGCTGACAGGTTTAAACACCCTGGTTAACATGTAAGGAGCATTGGATCGGCCAAATGCCATAACATTTCACTGGTATATCAGACCTTTGCACTGAAATTGAAGGAGGCAATTTAGTCTAAAAAACGTTATAACCTAAAATTTCCTCGATGGAGAGTCTTTAAGTTTAGGATTTGCCTTATAGAGCCATCCTGTTTCTGCACTGGAAAAGCATGACTTATCCAACCCTTTTGTATTGGGTGTGAAGGCTCTATCTTGCTTTGCGACAAGGCCAGAGCTAGTACCTCTTCCAGGCCTGTGTGTTCAGCTAACCTGGGGATTTTGTGTTGATAAGGAAATTTTAACAGTGGAATGGATAGGCTATGTTTTATTATTCTTAAGACCCATCAGTCTGAACAAATGGCCTCCCATGCTGGGTAAACTGTAAATGAGCTGGGTAGAATGGGTACCTACCTGTAAATAGTTTCTGACTGCTTGTGTGGTGAAGGAGGCATTCTGGTCTGAGCCTTGTCCTCTGGCAAATCTCCCAGAGCTGCCCTTTTGATAGTCTCAGGACGTCCATTGGGCTTTGAAGTGGTGGCCCTCCTGGCAAAAGGGACTTTTTGAAAAGTTATTGAATTTTTATTTTTGAAATCAGCTAATTACTTTTTTGCCTTGTATCTGCCTTTGACCTCTTGTAGAAACTCTGCTCTGTACTTGTGGGACTTAAAGGCTAACTCAGCCATATGAGCGTGCCACCTGATGTTGGAGATATGGTTAAAGGTACACACGTGCGATTGCGGATGCTGACCCACGATGTGTACGAATGGCCATTTCAGATGATAATCTCCCCATGTATAGGCACTTTATTGGCCGAAATGGCAGCTCGATTGGTGATCCGCCCGGTGCATCTGTCAACAATCCCAGACCAAACGGCCATTCTGGTCGATAAAGTGCCAATATACACGGCATAAGGGCATGTCCACCCCTTTTTATAATTTAGTAGTGTAAGTCTCCCTCCCCCAACCCCAACTGCTATATTACTTTTTAAAGAAACTCCCCCGATCATTACCTTGATTCTCTCCTCTGACGTACTGTCCCGGCCCTCTGCTTGCATGAAACAGCATTTTGGAGCAGGGATGTAAGGTAAGGATTTTATTACACGACAGAGTGGGGCCAGTTCTAGTTTTGGGGGTGGACATGCCCTTTAAAGTTCTGCCTAATTAAAAGGGCCTTTAATAGAGCTGTCTTAGAAGGCAGAAGGGAGCAGACAGACTGATCTGCAACTATGTTCACTTCTTGTTCTACTTTGGACAGCATGAACAATAATGGACCAGTAGCGTCAGCTTTTTTTAAACTGGACATTGCAAAGTGTTTGGTCTATTTGTGAACCATGGGCTCTGAAGTCACAGCAAATGGAGAGCAAGGCTGGGTTCAGCTCAGGGGTTGCGAGGGCCTGCATATCGGGCACCCCTAAATAATTTCTTAGGACCAGGTAATCTTCCTTAATTAGCGTTGATCTAAAGGAAAGTTGGACAAAGGCAAAGGAAAACTAAGGGGCATATTTATAAAGGATTGTCTTTTTCGCCAAATAATTAGCGCAGCACATCGCAGCGAAAATAGCGCCATTTGGGGCTTCGTTTCGCCTTATTTCTAAAAAACCAAAAAAAACACTTCGCGGCTGAAAAAGGCGAACGGGCGTGATAAAGAGCGAAAAGTATCGCAGCGAAAACTTAACGCATCTAAGAAGACTGCATTGCTAAAACCATTCGAAACCAGAAAAGCCCACTAGAAAATGATGTCAAGTTCAAAATGGTCACCTCACATTTACCAAGAAGTCAGCCATGTCTTATTTAGTCAATCTTCTTAGAATTTCTCAATTGGAATACAATTTTCTTTTGCACTGCACATTTGCCCCTTCTAATGCGCGATCGCTTTTCCAAGGCATATTCCATTATAATGTGCGGTCGCCTTTCTAATGTGTGTTCGCCTTTCTAATGCGCAATCGCTTTTCCAAGGCATATTCCATTAAAATGCGCAGTCGCCTTTCTAATGTGCGTTCGCCCTTCTAATGCGCGTTCGCTTTTCCAAGGCATTATATTTTAATGCGCGATCACATTTCTAATGTCGCTTTTTCAAGGCATATTACATTCTAATACGCTATCGCCCTTCTAATGCGCGTTCGCTTTTTTAAGACATATTACCCATTAGAATGCCTCTGTCACTTTTACTTTCACTGTAATTTGTAACATTGTAGTGAGTAGAGACCCTGAACCAGCGCCTTCTACTTGGATACAATGTTACAAATGAAGTGAAGGTGAAGGAAGGAGGGGGGAGGATGAGCTCAGCTAATAGGAGAACAGTTCTAAAATGCCAGTTAAAAGCTGCTGCAGACTTATAACAGTGCCCCTGTGACTAGCACATGAGATCCCTATCCCTGCCCCTTTCTTCCTTCCACCCAACTCTCCAATTAGAACTCTCCAATTAGAGTGGGTAGAGGAGTGAACAATTCAATGGAGGAGGCATGGAAGCAGGTACATACAGTATATCATGTCAATGCTGCAGCTGGAATGGTTAAAGGTAATACTGTGCTGGCACTGAAGTGTTAATGGCATATTAGCCAGTGCGTGCACGTCTTGGTTATGTCTTTATTTGTGCATGCACAGTAGTGCTCCATTTCGATCAGACTTCTGTATTTTTTTTTGAAGACTGCAGTGCCAGCTACTGCTTCCACCAGATCATGGAGGACGCACACTTTGGGCAGGCATAGAGGTGCGTCACAAGCAAGTTTATATGCACTGAAACCTTGCATCCTGAAACAATACTGTATATGGAACAAGGGGCATTACTGCTGCAATTGATTGTGGACACCAATTTACTGTGTTCAACCAGAACCACAAGGACATTGCAACACAAAGGAGCCACAATGCAGCAAACAGAGAACCGATTACTATTAAAAGCAAGTAACAACAATGATACCAGCAATTTTTATGATTTAGGGGCATATTATAAAAGAGCAAAAGTAGCAAATGTTTTCGCATTCGCTTTTCGCATGGGTTTTCGCCAAAAAGACAGTTACGCTATTTAAAGGTAGCGTTAACGAATGGTGAAACCGTTTCCGCGAGCTATCACTAAAACCATTTTCGCCTTACATCGCAATGGTAATTTTAGCGAAAAGGGAGCGAAAAGGCATAACGCGATTTAAAAAGAGCGAAAGGTGTTTTTTGCGTTAAAAAGAGCGAAGATTAGCGCGACCCTGATGTGTGAAAGTCATTGTTTGAGGCGGAAACGGCCATTCTAATGGGTAATATGTCTTAAAAAAGCGAACGCAGCATTATAAGGTCTATAGCGTATTAGAATGATAATATGCCTTGAAAAAGCGACATTAGAAATGTGATCGCGCATTAAAAATAATGCCTTGGAAAAGCGAACGCGCATTAGAAGGGCGAACGCACATTAGAAAGGCGACTGCGCATTTTAATGGAATATGCCTGGAAAAGCGATTGCGCATTAGAAAGGCGAACACACATTAGAAAGGCGACCGCACACATTATAATGGAATATGCCTTGGAAAAGCGATCGGCCATTAGAAGGGGCAAATGTGCAGTGCAAAAGAAAATTGTATTCCAATTGAGAAATTCTAAGAAGATTGACTAAATAAGACATGGCTGACTTCTTGGTAAAGTGAGGTGCCATTTTGAACTGACATCATTTTCTAGTGGGCTTTTCTGGTTTCGAATGGTTTTAGCAATGCAGTCTTCTTAGATGCGTTAAGTTTTCGCTGCGATACTTTTCGCTCTTTATCACGCCCGTTCGCCTTTTTCAGCCGCGAAGTGTTTTTTTTGTTTTTTAGAAATAAGGCGAAACGAAGCCCCAAATGGCGCTATTTTCGCTGCGATGTGCTGCGCTAATTATTTGGCGAAAAAGACAATCCTTTAAAATATGCCCCTTAGTTTTCCTTTGCCTTTGTCCAACTTTCCTTTAGATCAACGCTAATTAAGGAAGATTACCTGGTCCTAAGAAATTATTTAGGGGTGCCCGATATGCAGGCCCTCGCAACCCCTGAGCTGACCCAGCCTTGCTCTCCATTTGCTGTGACTTCAGAGCCCATGGTTCTACAAATAGACCAAACACTTTGCAATGTCAGTTAAAAAAAGCTGACGCTACTGCATTTGTTCCTTATTGTCTGCGTCCAAAGTAGAACAAGAAGTGAACATAGTTGCAGATCAGTCTGTCTGCTCCCTTCTGCCTTCTAAGACAGCTCTATTAAAGGCCCTTTTAATTAGGCAGAACTTTAAAGGGCATGTCCACCCCCAAAACTAGAACTGGCCCCACTCTGTCGTGTAATAAAATCCTTACCTTACATCCTGCTCCAAAATGTGTTTCATGCAAGCAGAGGGCCGGGACAGTACGTCAGAGGAGAGAATCAAGGATATGATCGGGGGAGTTTCTTTAAAAAGTATAAGCAGTTGGGGTTGGGGGAGGGAGAGAGACTTACACTACTAAATTATAAAAAGGGATGGACATGCCCTTATGCGTGTATATTGGCACTTTATCGACCAGAAGGCCGTTTGGTCTGGGATTGTGACAGATGCACGGGCGGGATCCACACAATCGAGCTGCCATTCGGCCAATAGGTTACATGGGGGAGATTATCATCTGAAATGGCCATTCGTACACATGTGGGTCAGCATCCGCAATCGCACGTGTGTACCTTTAACCATATCTCCAACATCAGTGGCACGTCATATGGCTGAGTTAGCCTTTAAGTCCCACAGTACGAGGCAGAGTTCTACAAGAGGTAAAGGCAGATACAAGGCAAAAAAGTAATTAGCTGATTTCAAAAATAAAAATCTAATAACTTTTCAAAAAGTCCCTTTTGCCAGGAGGGCCACCACTTCAAAGCCCAATGGACGTCCTGAGACTATCAAAAGGGCAGCTTGGGAGATTTGCCAGAGGACAAGGCTCAGACCAGATGCCTCTTCACACACAAAGCAGTCAGAAACTATTTAAGGTAGGTAACATTCACCAGACTCATTTACATTTACCCAGCATGGGAGGCCATTTGTTCAGACTGATGGGTCTAAGAAAATAAAACATAGCCTATCCATCCATGTTAAAATTCTTATCAACACAAAATCCCCAGGGAGCTGAACACACAGGCCTGGAAGAGGTACTAGCTTGGCTTGTCGCAAAGCAAGATAGAGCCTTCACACCCAATACAAAAGGGTGGATGATAAGTCATGCTTTTCCAGTGCAGAAACAGGATGGCTCTATAAGGCAAATCCTAAACAAAGACTCTCCATGAGGAAATTTTAGGTTATAACGTTTTTTAGACTAAATTGTCCTTCAATTTCAGTGCAAGGTTGATATACAGTGAAATGTTATGGCATTTGGCCGATCCAATGTTACATTTAACCAGGGTTGTTAAACCTGTCAGCCAACATTTAGACAAAAATGAAATGTCCTTGATTTAACTTGAAGATTGCAGGGTTCGGTCAACATATGAGCTCAAATTATCTACCCTCACTCAGTTTGGGTTTTTAGTAAACATGCAGAAATCCATTTCATACTTACAAAGACTCTAGAATTCCTAGGGATCTAGATAAACACACATCAGTTCACAGTGCAGGTTCCTGACCACAAGGGAACCTGATACAGTCCTTTGTTTTTCTAATGCGCGTTCGCTTTTTTAAGACATATTACCCATTAGAATGCATTTTCGCTCAAACAATGACTTTTCACCACCTTCAGGGTCGCGCTAATCTTTCGCTCTTTTTAACGCAAAAAACACCTTTCGCTCTTTTATAAATCGCGTTATGCCTTTTCGCTCCCTTTTCGCTAAAATTACCATTGCGATGTAAGGCGAAAATGGTTTTAGTGATAGCTCGCGGAAACGGTTTCACCATTCGTTAACGCTACCTTTATAAATAGCGTTAACTGTCTTTTTGGCGAAAACCCATGCGAAAAGCGAATGCGAAAACATTTTGCTACTTTTCGCTCTTTTATAAATATGCCCCTAAATCATAAAAAAAGGTTGCTGGTATCATTGTTGTTACTTGCTTTTAATAGTAATCGGTTCTCTGTTTGCTGCATTGTGGCTCCTTTTGTTTGCAATGTCCTGATGTTCTGGTTGAACACAGTAAATTGGTGTCCACAATCAATTGCAGCAGTAATGCCCCTTGTTCCATATACAGTATCTGTTTCATGGATGCAAGCGTTTCAGTGCATATAAACTTGCTTGTGACGCACCTCTATGCCTGCCCAAAGTGTGCGTCCTCCATGATCTGGTGGAAGCAGTAGCTGGCACTGCAGTCTTCAAAAAAAAATACAGAAGTCTGATCGAAATGGAGCACTACTGTGCATGCACAAATAAAGACATAACCAAGACGTGCACGCACTGGCATAATATTGCCATTAACACTTTCAGTGCCAGCACAGTATTACCTTTAACCATTCCAGCTGCCAGCATTGACATGATATACTGTATGTACCTGCTTTCCATGCCTCCTCCATTGAATTGTTCACTCCTCTACCACTCTAATTGGAGAGTTCTAATTGGAGAGTTGGGTGGAAGGAAGAAAGGGGCAGGGATAGGGATCTCATGGCTGCTAGTCACAGGGGTCACTGTTATAAAGTCTGCAGCAGCTTTTAACTGGCATTTTAGAACTGTTCTCCTATTAGCTGAGCTCATCCTCCCCCCTCCTTCCTTCACCTTCACTTCATTTGTAACATTGTATCCAAGTAGAAGGCGCTGTGTTCAGGGTCTCTACTCACTACAATGTTACAAATTACAGCTGAAAGTAAAAGCTGACAGAGATGCTAGGGAGAAGAATAGGCGCCCTGTTTTAACATAGGCACCCTTTGCCTAGGTGGCCTCAGGGCCGCATCTACCATGAGCCACAGTGTGTCATGTGACTTAGGCGGCATCCATGGGCCATAAAAAAAAGGTGACAGGCGGCATTCCTATATGGTTCTACGCTCTGTGTAGTGCTGCTGCTGCGCTCTCTGGCTGCCTCCCTTCCTTCCTACTGGAACCACCTGGCCAATCAGAAGCCTTCGACACATACACACCCCACCCGAGGAGCAGAACTGCAGTCTGGGAAGTTCAACAGCCTGCCGTGCCATCTCCTGGGTTTTTACTTTGGTGTGCATGCACAGTACAGAGTTGTGCAATCCCGAGCTGGCTGAGTTATGCACGCAGAGCCTGTCTGTCTGTCTGTGGTGGGGTCATCGAGCCCTCGAGAGTGTCACTGAGTCAGTAAGTGTAAAGAAAGGAAGTAACTGACGATGTAGTGTATAGATCTTCAAGATCATTCCTGGGGGGAGGGAGGGAGGTCATCCCTCCCCCAGGGATGATCATCTCTGTCACTAACAGTTTGAATTATATGGTATAATGGATTAATGGTGGTGGGGCTGGTCTGGGTCCTGGGGTTGGGTCTCTGTATATAGAGGTTATGGTTTGTCTGTGGTCATGAGGGCTGCTGGGAGATATTGGTGATGGCCCATTGCCAATATCTCCCAGCAGCCCCAATAACCACATACCCATCACTGATGGCTCTCTGTTGGGGGATAATGGATTAATGGTGGTGGTGGGGCTAGGCTTTTCTCATGGGTCTCTGGGAGATATTGGTGATGGTCTCTGTATATAGGGGTTAAGATATGTCTGTGGCCATGGGGGCTGCTGGGAGATAATGGTAATGGCCCATCACCATTATCTCCCAGCAGCCCTCATGACAACATACCCATCACTGATAGGTCTCTCTATAGGGAGGGGTTAGGGTATAATGTGGTCATGGGGCCTCTGGCTGGGAGATATTGGTGATGGGTCTCCGTATAGGGAGAGGTTAGGGTTATATAAATTATACCCCTCCCTCTACAGTGACCCAGCACCAATATCTCCCATGACTACATTATACCATATATATTTGTGATGGGTCTCTGTCTAGGGAGGGGTTAAGGTAAGTTAGGGCCCTGCTGAAAGAGTCTACCTTGACGTGGTGGCACGCTTACAAATCTTTTGGCTAAAATCTTTTATACTACAGAAAGTATGACATTTCTAATGTATTGTAACAGTTGAACCAACATGTATAGCACTATGCACTATGCACTATGGCTATAAAATAAGTTACGAAGAGTGATCATCAGGGAGCGGACCACTCCGGAATTAGGACTCAGGCTTGGTAGGTGTCATCACAAAACTTTTATTTCAATCATATGTGAACATCAATCAAAGCTGTAAAAGCATCACAAAGGTGCAAACAAACCAGTGGTCTGACGCGTTTCCCGGCATTCCTGCCGCTTTATCAGAGACCCATAGAGGGAGAGAATATCCCATGATTCCCACTCCCTTAAATATCCAAAATCCCCAATTAACCAATTAGTGACTAATTGGTAATATATCTGCAAGGTGATACATATAAACTTGTGTGTATCCAAACCCATACAAACCATGGTGTGCATCTCCCTGTAATTAATCAATAAAAGATCCCTCATATTGTGTATGTGTGTGCAATTGTATAATGATATTAATAATTATGTGTAACTCTATAGTGTTCCAGTAATATCTAAAAACATTATCTAAAAATATATAAAAAACATTATCTAAAAACATTAAGTATCGTGTGACCTTGTTGAGGTCTCATCTTTTGGGGGAAGTGACCTGCACGACAGGACGCGGCATGGTGTGGAATCAACACGGATACCACGGGTGAGCGCTCCTAACTTGGAATCTGGTATGTGTTTCTTTATAAAATAAGTTAACCTGGAAGGAGCAATATGGTAGTATAGTAGCAACACAAGCTGAAAGGGATATCTGTTTCTAGTAATTTACATTATTGTTAATTGACTGACTGAGGAACTGTTTAAATACCTAAGTGATAGGAAGCTCAAAATTGTAACATTTCAGCCACGCCCACCAACAAAGCCACACCCACTTAATGCGGCAACGCAGGGCACCCGGAAATGATCAATGGCGGCATTCAAAAGTTTGGCTCAGGCAGCAAAAACCCTAAGTGCCCCTGGGTGGCCTATGCCTATAAACGGCCCTGGGGAGGAGGAAACAACTGTGACAAGACTGTAGGAGGAGAGACTGAAAAATGGACACATCCAACTGAGGCACTACACATACAGCCCAAAAGATATTTTAAAAGCTACAATAAAGACAAAAACACTCACAATGCTTTCTTGGAACTTACGGGGTTATTCAATAAAAGTTCTTATTTTGGGGAAAATGTTGCTAAATTTTCCCCAACCAATCAGATCTTATTTAACATTTGAAAGCTAACATCTGATTGGTTGGGGCAAAATTAGCACCAATTTAAACTACAAGAACTTTTATTGAATCTCCCTGTTAGAACTTAACAATATTTTACCAAAAATGTTTAGCTCTCTTTTAAACACTTGGGGTGAAGCAAAAATATCCCAGCTTTGAGAAAATAGTTTATAGGGCCGTGCGTAACCCCACACAAGTCAGTGGAAGTAGGCAACTGGGATACATTTTCAGAATCCCAATCCAACATGGAATGGGATTTAGATGTGTTAAACCACATAGTTTTGTGTAAGGCAAACGCCTCTCTCCTTTTATTATGCCTGCTCAAACGAGCCTCAAGGAGAACAGCTGAAAAATTACTTGGCATAAACCCCCATGTATTACTTTATAAAGGCATGTTTTGCCTGAGCTGTGGCCCTCAACAGGGCTATTGTATGCTCCGAGGCACTGCCAGAGCTAGAGGGTAGTTTATGTGAAGAAAGTTTACTCAACTTCTTGAACACAGGCTCCTCATCTGAAGAGGAAGAAAAGGTGTCTCTTATGACCTTTTTCAGAGGTATCTTGTGTGGGGAGTAGTGTCTAGCTGGCGATAACAAGTCACAACCTTTTCCAGCTACTCTGACACTGTTCCCCTCCATTGGTGCCATTTAAAAATCTGACTTAGTGTGAGAGCTCATGCGTGTGCCCCAGGCACAGGATTCCTGGAGGCGTGCAACTCCAAATTTCTTGTCAGCTGCAATTCAGGAGGCAGCCGCCAAGCCCACCAGCTGTTGCTGGTGGGACAAAGAAACTATGATGGGAGGTAGGAGTTAGTTTTCATACTGCACTGAAAAACATAGTTTGTTTTAAAAAGTTTTTTTTTTTTTTTTTAGTATAGTTGCCTTTTCGGTGGAGGGTTTTGGAGCTCTTTTAAAGGGGAACTAAAGTCTCCAGACAACATTGTCCCAATAGACAGAGCACATTTACAAACATACAGCAAGCTGTGTCTCACCTCTCCCTTTGCTGTGGCCATTGGGTGATTTATGAAAATAACCTGTGAGTACTAGAGGTCAGCTCTCACAATCCACCTAGCTCAGTAGAGTCAACAGATTTCAGTTTTTGGTTTTCAAGCACATGCAATGCTCCTGTCCTAACAATGATATAATCCTTTACTTACAAAAAGAAAAGTAATCTTTGCAGTGTATTTCAAAGATAGCATTGATGAACAGAATACATGCATTTCAGCAAAAATAAAAGTAAGCCTGGGGAATAGAACCTGCAACTTGTACTTGTACTCGGTCTTTCTAAAAGCAGAGCTCTTACCTCTAGGCTAAGGGAGACACTATATAAAACATTGTTACATGTAGAATATTGTACTAGGAACATAATGGATACAAAAAAATACTCATGACCTTCTGTATGTGTCTAAACCTGGCATCTGGGGTATTGAATTTGTGACCTTCTGAACTGTGTATTTTTTAAACCCGGTGCCTTACCCAATGCACCAACACTGAATAAGCAGTTAATCCAGGTACATTTGGAAGCTTTATCTTTCGCTAGGAAAAGAATAATAAAAGGGAATGGAATATGGAAGTCCCTGATAAGAATTTGCAAGCTGCTTGTTACCCTGCAGGTTATTTTTCAGCAACTCACACTGACTGGTAAATAAACTGCAGGGTATCAAGCAGCTTTCAAAGTCTTATCAGGGATTCCATATTGGTATGGAGACATCTGATTAGAAAACACTTTGTGCATAGAGACAGTGAATGCTGGGGTCAGGGGGCATGGTTCTTTGATTACTTCATTGGCTGTGGGTTGTACCCGCAACTACATGGAAGCCTTCTTATTTATAGAATCTATTTCTCACATATACTAAATGCAACGTACCAGAGAAGAATCTTACAACGAACAGGTGTTCTGGGGAGAAAAACTTTTACATTAGATTTTGAAAAAATTAAGTTCAGGTCTCTTTCAGGTTTCCCCTGGGCACTCCAGTTTCCCCCACAATCATAAAGACATACTGATAGGTTGTATGTGTCAAATAAATGTGCTTAGATTGTAAGCTCTTTGGGGCAGGGCCTAAAGTAAATGTATACATGTAATTGTAAAGTGCTATGGTAGATTTGGAATAGCCCTGGCTCTATATGTTTTACAAGGTAAAATTCCATCAGTTTTGAAACAAAAATTGATTAACGTGACATAAAGTAGTACATTTGCATGTCTGCACAATTACATACATTTCGTTTAATTCCTGTTTTCTTCAATTTGCTGGACAATGATGCAATACAATATTTTATATTATGAGGGTGTAAATTCCTTCTGTCCTTCTGTCCAAGAAGAATCTGCTGTGTTTTAGGATCCTTTTAGAGCAAAAATGTTATTTTGTATTCTTCCCATGGTATTCTGGGTAATTCATTCATTCTTCTAAAGGTTGTAATCCTCTTTACAAGACAAAAAAAATTCCACTATCACTGAACTCTTCCTGGAAATCTTGCTTCCTGGCACCCCATTTTATTTGCCTCTCGCATCCTTACTCTTTTTTATTACTGGAATGCACTTTGCACAGAACAGAAAGGGAAACTGTCTGTGCAGGGTTCCGGATCTCTAAAATTAAAACTTTTCTTTATTTTCCATATTCTGGGAAAGGATATCCCGCCTTATTTTCAGAATGTTATCTGGTTTTGGAATTTCTTTTACTGCCAGTTCTTGTTGCTTAATCTTTCCCCCCAGTGCTTGGCACGATTAGTATGTGCTCTTGCTATTTTCTCCACACGCACAGGTTGAGGGGAATTAATTTTAAAGGGCATCTATAGTGAAAAAAACTCATTGGCCCATTGCAAAGTTAAATTCATGTACTCTATGCTGACTTTATGCTAACTCTGTCAGTGACTTTGTTTTTCCATGGTGTCAGATCTCTCTGTCAGCACTCCCCCTTCCCCCTCCCCTCTGTTACCTCCTCCATGTCTCAACTCCCGCTAACCGACAAGCTTATCATGTGCAGTAGGAGTTAAAAGTTCAACATCCTGAAAAACACACCCACACACAGTGGCCAATAGAAATAGAAAGCTGTCCTGGAGACACCTGAGTTACTACTGCAATACGATCTTTCTCTTTGTGACCCATCATCAATCAGTGAAAGCTATCAAGAAGGGGGGTCAAGTGCAGCCTTATCTCTCTAGTGCAGGGAGGAAGGAGGGACTTGAGCAGGGAAGAGGATCACATCACAGATTTCATTGACAGTACAAGTAGGAGTAGAGGAATGCAATCATGTCTTATTCTAACTTGTGTATCTCAGGACAGAGAGGGAATCTGAAAAAAGTGAAGACACTCTGGGGGTTGGGGAGAATTATAGACCACATGGAAGGAAAGAGAAAAAAAGGTAATTTTCTCAGAATTGTTGAAAGGTGTATATATATATGTTGGTGCAGATCTCTGGGAGCTGTATCCCCAATTCTAAAGGAGCAGCACTCAATTTTTGCAATAATTTCTATATTTCATATAATCGATTATTCTCATTCATAATAGCAACTTTTCGGATCAATATTACCCTTCATCAGGCTTGAGAATAAGTCAAACAATTGGCCAACATGGCCCACACTATTTATAGGTAATAGACAGGATATGACATCATACATTGATCATAGTGGCCATTTTAACCCATTATATACACTAATGAACACATTCTGTGAATATTGCCCTGGACCAAGGATATTTCCTTAAATACATAGAGCAAATATAAAGAGAAAACATGGATAATAAATGCTATTACCAGCTCTGATACCACCAATTTGTACCAGATCACTGCTTTATAGAATGTAGCAGAGATAGATAGGAGCAGGCAGCACACGAGGTATATAAAACATATACATTTATTTCATCAGATTAAAAACAACATATCTTACAGCACATGGCTGACCACCATGTTAGTTGCAGAGAGGGCGGAGGACGGATGTCTGACGCGTTTCTTGACACAGTCACTTCATCAGAGAAGATGAAGAGATTTATGGAATGATTATGGGTAGCATGGCACACATTGGGCTACTCAGGCGGTGTGGCACAAAGCATATGGTGCACTTACTTTCTTTAAACAATATAAACCAGTTTTAATTACATTTAACAGTGAGTATTGCAATGATTTAATAACAAAACATAAACAGTTTCCCAACATAATATGTGCAGTAATGGAGTAGTCCCTGCCTATGGTGCACCACTTATTATTATTAATATTGACCAGGCCTGTATATTGTGTGTCCTTGTAAGTTGGTGTACACATATCTGTTGCGTCAGTCTCCCTGATTTTAATGGCAGATCCTTGACTCCCTGAAATAATATACAATCTCCCTGAAATGTGTTGTTTAAAATTAGAGTGAGGGAGTACAATGATGTCAGAGTCTTTTAGCAGTTAACAAGTGACAAAAACACTTAATAGTGACATGACTTGTTGTATGCATGTGTGTCTGACTGTTTTCATAAGTGTGTGTCTGTTGAGATGCATGTGTTTGTATGCAAGAGTGTCTGACTGTATACATGTGTGTGTCTGTATGCATGGATTATGCGTTAATCTTGGGTTGAGGCTTTAGGTGGTGGGTATCCTCCCTGAAATGTGTGGGTACCCTCCCTGAAATGAGTTTTGGCAGGGTGGGGTGTCTGCACTTCTGTCTACTTTCAATTTCTCTCCTCCTAGCCATAGAGAGCAGGGATGTCTTGTCTTTTATTACTCACTGACACCACCTGCAGGGTGGAAGTGGTATATAAGGAGCCTTGGTGTATATGTCCATTACAATACCCATCACATCCTGTGTAGCAGACAGAAACTTTTTTTGGATTACACTTCCTTTCAGTATTCACATGGAGCAGACACAGGGGTGTGGTTTAAGCTGCCATTTTGACCATACCATATTGGAATAGGAGTCACAGCTCTGTAAGTAAGTTTATGTATTTTGTATATTTTGTCTTGTACCTAATATAAATCAGTGCTATAATTTATATAGATTTATTGATATTCATTTAAATAGTAATATTAAGATAGTACACACATACATATACACCTTTCCTATATGCAATATACTATACCCCCCACCTCATTGGTAGCTCCTAAAAACTCAATTCAAGAGACACACTCCTGATGCAGTGGATGCCAGTGATCAAAGTGATACCAGCCAGGGATCCCAACATATAACAATAATTGAATTGGTATCCTGTTATTGTTGTAGAACACCATGTTATTGTACTTGGGCATCTTTATAAATATTATTTTTGGAGATTATTATTAGAGATTGTATTTGTATTACTGCAGTGAACTGAGCATTTTATTACAATTGCACAACATGCTTACCGATCAAACAGGATTTTCTGGTATGTCTGTTCATCCAATATGGACAAACTGGCACCCTACATCGGTGGCAGCAGGTCACAAAAATATCTAATTTTGTCATTATTTAGAATTTCCAAAGATGCATCTGTAGGGACTTACCTGACCCATTCTCTTGCCGCTCTGCACTGCTCCACCGGTGCTTCTTCCTGGTTGCGGCAGTCATTCAAGCGCTACTTGACGTCACGCCCAATTGCCTGACAGCCGCAACCAGGAAGTAGAGCAGCTGTCAGGGGAGAAAAGTGAGTCTTTTTAATTAACTTATCAAAGCAAGTAATAAATTGTTTTTATCAGCTGGTTCTGGGATTAATGACATATTAAGAATCAGACAAATGTATGTAAATTGTCTTTATATATATCACCACTTTATTACACAGTGATGTGCATTATTTTAATGAAGTAAAGCTTCGTACACACGTGCAATCGTGGGCCCGAAGTATCGATACGTGTATGGGTGCTTGGTTTGGCATCATAGATGATGTGACCAGTGGATATCTGACAGGGATAACTAACAAATAGATCAGATATCACAATATACAGGAACTGAAACATGGTGAAAGAGGTGTCTGTCCCAGAGAGCATGCAGTCTATTAATATTTTATGGAGCCTATGCAATTTATATTTTAAATAGCATGTTAATTATCTTGGTATTTATCAGTGTGTGAGCCACAGCCAGTTAATGTACTTTAGCCATGTCAGCAGGGCACTGATGAGAAGGGAAAATGATGATGTTCCTGTAACTTGGTAACTGTCAGATTGGCATCCTGCTGTCATTTCCAGTTGTTAAGGGAAATTAAAATGGCCTTAAGCTAAACAATTCCCACAGAGAAGAAAGCAATGTGAATCATTGCCAAAGGATGGACTTTCCTATTTGGAGTTTTTCAAATAAACAGTTTTATATAGTGGATAATGCACCCCCAACTGTAAATTATAAGAATATTAGAAGTCACCGAGGAGTTCCGTGACCATATAAAAGCACGAGGCCACAGGCCGAGTACCTTTTATACAGGGCACGGAACTCCAAGGTGACTTCTAATATCCCTTTAATTTACTGTTGGGGGTGCATTATTTATTATAACCTACCCCTTTGTAGCTTCTGGTTTCCTTCTCCTCCTGGTACTGTGAGATTATAAGGCTATAATCTTACAGTTCCTCCCATAGAAATCCACTACAAGGGTAGGTTATATATTTATTAAACATGCGATTTGTACAGCATGTGTACCGACAGATCACATTGGTATCTGTCAGCACACATGTTGTAGGAACCGCATACACATACCCGAACTATCCCCATACGTGGTATGCGGATCGGTCGGTCGCGTGGCCATACACGGTACAATCGTATTGGCTCCCTTACTAAAGTCAAGGGAGCCGATAACGACAGACGGAAAATTTCTATCTTTCTCGACCGACCGTAGTGGCGGTTGGATAAAGCTCATACACATGAATGATAATGGGTTAATCCCGTCGTGGAACAACAGTATTTATCCATTATCGTTCGTATGTGTACATACAAAAGTCAAATGTGATATTATAATTATATCTAAAAGAAGTATTTGCGTGTTAAAAAGTTTAATAATAGGTTATCTGTGGTCCAATTTTTTTAAGTTCGCTTTCCTGCAGGCAGCATCTCATGCAAAACTATTGTACTTGGGCTGGATACACACGAAGGGACATTTTGTTCCAACATTTTGTTCACTCCTAGCAATCTCTCAGCCGGGACAAATGTCTGTCGCATCAAAAGTTTCCGCAGCCAACAGTTCATGCGACCGATCTTGGTCAGCTGTGATTAATCAACAGGTCTGATCACTGGTCTGGGACGAATGGACGGACAAAACCAGCACAGATTTTTTGGCCCGACCAATACACGGACGTATCCGAAAAATCTGCCCATGTGTACCCAACCATAGATGTCTCCACCAAAGAATGATCTCCCTTTGCTTACACTACTTTAACATCCTAAACAACCACGGTATACCTGTAATTATATCTCTCCAACATACAACTCCTGAATAAGTACAATCAGACTGGCTGATTGTTAAAGGGCATGTCCACCCTTTTAGAAAAATATGTTGTAGGGCTTCCTACCCCAGCCCCAACCGCATTATTATTATGTTCAGAAACTCCCCTGATCTTTACTTACCTTCCCTCTATCCTCACCCATACTGCCCGGCCTTCTGCTTGCATGAAACTGTAAGCAGGAGCAGGACCGGCAGCCACGTCTTTGATTGGCTGAGAGGCAGCCAATCATGGACGCAGCTGCCGGTAGTTCAGAACGGCGGGGGAAAGAGGGAAGGTAACTAAAGTTTCTGGAGATAATAATGTGGTTGGGGCTGGGGGAGGAAGCCCTACAACATATCCATAGGGTTTTGTGCTAGGGGGAGGGAGACCAAAACTGGAAGTTAGAGGGGAGGGAGGGCTGCACTGAGCATGCGCAAATTCTCGCGAGGAGAGACAGGAGGCAGAGTCCTATATGGAATCTGCTAGGCTCCTGGTGGACAGTTTTGGACTTTGGGGGAACTTGAGGTGAACCATTTGGAGCTGGTATGTAAGGTAAGGATTTTTATGCACTACAGAGGGGGGCCAGTAGGGTGGGTGTAATTAGTTTTGGGGGTGGACATGCCTTTAATGAAGACTTATGGACACGACGACCTAAGGTCGTCCAATCATTTGTCCCAACCGACCGCTAGCAATTCCAACCAATTGGACCAGGACAAAAGACTATCGGTCGTGGCAAAAGTAGCCATGTCTGATAGTTTGCCGTGACCAAGCATACGGTCCATAGAGGACTGCATGATAGGTTGTGGTTTTCCGATCACGCCCAACACATCCAGCTGAAAAAAACACCCAAATTTCTGTGAAAATGTCAGTCAGTATGGCCGAATTATTGGATGGTGTGTACCCAACTTTACAATCTATGCACACAACGACTTATATTTATTCAACTGTACTCTCAGTGTTATAATATATAGAGCAGATATAGGTTATAAACTGATTTTCTTCATGTGTAATAATAAATAAATGTTTTTTTTAAATAATAAGTTAACTTAGGGGCATATTTATAAAAGAGCGAAAAGTAGCGAAATGTTTTCGATTCGCTTTGCATGGGTTTTCGCCAAAAAGACAGTTAACGCTATTTATAAAGTAGGTTAACGAATGGGAAACCGTTTCCGTGAGCTATCACTAAAACCCTTTTCGCCTTACTTCGCCATACATCGCACTGGTAATTTTAGCGAAAAGGGAGCGAAAAGGCATACGCGATTTATAAAAGAGCGAAAGGTGGTTTTTGCGTTAAAAAGAGCGAAAGATTAGCGCGACCCTGAAGGTGGTGAAAGTCATTGTTTGAGCGAAAAGGCATTCTAAGGGTAATATGCCTGAAAAGCGAACGCGCATTAGAGGCGATTGCGCATTAGAAGGGCGATTGCGCATTAGAGTGTAATATGCCTTGGAAAAGGCACATTAGAAAGGCGAACGCACATTAGAAAGGCGAATGCACATTGAAAGGCGAACGCACATTATAATGGAATATGCCTTGGAAAAGCGAACGCACATTAGAAAGGCGAACGCACATAGAAAGGCGACAAGCGATAAGAAGGCGAACGCACATTATAATGGATATGCTTGGAAAAGCGAACGCGCATTAGAAAGGCGAATGTGCAGTGCCAAAGAAAATTGTATTCCAATTGAGAAATTCTAAGAAGATTGACAAGACATGGCTGACTTCTTGGTAATGTGAGGTGGCCCTTTGAACTTGACATAATTTCTAGGGCTTTTCTGGTTTCGAATGGTTTTCGCATGCAGTCTTCTTAGATGCGTTCAGTTTTCGCTGCGATACTTTTCGCTCTTTATCGCACCCGTTCGCCTTTTTCAGCCGCGGAGTGTTTTTTCGCTTTTTTATAAATAAGGCGAAACAAGCCCCAAATGGCGCTATTTTCGTGCGATGTGCTGCGCTAATTATTTGGCGAAAAAGACAATCCTTTATAAATATGCCCCATAACATTCGGACAAGGCATTCAATACAAGTAAACCAAGGAAATCTGAGCATGTTTATGGCCAGCCTGGTACACACATGTAATTGCATGCTTGACTGGCAATGAACGAGCAGACAATGAGTGGCCATTGTGGGCAACAATAACATGTGTATGACTGTCTGGTCAGGCATCGTTGGTGGTCTTAATGGCAGAACAAGAAACGACTCCCGACCAAGGGTCCGCACACATACGATTAGTGTTCACTGCGCCTCATTCATCACAGGTTGAGTGCATTGATTGTATACGATTGTGTACAAGCCTTTACATTAAAATGTTTGTGTTAGACTGGATTTTGTTAACTTACCTAGGGGCATATTTATAAAGGTTTGTTAAACTTTTCGCCTCTGTTATCGCCGCCTTTTCGGCAAATTTGGACTTTTCGCTATTTATAAAGCAGTGATAACCAGTGGCGATAAGTCATTACCGCTACTTTTCGCTTTTCGTCATACACCGCTGCAGTAACCGCTCGAGCATATTTAGAAAATGTAAAAAAGTGTTTTATTGGTTCAGCCATTCAAATTCGCAAAGTCTGAGGTGGCGAAAACACATAAGTGGCCATTTATTAATACTGCCAATAGGTGTTTCTCAATAGTAATTGGTACCCAGGGGGATGTTAAACTATTTTCCAGCATTTACTGTAATACGATCTGAGATTCCGCTTTTTTAGGGGGGGTCCGATTTTCATCAAAGGCAAAAATTATGTAGAAATGTAGTACTTATAATGCTGAAAATGTGGCAAAAAAATTTAATTCAGCATAAATGATGGTAAATAGTAATACTCCCTGGTGGATTTTCAAAGTAGTATCAAATTGGTAAATACACACTGAACACCTATTTGTAATTTAAAAATAGCCTAAAACAGTGGGGTGGGGGGGGGGTGTAGCAAAAAATATTATAAAAAGTGATAACTCACCCAGGCAAATTTTCTATTTTATAAAGGGGAATTAAGTGCAAATACATATGCTTTTCAGAAAAAGAGCAGTATTTTTTCATCCCAATGACCTTAATCTGCCAATTCAGCATTTTTCTGTGTATAAATAAATGCAACCAAATACTGACTTCTGTTTGCAGGACCCCTAGTAGAGACCGTTATGGTTTGGCCCTTGACCCAGTGCCTGTATTGATTTAGTTGCTCAGTACAGATCTGAGCATCTTTGACCCATCCAACAGCCAATCGTAGATATTACTGTTAGGAACATTCCAAGGAAGTGGTGCATCCTGGGAAGAAGAAGGACGTTAGAATCTGAAATGGCAGCTCATAATGTCAACAGCAGGGAACAGCAAAGGGTATGAAATCAACTGATTTTCAAAATGGGAGAGATATGTAGAATAACTAAGAAGGCATTACACAAACTAACAATTTAAGGGCATGTCCACCCCCAAAACTATAATCCCCCAACTACTGGCCCCACCATGTAGTGTAGTTTAATCCTTACCCCACATCCCAGCTCCATAGGGTTCTCCTGTAAACCCCCCCCCCCAAAGTCCCAAAACTAACCACCAGGAGGATAGCAGGGCTCTGCCTGCTATCTTGCTCCGGTAGATATTGCCATGCGCACTGCAGCCCTTCTCCCCCCTCCCTCCCGTTCTACTATCCTCCCCCTAGCAGAAATCCTCCATAATGCTGCTCCCCCATGCCCCCAGACCCAACCGCATAATTTTTTTTTTCAAAAGTCCCCAAACTCTTATTCACTCTCCGCTTTCCTCCGCTGCACTGAATGACCGGAGCTGCGTCGTGATTGGGCCGCTCAGCCACACACAGACGCGACTGCCGGTCCCGCCCCTCTGCTTGCATTCTCGCAAGCCGAGGGCCGGCAGTGCGGCGGGGAGGAACGAGGGGAGGTAAATAAGAGTTTGGGGGGCTTTCTGAAAAAAATATTTATGCGGTTGGGGCTGGGAGACATGGGGGAGCAGCATATTAAAAATCCATTTTAGGGGTGGACATACCCTTTAACAAATATTGATAATTTCCACTGAACTGTCCCTTTAATAGGACTAATTTTTTAGTATTGCTTATTTTCAGCAAACTGCAGTTAATTATCAAACCAGTTACGTTAATATGGGAACATCCCATAGTGCTGTGTAAGAAATAGTCATGTTAATGAAACATTCCAGTAAGTAATTTGGCGAAAATTCAGGCAAAACTGCAAAAAATGCAGCAAAAGGCAAAATTTCACCTATTTAAAATAGCTTTAAATTAAAAAAACAACAAAAATATCTCTGAAATTTCTAATTCTCTGGTCTGGTAACGGCCGATTCTACAGAGCAATTTCTCTTTTCGGCGCGATACCAGACTTAAAACATTGAATAAAGAGAAATTACCATCACACATCGGCACATTACTTTTCCGCAATCGTTTATAAATATGCACCCCTAGTCCCTACTCATTAACCCTACATAGCAGTTGATCCATTGATTTCAGTGTATCCAAAATACCCATTTCCTTTGAGGCTATAAAAGCTGTTCCTCACTGTATAATGTATATGAGCCTTTAAATACGGTAAGTAAAATATTTTATTATTTTAAGCCAAAAGGAACACATTGACTGTCTTATAAACCGCATAAACCAATGGGCTCTGCAATGTGAGGAAAGTCTTATCTCATCTTTCTAGAAATTAGTTCAGGAAAATAAGATTTCTCAATAAAACATTCTCCAAATGAGGCACATGATGTGGCAAGAGCCTTGGCTGGTAATAACATGTAAATTATAAAGTAACAGAAAAAACTCAAAGCACACTGTGTTTGCACATAGACATTTAAATGTTTAGATTAAATAAGGAAATTGGAAGTAACTCCCCTAATAAGGGAGTGCAAAGCTCTTGATAGATTTCACCTGGAGGCATTGACTGTTACTGATATTTGCATGCAGCTGATTCACAATTTCACACAATTTACATGCAACACTTTTTGAGGCTTTTTCCTCTGCCCATGGAAGGCAAAATAAAATAAAAACCATGCTACAACAGGAATATAGAATTGCAGTATGTTTCCTGTTTGTTTCATGTTTTGGACAAAACCAGAAGTTGATGTGAATGTTGTTCCCAATGTTTAAGTTTCAGATCTAAATAAAGTATAAGGGTGAGGCCACACTGCAACGCACAGGAATCGCGCACAAAATCGCGAGCGTTATCGCACGCGATTGTGTGCGCGGTTCGCGTTTTGCGCATGCGTTTTCGCCTTTTCGCGTTATGGACACGCATGCGTTAACGCACCAAAAATGGTGAACGCATGCGTTACCAAAACGCGAACGGACGCGCAATCGCATGCGCATTGGAAATCGCGGGAATTTTCACGTTCCCGCGATTTCCATTTTAGCGAAAATCGCGGGCGCAAACGCGCTAGTGTGGCCTAGCCCTAAGTCCAAAGTGCACTTCCAGTCTTGACAAAATTGTGTTTAATGTGATGTTTTTGGTGTAAACAACACCTTCTTCAGACAAAACAAGAATGACCTTCTTGCTTCTAAGTTTCAGATCTGTCCTTCATGTTTGTTGAAACATGAAAATCATCCACATCCCATAGATCATTATGGCCAGAAGGATTTACACAGACCAATGAAATCACGTAATCTGTTCCCATGCAGACACTTTTCTGTGCTTGCATGCATAGGTGCAGGTGCAGATAGAAGTTTGTTAGGGCTAGGCCACACTAGCGTGTTTTTCGCGCGATTGCGCTCGCGATTTTCGCTAAAATGGGAATCGCGAGAACGCAAAAATTCCTGCGATTTCCGATGTGCATGCAATTGCGCGTCCGTTCGCGTTTGGTAACGCATGCGTTCACCATTTTTGGCAAAATGTCGAAAACGCTCGTGATTTTGTGCGCGATTCTTGTGCGTTGCAGTGTGGCCTCTCCCTTACTTTGTTCTATGGGAGATTGTTACTTTGCTGGCTCTGACCTCTGCCAGTAACCGAAGTCAGAAGTTTAACCCCTGCCTTTCCAGTCACTTCACTGCTTTCCTTGTATCATGGTATTTCTGTAAATTTACTTGCCACTCTCCTGCTTCTTCAATGTGGAGAGGCTTGCATTTAGTTCTCTTAAATATAGAAATTGTTCTTCTGTACAGCACCATACATAGAAAAAAACCCAGCTTTATGAATTGCACAATTCATTGCAAAATATCATCTTAAATTGCAGACCAAAGTGCAAATAAACTGCTAGTAGTGTGCAAGGGAATTGATTGGTAAAATGACCCTGGGCTGTCATTGTGGCGTGCAGGAGATAGAAGTGTATTAGGCCTGATTAAATTCTCACTTGCTTAAGGCCCAGCGCCTCATTACATTAAGGGCCTGTGGGGGGCCCAGTCATTTAACTAATATGGGGCACTAATATCTGTGTGCGTTTCATTACGTGGTTTTTCCAGAGAATGAGACCTGATTGTGGGGACAAATTCTGATTAAGGCTAGCCAAACACCATACGACAGGGTCGCAGTGGTGCATTGAATCGCTGTTTCGCAATAGTGGCCGCGACTGACTGTGTGGTCCATAGAGGACCACACGTTTGGACGTGGTTTTCCACCATGTCTGATCGTCCGATCCAGACATACGGTCAGTTAAATAAGGACGAAAATCTCTGTGATCATTTGGCTTGATCGACCGATACACTGAACTATCGGACCAATATATTGCATCGTGTGTACCAGCCTTTAAAGGGGAATGTTGGAGGGTATGTATTTAAGGTTGATGTTGTAATTAACATTAAATTGAGAGAGTGTACATTCAAATGAAGACACTTTTGAAACTGACCAAAAACCCCAAAATATACCACACCAATGTTTTGAAGAAATAAATAACATAAATTTTTTATATATAAAATATATATAAGGCGGTTTAGGCATATTGTCGGCGGCGTCGCCAGGATTCGCTCACAATATGGCCAAAACACGTTGATTGTATTCAAGGCAAATAACCAATTTGTTTGTTTGTAGAAATCCACGTGTGCTCTGACTTCACTGCCTTGTTATTTTCCCTAGTGGAGGCACCATGGGAAATTCAGAGCTACTGAGAAAGTCTATAGCTGAAAAATGAGACCCCCAACTGTTTGCTTCAAAAACTTCAGATGATTATATTGTTATTAAGAAACTACAGATATATCTATAGGTCAGTAAATTCAGTGTAATGTGTTAAGTGCAGCATTTCTAGTCTTCAAGCCTAAAGCTTATTTTTCCACTGTACTCCTTTAACTGCAATTATCATTTGTAAAGCAGATAATGTCCAATTTGTGTGGGACAGATAGAGACAGACTGATAGGCTGGGTACACACCAGAAGATATTTTCGGCTGACCGACCGATTCACGCACCTTCGGTCAGCCAGGTGAAAATATCTCCTGGTATGGGGCAGCTGGCCAGCCACAACCGACCTCAATCGGACAAATGGACGATCAGACATGTCAGAATATCCTGATCGATCGGTTGATCGTTCGCACATTCGGCCGTGGCGCGACCGATGGACATTTGTCCCGGCCGAGCGCGCGATTGGGACAAATAGTTATTCCTTGTGTACCCAGCCTTATATCTGTCTCTATCTAGCTATGTTTGTCTGTCTATCTATCTGTCTATCTATTTATCGCACTTGCGCATGTGGGTAGAAGACAGAGTCCGTCGGGATCTGTCAGACTATGCACCAGGGGAGCAAGGTAAACCAAGGTACACACATAATGGATCCGACGGTATCGGGGCTTTATCGTTACTGTGTGTACCCAGCTTAAGTGATAAAATGCCCATGGTATGTAATGTCCATGGCTACTATTATGTAATGAAATGCCCATAGCTACCAGTATATGATGAAGTGCCCATGGCTACCAGTTTTGATAAAATTCCCATGTCTACCAGTATGTAATAAAATGCCCATGGCTACCAGTATGTAATGAAATGCCCACAGCTACCAGTATGTGATGAAATGCCCATGGCTACCAGTTTGATAAAATTCCCATGGCTACCAGTATGTAACAAAATGCCCATGGCTACCAGTATGTGATAAAATTCCCATGGCTACCAGTATGTGATAAAACGCACATGTCTACTAGTATGTGAAAAAATTCCCATGGCTACCAGTATGTAATAAAATGCCCATAGCTACCAGTATGTGATGTAATTCCCATGACTACCAGTATGTGATAAAAATTTCCATGGCTACCAATATGTAATGAAATGCCCATGGCTACCAGAATGTGATAAAATTCCCATGGCTACCATTTATGTAATGAAATGCCCATGGCTACAAGTATGTGATAAAATTGCCATGGCTACCAGTATGTGATGAAATGCCCATGGCTACAAGTATATAATGAAATTGCCATTTGGCTACCAGTATATAATGAAATTGCCAGTGTGCTACCAGTATGTAATGAAAATGCCAATTTGCTAGCAGTATATATTGAAATTGACAGTTTTCTACCCGTATATACTGAAATTTCCAGTTTGTTACCAATATATACTGAAATTAACAGTTTGCTATTAGTATTATGGAATACCTAATTTGTGTGGCTAAATTGGACGAGGGAAGGGTACCCCATATCTTCTCAGACCCTAGAGATGCCCCTGACAGAAACTGTATATTTCTCCTTTAAGAAGGCAACAAACACAGGGATAATATAGTCCCTTTAATATTTGCAAAGATAAAAACTTGCCCTGTGTCTTTTAATGAAATTGTACTGGTTTTGTCTGTCCTATTTCATCATCAACCTCTCTACACAATAAAAATACTTCTAACAATTATTGTACAACTATATGGAAGCATGTATATGACTTCCTTTGTAAATGGAGGTATGTATCACTGGAATTCTATTGCTGGGGCTGTGTCTAGGGTCTAAGAAGTTCGGGGGCACTTGCGGGCACTCTACATACTCAACTTTTTGGGCCATGCCCCTTCCCCGTTCCAAATAATCCACGTCTACTAGATATAGAGAGAGACAGCCATAGAGACACAAACAGACAGGCAGACAAACATAGACAAACCGAGAGATAGAATAAATAGCCATATAGTGATAAATAGAAAGACAGAAATAGGCAGACAGAGATAGAGATAAGAGGTAAACAGAGACACACAAATTAATGACAAAGAGGCACAGTAAACTGAGAATTTCATTATCTACTGGTAGCAAACTGGGAATTTTCTTACACTAGAGAAAAGGAGAAAAGGCGCTTGCGTGGGGATATGATTACTGTGTATAAATACATTAATGGGCCATACAATAAACTATCTGGTGCATTGTTCACCAATAGAGCATGTCATAGGACACGCGGACATCCCTTAAGACTTGAAGAAAAGAAATTTAGTCTTCAAGTTTGAAAATGGTTTTTCAATGTGAGAACGGTAAAGCTAAGGAACTGTCTTCCATTGGACGTGGTGATGGCAGGTTCATTGGATAGTTTTAAAAAAGCTGAATGAGTTTCATGAAAACAAGGAGTATTGCAGGTTACTGGTATTGATACATAAAGTAGAGTTGATCCAGGGATATTTCCGATTACCACTTGGAGTCAGGAAGGATTTTTTTCCCACACTTGGAGTCAGGAAGGATATATGTCAATGTTGAATTTGGGGGGGGGGATAACTTGAAAATGATTAGGTGGGAAATGTGGGTATTGCGGAGTAGGTTGGATTAGATGGATGTATGTCTTTAACCTTAAATACCATACTACATTATACTAAACTAATTTGCACTTTTATTGTTATCACCCTGACGGTTTGCACCATAGTACAGGTACACACACCTACTTATTCACTGGCACAACAAACCTACCCTTATATTTTCATGGCAACCATAAATAAACCATCAAAAAGTTAGTTTTATGGTCTAAAAAGCAAAAACACACCTCCTAATACTATAAGGATACAGGTACACACACCTACTGATAAAGGGCCACACCCAACCTACCTTATGTTTCCATGGCAACCATGCATAACCAATCAAAAAAGTAAGGGGGTATGTTTTTTCTATTTTAGACCATGAAACTAACACCACACAGACCCAGGTACATACGCACTCATCGATACACCACCACACCTAATACGCCCTTACATTTCAATGGTAACCATACTCACAATAATACAAATATATGTGTTTAATCAGAATAAAATATGAAATGTTCTCTTTCATCCATACCGTATCCAGATTATTGAGTTTTAAAACCTGCCACACAGTCATACACATTTCTTTCAAAAATGCAGCATTTCAAGCCAAATTCAAAGTTTAGTTAATTATTGCGCCAATAATATAAATTATTCTAATAGGTTATATTGAACTGTTCTGTGCACACTGACATTGACCACTATAGTAGCTCCCATACATACATCACAAAAAAAAAATCATAATAAATAAAATAATAGACAATTAATCTCTGATGTTTTGTTAACCTAAACAAGATCTTCAGAGCCTTTCAGTTTCAGGATCACTGGTATTTCATTTTCTGGAGCCTGGTAAACTTCACTGCTCCTTAGATGGACAATTCTTTCTTGCAGGTCTCTCATTTCTTATTCACTCCTAGGAACAGATTCTCCGGCTTTTCTAGATCATAGCTCCGCGACAGGCCATGGGATGTCATCATAATACTTACTGAACAGTGATTTTATAAATGCTATAAATAAACTTTGAGGTACCTGCGTAATAACACTATTAGAAAAGTGACCAAAGAAGCCATGAGCCACTCCACCGAGACGGCGTATCCATACGTCAATCCATACAAAATGTATTAAACTGGAAAATCCAATTGCAAATAAGAGAACTAAAATCCAGTCAATCAACCAGATGACCTTCCTTCTTGTCATTCTTTTCCCTTTTGGATTAGATCTTTCTCCAACATCGTCATCCTCAATCCTAATTCGGACTTCTGTGGATGAGATGAAGTTTCTCTGTCTGTGCTTCTGTCTTGTGCCTGAGAGGAGTCTGGTCTTTGCATTATGTAAATAATGTTTTAATCAATATCTCGGTAGCCAGTGATATTACTGAATACAAAACTGTAATCGATATGAATTTATCGATCACTTCCACGTCAATCCTTTTCAAATTATAATACATTAATCCTAGACAAAACCGCTCAACAGACTAATGAATGGAGGGCCAGTGTCTGACCTTGTTAAAGTGCGGTATATCAGGTGCGAAAGGAGTTAACAACACATTATCCAATACAAATCGTACGACCAGGATATTTGGATAAAGTTCCGTTTTTTCCAATCTCCTTTCCAGGTCATGGGGCCAAACTTTCCTTTTACAAAGTTACCTTTAACCAACTTCGACACATGAAATACCATACTTGTTTGGTCTGTAGGTCTTCAATTGAACTCGGCTCAGATACCACTTTGGGAGAATCCTTGTAGTTTTGAGCCAAATCTCAATGTATCGAATGTCTCCTAAGGCACAGTTGGTCTTCAGCAAAATTTGTCACATCCTCCGGTTTTGAAAAGGTTTTGCCCATTACAATGTAAACGTTGCCGATGACTTTACCGAAAATGTTCAAACAAACACTTCCTGTTGTACCAGATCCCCAACGGCTACCAGTGAAAAAGGTCGCTAAAACTAGGAACACACATCACAGATTTTTGAAAATGACATACAGGATCTGTGCCAGTATGTTTACAATTATATACGGAATAAGCATCCCAATTACTGCTAAGAGGGAAAAAATTTTTGCTGTGAAGACCATAGTAGCCTTGGTTAAATCAATGCGATTTGGCAGAAGAAATACTCTGGAGGAAAAGAACAAGTGACTGTTTTTGGAACTGGATTTTTCTCACCTGCACATTAACCATGTTTTTACATACACAATGTACTACTGTGCTAATAGTCCTTAGTGGTACAGTACCATGTAAATTCCATTTCATCCCGACTGTGAGTGTGAGTCTGGATCTTATCAGTGCCATGTGCCAAGCATATTACCAGTGACTGTGCCACCATGTTATCATGTGTCAAGCATATTACAAGTGTCTGTGCCAGTATGTTATCAGTGCCATGTGCCAAGCATATTACCAGAAAATTGTGGCAAAAAAATTTAATTCAGCATAAATGATGGTAAATAGTAATACTCCCTGGTGGATTTTCAAAGTAGTATCAAATTGGTAAATACACACTGAACACCTATCTTTGTAATTTAAAAATAGCCTAAAACATGTGGGGGTGGGGGGTGTAGCAAAAAATATTATAAAAAGTGTATAACTCACCCAGGCAAATTTTCTCTATTTTATTAAAGGGGAAGTTAAGTGCAAATACATATGCTTTTCAGAAAAAGAGCAGTATTTTTTCATCCCAATGACCTTAATCTGCCAATTCAGCATTTTCTCTGGTATAATAAATCAACCAAAAATACTGATTCCTGTTTGCAGGACCCCTAGTAGAGACCGTTATGGTTTGGCCCTTGACCCAGTGCCTGTATTGATTTAGTTGCTCAGTACAGATCTGAGCATCTTTGACCCATCCAACAGCCATCGTAGATATACTGTTAGGAACATTCCAAGGAAGGTGTGCATCCTGGGAAGAAGAGGACCGTTAGAATCTGAAATGGCAGCTCACTAATGTCAACAGCAGGGAACAGCAAAGGGTATGAAATCAACTGATTTTTCAAAATATGGGAGAGAATATGTAGAATAACTAAGAAGGCATTACACAAAACTAACAATTTAAAGGGCATGTCCACCCCCAAAACTATAATCCCCCCAACTACTGGCCCACCATGTAGTGTAGTTTATCCTTACCCCACATCCCAGCTCCATAGGGTTCTCTGTAAACCCCCCCCCCCCAAAGTCCCAAAATAACCACCAGGAGGATAGCAGGGCTCTGCCTGCTATCTTGCCTCCGGTAGAGATTTGCCATGCGCACTGCAGCCCTTCTCCCCCTCCCTCCCCCGTTCACTATCCCCCCCTCAGAAGAAATCCTCCATAATATGCTGCTCCCCCATGTCCCCCAGACCCAACCGTAATTTTTTTTTTCAAAAGCTCCCCAAACTCTTACTTACCTCTCCGCTTCCTCCGCTGCACTGAATGACCGGCAGCTGCGTCCGTGATTGGCTGCCGCTCAGCCAATCACAGATGTGACTGCCGGTCCCGCCCCTCTGCTTGCATTCTCGCAAGCAAGGGCCGGCAGTGCGGCGGAGGAACGAGGGGAGGTAAGTAAGAGTTTGGGGGGCTTTCTGAAAAAAATATTTATGCGTTGGGGCTGGGAGACATGGGGGAGCAGCATATTAAAATCCATTTTAGGGTGGACATACCCTTTAACAAATATTGATAATTTCCACTGAATGTCCCTTTAATAGGACTAAATTTTTAGTATTGCTTATTTTCAGCAAACTGCAGTTAATATCAAACCAGTTACGTTAATATGGGAAATCCCATAGTGCTGTGTAGAAAAATAGTCATGTTAATGAAACATTCCAGTAAGGAATTGGCGAAAATTCAGGCAAAACTGCAAAAAATGCAGCAAAGGCAAAATTTCACCTATTTAAATAGCTTTAAATTAAAAAAAACAACAAAAATATCTCTGAAATTTCTAATTCTCTGGTCTGGTAACGGCCGATTCTACAGAGCAATTTCTCTTTTCGGCGCGATACAGACTTAAAACATTGAAAAGGAAATTACCATCACACATCGGCACATTACTTTTCCGCAATCGTTTATAAATATGCACCCCTAGTCCCTACTCATTAACCCTACATAGCAGTTGATCCATTGATTTCAGTGTATCCAAATACCCATTTCCTTTGAGGCTATAAAAGCTGTTCCTCACTGTATATGTATATGAGCCTTAAATACGGTAAGTAAAATATTATTATTTTAAGCCAAAGGAAACATTGACTGTCTTATAAACCGCATAAACCAATGGGCTCTGCAATGTGAGGAAGTCTTATCTCATCTTTCTAGAAATTAGTTCAGGAAAATAGATTTCTCAATAAAACATTCTCCAAATGGGCACATGATGTGGCAAGAGCCTTGGCTGGTAATAACATGAATTATAAAGTAACAGAAAAAACTCAAAGCACACTGTGTTTGCACATAGACATTAAATGTTTAGATTAAATAAGGAAATTGGAAGTAACTCCCCTAATAAGGGAGTGCAAAGCTCTTGATAGATTTCACCTGGAGGCATTGACTGTTACTGATATTTGCATGCAGCTGATTCACAATTTCACACAATTTACATGAACATTTTGAGGCTTTTCCTCTGCCCATGGAAGGCAAAATAAAATAAAAACCATGCTACAACGGAAATATAGAATTGCAGTATGTTTCCGTTTGTTTCATGTTTTGGACAAAACCAGAAGTTGATGTGAATGTTGTTCCCAATGTTTAAGTTTCAGATCTAATAAAGTAAAGGGTGAGGCCACACTGCAACGCACAGGAATCGCGCGCAAAATCGCGAGCGTTATCGCACGCGATTGTGTGCGCGGTTCGCGTTTTGCGCATGCGTTTTCGCCTTTTCGCGTTATGGACACGATGCGTTAACGCACCAAAAATGGTGAACGCATGCGTTACCAAAACGCGAACGACGCGCAATCGCATGCGCATTGGAAATCGCGGGAATTTTCACGTTCCCGCAATTTCCATTTAGCGAAAATCGGGGCGCAAACGCGAGCGCCAAAGCGCGAAAAACGCGCTAGTGTGGCTAGCCCTAAGTCCAAAGTGCACTTCCAGTCTTGACAAAATTTTGTTTATGTGATGTTTTTTGGTGTAAACAACACCTTCTTCAGACAAAACAAGAATGACCTTCTTGCTTCTAAGTTTCAGATCTGTCCTTCATGTTTGTTGAAACATGAATCATCCACATCCCATAGATCATTATGGCCAGAAGGATTTACACAGACCAATGAAATCACGTAATCTGTTCCCATGCAGACACTTTTCTGTGCTGCATGCAAGGTGCAGGTGCAGATAGAAGTTTGTTAGGGCTAGGCCACACTAGCGTGTTTTCGCGCGATGTGCGCTCGCGATTTTCGCTAAAATGGGAATCGCGAGAACGCAAAAATTCCTGCGATTTCCGATGTGATGCAATTGCGCGTCCGTTCGCGTTTGGTAACGCATGCGTTCACCATTTTTGGCAAAATGTCGAAAACGCTCGTGAGTTTGGTGCGAGTTCTTGTGCGTTGCAGTGTGCTCTCCCTTACTTTGTTCTATGGGAGATTGTTACTTTGCTGGCTCTGACTCTGCCAGTAACCGAAGTCAGAAGTTTAACCCCTGCCTTTCCAGTCACTTCACTGCTTTTTACCAGCGATTCTCTGAAAATCTACCCGGCACTACAAGAGTTAAAGTTCAACATAGCTGTCTGTATTCCTATTAACAATGGCATCCTGTATAACATTCTAACAGGGCGATGCACCAATGGGCGCATCGCTCCTGATTTGGAGTTAAAGTTGGCTAACCGATGTTATATCGGTTAGCGTGACTTTAACTCCTTCCTTGCGGCGGCTGCGTGGCTACGCGAAAGTTAACAGCGCAGCTGCAGCAAGTGATGTTATAGCGAGATCGCATTTTATTGCGGCACTTCAATGCCAGCAATAGCTGGCGTTGAAAGTGCCGCAATAGAAAAGCGCCAAGTAGCGATGTTCCGAGCGCCGCTATCGGCATTAACATCGCCGGGCTGTTTGCACCGGTTGCCGATAGCGGCGCTCGGTGCATCGCCCAACACGTACATTAGAGTTCTTGATAACTCAATATTTAACCAGCCCAAAACATGGTAAGAGCTTTTGCATCTAGATATATTTGCCCGTTATTAGAGCCACCGTCAGGGGTCTTTCCTCTCTCGTAAATCAAGCAATTGTACGAGCCTTTAGGTGCTGTGCACATGTCTTTGATTGATAACAGTGTATTCTCCATTTCAATTTTTACAGCCAGATCTCTCTTCATTGACAGAAAAAATGGTTTGGACTGGAATTCTTCTACTCACGACCTGACCCGACCTGCATTTCTCTTTACCTGAACAGCAAACAATTTAAACTCACTGCGGATTACCCGACTTGCAAATTGGGTAACCCAAGGAGGAAAAAAAATCTGGCAACCCTGCGTGTACCTGACCCGTTTCAGGACTCTACCGCTTAGTACTGGACCTTGTTTAACTATGACATCCATGTAAATACTTCGGAGGCATTGGGAACGCTCATTTAGGCTGTGACAACAATACAATACGCAATATGCCATTTGTGCTGATATTTGCTCGATATTGCGTTATTGTGATTCACAAAAAATGGTAATCGCATGTGCTGTAAAAACAGCGCAGTTGGCAAAACGTGATTGTATTCACATGCGGCTATGGGTAAATCCTGACCAGGATTCACCTTTCTACAAGACTATAAACTAGCTATAAACGGACAATAAAAGTCAACCCCAAAATACACATTCCTGACGAATCTTCCTATACTGTATTTTTCATACTGGTTCCCCTATTAAATAATTGTATTGTGGGCAAAGAACAGCCAGGTACCAGAACTAAAAGAATACATTTTAATGGCATGTGTATTTAACCCCCATGAAATAAGTATGCCTACTAATGTAAAGCATGTAGTGTAAGTCCGGTTTCACCAAACCTAATTTAAAAATTTCACAGTCAGCCAGAACGTTCAGAATTTCAACTGGGTGGAAGTTGTGGAAATTCATCAAATTCAGTGTCAAAGACACAAACCGTTGTCTTCAATCGTGTTCAGTTTTAATTTTTTTAGTTCCACGCAATTTCAACACATTTCATGGAACCAGTGGCGGAATAAAACTCTCTCATCTCCTTCATCTCTGGAAGCAATATCAAAGCATGAAGTTTATATGCCACTTCGACCAAAAGTTTCTAACGTGTAACATGTGCCATTCTATCAGGTTTTATATTAGAGTGTAGACGATAAAGCCCAGTTCTGCCAGTGCAGTTTCTCTGTCAGTGCTGCTCTTCTGTCAGTCTCTCGCTGGATACTCATCACACAACTAACCAATTCTAGCTTTTTACCCTTTTAACAAAGCCTTTATATATGATACTATCCCCCAGATCCCTCGTACCACTCCCATATACTCTTGAACTTCCTTTCTTCCTCCATCCATAACTTAACATCCCTCAAGATGCTTAATTAAAAGCAACCATAAAACTTCAGGCAAACACATAATCTTTGATGCTTGGCCAGACATTGACCCAACCCTCTAAGACCTCTGTCAGAACTCTGCTAACAATTTATATAAACTTACCAAATCCCTTCACTTCTCCACCCTATATACCTCTAGATTGTAAGTTCACATGAACTGGGCCCTCTTTCCTTGTATCATGGTATTTCTGTAAATTTACTTGCCACTCTCCTGCTTTCTACATTAAAACTTCAATGTGGAGAGGCTTGCATTTAGTTCTCTTAAATATAGAAATTGTTCTTCTGTACAGCACCATACATAGAAAAAAACCCAGCTTTATGAATTGCACAATTCATTGCAAAATATCATCTTAAATTGCAGACCAAAGTGCAAATAAACTGCTAGTAGTGTGCAAGGGAATTGATTGGTAAAATGACCCTGGGCTGTCATTGTGGCGTGCAGGAGATAGAAGTGTATTAGGCCTGATTAAATTCTCACTTGCTTAAGGCCCAGCGCCTCATTACATTAAGGGCCTGTGGGGGGCCCAGTCATTTAACTAATATGGGCACTAATATCTGTGTGCGTTTCATTACGTGGTTTTTTCCAGAGAATGAGACCTGATTGTGGGGACAAATTCTGATTAAGGCTAGCCAAACACCATATGACAGGGTCGCAGTGGTGCATTGAATCGCTGTTTTGCAATAGTGGCCGCGACTGACTGTGTGGTCCATAGAGGACCACCGTTTGGACGTGGTTTTCCACCGTGTCTGATCGTCCGATCCGGACATACGGTCAGTTAAATACGGACGAAAATCTCTGCGATCATTTGGCCTGATCGACCGATACACTGAACTATCGGACCAATATATTGCATCGTGTGTACCAGCCTTTAAAGGGGAATGTTGGAGGGTATGTATTAAGGTGTTGTTTGTAATTAACATTAAATTGAGAGAGTGTACATTCAAATGAAGACACTTTTGAAACTGACCAAATCACCAAATATACCACACCAATGATTTGAAGAAATAAATAACATAAAAATTTTTATATATAAAATATATATAAGGCGTTTAGGCCATATTGTCGGCGGCCGTCGCCAGGATTCGCTCACAATATGGCCAAAACACGTTGATTGTATTCAAGGCAATAAACCAATTTGTTTGTTTGTAGAAATCCTACGTGTGCTCTGACTGCCTTGTTATTTTCCCTAGTGGAGGCACCATGGGAAATTCAGAGCTACTGAGAAAGTCTATAGCTGAAAAATGGAGACCCCCCAACTGTTTGACTTCAAAAACTTCAGATGATTATATTGTTATTAAGAAACTACAGATATATCTATAGGTCAGTAAATTCAGTGTAATGTGTTAAGTGCAGCATTTCTAGTCTTCAAGCCTAAAGCTTATTTTTCCACTGTACTCCTTTAACTGCAATTATCATTTGTAAAGCAGATAATGCCAATTTGTGGGACAGATAGAGACAGACTGATAGGCTGGGTACACACCAGAAGATATTTTCGGCTGACCGACCGATTCACGCACCTTCGTCAGCCAGGTGAAAAATATCTCCTGGTATGGGGCAGCTGGCCAGCCACAACCGACCTCAATCGGACAAATGGACGATCAGACATGTCAGATATCCTGATCGATCGGTTGATCGTTCGCCACATTCGGCCGTGGCGGACCGATGGACATTTGTCCGCCGCCGAGCGCGCGATTGGACAAATAGTTATTCCTTGTGTACCCACCTTATATCTGTCTCTATCTAGCTATGTTTGTCTGTCTATCTATCTGTCTATCTATTTATCGCACTTGCGCATGTGGGTAGAAGACAGAGTCCGTCGGGATCTGTCAGACTATGCACCAGGGGAGCAAGGTAAACCAAGGTACACACATAATGATCCGACGGTATCGGGGCTTTATCGTTACTGTGTGTACCCAGCTTAAGTGATAAAATTGCCCATGGTATGTAATTGCCATGGCTACTATATGTAATGAAATGCCCAAGCTACCAGTATATGATGAAGTGCCATGGCTACCAGTTTTGATAAAATTCCCATGTCTACCAGTATGTAATAAAATGCCCATGGCTACCAGTAGTAATGAAATGCCCACAGCTACCAGTATGTGATGAAATGCCCATGGCTACCAGTTTGATAAAATTCCCATGGCTACCAGTATGTAACAAAATGCCCATGGCTACCAGTATGTGATAAAATTCCCATGGCTACCAGTATGTGATAAAACGCACATGTCTACTAGTATGTGAAAAAATTCCCATGGCTACCAGTAGTAAATAATGCCATAGCTACCAGTATGTGATGAATTCCCATGACTACCAGTATGTGATAAAAAATTTCCATGGCTACCAATATGTAATGAATGCCCATGGCTACCAGAATGTGATAAAATTCCCATGGCTACCATTTATGTAATGAAATGCCCATGGCTACAAGTATGTGATAAAATTGCCATGGCTACCAGTATGTGATGAAATGCCCATGGCTACAAGTATATAATGAAATTGCCATTTGGCTACCAGTATATAATGAAATGTGCAGTGTGCTACCAGTATGTAATGAAAATGCCATTTGCTAGCAGTATATATTGAAATTGACAGTTTCTACCCGTATATACTGAAATTTCCAGTTTGTTACCAATATATACTGAAATTAACAGTTTGCTATTAGTATTATGGAATACCTAATTTGTGTGGCTAAATGTGAGGAGGGAAGGGTACCCCATATCTTCTCAGACCTAGAGATGCCCCTGACAGAAACTGTATATTCTCCTTTAAGAGGCAACAAACACAGGGATAATATAGTCCCTTAATTTTGCAAAGATAAAAACTTGCCCTGTGTCTTTTAATGAAATTGTACTGGTTTTGGCTGTCCTATTCATCATCAACCTCTTACAAATAAAATACTTCTAACAATTATTGTACAACTATATGGAAGCATGTATATGACTTCTTTGTAAATGGAGGTATGTATCAATGGAATTCTATTGCTGGGGCGTGTGCTAGGGTCTAAGAAGTTCGGGGCACTTGCGGGCACTCTACATACTCAACTTTTTGGGCCATGCCCTTCCCCGTTCCAAATAATCCACGTCTACTAGATATAGAGAGAGACAGCCATAGAGAACACAACAGACAGGCAGACAAACATAGACAAACCGAGAGATAGAATAAATAGCCATATAGTGATAAATAGAAAGACAGAAAATAGGCAGACAGAGATAGAGATAAGAGGTAAACAGAGACACACAAATAATGACACAGAGGCACAGTAAACTGAGATTTCATTATCAATGGTAGCAAACTGGGAATTTCTTAAGCTGGGTACACACGATTAGATATTTCGGTCCGATCGACCGATAGTTCAGTGTATCGGTCGATCGGACCGAAATTATCAAATCCGAATGTGCCCATGTCCGATCGACCGTTCGTCCGAATCGGACGAAAGGACGATCGGACAGGGTGGAAAACCTCGTCCGATCGTGCGGTCCTCTATGGACCGCACGATCGGTCGCGGTGGACTATCGGACCCGGTGCTTTTGCCGCGACCGACAGCCCTTCCTCCTGGCCGACCGTTCGAAAGTATCGAACGGTCGGTCAGGAGGAAAAATCGTTAGGTGTGTACCTAGCTTACACTAGAGAAAAGGAGAAAAGGCGCTTGCGTGGGGATATGATTACTGTGTATAAATACATTAACGGGCCATACAATAAACTATCTGGTGCATTGTTCACCAATAGAGATGTCATAGGACACGCGGACATCCCTTAAAGGCTATGTCCACCCTAAAATGTAAAAATTTATATGTTGTTCCCCCTCGTCCCCCAGCCCCAACCGCATAATTTTAATTTCAGAAAGCCCCCAAACTCTACTTACCTCCCCTCTTTCCTTCGCTGCGCTCCCGGCCCTCTGCTTGCGAGGAAGAAGCAAGCAGAGGGCGGGACCGGCAGCCGCGTCTGTGATTGGCTGAGCGGCAGCCAATACGGACGCGGCTGCCGCAGCTCACTCCGCGTAGGAAAGCGGAGAGGTAAGTAAAACATTGGGAGCTTTCTAAAAATAAAAAGTATGCGGTTGGGCTGGGGGACATGGGGGAGGCGTGTGTTAAGGGGTTAAACGCTAGGGGGAGGGATAGCGATAGGGGAAGGACAGGAGCGGGTGGGGAGGGAGAGGGGAGAGGGAGGGGGAGAAGAGCTGCAGTATGCATGGCGTGATCTCCGGGAGGCCAGGTAGCAGGCAGTGTCCTATATGGACCTGCTAGCCTCCTGGTGGTCAGTTTTTGGGCTTTGGGGGGGACTACAGGAGAACCCTATGGAGCTGGGATGTGAGGTAAGGATTAAACTACACTACATGATGGGGCCAGTGTTGGGGGGATTATAGTTTTGGGGGTGGACTGCCCTTTAAGACTTGAAGAAAAGAAATTTAGTCTTCAAGTTTGAAAATGGTTTTCAATGTGAGAACGGTAAAGCTAAGGAACTGTCTTCCATTGGACGTGGTGATGGCAG
The DNA here is from genome assembly GCA_019447015.1 of Hymenochirus boettgeri. Taxonomy (NCBI): domain Eukaryota; kingdom Metazoa; phylum Chordata; class Amphibia; order Anura; family Pipidae; genus Hymenochirus; species Hymenochirus boettgeri. Next base: position 261,139,165 of record CM033470.1, on the reverse strand, counting down.
GTTCATTGGATAGTTTAAAAAGCTGAATGAGTTTCATGAAAACAAGGAGTATTGCAGGTTACTGGTATTGATACATAAAGTAGAGTTGATCCGGGATATTTCCGATTACCACTTGGAGTCAGGAAGGATTTTTTTCCCACACTTGGAGTCAGGAAGGATATATGTCAATGTTGAATTTGGGGGGGGGGATAACTTGAAAATGATTAGGTGGGAAATGTGGGTATTGCGGAGTAGGTTGGATTAGATGGATGTATGTCTTTAACCTTAAAACCATACTACATTATACTAAACTAATTTGCACTTTTATGTTATCACCTGACGGTTTGCACCATAGACAGGTACACACACCTATTTCCACTGGCACAACAAAACCTACCCTTATATTTTCATGGCAAGCATAAATAAACACATCAAAAAGTTAGTTTTATGGTCTAAAAAGCAAAAACACACCTCCTAATACTATAAGGATACAGGTACACACACCTACTGATAAGCCACTCCACCGAGACGGCGTATCCATTCGTCAACCCATACAAAATATTAAACTTGAAAATCCAATTGCAAATAAGAGAACTAAAATCCAGTCAATCAACCAGATGATTCCTTCTTGTCATTCTTTTCCCTTTTGGATTAGTCTTTCTCCAACATCGTCATCCTCAATCCTAATTCGGACTCATGTGGATGAGATGAAGTTTCTCTGTCTGTGCTTCTGTCTTGTGCCTGAGAGGAGTTGGTCTTTGCATTAGTGTAAATAATGTTTTAATCAATATCTTGGTAGCCAGTGATATACTGAACCAAAACTCCTATTAAAATCGATCGGAATTATCAATCACTTCCACGTCATCCTTTTTCAAATTATAATACATTAATCCATAACAAAACCGCTCAACAGACAATGAAATGGAGGGCCAGTGTTGAGATCTTGTTAAAGTGCCTGGTATATCAGGTGCGAAGGGAGTAACATCACATTATCCCCTACAAATCGTAACGACGATATTTGGATAAAGTCCGTTTTTTCCAATCTCCTTTCAAGGTCCATGGGACCAAACTTTCCTTTTACAAAGTACCTTTAAACCAACTTCGACACATGAAATACCATACTTGTTGGTCTGTAGGTCTTCAATTTGAACTCGGCTCAGATACCACTTTGGAGAATCCTTGGTAGCTTTGAGCCAAATCTCAATGTATCGAATGTCTCCTAAGGCACAGTTTGTCTTCAGCAAAAATGTGTCCACACCTCCGGTTTGAAAAAGTTTTCGCCCATTACAATGTAAACGTTGCCGATGACTTACCGAAAATGTTCAAACAAAAACACTTCCGTTTGTACCAGATCCCCAACGGCTACCAGTGAAAAAGGGCGATAAAACAGGAACAACACATCACAGATTTTTGAAAATGACATACAGGATCTGTGCCAGTATGGTTACAATTATATACGGAATAAGCATCCCAATTACTGCTAAGAGGGAAAAAATTTTTGCTGTGAAGAACAAGTAGGCTTGGTTAAATCAATGCGATTTGGCAGAAGACTCTGAGGAAAAGAACAAGTGACTGTTTTTGGAACTGGATTTTTCTCACCTGCACATTAACCATGTTTTTACATACCAATGTACTACTGTGCTAATAGTCCTTAGTGGTACAGTACCATGTAAATTCCATTTCATCCCGACTGTGAGTGTGAGTCTGGATCATAAGAAGCGTTGCCATTTAGGATCCAGGAATGACTAAAGCCAACAGTTTTGAAACTTGCACCTGCAATCACTGCAATTAGTTCACTCTCTTGCACTTCAACAACAAGATATCTGAATATCTGCATCATCAACTTCATCATCATCTACAGGGATATCTACCGAGGCACGAAATAGATAAAGTCCATAATCTAGGGTATTTTTTGGTATAGTTAATGTTGCCTGATTGGAATGATTTGCGGTAAATCAAGGAAATCGTTTCAGTCTGGTGAGTCTGAAATGCTAAAGATCCTATACACTTTCCATTCTATAATTGTTGGTTTTGGCACCAAACATTTTACTGCCACAGTTGAATATAAGGTCAGTTGTTTGCCTTGTGGTGGTCATTACAGGATTCAAAGCTGGTTTATGATTTTAATGTTAGTACGTCACATGGGAACTTCTCAACCAGGATTGAGGTTTCCAATACCTTGAACATGACTTCCAAACTTCGCTTGTAAGGTAACAGGTTTTAAGCCATTTTTGAAAAGGTAACCTTGACTACAAAACCTTCATATTTGTTCACATCAAATGGAAAGGCAGTACCAGGAAGCAATTTGTGGGCGTCTGCGGCGGCATTTCCATAATTATTTATTAACGCTTTTACACCCGGTAAATTTTCTGATCAAATTCCCATTCACAAATAGCAGGTTATGTTGTTTTGGTATAAACCATACAATATAACTAATATTATTTGGTTCTGTGGGACCGCTATTGAAGATGTATAATTCTATATCCGTATCTTCTAGGTATTTAAGCAATGCATTCTTCTTTCTAAATACATGTGCACAACAAGGCTCCGTTTAGATGAATCCTCAGATTTGAAACTGAAAGGAAAGACAAGCTTTCCTGCTGCCAATAAATATTGTGCAACTGTAATGTGCATTGGTCTCTGTTGCATTGTAGTAAAGTCCGTGGTCCTGATTGAAGTATTAAGAGTCCGTTTAGTTTGGTTCATATTAAGTGACCGGAAAGAGGTGTCTTAGGTAGAAAGAAGTGCGTTACCTCTGGTAAAGCCCAATTGAAACTAACCCACTGCTGTTAAATAGGAATAGGATTCTGGAAACTGCTGTTCCAGGGTTTTGGATCACAGGGGGGCAAAAATTGGTTTTGTTGGCGTATTTACTAGAGACACTGTCCATTCTGCAAAGTTATTTTCATCCATTAGCTGAAAAGCCATTAATTTGTTACTTATGAGCATTAGAGTCCACGTCAATTCTAAGTTTGAAATCTGAGGAAGCTCTGTAGTAGCTGAAAGAACATGCAGTAAATCTTAACATGAAGAGAGATGGTAAGCTCTTATTTGGCCCGTTCTGCAACCTGAGGAGGCATCAAATGTGCCAACTTCAGAGTAGGTGGCATTGGCCAGGTAATTGTAATATCCAGAGCATTTGCTAAGGAATTCCGAATAGTAAATATCGTCCTGTGTTACTATGTAATCATTACTGGGAATTACAGTTTGATGCCCTACATGTCTGGAGAAAATGATATTTCCAATCAGGATTTCTCAGCTTGGCACACCAACAAACTGTACAACTGGAACGGTAAATAGGCCAAGGAGATAAAAGGAAAAATGTATGTCCTGCTCAGCCACTGTAATTGTAATGTTTTTATACTTACAGTTTGTCATCCAGCAATTAGATGATCGACACTCAACATTAATTACCGTTCCAACCTTTCCAGGTGCCCATAACTTTCCTTCCCAGCGGGTTATTTCGTAAGAACCAGATCCCATCCTGATACCAATTGCATAATGGAGGGATAGTAAATTTGTCTGTAGGGGATATTCCTGGAGATCTCTCATACGAAAGTTCTAGCCATTTCCCTGGCAAACAAGTAATTCTAAAAATGGTGTCATTGGGGGTGATAGTATTCCCAAATGACTTCAAACAACATACAGTGGTGGCAACTTAACAGTTACACCATAACATGAAATAATCAGCATTGACAAGCATGAAAAGAGAGATGCAAAACACATCCTCCTCTCACAGTTGTCCATGATTAAATAACAATTTTCTTCAAAATGACAGGTTAAATACACCTATCAATAGCATATCATTATGAGTCACAATGAAGCTACATAGCAAACATAAGAAGCCAAAGTTTGTTACCGAGGAGAAAGTTTGTGTTGCATCAGCATAGCATAGCTTAACAAATAACTAATGTATTAGCTGATTTATTGATGCGCTAGGATGAAAGGTGGTGCAAAGGCAAAAAGTGAATTTTCAAAATAATTCTTATTACCTAAGTGGCCTCTGGCCTTCATGCTATATGCAGGATAAAACTTCACAGTTGATACTTACAGAACCATATTTTAGTATTTTATTTGCATAGTAAAAGTCTAGTCCATGTTTGTAATGGAAAAATGATTATAAACTTAATTGTTCTACATACAGTCTAAAGGTTCGTACACGAGCGATCGCGGATGCTGATCTGCGATGCACGATGTGTATGAATGGATGTTTTGGCTGATAATCGGCCCGTGTAAGGGCACTTTATCGCCCTAAATGGTTGTTTGTTCGGGGATCGTTTCCTAGTTAAATTAGGCGGCAGCCTATTTGCACGCATGCACAGTACAGCACCTGGCAGCCACGACAGGAAGGTATTGACTGGATTCCCCGCCCCATTTAAAAATTTGCCCCAGGAGATTTCTCGCCTGTGCCACCATATTATTAGTGCCATGTGCATATTGCCAGTGTCTGTGCCACCTATCAGTGCCATGTGCCAAGCATATTACCAGAGACTTTGCCACCATGTTATCAATGCCATGTGCCAAGTATATTACCAGTGTTTGTGTCACCTATCAGTGCCATGTGCCAAGCATATTACCATTGACTTTGCCACCATGTTATCATGTGCCAAGCATATTAACCAGTGTCTTTGCCACATTTATCAGTGTCATGGGCCAAACATATTACCAGTGTCTTGCCACCCTGTTATCATGTGCCAAACATATTACCAGTGTCTTTGCCACCATGTTATCAGTACCATGTGCCAAACATTGTGTCTGTGGCTGTGCCACCATGTTATCAGTACCACGTGCCAAGCATATTACCAGTGTTTGTGTCACCTATCAGTGCCATGTGCCAAGATATTACCATTGACCTTGCTATCATGTTATCCGTGCCAAGCATATTACCAGTGTCTTTGCCACATGTTATCAGTGTCATGTGCCAACATTTACCAGTGTCTTTGCCACCATGTTATCATGTGCCAAACATATTACCAGTGTCTTTGCCACATGTATCAGTACCATGTGCAAACATTGTGTCTGTGGCTGGGCCACCATGTTATCAGTACCACGTGCCAAGCATATTACCAGTGTCTGTTCACCTATCAGTGCCATGTGCCAAGCATATTACCAGTGATTTGCCACCATGTTATCATTGTGTCAAGCATATTACAAGTGTCTGTGCCAGTATGTATCAGTGCCATGTGCCAAGCATATTACCAGCGACTTTTCACCATGTTATATGTTCAAGACATATTACAATGTCTGTGCCAGTATGTTATCAGTGCCATGTGCCAAGCATATTACCAGCGACTTTTCCACCATGTTATCATGTGTCAAGCATATTACAAGTGTCTCCAGGGATATTCCGATTACCACTTGGAGTCAGGAAGGATTTTTTTCCCACACTTGGAGTCAGGAAGGATATATGTCAATGTTGATTTGGGGGGGGGGATAACTTGAAAATGATTAGGTGGGAAATGTGGGTATTGCGGAGTAGGTGGATTAGATGGATGTATGTCTTTAACCTTAAATACATACTACATTATACTAAACTAATTGGCACTTTTATTGTTATCACCTGACGGTTTGCACCATAGTACAGGTACACACACCCTACTATTCACTGGCACACAAACCTACCCTTATATTTTCATGGCAAGCATAAATAAACCATCAAAAAGTTAGTTTTATGGTCTAAAAAGCAAAAACACACCTCCTAATACTATAAGGATACAGGTACACACACCTACTGATAGCCACTCCACCGAGACGCGTATCCATTCGTCAACCCTACAAAATTATTAAACTTGAAAATCCAATTGCAAATAAGAGAACTAAAATCCAGTCAATCAACCAGATGACCTTCCTTCTTGTCATTCTTTTCCCTTTTGGATTAGATCTTTCTCCAACATCGTCATCCTCAATCCTAATTCGGACTTCATGTGGATGAGATGAAGTTTCTCTGTCTGTGCTTCTGTCTTGTGCCTAGAGGAGTCTGGTCTTTGCATTATTGTAAATAATGTTTTAATCAATATCTTGGTAGCCAGTGATATTACTGAACCCAAACTCCTTTAAAATCGATCGGAATTTATCAATCACTTCCACGTCATCCTTTTTCAAATTATAATACATTAATCCATAACAAAACCGCTCAACAGACTAATAATGGAGGGCCAGTGTCTGAGACCTTGTTAAAGTGCCTGGTATATCAGGTGCGAAAGGAGTTAACAACACATTATCCACATACAAATCGTACGACCACGATATTTGGATAAAGTCCGTTTTTTCCAATCTCCTTTCAAGGTCCATGGGACCAAACTTTCCTTTTACAAAGTACCTTTAAACCAACTTCGCACATGAAATACCATACTTGTTTGGTCTGTAGGTTCTCAATTTGACTCGGCTCAGATACCACTTTGGAGAATCCTTGGTAGCTTTGAGCCAAATCTCAATGTATCGAATGTCTCCTAAGGCACAGTTTGTCTTCAGCAAAAATGTGTCACATCCTCCGGTTTGAAAAAGTTTTCGCCCATTACAATGTAAACGTTGCCGATGACTTTACCGAAATTGTTCAAACAAACACTTCCTGTTGTACCAGATCCCCAACGGCTACCAGTGAAAAAGGGCGATAAACTAGGAACACACATCACAGATTTTTGAAAATGACATACAGGATCTGTGCCAGTATGTTTACAATTATATACGGAATAAGCATCCCAATTACTGCTAAGAGGGAAAAAATTTTTGCTGTGAAGACCATAGTAGCCTTGGTTAAATCAATGCGATTTGGCAGAAGACTCTGGAGGAAAAGAACAAGTGACTGTTTTTGGAACTGGATTTTTCTCACCTGCACATTAACCATGTTTTTACATACACAATGTACTACTGTGCTAATAGTCCTTAGTGGTACAGTACCATGTATTCCATTTCATCCCGACTGTGAGTGAGTCTGGATCATAAGAAGCTTGCCATTTAGGATCCAGAATGACTAAAGCCAACAGTTTTGAAACTTGCACCTGCAATCACTGCAATTAGTTCACTCTCTTGCACTTCACAACTAATACTGAATATCTGTCATCATCAACTTCATCATCATCTACAGGGATATCTACCGAGGCACGAAATAGATAAAGTCCATAATCTAGGGTATTTTTTGGTATAGTTAATGTTGCCTGATTGGAATGATTTGCGGTAAATCAAGGAAATCGTTTCAGTCTGGTGAGGTCTTGAAATGCTAAGATCCTATACACTTTCCATTCTATAATTGTTGGTTTTGGCACCAAACATTTTACTGCCCAGTTGAATATAAGGTCAGTTGTTTGCCTTTGTGGTGGTCATTACAGGATTCAAAGCTGGTTTATTGATTTTTAATGTAGTACGTCACATGGGAACTTCTCAACCAGGATTGAGGTTTCCAATACCTTGCTAACATGACTTCCAAACTTCGCTTGTAAGGTAACAGGTTAGCCCCTTTTTGAAAAGTTAACCTTGACTACAAAACCTTCATATTTGTTCACATCAAATGGAAGGCAGACCAGGAAGCAATTTGTGGGCGTCTGCGGCGCTTTCATACAAATTATATTACGCTTTTACACCCGGTAAATTTCTGATCAAATTCCCATTCACAAAATAGCAGGTTATGTTTGTTTTGGTTAAAACCATACAATAAACTAATATTTTTGGTTTCTGTGGGACCGCTATTGAAGATGTATAATTCTATATCCGTATCTTCTAGGTATTTAAGCAATGCATTCTTCTTTCTAAATACATGTGCACAACAAGGCTCCGTTTAGATGAATCCTCAGATTTGAAACTGAAAAGGAAAGACAAGCTTTCTGCTGCCAATAAATATTGTGCACACTGTAATGTGCATTGGTCTCTGTCTGCATTGTAGTAAAGTCCGTGGTCCTGATTAGAGTATTAAGAGTCCGTTTAGTTTGGTTTCATATTAAGTGACCGAAAAAGGTTCTTATCGGTAGAAAGAATTGCGTTACCTCTGGTAAAGCCCAATCTGAAACTAACCCACTGCTGTTAAAAGGAATAGGATTCTGGAAACTGCTGTTCCAGGGTTTTGTAATGAAATGCCCACAGCTACCAGTATGTGATGAAATGCCCATGGCTACCAGTTTGATAAAATTCCCATGGCTACCAGTATGTAACAAAATGCCCATGGCTACCAGTAGTGATAAAATTCCCATGGCTACCAGTATGTGATAAAACGCAAATGTCTACTAGTATGTGAAAAAATTCCCATGGCTACCAGTATGTAATAAAATGCCCATAGCTACCAGTATGTGATGTAATTCCATGACTACCAGTATGTGATAAAAATTTCCATGGCTACCATATGTAATGAAATGCCCATGGCTACCAGAATGTGATAAAATCCCCTGGCTACCATTTATGTAATGAAATGCCCATGGCTACAAGTATGTGTAAAATTGCCATGGCTACCAGTATGTGATGAAATGCCCATGGCTACAAGTATATAATGAAATTGCCATTTGGCTACCAGTATATAATGAAATTGCCAGTGTGCTACCAGTATGTAATGAAAAGGCCAATTTGCTAGCAGTATATATTGAAATTGACAGTTTCTACGTATATACTGAAATTTCCAGTTTGTTACCAATATATACTGAAATTAACAGTTTGCTATTAGTATTATGGAATACCTAATTGTGTGGCTAAATGGACGAGGGAAGGGTACCCCATATCTTCTCAGCTAGAGATGCCCCTGACAGAAACTGTATATTTCTCCTTTAAGAAGGCAACAAACACAGGGATAATATAGTCCCTTTAATATTTGCAAAGATAAAAACTTGCCCCGTGTCTTTTAATGAAATTGTACTGGTTTTGTGTCCTATTCATCATCAAACTCTCTACACAATAAAATACTTCAACAATTATTGTACAACTATATGGAAGCATGTATATGACTTCCTTTGTAAATGGAGGTATGATCACTGGAATTCTATTGCTGGGGCTGTGTCTAGGGTCTAAGAAGTTGGGGGCACTTGGGGCACTCTACATACTCAACTTTTTGGGCCATGCCCCTCCCCGTTCCAAATAATCCACGTCTACTAGATATAGAGAGAGACAGCCATAGAGACACAAACAGACAGGCAGACAAACATAGACAAACCGAGAGATAGAATAAATAGCCATATAGTGATAAATAGAAAGACAGAAATAGGCAGAAAGAGATAGAGATAAGAGGTAAACAGAGACACAAAAATAATGACAAGAGGCACAGTAAAACTGAGAATTTCATTATCTAATGGTAGCAAACTGGGAATTTTCTTAAGCTGGGTACACACGATTAGATATTTCGGTCCGATCGACCGTATAGTTCAGTGTATCGCGTCGGACCGAAATTATCAAATCCGAATGTGCCCAGTGTCCGATCGACCGTTGTCCGAATCGGACGAAAGGACGATCGGACAGGGTGGAAAACCTCGTCCGATCGTGCGGTCCTCTATGGACGCACGATCGGTCGCGGTGACTATCGGACCCGGCTGCTTTTGCCGCGACCGACAGCCCTTCCTCCTGGCCACCGTTCGAAAGTATCGAACGGTCGGTCAGGAGGAAAAATCGTTAGGTGTGTACCTAGCTTTACACTAGAGAAAAGGAGAAAAGGCGCTTGCGTGGGGATATGATTACTGTGTAAAATACATTAACGGGCCATACAATAAACTATCTGGTGCATTGTTCACCAATAGAGCATGTCATAGGACACGCGGACATCCCTTAAGGTATGTACACCCTAAAATGTAAAAATTTATTATGTTGTTCCCCCTCGTCCCCCAGCCCCAACCGCATAATTTTTAATTTCAGAAAGCCCCCAAACTCTACTTACCTCCCCTCTTTCCTTCGCTGCGCTCCGGCCCTCTGCTTGCGAGGAAATGCAAGCAGGGGCGGGACCGGCAGCGCGTCTGTGATTGGCTGAGCGGCAGCAATCACGGACGCGGCTGCCGGCAGCTCACTTCCGCGTAGGAAAGCGGAGAGGTAAGTAAAACATTGGGAGCTTTCTAAAAATAAAAAGTATGCGGTTGGGGCTGGGGGACATGGGGGAAGGCTGTGTTAAAGGGGTTAAACGCTAGGGGGAGGGATAGCAGAACGGGAGGGAGAGGGAGGGAGAGGGAGGGAGAGGAGGGGGGAGAAGAGCTGCAGTGCATGGCAGTGATCTCCGGGAGGCCAGGTAGCAGGCAGTGTCCTATATGGACCGCTAGCCTCCTGGTGGTCAGTTTTTGGGACTTTGGGGGGGACTACAGGAGAAACTATGGAGCTGGGATGTGAGGTAAGGAATTAAACTACACACATGATGGGGCCAGTAGTTGGGGGATATTAGTTTTGGTGGGACATGCCCTTTAAGACTTGAAGAAAAGAAATTTAGTCTTCAAGTTTGAAAATGGGTTTTCAATGTGAGAACGGTAAAGCTAAGGAACTGTCTTCCATTGGACGTGGTGATGGCAGGTTCATTGGATAGTTTTAAAAAAGCTGAATGGTTTCATGAAAACAGGAGTATTGCAGGTTACTGTATGATACATAAAGTAGAGTTGATCCAGGGAATTTCCGATTACCACTGGAGTCAGGAAGGATTTTTTTCCCACACTTGGAGTCAGGAAGGATATATGGTCAATGTTGAATTTGGGGGGGGGGATAACTTGAAAATGATTAGGTGGGAAATGTGGGTATTGCGGAGTAGGTTGGATTAGAGGATGGATAGTCTTTAACCTTAAATACCATACTACATTATACTAAAATAATTTGCACTTTTATTGTTATACCCTGCGGTTTGCACCATAGTACAGGTACCACACCTACTTTTTCACTGGCACAACAAACCTACCTTATATTTTCATGGCAAGCATAAATAAACATCAAAAAGTTAGTTTTATGGTCTAAAAAGCAAAAAACACACCTCCTAATACTATAAGGATACAGGTACACACCACCTACTGATAAGCCACTCCACCGAGACGGCGTATCCATCGTCAACCCATACAAAAATTTATAACTTGAAAATCCAATTGCAAATAAGAGAACTAAAATCCAGTCAATCAACCAGATGACCTTCTTCTTGTCATTCTTTTCCCTTTTGGATTAGATCTTTCCCAACATCGTCACTCCTCATCCTAATTCGGACTTCATGTGGATGAGATGAAGTTTCTCTGTCTGTGCTTCTGTCTTGTGCCTGAGAGGAGTCTGGTCTTTGCATTAGTGTAAATAATGTTTTAATCAATATCTTGGTAGCCTAGTGATATTAATGAACCCAAAACTCCTATTAAAATCGATCGGAATTTACAATCATCCACGTCCCTTTTTCAAATTATAATACATTAATCCATAAACAAACCGCTCAACAGACTAATGAAATGGAGGGCCAGTGTCTGAGATCTTGTTAAAGTGCCTGGTTATATGTGCGAGGGAGTTAACATCACAATTATCCACATACAAATCGTACGACCACGATATTTGGATAAAGTCCGTTTTTCCAATCTCCTTTCAAGGTCCATGGGACCAAACTTTCCTTTTACAAAGTTACCTTTAAACCAACTTCGACACATGAAATACCATACTGTTGGTCTGTAGGTCTTCAATTGAACTCGGCTCAGATACCACTTTGGAGAATCCTTGTAGCTTTGAGCCAAATCTCAATGTATCGAATGTCTCCTAAGGCACAGTTTGTCTTCAGCAAAAATGTGTCACATCCTCCGGTTTGAAAAAGTTTTCGCCCATTACAATGTAAACGTTGCCGATGACTTTACCGAAAATGTTCAAACAACACTTCCTGTTGTACCAGATCCCCAACGGCTACCAGTGAAAAAGGGCGATAAAACTAGGAACACACATCACAGATTTTTGAAAATGACATACAGGATCTGTGCCAGTATGTTTACAATTATATACGGAATAAGCATCCCAATACTGCTAAGAGGGAAAAAATTTTTGCTGTGAAGACCATAGTAGCCTTGGTTAAATCAATGCGATTTGGCAGAAGACTCTGGAGGAAAAGAACAAGTGACTGTTTTTGGAACGGATTTTTTCAACTGCACATTAACCATGTTTTTACATACACTGTACTACTGTGCTAATAGTCCTTAGTGGTACAGTACCATGTAAATTCCATTTCATCCGACTGTGAGTGTGAGTTGGATCATAAGAAGCGTTGCCATTTAGGATCCAGGAATGACTAAAGCCAACGTTTTGAAACTTGCACCTGCAATCACTGCAATGTTCACTCTCTTGCACTTCAACAACTAAGTATCTGAATATCTGTCATCATCAACTTCATCATCATCTACAGGGATATCTACCGAGGCACGAAATAGATAAAGTCCATAATCTAGGGTATTTTTGGTATAGTTAATGTTGCCTGATTGGAATGATTTGCGGTAAATCAAGGAAATCGTTTCAGTCTGGTGAGTCTGAAATGCTAAAGATCCTATACACTTCCATTCTATAATTGTTGGTTTTGGCACCAAACATTTTACTGCCACAGTTGAATATAAGGTCAGTTGTTTGCCTTTGTGGTGGTCATTACAGGATTCAAAGCTGGTTTATGATTTTTAAGTTAGTACGTCACATGGGAACTTCTCAACCAGGATTGAGGTTTCCAATACCTTGCTAACATGACTTCCAAACTTCGCTTGTAAGGTAAACGGTTTTAAGCCACTTTTTGAAAAGTAACCTGACTACAAAACCTCATATTTGTTCAATCAAATGGAAAGGCAGTAACAGGAAGCAATTTGTGGGCGTCTGCGGCGGCATTTCCATAATTATAATTAAAGCTTTTACACCGGTAAATTTTGATCAAATTCCCATTCACAAAATAGCAGGTTATGTTGTTTGGTATAAACCATACAATAAACTAATTATTTGGTTCTGTGGGACCGCTATTGAAAGTATAATTCTATATCCGTATCTTCTAGGTATTTAAGCAATGCATCTTCTTTTCTAAATACATGTGCACAACAAGGCTCCGTTTAGATGAATCCTCAGATTTGAAAATGAAAAGGAAAGACAAGCTTTCCTGCTGCCATAAATATTGTGCACACTGTAATGTGCATTGGTCTCTGTTGCATGTAGTAAAGTCCGTGGTCCTGATTGAAGTATAAGAGTCCGTTTAGTTTGGTTTCATATTAAGTGACCGGAAAGAGGTTCTTATCGGTAGAAAGAAGTGCGTTACCTCTGGTAAAGCCCAATTGAAACTAACCCACTGCTGTAAATAGGAATAGGATCTGGAAACTGCTGTTCCAGGGTTTTGGTCACAGGGGGGCAAAAATTGGTTTTGTTGGCGTATTTACTTAGAGACACTGTCCATTCTGACAAGTTATTTTCATCCATTAGCTGAAAAGCCATTAATTTGTTACTTATGAGCATTAGAGTCCACGTCAATTCTAAGTTTGAACTCTGAGGAAGCTCTGTAGTAGCTGAAAGAACAGCAGTAAATCTTTAACATGAAGAGAGATGGTAAGCTCTTTATTTGGCCCGTTCTGCAACCTGAGGGAGGCATCAAATGTGCCAACTTCAGAGTAGGTGGCATTGGCCAGGTAATTGTAATATCCAGAGCATTTGTAAGGAATTCCGAATAGTAAATATCGTCCTGTGTTACTATGTAATCATTATGGGAATTACAGTTTCTGATGCCCCTACATGTCTGGAGAAATGATATTCCCATCAGGATTTCTCAGCTTGCACAACCAAACAAACTGTACAAACTGGAACTGGTAAATAGGCCAAGGAGATAAAAGGAAAATGTATGTCCTGCTCAGCCACTGTAATTGTAATGTTTTATACTTACAGTTTGTCATCCAGCAATTAGATGATCGACACTCAACATTAATTACCGTCCAACCTTTCCAGGTGCCCATAACTTTCCTTCCCAGCGGGTTATTTCGTAAGAACCAGATCCATCCTGTACCAATTGCATAATGGAGGGATAGTAAATTTGTCTGTAGGGGAATTCCTGGAGATCTTCATACGAATTCTAGCCATTTCCCTGGCAAACAAGTAATTCTAAAAATGGTGTCATTGGGGGTGATATTCCCAAATGACTTCAAACAACATACAGTGGTGGCAACTTAACAGTTACACCATAACATGAAATAATCAGCATTGACAAGCATGAAAAGAGAGATGCAAAACACATCCTCCTCTCACAGTTGTCCATGATTAAATAACAATTTTCTCAAAATGACAGGTTACATCACCTTATCAATAGCATATCATTATGATGTCACAATGAAGCTTACCATAGCAACCATAAGAAGCCAAAGTTTGTTACCGAGGAGAAAGTTTGTGTTGCATCATAGCATAGCATAGCTTAACAAATAACTAATGTATTAGCTGATTTATTGATGGCCTAGGATGAAAGGTGGTGCAAAGGCAAATGTGAATTTTCAAAATAATTCTTATTACCTAAGTGGCCCTCTGGCCTCAGCTATATGCAGGATAAAACTTCACAGTAGATACTTACAGAACCATATTTTAGTATTTTATTTGCATAGCAAAAGTCTAGTCCATGTTTGTATGGAAAAATGATTATAAACTTAATGTTCTACATACAGTCTAAAGGTTCGTACCGAGCGATCGCGGTGTGATCTGATGCACGATGTGTATGAATGGATGTTTTGGTGATAATCGGCCCGTGTAAGGGCACTTTATCGCCCTAAATGGTTGTTTGTTCGGGGATCGTTTCCTAGTTTAATTAGGCGGCAGCCTATTTGCACGCATGCACAGTACAGCACCTGGCAGCCACGACAGGAAGGTATTGACTGGATTCCCCGCCCCATTTAAAAAATTGCCCCAGGAGATTTCCGCCTGTGCCACCATGTTATAGTGCCATGTGCATATGCCAGTGTCTGTGCCACCTATCAGTGCCATGTGCCAAGCATATTACCAGAGACTTTGCCACCATGTTATCAATGCCATGTGCCAAGTATATTACCAGTGTTTGTGTCACCTATCAGTGCCATGTGCCAAGCATATTACCATTGACTTTGCTATCATGTTATCATGTGCCAAGCATATTACCAGTGTCTTTGCCACATGTTATCAGTGTCATGTGCCAAACATATTACCAGTGTCTTTGCCACCATGTTATCATGTGCCAAACATATTACCAGTGTCTTTGCCACCATGTTATCAGTACCATGTGCCAAACATTGTGTCTGTGGCTGTGCCACCATTATCAGTACCACGTGCCAAGCATATTACCAGTGTTTGTGTCACCTATCAGTGCCATGTGCCAAGCATATTACCATTGACTTTGCATCATGTTACAAGTGCCAAGCATATTACCAGTCTTTGCCACATGTTATCAGTGTCATGTGCCAAACATATTACCAGTGTCTTTGCCACCATGTATTCATGTGCAAACATATTACCAGTGTCTTTGCCACCATGTTATCAGTACCATGTGCCAAACATTGTGTCTGTGGCTGTGCCACCATGTTATCAGTACCACGTGCCAAGCATATTACCAGTGTCTGTTTCACCTATCAGTGCCATGTGCCAAGCATATTACCAGTGACTTTGCCACCATGTTATCATGTGTCAAGCATATTACAAGTGTCTGTGCCAGTATGTTATCAGTGCCATGTGCCAAGCATATTACCAGCGACTTTTCCACCATGTTATCATGTGTCAAGCATATTACAAGTGTCTGTGCCAGTATGTTATCAGTGCCATGTGCCAAGCATATTACCAGTGACTGTGCCACCATGTTATCATGTGTCAAGCATATTACAATGTGGTGCCAGTATGTTATCAGTGCCAGTGCCAAGCATATACCAGTGACTGTGCCACCATGTTTCATGTGTCAAGCATATTACAGTGTCTGTGCAGTATGTTATCAGTGCCATGGGCCAAGCATATACCAGTGACTGTGCACCATGTTATCATGTGTCAAGCATATTACAAGTGTCTGTGCCAGTATGTTATCAGTGCCATGTGCCAAGCATATTACCAGTGACTGTGCCACCATTTTATAACTCTATCAACTTTAAAGATGTGCTGTACCCTGTGTTTCTTAGTACTGCTTGACCTGAGGAAGAGAGAAGTGTATCTCTCAAAAGCTTGTCTATAAAAAATTAACGGTTAGTCCATAATAAAAAGTTATCACCTTATCCTACAGTACTCATCTATATAATATATGCTACTGGACTACGACTACAACCATTTTATCTCCACCATTTTATCAGTGCCATATGCAGACTCTTGCCTACCACCCCCTCCCCAATGTACCACTGAGGATGACAAGTCTTCATCTGTCACCAGCCTTATGTCTTTAAGCTACTTTGGATTTCCTTGCTAATTTGTACTAACATGAGTTCACTGACTGCTAACTGCAAGGTCACTAGTGAGAAAAAACATAAATTATCCAAGGTGTTTGAAACTTTTCACAAGCAACAGTATCAGGAAATGCATTGTTCATGCACAGCTTAGCTGTCACCTTTTCAGAGGAAACAGTTGCCCTGGAATGCTGATCAATGCAATTCAGCCTTATAGTACAGGCAAAAGTAAACAAATTCCTTTAAATGCACTGAATTGATTTTTGATTGTGCCTTTATTTTCTTTACCTTTATTCTCCTAGTATTTACATTATTTATTACAAAACTGAAATATTACTATTAGTCTAAAGCTGCAGTGAGACGGGCAATGTTTAATTATTATGGAAAGGCTCCACACAGTGCAATACCCCCTACCGAGCCAGATATACAGGCAAGTGCCAGCTGAGG
The DNA here is from genome assembly GCA_019447015.1 of Hymenochirus boettgeri. Lineage (NCBI taxonomy): Eukaryota > Metazoa > Chordata > Amphibia > Anura > Pipidae > Hymenochirus > Hymenochirus boettgeri. The sequence continues at coordinate 261,122,459 of CM033470.1, read as the reverse complement.
CATTGACTTCCAGCCTGGCATACCAAGTGTAATTCATACACTGAATTATACGCTGAGAAAACAAAGAAACCCTTTATGAGCCAATGCTGCAGTTCACCCAGTGAAAGGGATTTACAAATATTTTTACAGATTTATTTTTTACTCTGGATTAAACTGCAATTTGTGTGTGTGGGTTTCCCCTAAACTAAGTGTAATAATGAATAGTTTCCAGTAATCTTAGCAGTAAAAATGGTGCGTGAGGCCATCTAAATGCATTAGGTTTTCCTCTTTTGTCTCTGTTTCTGTCCTCACAATATCTGCCCCAAAATTAAGCCTGATCCTCATGCAAAGTTTCTCTATTTTCCAAACCGTAATCAGACCCCACAACTTTCCTCCTCTTTCCATACCCTTCAATCATCCCTCGTCAGTTCCAGACAAGCAAGTAGTCATAGCACAGGTCACAGACACAAATTAGCACGGGGTATTAGTAGCTGCCTGCAATAGAATATGCATGTCACTTTGTAGGAGATGCAATATACCACACTAACCTTTAGTTGAGTGTTAATCCCATGATACCCATACTATCGAGTTACACTAGTTTTTCAGTGGCCATGCCATTTCTAAAACTTTGCGGAAATAAAGCAGGACTAAGGACTCAATAAATTATGCCTTTGTGTTTCAGCTACTATTTAGTGCAAAAACTGTCTATTTAGGGCACGGCCACACTGCAGCGCAAACGCAATTGCACATGGAATCGCATGCGATTTCATGTGCGATTTCGTTGTGTTTGCGCATGCTTTTTCTTCATTAGGTATAAGAAAAGGCATACGATTGTGATCAAAAATGCGGAACGCAAATCGCAACGCACCCGAAAAGCGCATGCGTAACGCAGAAAATGCAAGCGTAACGCAGAAAAATCGCAGCAGTGTGGCCTACCCCTTAATCAGGTGTAAAAGCCCCGGAACAATGAAAACAACTGTGCTTGTTCACATAATGTATTAATGGTCACAAAATGGTTAAAGGTATGTCCACCCCCAATAAAAAAAAATCATACTTAGCTCCCCCAACCCCTGAAAAACCCAAGACCACAATAGTGGTTCAATCACCAGAACAATATATTTGTGACAAATTACCCTGGCCTAAACATTACCCATCTTACTACCCAATATGATCCAACACTTCACACTTCACTGCCATTCTATTTACAGCCTACCAATTCCCATCACCTTATGTCTCACCCCCATTTCCTCTAGACTGTAAGCTCTTTGGGCAGGGTCCTCTCTCCTATTGTATTATGGTATTGCTGTAAGAAACTCATCACTCTGTTTACTTATATTATGTTTTATCTGTGTATGCAGGGCCGCATCTATAATGAGGCTCACTGAGTCATGTGACTCAGGCGGCACTCTGCCAAAGGCGCCAGCCGCGCCAATTTCAAAATAACACACTGTACAAAAATAATTCACTAACCGGCGCCGCTCCGCTCGCTGGCGGCGGGTAAAGCATGCGCCGTGCATGCGCGACCGGCGCACGTCTGGCCGGGACAGTCACTACTCACTGGTGCCTGGTGGACGTCAGCGCCGCCGCAGCGCAGCGTCCGCGCCGCGCTGCCCGCGCGCGCAACTTCCGGGACTTACGCGCCGGCGCCGGACTTTCAGCGCGGCAAAACTGGAGCCTGGAGGGAGTGGCCAGCCTGCCCAGCAGCACAGCACCTCACTCACTCTGCACTGGTCTGAGAGCGGCGACGCCGGCGAGCCACAGCACAGCCACAGTGTGAAAATAGCCTGGGGTCCTGGGAGGAGCGGTGAGGAGCAGTTGCAGACTTGCAGTGAGTCTGCAGACAGAGACCGACCGTCCGGTCCACCTGACCAGGTCCATCCACAGCTGCCTGCCTGGTGGTGCCTGCTGCCTCTGCCTGTAAAGTAACTGTAAGTCAGTGGTCTTTATTAATCTTTAAAAAAAAAAAAAAACTAAACTAAAAACTAGTGTCTTCTACAGCCTGCCAGGTCCCAAGCTTGGGGGGGGCTGGCTGGATTGAATCAGTGGCCTCAGTCTCAGCCCTCATCATGGCTTGGGGGGGGGGGGGTGGCCTGGTTAGATTAGAAGATCAGTGGACTTAGGAGAGATTATTAGGGGTATGTGGTCATAGGGGCTGCTGGGATATTCGACTGACTGAGGAATTGTTTACATACGTGATAGGAAGCTCAAAATCTTAAAATGTTAGCCACGCCCACTGACAAAGCCACGGCCACTGACATAACCACGCCCACTTTAATTTGGCGCGCGCCGCAGTACGGTCAAAGGCAGCATTCTAAAGTTTGCCTCAGGCAGCAAAAACCCTAGAAGTGCCCCTGTGTGTATGTAATATGTATGACTCTGTATAACATGTATTACCCTGTATGTAGTTTATGACTATGTAATTGTAAAGCGCCACGGAAGATGTTGGCGCTATATAAATCAATAATAATAATGTAGGAAAATGCCAGGATCATGCCTGATGAAGCTAGTAATTAGCGAAACGCATAGCAGCAAGACGCAGTGGAAGTGACGTGGTTTCCCGGGGTTTGAGGAAAGCTGGGAACAACGGAGACATACAGACCCGAGTGACCAAGCTGAAGCGGGAGCGCCCTGAACTAACTCAGATAAGTGCAATATATATCGCTGGGGCGAACGCCGGTATACGGACCTATCCGCCAGCTGATGCATGAGGATCCCAAGTTGCTTTTTAGCCACGGACCGGATTTGTTACTAGGTTCGGGGGACCATTCGGATGAGGCCGTTTACCTTTGGATCACCATAAAGGGTCGCGGTGCAGTATAAGTCTCTTTATACACGTATCTCCAGTTTTCACATTCCCGATTAACTATATATATTTTTGGTGTGCGCACACCTCTGGGACTTTAGTGAGTTGCTCACTTTGACTTTTATCGCTCTACATCCACCGCCAGGAGTGACTGTTCTTTGATTGAACATAGATATTGGTCTAATATATATATATATCTTTTAACAAGTTTTACATTGATGTTCCTTATATTTATTCCTTTTTATTTATATGTATTATATTGTATCATGAGATACCCATAGAGCTAAATCTCTATATACGTATATTTTTGTATAAGGGCTATTATACCAATTATTATTGTGGCTGGCCAGCCTTATATTGATTCATGGTATTTTATATATTATTTAGATATTAAATATTGTTATATTATTTGGTTACTGAGTTATTATATGTAAGTTTACTGGGAGATATCACAAGAGAGTACCATCTTTCCTTTCATAATGTAGGAAAACCATTTTTTTTCAATACTGTGTATATGTGAATCTTAACTTTACAGACAGAAACTCAAGTAAGATAAAATGATCAGAACAAGATTGACATTAATTCCAAAACCACAGGAGCAGTCTTATCATATCCCAGCAATTATGTGACTGGATCCTTCATGGTTTAATTAAACAGTCCATTGTTTTCCCAACAGATTTTTAGCACACATACAGGTATCTTCAAGCAGTCTCTGCATTTAATCTTATCATTATTCAACTTTTCTCCTCGGGCTACCCCCATCCACTTGGGAGCAGTGTGAACACTGAGTCCTTCATACTGTGTACTTAAACAAGAGAAGATTTTCAGTCCCACAGAGATAGTGAGGACTAAACAGCCTGTGTCAACAGCCTAATAGGCTAGATAATGTGTGATCCAGACACCCTCGCACAGTGGGAGACAGGTGTTCCATGAGAATTCCATCCCCATTCTAACACCTTCCTGAGTTCCTGCATATGGTAAACCTGCAGGCAGATGGACACTTGAAGCTGAATGTAATGCTATGTTAAACAGATTACCAGCTGTGTTCAGCCCAGTCTGAACTTGCCATTCTTCAGCGTCTGTGTGCCTATGGAGACACAGATAAAAATAAACTTTTCTATACTGACGAAAGTTAATGAAGTCCCTTTTAGCACACGGAATAGCATTGTATAGTATCTGAGGTTGTATAAACACATACCAGTCCGACCTCAGCAATACCCACATTTCTTGCCTAAAGGTGGCCATACATACATACAATTTTACTTACCCGACCAAACACTCCTGCGACCTTCGATTGATCCTGCCAGAACCGCCTCTTTCGTTCTTCAACGCGACCGACATGCGATCGCAAAATCCCAGCCCCAACCGCCATAATAGAAATTTGAGAAAGTCCCCCAATAGTTACTTACCTTAGCTCTCTCCTCTGGCATTCTGAGCAGCCGGCAGCTGCGTCCCTGATTGGCTGCCTCTCAGCCTATCAGGGACGTGGCTGCCGGTCCCGCCCACTGCTGGGCACACACAATACTACGTTGAATGCTGCTTGCCTTCAAATCAAGTACCCCACCTGCGCTTACTGTCTTTCAGTATCTTCAGTGCGTGCTTGTATATATGGTGCGTACATCATTACATAACAAGTACTAAATGCACAGACAGAACAGCATAAGTAAAGCTTATATGTGTTGGGGCTTAGTATGTGGTGAGGTGCTGATACATATATTTGATCTGGAGGAATGTAACTAGAGGGGCTGTGGCACTGATGCACAACTTTGAGCTACAGGTCTGTGACCTAAGACTCCCGGCTGTTGCCCCCCTGCTAATGCAACCCGTGCGGTCGCACAGGTTGCCCATATCAAAGGCCGGTCCTGTAAGTAACTATCGGGGGACTTTCTCAAATTTCTATTATGGCGGTTGGGGCTGGGGGACCAATACCTACAATATATAAAAACTTGAAAAAAGGGGTGGACATGCCCTTTAAAGGGACTCTGAACAGATTTAATGTACTTCCTTAAGTACATGAAATCTGAATCTATTATTCACAGGGAGATGAGAATGCTTATTCACACGTCCCTGTGAATAATAGTACACCCAGGGAACACTGAAAGACTTACCTTATGGGCGCACCACAGCTTTTTTTCAGCTGTCAGGTGCACTGTCCCGACTGAGCGCCTATCTTTGGCAGATGCGCGGTGGGGACAGTGCTCCTGTCAGCTGAGAAGGCACCGCGAGTGGAACTCAAGTAAGGCTTTCAGTGTTGCCGGCACACGGAGCTGCGATTGGGCGTGGTTGATTGGACCTCTCACAGCATCGGGTGCCGCTAGTGAGGCCCCCAACATTGGGTGCTGCTAGTAAGGCCCCTAGCATCATCCAGTTTGGGCCTAAACTCACAGGTCTGTAATTACCAGGCTGGGAACGACTATCTTTTTTGAATAACCTATAATGGCTTTCTATAAATCGCCTTGTAAGTTTTAATTGAAAAGTATCAATTGGCTGCACCAACATGTCCACCCTTTAAACAAAAAAAATGGTGATTTGTCAGTTATCGGCCCGCAAACCCGTCTGCTTCTTTTATCAGTTTATTCCATGCATTTTTAACCAATAATGATTATATATCTTATAAGCTTGAGCATGTGCAGAGAAGGAAGCAAGGAAACAGCAGTCAATCATTGGTTGTGATGTCAGTGGTCAAACAAAGCCTTGATTGACTATATGGAGGGCGGGGCTAGCTTACTACACATGCAGTGGTTTCCTGGTGCTTTACAGCACAGTCACAGTTCTGTGGGCCAGGTCATATATTAAGCTTTATACACACATCAGACAATTTTTGCACGATTTCTGATGCATGTGCAAATCTAGTGACCTTTATTGAGTATATGAGCTTCCTAATGCCTTTTTCAGTGCTATTTACTTCGGGCAAGTCCCCAGCTTTAAAGATGTACAAAAGTCCCCAGACAACAAGACAACATTGCCCTAATAGAAAGAGCACATTCACAAAGATACCAAATGATATGTCTCACCTCTCTTTTTGATTTGGCTGATGGATGATTTATGAAATGAACCTGTGGGTACTAGAGGTTCCCTCCCATAATTCACCTTAGCTGGACACACCCCAGGTATCCCACCCCTCCCGCATCTCGCGGGAGTCTCCCTCATTCCTGGGTGGTCTCCTGCACACCCGCAAGACCACCCCAGACTTGAGAGGAGACTTGTGTCTCCTCCCAAGTCACACTGCCATTCCGTGGCCATGCCCCAGGAACACCCCTAACTCCTCCCAAACCCCGCCTCCCACCACAACCTAGAATGGTGACCCCGCCCCCATGTGGCATCACGCCCCGCCTCCACATGACATCATGTCCTGCTCGCCACACCCCCTTTTCCACCCTGCCCAGAAGCCTGAAAGGGCAGGGTGGGATGTCTGACACCCAGCTAACTGTGCACAGTACACTTCATAGGAAGCTGCAACCTTGATTCTTGGAAGCTGACAGACAAATAGATTAATGCTCAGAGATCATTCCTCGATCTGACACAGAACACAGATTTCAATGCAATTTTTGTGTAAACATATTACAAATGCTCCTATCCCTAACAATGATAAATTCCTGTGCTTTTCATACAAAAAAGAAAAGTAATATTTGCATATACATAGATATTGTGTGCCTGAAAATAAACCACAAGAAAATACATTAAAATTACATTGAATTTGTCCATAGACACATTTTCTCTGTAATTCAGTTTTACAAGGTGCAAATCCCCTGTTCTGTGGGTTCCAAAATACAACCTAGAGGCCATTGCTGGTTTGTTTGCATTTGTATTAGTTTTGGAAAGCATGTGACTAGCACAGCTAAGACACACAGAAAACACACTGTCTGACAAAAATCAAAGGCCACCCTTTATATTGGTAAATGCCCAACCACAATGAGCAAATCAAACAATTAGTAGTTAAAGGGCATGACCAGCCTTAAAAAAACTTTTTGTATTTATGTCCAGAAACCCCCCAAACCCCAGTTTTTATTAAAAACTTCCAAAGATGCCCCTGAAGGGACTTACCTGACCCGGTCCCATTGCGCCCGGGTACCACCCCCTGCTGCTGTTACGAGCTCGTTTTGAGCAAGAATAGTAGCAGTGAGGCACTTCCTGGTCACAGCTCTTAGGTAATTGGCTGTGACGCCATTTTTTATAACTCGAAACTGGGGTTTGGAGGGTAGCTGGACATGAATGTAAAAAAAAAATGCTCTTAAAGCCTGACAAATTGCCCGAAAATTCCTCCTCAAGCATCAAGATAAATCACCAACATTAAGATTTAGTTAAGGAAGAGTTTTTGTTAAAAAGAAAACCAACAGGATGTTAGTGCCAACTACTTTATGTAAGGTGTTTTAAATGAAGAGCTCAGGGGTATAAATTTTCCCAGAATATATTTCATTGTCCGCATTTACCTTTAGAGTAACAATGAAGGGAAATCCCGTTTTGAGCAATCTGTTTAAATAGCTTGTGATGTTGCCATCCTGTTTTTAGGCAAACTATTTCTAATCAGTTTCCAACCCAGTGAAAATCCCACATACTTAAAGTGTTACACAAAACCTTCCGGGAGCCAAATAAATCGCTTTCCACTGGAACCTGTGAATAATTATCTAGATTGCGTCAGAGACCTGCAGCACAAAATCTGTTTAAAATATATGTTTGTCAGTTGTCACAAACCAAAAAATGAGGTCTAATTAGGCAGTACAATGAAAACAGACCCTTTATAGGAACAAATATAAATAAGAGGCGAAGCTTATGGGGGGGATTAACGGTAACAAAAAAATATAAAGCTGTGTAAAATACCATCTAGTTTATGTTAAAGGTTTTTCTTTTTATAAATCTTTGATTTGTATAATGTTTCCCCAACCATATTTTAATCAGCCCAACCTATATAAAATGTCTAGACCCACAGGAGGGAGCAATCATCAGGTTTAAGGGCACATTCAGTGTTCTTAACCTCCAGTCTCCAGCTAAAGCTGGAAACACACTGTACCAATCTTTGAAAGATAATATAGAGAATCTGATTATTTCTAGCATCTTTCAGAAGTTCTCCCTATATAATGTATAGGATTAATTTAGATTATAATATATATTACATTATAATATACATAAGCCTCCTACACACGCTCGATTTTCGAGTGAGGCACAACCCCCAACGGCAGAGCAGTACACCCGACAAATGCACGTTTCGGCCGAGAATCGTCCGTGTGTATGCGCTCAGTCGGGGGTCGACCCTCCTGGCAGATCACCGAACGACCCCCAACCGAGCGCATACACATGGACGATTCTCGGCCGAAACGTGCGTTCGCCGGGTGTACCGATCTGCCGTCTGGGGTCGTGCCTCGCTCGATAATCGAGCGTGTGTACGAGGCTTTGTCTGTATTCATTGTTAGATATTTTAAGAATTTACTCTGCCTTTTGCTCTCCAGTTGTTAAACAACAGTTGGAATGAAAAGTCAGACATTGACTGCTACCAATAAGTTTGTTTTGGTTTCCTTTAAATTGTTTTTCAGTGTTTACAAACTACAGACCCTCCAATTACTAATCCCACTATCTGAATTTAAACCAGAACTCACCCAAACTGTTAGGCCCCTTTTTATATTATTGATTATTGTGGGGCTAGCAATCTACCTTCTCAGTCCTCTGTTATATGCCAGGACATGTACAGTATTTAAAGGCTTAACAAAAAGTCATGCAGTCAAACAGAAAGGGTAATTTTAGCATTTCTTGCAAAATGGTGCCAGTATAACCCTGATTAGATCAGACGCACAAGCTTTAGTTCATAGTCAGAGCTGTGAATAATATTACCAAAATTGTGAGCCAGTTAGTCAGTCTTCATGTTGAATATAAATGCATTTTTTTTGCAGAGTTGTCCATTAGATATTAAAAAGGTATGAGACATAGATTAACAAATATCGGCACCCCAAAACCAAGATTATCAATGACTATCAGAAAATATTGGTTGTGATCTGTCAAAATCCGGTAAATCCCAGTAGACTAATTTTTTTATCGAAAGCTCGGGGAACATGCACCTTTCACCAAGTGCAGCAAACGTGCAAGTGGATTGGGATCCATCTGCTTCCCACTTATGCCCATAGGTGTTAAGCCGTAGGGCTAGGGGGAGGCTACATTGGTCCCTTCGGCCGGTAGGCGTCAGGAACCAGGAAGCTTCCGGGGGGGGGTTCGAATGGGAAAAACCTGAAGGTCCTAAATAGGACCCAGGCAATCCCGCCACAAACGTGAGACAAACCAAAACACAAACCAAAAAAGTGCACGTGAAGAGTGCAAATTAAATAAATAGTGGTGCCTAGTGCACATTTAATAAAGGGGTGAGGCCAAATAAAAAATGATTCTGCCAAAGTGAATCGAGTGCTATCACACGTGCCCCCAGGTGCACAGTATTGCTGGAGGGAAGGAGGGAAGCCCGAGCTTTCGCACCCCCCTGCCTTAAGGCTTCGACCAGGCTCCATATCCCCTCAAAACCAGGCAGGAGATTGGGGGGCGTGGCAACTCACCCCCCTCTCAACCATGCACTGGCCAGAGTGGATACTTCACACAGTCTTCTTCAAAAAGACAGGGAAGTGACGCTTCCAGCTTTAGGCTTTGATCAAATATTGTGTAGTGTGCAGACCCATTCTCACAGCTGTACTGAGGGATTCGCCTCCCAGACCGTAGAGGTATTACTTACCCGACGCGATGTTCATCGATGCTGGCCGGAACCGCTTCTCCCGATCATATATTTGACCAACATGCGATCGCAAAATCCCATTAGTTTTGTGATCGCATGTCGGTCGAATGTAAAATCGGGAGAAGCGGTTCTGGCAGGATCGAAGGAACATCGCGTGAGCCCTCGGTCGGGTAAGTAATATCTCATAGATGTATGGGCACCTTTACATAGCTAAAATGTCTCATTGTCAATTGATCTGACTATAAAGCTGTGGTGTGGCAGTAGTTAGTATGTGTAGTAGATCTGCAACGGATTAACAGTTTTGTGTATACAATAGGTGTCATGGTGATAGTCACAAAATTAGCATAATCTGGTAATCTGTGGATGGTGTACGAGGGATTCTTTGAATATGTGATAAAAACTGGAGCCGCAAAGTGATAATAGAAGTGAGTGTAGCCTCATGTTGCATGGTTTTTACCACATTGTTCATATTATCTCTATAGAAACTAATTGTATCTTCATTCGTGGGCCTCAGAGGTCCTGGGTCAATTTGAACAGTTCTTGATCAAATCATTGATCTTTGTATAGTATTATATTATAATGTAATATATTATAATCTATGTTTATTCTATACGAGTTTAGACCTGTCGATATAAAATAAATTTACGCTAAATATCAAATTCGGGTCCCTGGACTCTTTTTTTTTATTTATCTCCTGTTTAACTCTGGGGATGTGTGTTATTGTTTAGGCCCCAGTAACTGACCCTTTGTTATTTCTGATGACTTCTGGGCCTTATGAATTTTGTATTCATGCTTTCAGGTTGAGGTATTGCTTCAGCATCCCACATGTTCGTGTGTATCTTCAGAGGCTGCTTGCTGAAAATAATGAATCTTTATGCCAACTTGTCTTTGCACTTTCTTTTATGAATCAATTTTAAACAAAAAGAATTTAGCTCATGCCATGGCCAGGGGATGTTAAGTTCTTCCTAAAGGTTAAGCCTCACGTGAGACTTGCCTTAGTTGTCAAGCAAGCGTCTCTGGTAATACTCGTTTAACATAAGGCGTGGGAGTTTAAAGAGATACTGTTTTGAATCCCTGAAAACAAGCACATGAAACAGATCAAAACTAATTCTGTGCCTTGACAGGTTGTTCTAATTATAAAGATATTTAACAAATACCCAGCACAGTTTCTGCCCTTAGGTTCCACTAAGAAGCATATTCAGTGTCAGACTGTTGAGGCCCAACTGGAAATCTAAGACCAGGGGCCCACCAGGACAAGTTTAGGGGCCCACCTAAGATTTACATACATATTAATCTGGGTACACACAGTACCAATCTCTGGAAAATCTTACAGATTCTGTCTGTCATTTTTCAAAGATAGAGGGTACACAGAGTCACAAGTGTTTTTGTTGGATCAGACGGAATTGTCCCTTGTGTTCCCAGCTTTACTCCTACTGATTCCTCTTGTTTATTAAAATCCATTTATTACCATGCCTTTGCCTCTGTATTCAAAGGGCATGTCGACCCCCAAATCTAAAAATTTAACCCACTACTGGCCCCACAATGTAGTTTAAAAAAACCTTTACTTTACATCTTGTTTTTTCATCACTTCCTGCATAAAGTAAACAAAGCCAATAGCGATCATGGTAATGTATATCCATCTGTATGATCAATGCCCATACAGAATATATAGAGGTTGATCAGGTGAACGTGTATGAGAGTTGTCACATACTACCAACAAATTTCATATTGGATGAGTTTTACATGTCCAAATCCTGCCCTGTCAGCTGTAAGTGTATTTAATAGAGAGGCCAGCTATCAGACAGTGGCATGATGATGAGTTACTCCTAGGAGCAACAGGACAGGTCCTCAATAATTGACAGTTCAATATAGTTAAATGACTGGTTATGACCTCATTAGCTAAACATTGCATAATTCCCTTAACCCGTTTCAGCTTTTTTACACATTATTTAACTTATGTCCCCTGGTCATAACCCTGAATCTCGGTACACGTATTAGATAAATGATATTTGGAATGACCAAGTACTGTGCAGACAAGCTTCTTGGCATGTGTGTCTGCAGCGCAGTGCTGTACAATACAGAGTTTACCAACAAGGGGATAATGCAAGAAGAAGATATACAGATCCATAAAAAGTTTCATAAATAGGTTAAATATAAGTTTATATATAAACACTAAATCATGTTAGGGGAGCCTGTGAAGTGAATGTTAAATAGTGATTGTTGACCAAGAAACCTTTTCCCATAGTTAAATCTTATTCAGCAATGTTCACTAGTTTTTGCTAAATAAACAGATGCCAAAGAACATACAGACTGCTTAGAAATCTGAGGAACTGGCATGATACAGACTGTTCTGTCTGCATTGTTTACATACACAAACAATAATGTGCATAAGGACACGTTTAGCGATTCTCTAGATCTCATTTAAAAGATTAAAACAAATCTGTGGCACGTAGGTAGTAATTAATGTATCCCAAATTTAAAATATAAGGATAATAGAGGTTACCACAGAGTTCCATAGCTATGCAGAAGCCTGTGGTCCCAGGCCAAGACCTTTCCTTTAAAGGCCAGAGATAACTTTTAATATTTATAAACTATATATAATATATACAGGGTTATTCAATAAAAGTTCTTATCATTTAAAATGGTGCTAATTTTGCCCCAACCAATCAGATGTTAGCTTTCAAATGTTAAATAAGATCTGATTGGTTGGTGCTAAACTAGCACCATTTTAAACGATAAGAACTTTTATTGAATCTCCCTGATAGTTATACAAGTCATACAAGTCAAAAATATATACCATATATTTGAAAAAGAAAAAAAAAATAGGTGCAGGAAAGGTCTCACATTGCAAAATCTAGACTGAACAAATACAGGTTATGCAACAGTGGACATCTATAAGTGTTATCTGGAATAATGCTACTGCCCAAAATGAATAGTAAAAGAGGGACCTCACGATCGTAGGTCGGCCGCAAAGAAGATCAGGAAAGGCGATTTCTCAGAAATTGATTGAATGTCATTGGATTGGTTTCAAGGGGCATGTCCACCCTAAATTTCAAGTTTTGGCATATTGTTCCTCCCCCCTGCGCACCCCCAACCGCCATGTTAGATCTGCAATAAAAGTTTCCCAATCATACTTACATCCCTTTGCGCCCGCGGCTGTCTTATCCTCCTCTCTGCAAACCAGAAGCTGCAGTGAGGGGCCGGACTGGGTAAGGCAATCTCAGGTGCGGCTGCCAGCTAAGAAGACAAGCGGGATCGAAGGGATGTAAATATGTTTTGGTAAGTTTTAATACAGATCTAACATGGCGTTTGGGGGTGGCTTGGGGGTAGGAACAATATAGCAAAATGATTTTAAGATAGGGGAAAGGGCAGGCTCAGAATGGTGGGAGTGGGGAAAGGGCTCCCCTGCACAAGTCACACTACCTCCCGGAGGCAAGACAGGAGGCAGAGACATTTGGACAGGAATACAGCTCCTACTCTTCAGTTTCCTGGACTTTGAATGCACACTGCAGGTGAACCATAAGAGATGTAAGGTAAGGATTTTTAACACTATAGAGTGGGGGTGGATATGCCCTTTAAGGTAAGCTGTAATATATGGGCACCTTTACAGACACTAGATAATTGTCTGCATACAGTATTTAACCTAGAATAATCTTTTTGGCTGACAATCTAGTGTGTACATGGTTCTATCAAAATGGGTTTCGGAATAATGGCAGTCACTGAGTGGTATTGTTCTTAAGGTAGCCACACACATACTGGTCAAATCTCATTGGATCCGACGGGATTCGCACAGTATAGGCAAGGTGTGGGGGCCAAAAACAACTGACAAGGATGTCGACAAACTACCGCAGATTTTTTCTGGGAGGAAAATTTCCGTTATTCAATATTGTCTCCGATTGTCCCTTGTCTATGGGCAAAGAAACGATCTTTCCTTTGAATTTGCAAATCGGGCACATTCACAGTTAGATTTTGATGGAACCTGACAATTTGCGACCAGCTTCGCATTTGAATGGGCACCTTAACTTGTGTACCCCCTTCCCTCTCCATATTATAGAACAGGCAGTTTGGCTACTGTACAGAGACCTTCAGGCAAGTTGACATTTGAGTAATCATGGAACAATCACAACTACTGTTATTCCATGTGTCTTTGTATCTTTAGACAATTCCAGTTTAAACAATAGAGCCAAGGTGCTGGGGTAGTTGTGGGGCAATGTTAGACTTTAGCACATGAATACACAAGGGGGAATAGGGGTGTGCCAGTCCTACACAGACATTCATTACTTTAAACTTAAATAATAATGCAACAATGTTATGGGTAAAGAGCTATATAGGTAAGGTAAGACATGTCAAAGCTTTATTTACACATAACACACAGGGGAGAGGAGGGGGAGGAGAGGAAATTCTTCCTACAATAACTGCTGTTCTAGAACACAGAGAGCAGCAGCACCGGGTTAACATTCCACACTAGCAGGGCTGGGATAATATCAGGTTAGAGGGCGGGGCACTCTGCTGGACTTGCCTCTGATTGGCCCTAGGTCACCCAGCTCTTGCCTTGTGATTGGTTCAGGGCACCCTTTATAAAAACCTTGCCTGTCTAATCTTCCATTAGTCCTTGCTGAAGTTCTCAGTGTGTAGAAGGAAATAGCAATCAGTGCCGAAAAGTTAACAGTGGGATTTGTACAGTTACACACTCCAAATCACCATGAAGGAGAGAAGGAGCCCCCAGCCTGCTGTGGTCAGATGCAAGTTGGTTTTGGTTGGGGATGTGCACTGTGGAAAGACAGCCATGCTGCAAGTGCTGGCAAAGGATTGTTACCCAGAGGTGAGTTTATATCCCATGTAATGCTTCACATCAATTCTACCTTTAGAGGATCAGTGGGTCTGTTTAGTGTCTGACATTTGGGCAATGTGTTTTGTCCTGATGGCTGTGCATTGACAGTTCATTACCTTTTCCATATTACCCCTTTTCATGATAAACTCTACACGTGTGAATAACATGCTGGGTGGCTATGGAAATGGAGAAGCATATTCCTATTCTCAGGCAGACCATCAACATGGTCAATCCTGGTCACCACTTCAGTGTTGTTTTAGTAACTATCAAAAATGCTATGAAAGATCTAGGTACAAATAATGAATGGACAGTTTTATTCACGGAGAGATTCAGAGATTCAGATTGCCTTATCCAAGTGAAACTGCGGCAACTACTGATGGGAGAGTTGAATAACTTGGCTCCTGTCTCTATACAATAAAGTCATATGTTGCTGCAAGTCCCTTAGTGTTTCAAATGAAATTACTACTTTTTGTAAAAACTATTATGGTTCATAGAGGCCATACCAAGGTCTACCTTCATGCATGGTCTATTATTATTTGTGTTGTGATGGATCTGTGTATTACATATTCACTGATACTATCCAGTCGTAAATACCTTTTTTGATGGGCAAGCTTCCCCCTCACCTTTAATTATTTGCTTTCAAGCACAGTGTAATGGGTGATTCAGAGATGGCCAGCATAAATAGGACTCAAGCTTCCAATTCTTAAGTGTAAATGGGCTTTGTTTTAGTCATCCATTCTGTATTTAATGCAGATGTACTATGGGAATATTAAAAAAAAAAGTAATTTCTACTAATATATTTTTTTTATTATGATGATAAACATATCTAATGTATAAAGTTCCTCAGTCTGACTCTGGTTTCTCTCCTTTGTCTGCCTGTCTGGGTTGTCTCGTTGTATGGTGCATTTATCTTGCGTGTCATCATCTGTATGTTGCAGTGGTATTGTCGAGACATGCGTGCTTGTGTTGGCTGCAGTGGTGTCATTAAGTGGTGATGCCCACAAGATCTGTGTGTGTTACGTAGGTGCCAGCTGCCTCACTTTGTGGAACTGTGTTTATGTTGGCTGTCCCAGTTCATTGTGTTGCTTTAAAGTATCCCCATTGGCTGCAGTGTTGTCAGTAAGTCACAGCTATATATGTGTGTCTCTTGTTTTCAGACCTATGTACCTACGGTTTTTGAAAATTACACAGCCAGTTTGGAGACAGAGGATCAGCGCGTGGAGCTCAGCCTTTGGGATACTTCAGGTATGGGATCCTCTCCATTTCTACCAATGTAATTGTAAAAAGTTGTACAACTATTCCTAATAAGTCAACAATACTCTTTTTCACACAAAGCACTAAACCAGTCTTTATACACATTCTCAAAGAAACTACACTCCGCTTTAAAAAGGGACAAACAGTGATTTATTTTAGATGTATTATAACAGTAGAACAAGCTGTCAGGTTACACAGGTACCACTTAACCTTTGTACACACATACAATCTTTGCACCGGCGAAGGACCCCGGAACGCGTCCACACGCGCAGCGAATGTCCGTTTCGGGCGATAATTGCACATGTCACCCCAGAAGCAGAAATTAGAACATATGCCTATCCTTGACCTCTTACTAGGATCTTTAGCTGCCTGCCATCAGAGCAATGTCCATGGTGAGGCTGTGCATAACTTCTAAGTGTCGCAGACACTACAAGAAGGCAGTGAGTAAGGGAGGTAGGGGACAATTTATAGCACTCCCTAAACTTTACGGTCCAGAGAAACTGACAGGAATTGCTTTCCTGAGTAGTTTTGCAATTTACTTTCATTATTGAATTATTTTTATTTTTACAGTTTTGAAGATATTTACATTTCTATGTGTGATATGGAAGCAGAATCATTCCCTGTGTTTCCTCCTCCCCTTGTGTTAAAAATAATTTTAACGCCTTGCAAGCTCTTCCCTTGCATCCCTCATGTCTTCCCCCCCCCCATTGGTCCCATGGCTCCTCCCACTCGTAGGCCACATGGCCTCTTCCCTTGCAGCACCCCTTGGCCCTTTCTTTGCAGCCTTAATTGGCACCTTCCACTCACAGGTGCGTGTGCACCCTCCCCCGACTCTTACCTCCGACCCCTCCCTACAGAAAATGTTGGGAAATCAGCCTTTACAGGCAGAGGTCAGAATCAGCAGATTCTGCGTCTGCCTGTAAAGGCTTTTTCTTCAGTTTTCTTTAGGAGGAGGGTATGGATCTGAGGTTAGGTGGGGGAGTGGCTGTAGATACCCTTGCCTTGGGATCCTGGTATCTTCACACAGAAGGTAGGGAGAGGGACTTCCTGGTTTCTTCACACACTGTGAAGTCTGAGGCTGTACTTGCTGGCAGCGAGGTGGAGGAGCAGCCTTTGGAATGACATCTGTCATCCTCCCACCCCTTAACTTTAATTAGAGATTTCTTAATATCTTGGACTGTATAGCATGTAGAGAGGTGGTTGTGGCTCATTTGGAGACCACCGTTCCCCCTGAATAATTTAATGACAAAGCAAGCACAGATAAATATGTGAGTACCATAATTTTACTTCTCTCAAACTGTAGTTTTAGAAAATGTAAAGTTGTTTCCGTGACCCTTTAAGCTATATTGATATTTAGAATGTTCTCTGCACCTGCACTGATTACTCTTTTTGTTGACCATACACTATAATAAAAAAAACTGTTTTGCTCCAAATTGCAGACTGGCAGGAACATTTGAGGGCTTTAATAGAGTCCGGTCTAGTGCCATTACAAATAGTATTATGTAGAAATAGAAGGTACTGCAATTTCCGAAAGACAAGATATCCGCTTATGTAAAACCTTGTACGTACATAGATCTTTGCACCGGCGAACGACCCCCGACTGTGCCGCACAGGGTTTTTTTAATTGTTTTTTTCTCATGCGATACACCAAACCTAAGACCTCGCAATATTTAAATCCATGTGCGAGGCTTTTAAATATACTAACCAGCACTCTCATGTCTTCTACTGCTGCTCCATGCCTTTTTCGTGTATTTTCTTTTATTTAAATTTCCATTACATTTTCAAGTTTTTTACTAGAATAACATACATACATACATACATATATACACACACACACACCCATGCTCTTAAAGGCCAGGTTCTGCCTTAAGCTAGGTACACACCATACAATAATTCAGCCCAGAGGGTTCCTTGTGGCTGGCGTGACCGACTACTAACCGTTTGTTCGTCCAAATCAGATGATCGGACAGGTCGGAAAACCACGGCCGATCGTGCAGTCCTCTATGTCCTTTCTTCTGACTGACCAGTCGAAAGTCTTGAACGGTCTTTCAGGAGGAAAATTGTATGGTGTGTACCAGCCTTTCCACCTGTATCTCTGCTCATGAATTAAACTAATAATCACTTCTTTGGTTGGAATTACTTATAAGAAGTTAAGTGTACACTTGAAGGGAAGGTATTTGGACCCTGAAATGCTGGCTTTCCAAAAGCTACCGTAAGCCCTGGTACACAAGGTTCATCAGATTACCAACCAATAGATTTCGGCCAGGAAAGACATTTTGGCATTAATGGTCATGTGGTCCATTGAAGGCCCTGCAATCGGAAGAAATTTAGTGACATGTCCAATTTAACTTTTGGGCAATTTGGACATAAGTTGTCCAGTATATGTCTATTACAATAAAAATTACACAATTTTGACAATATTGTGGCGGCTGGTCAATAGGGTCAAAGTATCAGTGTATATCTGGCCTAATTCGATTTGTTAGACGTGTTTTGGCACTTTATTGTTATTAGGTCAGGTGCCATGTGTTGCTGGACTACCCATGTGCCAGATGACCTTTTGCCTGGCAACCAGGGTAGTTGGGTTGTCCCTTCCCCACCTCCTTGGCCCACTTATGACTGTAAAGGTTCTTACACACGCTAAATTTTCGAGCGAGCAACGACCACCAACGGCCGAGTGCTACACACGTCAAACACCCGTTTTGGGAGAGAACCATCTGTGTGTATGCGTTCAGTCAGGGGTCGTTCATTGATCCGCCTGGCGGATTGGCAAACGACCCCCGACCGCATGCACACACGGACGATTCTCGCCCCAAAACAGCCATTCGTTGAGTGTAGCGCTCGGGGGTCGTTGCTCGCTCGAAAATTGAGAAAGCAGAAATTATCTTATTCTCTCTAATGTATATTACTTGAAAGTAGCCAATGGTTTTTTTGGATGACTGTTGAGCCCATAGGCAATTGAAATTGGATTTAGGAGGTGGCCACTTCTTGCTGGGGGGGGGGGGGGGGGAAGTAATGACAATAAATTGCCTTGTTTTACTGTTTAAGTGTAATCTTGTTGAAGTTAATGGGGGAGGAATACTTCGAGGTGTTTACAATAAACACATCCTGTAGAGCCTTTTTAATTAGGGCCAGGTTATAGAGCAGGAAGTTGTATTGTTTTTGGACTGCATTTTTACATCATAAATAGCTTGTTTATCGAAGATTGTAAATAATCAAACTTTAGGCAATACTGTCTTAGATTTATATGCATTTTAAAATATTACAATATGTAAAACAGACCTATTAGTTTTAAGCGATAAGAATAGCAATTAGTGTACATGCTGTTAATTGTTTTAATTACATTTTACATAAGGTATATTCAGAACCCTGTCTTAAAAGAAGTGAAAATTAGCACCTCAGAAGGTGTAAAATGCATTAATTTGAGACAATATAGTTACCAGTCCGACCATTACAAAGGTTTTGTGGGGTGAAAGGTGTTTGAATTTCTGAATGTTCTTCTCATTCATTTAAGTCATTAGCTTAATAAGTTACCTTAGCCATTTGGTTTACTCATTTCTAAAGGAAAAACTGGATTTCTGCATGAATTGGCCCTTTTTGTCCTGCTTTCATGGCTGTCTAAACTAAACAAAGAAAAAATGGCCTATAATCCAGTTTAGCTAGACTCTTAATGCACATATCCAGTATTGCAGTATTTGAAAGGCCCTGGATTTCTGGAGATCAATGTTCCTCCATTAATGTGAATTAACACTGTACATGAGCGATTACTGCATATGTGGGTTTTTTATATTGCAAAGCATGTTGTAATCTAATCTTTAGGATTTAAGAGATACTTAAATAGAACAATAGGTGGTTAGTTGAATGAAATGTTGTAGCATCTCTAAATATATGGTGGTGAAGGTTGATCTGGGTATGTTGTTTAGCATTGTAGAAGTTGTTTCCAGGGTGTGTTTATTTTGATAGTTGGTAGATGTTTGTGTAAACTTTTTTTAAAGTAGAGGGAGTGGAGGTTTGTTGTAAAACAATTGTAGGAATAAATGGGCTAACATTCCTTTGTAATTGTTTAAAATGGAAGTAACTGTAATCAAAGGTCTATTGTCTGGCCGGTCTTTCCTGCTGGGTGCTGTTCTGCTGGTCTTTCAGACCTGAAACTGCCCCCTAGGACAAAGCGGGCTGGATCACTGGAACTAAACAGCCAAATGTCTGCTTGTTTTTGCAGCTGTTCATTAACAAGCCATGTGACCAAAAGTACACACAACAGTCAGAAAAAAATCTGCACACACGACTGTCTTTTTAGCAGTTTTTAATTCTGGTATTAATGTAAATGATGGTTTTGCATAATTTACATGACTTTGCCTCTTTGCAGAACTGATTTTATAATGCGTGTGTCTAGTAAATATTCATTTTTAGCTTTACTGCCTCGGTCATCAAATGAGTATTAGCATTAGCCAGAAAGTAACCAAGATACAATCCTTATTGATTGTACAATTCAGTAAAGTAGCATTTAGCGGAGATGAGTGGCGCCATTGCTTGTCCATTAGCTTGAACAATTGGCAGATCAGCTGGTTGCTTACTATGCAGCCTCAACCCAGTCACTGCAGCAGATCACTGCCATGAATTGCAACACTAATATATGTTTTGGATTGTGGCAGCCAGCTACGCAGTACCATAAAAACCCAAGAGGAATGGATGCAGCAGGCGTCCACCTGTCAGTCTTTTAAAAGCTACACACAGATGTCTGTAGGGGAAATGTTGTGTTAAATACACACAGCATTTGGTGTAAAGAGAAGTTTGTTGGGGGTTTTTTTTTGGGGGGGGGTGTTCCTGTATTTTGCTTTTGTACTGTGCCCCAATATTCCCTTTATTGTATCTGCATAGCCTCTATCCTAGAGCCGGATATATCTAGAGATGTGACTGAGGGTTTTGCTACCAAAAAGCTTTCGTATAGCCAAACGGTCTTTGTTTGGTAACATCTTGTGCATTGTCAGGCTGGTTTTATTTGCCGTATGTTGGTATCTGCAGTACAGGTACTTGATATTCCCGATAGAAAAGTAAACCAACGTTAATATGATGTTCTTTAGCACTTCACAACAGTCAGTATTTTAGAAAAGCACATTATTACACCCCTGTTCTACTTTACAAGATCTATATATTTAACTAGTTAACTCTTGTTTTTTTTTTTTTTTTAAGTGCATTGATGTATTCTGCAGCCTTCCGTCCCCTTTCAATGATTGGCCTGGTCTTGTTACTATAGAAACTGTTCTTCTAGTCCAGGAGGGGGTATTTGCTATTCTAAGCACGGAACGGCTGAGCTGAAACTAGAAAGGGAGGGTGAAATATGAAGATCTAAGGGAATGAACAGAAGCTCCCCAAAGCCTCTAAATTAAGGGGTGTGTGTTGCACACATTGTCCTAATACTCTGCATTTTGTGGTTTATGCAGACTTCGAGTGTCTCTATTGTTTTATTCCTTTTTATCAGCCTTGTAATGCTGACAGTAATATAACTGGACTGTGTACCGCATAGTAACTAGTAGCAAGGTCCTTTTTTAAGCAGCCATGATTGCTCCATTTTCAGGTACACTTGTGTTGTCCCAAGCCACTTATATTTCTGAGAGGCAGTTATGCATGTGTAAGCAAGGGTAGACTGGATAATGGGATCCTTGGAGAAAAAGATTCCTGTACCATCAAAATAGCTGGTTATTATAAGTATCTCGCGTGTGCTATATTTTTCATAGCTTCTAAGTTTAACTCCTCAAGTTAAAGGCTTGCACAGAGCTATGCTATGCAATACTGCCCCAACATTAAGTACCTGGGAATTACCATAGGAGAATGGTATTGGGAAAGGAGCAAAAGTACTGCAGTACATCTTGATGGCTTCTAGCTGCTGTTCTAAGTATAATTTCCATGTATTGGTGGTGGTATATGTGGCAATAGATTAAAAGCAATGGCTGCAAGGCTGGCATAGCAGTTGGAATATTAGCAGTCTGATGGTGTTATTTGTAATAAAATTAAGTACTAAAAATAAACAATTTGAACTATGCAGATTAAATTTGATGTATGCGATTTCCTAGTATTGTGCATTTGGAAACTTCTACTTGCTGTAAAACTCTTGCAAGTTTATTTGCAGCGAGAGAGAAAATATAATGTTAGTTTATCCTCAAGGCCATTCTGTAAAAACATAGTTAATGCTGATACTAATTTTATAATAAATCTTCATCTCTTTCAGGTTCTCCTTATTATGATAACGTGCGACCCCTTTGCTACAGTGATTCTGATGCGGTTTTGCTCTGCTTTGACATCAGTCGGCCTGAAAGTCTAGACAGTGCCCTGAAGAAGGTGGGTCTTTTTATTTGTTTCTTTATTGTATTTATGGAATTATTCATTCTAATCCTGGTAAAACAAAGATGATTTGTGTTTATAGCTACATTAGCTCCTGTTTTTGTTACATTTTAAATACACTCTTTATTGAAAGTTTCATTTTTGAAGGAATGGTGCTTGCCTTTTATCAATTTCAAACCTGTTCTTTCCCTTGCAGTGGAAATCTGAGATAACAGACTATTGCCCCAGCACAAGAATACTTCTGATTGGATGTAAGACAGATCTGCGCACTGACCTCAGCACAATAATGGAATTAACAAGCCAAAAACAGGCACCTGTGTCATATGAGCAGGTATGTATTCACTTGATAAATGGCCCACACTGCTTAGTGTTAAAGTAAACTATTCCTTAGAATGAGAAGTAAAGGAGCTATGCCTTGCCTTCCATTCTTCAATCAATTGTACAGGAGCCTGGAATGAAGGTGAGTATATTTACCTTACTTACGATCCACAGGCAGCTGAAGTTACAGGTCCCGACCACTTCAGGGTTCACTTTAACTATAGCACGCATGCTTATGTCCTTTACCTCCCGTTCTTCAATCAAGGCATTAAAGAAATAGTTCACTTTTTAAAGGAATAATTCACTGAAAGCCATAGCAGATGTTAAAACAATTATAAACTGTTTCGCTACCTAAATTACCAATATGAAAGTAAAAACATCAAAATTGTCTGAAAATTATTAGTGTGTAGTTCATTGTCATCAGAAATGGGCGTTCAGTCAGGTATCATTGACTGGTGGATCATCAATGAGGCCCAACAGAGTTCCCATAGTGAAAATTAGTCAGGCAAAACAGATTTTTGGAACACACACTTGTCGTCGGCCCCACAATCGCATTCGTGTACGAAGCTTAAGTTAATTGGAGATAGTAGGAAGTGTACACTATAGTATTATCATTCCCACATGTTCCACACTGGTGATAATCTTATTCATCTTTTTTTTTTTTTTTTTTTTTTCTTTCAGGGCTGTGCTGCTGCGAAGCAATTGGGTGCAGAGAGTTACCTTGAATGTTCTGCTTTCACATCAGAAAAAAGTGTTCACAGTATATTCCGATCAGCGTCCTCTGTTTGTCTGAACAAACCTTCTCAACCCAACCGTAAAAGCCCAGTCCGAAGTCTATCTAAGAGACTGTTAAATCTGCCCAGCCGTTCTGAGATCATCTCTTCAACATTTAAGAAAGAGAAAGCCAAGAGTTGCTGTCTGATGTAGGGCTTTTTATGCCTGAAAAGCACATTGACATTTTATCAGACTTTTAAGCATTGTCTTGCACTCTATATCACCACTGGAAGAAATGCAGGATGGGCCTGGGGGTGATGATTTTCACATTGGTAACCTCACCTCCAGGCGGAGCTAGTATCTGGGCTGAGTGAATGACTGAAAAGATGGATTTGCACAAATAATGTTTGCACACAAAGAAGTCTGAAGCTGGCCATACACTGTAAGATCCCCAAGCAGTGGACCATATGGCACCGTGTATGGCCACCTTAATACAGAATGATGTAGGAGAAAACAGATAGGGAATTTTCTTTGTTTTATGTGGCCACAAAAGAAGCTGCTTTAATATCCCTTCCCATATCTTTGTTAAGTCCCCTGGCCTATTGGGGCAAAACATTACAGTGTTATCCCTGTGGTACTTGTCCCTGTACAATATTGTATAGGATGCAGTTTTGGGAGAAGCCAGTTGACAATGGTTTTATCCCTGTGCTGTGAAGACTGTAAATTATTATTATTTTTTAATCTGCAGTAAATCTGTATGTGCTTGATCTGTGAAACTAAATTTATTTATTGAAATATATTGGAGAAAATCATTTGAACTTCACAGCCTCTTTATTGACTAACATTAAAGGGAAGCCAATTCAAACATTTCATTTAACTTCGCATCATGCAGGAAAACGCACCGGCTGTGATCGCATTTAAGAGCGGTTTTGTGTCTAAACCACCCTTTCCCCCCACTGCCTATAATGTAGGGTTATCCTGCATTAGGCTGCTACTTGCTGACATTCCCTCAATGTTCCAACAAATGGCTACTTGTCAATTGCACAATGAATGGGAGGTAATACCACCACTCTAAGCAATATTAAATTGAATCGAATATCAATTACTGCATTAGACTGACACTTTATAGGGTAATAAACCAGTTTGTTCTCTGCAATCCTCAGGCAAAATTAAGCTGGCCACAAACAGGCAGAATTTTATTAATTTGTATAAAAATTGGCCTCTGCATGCGGATGATTAAATTGTTCTTATAATAATGAAAATTTAACCAGAGACACAGTATGGCCATTGGCCATATTGAACTTAAGTTAACAATTGGGTCCTGTAAATGGTCATTATACAAACTGAATGGGATGACCAGTACATGGTTTGGCCAGCTTTAGAAATGCATCTGTATATAAAGGAAGTTGCCTATTTTGTAAATGAGAAATACAAAGATTTTTTTTTTAAGTAGATTACCATTACCCAAAAAAGATGGAAGTCTCCTTTTATTATTATTATTATTATTATTATTATTCTATTATGGTGTGTGTGGGGTGTGTATATCTATATATATATATATATATATATATATATATTATTATTATATATATAATTTTTTTTTTTTTTTAACATTCGTAGGTAGCCTGTGCAAAAAAACCCCCAAACTGTGATGGGGAAAACTTCCTGCTGTTCTGTTGCATCGCTTTGTCCCTTAAACAAAATTCCACGTGTGATGTTGTAATTTTATTTTTATATGTTGTAAATGTGTCAGGGTCACTACCCTGCTTGTACACCTATGCACTTTGCATTGCAGATTGTGTTATCTGCAAAACAAATACTTTCATGCCATGTACTGGCACTTATTCTGCTGACTCGTATGAAATACAGTAATGTGTCTCTATAGATATGTGTTAAAGGTCTGTTTAGTCTGACACTCCAGTTAGTGAGGTAATGACATGTCTCAGATCATAACTGGCAAACTAGATCAAAAGTCAGTTTGCTTCATAGGTGCAATAAACTGCAGTTGTAATTGAATGATTCTGTTTGGCACATCATGCCTGTTTCTTTATGATTCTAATAAAGCAGGCCTCAAGAAAGTGCCGACAGGGGGCCACATCTGGCCTGTTGGCTTTCACTGACCGGCCCACTGCTACTAGACCTGTACCCAAAAAAAGTCTAGTAGCATGCATGGTTTATTTTCATTATTAGCTGCTACAACCAAGTATCCATAAGGACTAGGCCACACTAAATGTGCCATATGAGCGCACGCTAGTGTCTGTTGATTGGTTTGGCGACACTAGGTGTGCTGCGATCCGCAACAATATTGTGGATATGGAGTGCAAGCGCATGACAACGCACACTATCGCACCAGAAACTTGCACTTTTCCAGGAAAAAAGTGTGTGGTGTTGTAGTGTGGCCTCGCCCTGGTTATCAGTTTGATCCCCTTATAGGGTATCTCCACCCCAACATTTTTTTTGCAGTAGTGTTAGGACCACCCTTCCCAACACCAACTGTCCTGTTTAAATGTTAAATTCCTCAGAAACGTACATACCAAGCTTCGTTGCCTCTGCCTCTAATGCTACTGCTTGGAACAGAAGAGGCCGGAACGGGAGCCATGTCTGTGATAGAAGAAGAAATAGAAAGAAAAGCAATTTAGCTCTTCAAGCCAAAGCTATCTGCTGGCGTTAAAGTTTCTGTCTAAAAGATCTGTTATCGGCTCAGTACATAGCTTGCGGTTGTTTGCGTACCATTAAGTCATGTTAACCCTTGGTACATGGGCAACATGACTTTTAGATGGAAAAAGCCATTTGCGGCTTTCTGTACATAGCCCTGCTAATATCTTGGCCATTGGCAGTTTATTACCTTTGGACATTTCTACGATGGACCCACCTGGCCAATTCATTTTGCAATCGCATGTTGGTTGCATAAAAACGTCAGGCAGTTCCCCCTGGAATCGTGTCAAAAGTTAATAAGTTATGTTTGCCCACCTTAAGACAGACAACTGTGAAGCGGTTAAAGGGCATGTCCACCCCATTTTCAAATTTTATTTTTTTTTGGTGTACTGTAGGGCTCACTCCCCCAGCCACTATATTAATATGTGCAGAAACTCCCCCAATCATTACTTAACTTGCCTCTCTCCTCTGGCGTACCATCCCGGCCCTCTGCTTGCATGAAACTGCAAGCAGGGGGCCGGACCAGCAGCCACGTACGTGATTGGCTGAGAGGCAGCCAATCAAGGACGTGGCTTCCAGCAATCCAGAAAGTTGGAGAAGAGAGGCAAGGTAAGTAATGATCGGGGGAGTTTCTGCACATATTAATATAGCAGTTGGGGCTGGGGGAGGGAGCCCTACAGTACACCAAAAGGGATTTATGCTAGGGGGGGGGAGAGGAAAATGGGTGGAAGAGAGATGGAGTTGGGGAGGGCTGCACTGAGCGTGGCAAAATTTTCCCAGAGGAGAGACAGGAGGCAGAGTCCTATATGGACACTGGCAGGCTCCTGGCGGCCAGTTTTGGGGACTTTGGGGGGGACATTACAGGAGAACCATTTGGAGCAGGAATGTGAGGTAAGGATTTTATTACACTACAGAGTGGGGCCAGTAGTAGGTTAAATTTTAGATTTGGGGGTGGACATGCCCTTTAATTAACTAAAGGACAAACTTTTGTTATTTCTGTCATCCAACAGTGATGATTCAACACCGTACACATGGCCAATATGGCGCAAACCCCATTGGATTTGACAGGATTTATCAGCCATTTATGTACCTAACTTAAAGCTGGATCCACCTACAAATATATTGCCCCTTTTACTGACCAATCATTGACTTTTCTTTTGCCAACCCCAAAACATATTCTCAAACAGCACAATTATTCCTTCAGTAGTTCTTCTCCATGCTGACAGTAATGTAATTAGCATGTGGCTTTCACAGCCAACTTTCTCTTCTGCAAAATAATAATAGTGAAAAAAATTAAGCATGTTCTATTTCCAATATGGCCAGAATCCAAACCACTGGTCGCATTTTATAGATACATGAAATTATCAAACAAACCAGCATATCATCCTGATAATCTGTTTATTTTTATCTAGTTTAAAGGAACACTAAACTTAAAAAAACAAGTATTTGCCCTCCGTTTATATTATTCACAGGAAGGTGAGAACGCTTATTCCCACCTCCCTGTGAATAATAGTTTGCTCAGGGGACCTGGAACTTACCTTCGCCCCGCTCCTCTCGCAGCCGCTCCTGCACAGAACAGCTGTTCTGTCCTGATCGCGTGCCCTATTTTTTGTATAGGCGCGCATGCACCTGAGATAGGGCGTGCGGTCGGGACAGAGCGGCTGTCAGTGAAGGAGCGGCTTGCGAGAGGAGCACGGTAAGGTAAGTCCTCTGAGCAAACTATTATTCACAGGGAGGTCGGAATAAGCGTTCTCACCTCCCTGTGAATAATAGAAATGGATGCCAAATACTTGTTTTTTAAGTTTAATGTTCCTTTAAGGCAACTTTTTTTTCCTTTTCCTCTATTTTTGGAAAATTCCTTAATTTGACCCTACTTTACTATGGTTTTCCCCCTCCATAAGTGCTGCCATATTTGTTTCACACCTGGGGGTGGGGCGATGCTAAAATGTCCGTTATGTGGTTACAAGGCATTGGTTTACATTTAAGTAATGTGTTCCTGGCAATAACTGATGCCAGGATGAGACCTCAGTGGGTTCATTTTAAAAGTAGGAAATGGCCTTTTTTAAAACAAATGTTTAGTAGAGCCAGTTCCCCATTAAACAGAAGGAAATGCTTTATCACTTGCCTGTGCTAGGAAATCCAGCAAAATTATTCACCTGGAACACTCTGAAAAATCAAATATTTTCACTTACTAACAAAATATTAAAGGAGAACTATACAGTATGCAGTTTTTTTTAAATTAGAAACATAAGTACTTTGGGTGCTGGTCAGTGACTGAGCAGCCTGCTCTGTTTCAGTGGATTGGATCCCTGAACGATCTGTCTCCGTATCACCGTTAATCAATTCACCTGGACGGATCACTTAATGTCTGTGTGGGCACAAACCCACCTTAGATATTAATTTAAAATATTAGCTGTGTCACTTTAATTCAGACTAACAACTACTAAATGATGGTTAGACCTCTTAAAACAGAATATTGCCGTACGAAGCATCATACAGAGGTGTGGTAGGTCTGTGCAGACACTGGTGTTTCTGATTAATGCTAATTTGATTAGTGCTCTAATTAAAGGTAGACACAAATGTTTGAAGGCCGGTATCTTACACTTTAAAATTCTACTCTTTTGCTAAAAAAACTTTCATGCAATAATCCCACCCTGATCCGTAGCAGTTATTGGGCCAGCAGCAGGGACAGCACAAGTCAGAGGTCTGCCTTCTTGTTGCATCTAGGGTCTCCAAGTAATATGACGTTAGAAAAGTCTAACAATAAATTCCAATAAGTTCAGTTAATTCCTAATGTAATTTGGACCTTATTTGCAATGGTGGCTATACACATCAGCGATATTCAGTAAATCCTGTTGGTCCACAATAGGATTTACCTAACATCGGTAATGTGTAGAGGCCTAATCTGACCAACCGTAATGCCAACTAATGTCCATGGTCAGCATTACAGCTAGTCGGGAAAGTCGGCTTCTGCTCCCTTTATTTTAACGTAAAGAAAGACGATACCGCCGGCCGTGTACGTCCGCATCCCCATACCGCATATGGGCGATCGTTAAGTTCCATGTGTGTGGTTCCCTTTACAATGTGCCGACAGGTACCAATGTGATCAGGGTTTTCTGGGCCCCGTACTGGGTAAATTTCTGGGCTCTCTATAACACGAACCAACACAGACGCGCATACCTCCCAATATTTTAAAACGCAAAAGAGGGACATATGGGATGAAGAGAAGCAGTGCATGCAGAATTTTTTCCCATGCTCACTTTAAGACCACGCCCACTTTGTTTAGGTTACACCCATTTTTCTCATTTTACAATGATGCCTGCAATATTATATATTAATATTATAAATAATATATTAATGGGTGCCTTTATCATTACAAATCCTGCCACTGTCTGGCCTGTGATAGTGAGTAGATTTCACTGTACGTGGGGTAGGTAATAGCCTAATAGTCCCATTAGGCTTTTACCTACCCCATGTGCAGTGCAGTCCATTCCATATTAGGCTATAATACTTGGCATTTGAATGGGGAGGTGCAGTGGCGAGAATCTATATTACAGTCACTCAGTGATGTCACTGAGTGACTTCCTGTATTTCACTGCCCCTCCCCATTTCTCTCTCCCTGCCTGTATTAGTAATGTAGATAACAAGCCCATTTTTGTACACTGACTGACTGACTGACTGACTGACTGAATTACTGATAAGGAGGAGTGAGCGGCCGAGTCAATTATCACTCACAGGAATGCGCTCGCTCCTCCTTATCAGCACAGTAATTCAGTCAGTCAGTGTAACGAACTGGAACTGCACCGGGTGAGAGACGATGTTTATTGTCTTCTTTTAGTTTGAGATAGAAATGGCAGTTAACTATTTGTATTTACAAAAACGGAATTGTTATCTACATTACTAATACAGGGAGGGGGGAGAGATGGAGGGGAGGGGAGACAGAATGTCCGTGCTGGATTTTTCTTTTTTTGACCTTATGTATTATATGGAATAATACGCTACCTACAGAATAATATACGGATATTGCTTTACCTCAGAGTTCCCTGACCTCTATAAAAACACTTGGCCTAACGGCCTCGTGTTTTTATATGGTCAGGGAACTCCTCAGAGGCGTAATATCCTTATATTACACTGTAGGTAGCGTATTATCCCTTATATTATCTACCCCCATGTGCAGTGCAATCCGCTCACTATAAAATGGCAGGCAGTGTGGCGTAATATCCTTATATTACACTGTAGGTAGCGTATTATCCCTTATATTATCAACCCCCATGTGCAGTGCAATCCACTCACTATAAAATGGCAGGCAGTGTGGCAGTATTGGGTAATGTTGACAAAAACGAGAGACAGAGATAGTATCCCCCACTTGAGTTATCACACTTAATGGCAGTCCAGAGACCACTAATAAAATTAAAACTTAGAAATCCTTTATTGAGTATATGCATTAAAAAATCAAAATCACACATTTAAAAATTCTTGTCATGATAAGTGCACTGAAAAATCTGCAAAAACAGCAGATCAAGAAGCGAGAGGTAATTAACTAGTGAATTACCAAAACATGCCCTGTTATGTAACAGGTGGGGGAAACCTCTCCACCTGGCTTAAAGTTACACGCAAACACAGGGTATAAATGTGCATCCCTAGGAGCACTCGGTGCTCTAACTAGTCTTTAACAGCTTAACAATCCCTAGTCTGGGTCCCTAAGCTAAAGAACAGTGCAAAATCACATCTAAAGCAGCAACCATACATAGCTTATAGTCCTGATAAGTAGTGTATAGGTAAAAATCACTAACCAACAGGATTCAGGAGAGTGGTTACCTGTAACTGAAGGCCGGTGTCTGTCCGCCCTACTGCCTAATCTGTCGGGGTGTGTGTGTGTGTGGGGGGGGTTGCTACCTGAATACTGGCACTTACTGGCAGAAGAATGCAGCCTGATCTGTCTATCCGACTGTCACTGGTACCAGAACCGGCAGAGGCAGCACAGCTTCCTGGATCAACGCAGAATGCGGCGTGCGTGCGTCGCGTGCATGACGTTGCGACGTCAGTGCTGAAAGCGCTAGTTTAGCCAGTGCAGGACCAGTACAGGCTGCATTCTTTCCTAACAGTGCAGTGCTTGTGGCCTAGCTAGACTCGGACTCGGAGGGTGTGTCCTGTCCAATTCCAAAGGCAAGTCTGTAACTGTAATAGGGATGGGTAGATAGATAGATAGATAGATAGATAGATAGATAGATAGAGAATCGCTGCATAGCTGACCTCGATCGATAGCCAGCTCGCTCTCTCGTAGCTCGCTCGCCCGCATGCTCGCTAGCTAGCTCGCCCCTCGCTCGCCCGCTCCTGGATCGCTCTGATGCTAGCTAGCTCCTAGCCAAACTGATCGCTATATCCACTCGCTAGCATCTGCTCGCTCGCTCGCTGCTCTCTCGCTCGCTCGCTACGGCTCCCGCTCGGCCCGCCCTCTCGCTCGCTCGCTCGCTTGTCGCCCGCCTGATAGATGATAGATATAGATAGATAATAGATGATGATATAGATAATGACGATAGATAGATAGATAGAGCGACAGAGAATAGATATATAGATATAGAATAGATAGAATAGATAGTATAGATAGATAGATAGATAGTAGTAGATAGATAGATAGATAGATGATAGAATAGATAGACAGACAGATAGATAGATAGATAGATAGATAGATAGATAGATAGATAGATAGATATGATAGACAGATAATAGATAATAGATAGATGATGATAGATAGATAGATAGATAGTGATAGATAGATAGATCAGATGAGAAGATAGATGATAGATGATAGTGAAATGATAGATAGATAGATTAGAAGATGATAGATAGATAATAGATAATATATAATAGATAGATGATGAGGTAGATAGATGATAGATAGAAGAGATAGATAGATCGATAGATAGATAGATAGATAGATAGACAGAGATAGATGATAGATAGTAGTATAGATAGACAAATGATAATAGATAGATAGACGATGATAGATAGATAGATAGACATATGATAGATGATAGTAGATAGATAGATAGATAGAATGATAGATAGATGATATATAGATAGATTGATAGACGATGAAGATAGATATATAGATGATAGATAGATAGATGACGAGATGATAGATAGATAGATAGATAATAGATAGATAGATAGATAGAATAGATAATAGATAGATATAGAGATGATCGATGATAGACAGATGAGATAGATAGATAGATATATAGATAGATCGATAGATGAAGATGATAGATTATAGATAGAATAGATAGATAGAAGTTAGACAGATTGAATAGATAGATATAGATAATATAGATAGATAGATAGATAGATAGAGATAGATAGTAGATAGATAGATAGATAGATAGATAGATAGATAGATAGATAGATAGATAGATTAGATAGATAGATAGATGCGAGATGAGCGATGATAGATATATACAGATGATAATATAGATAATAGATAGATGATAGATAGAAGATAGAGATAATGATAGAGATAGATGAGATAGAAAGATATAAAATAGATAGATAGATAGACAGTATGATAGATGTAGATAGATAATATAATGTAGATAGATAGACATATATAGATAATATATGATAGATAGACAGATGTAGATAGATAGATATAGATACATAGAAATAGACAGATGATAGATAGATAGTAATATAATAGAAGATAGATAGATAGATAGATAGATATGAGATAGATGATAGATATTATATAGATAGATAGATAGATAGATAGATAGATAGATAGATAGATAGATAGATAGATAGAAGATGATGATATGATAGATAGATAGATAGATATATAGATGATAGATAGATAGATAGATAGATAGATATAGCTAGATAGACGATGATGATAGATAGACAGATGAATAGAAGATAGATAGATAGAATGAATAGATAGACAGATGAGATAGATAGATAGATAGATAGATAGATAGATAGATATAGATAGATAGAGAAGATAGACAGATGAGATAGATAGATAGATATATAGATAGATAATAGATAGATAGATAGATGATAGATAGATAGAGATGATGATAGCTAATATAGATGATAGTATAGATAGACAGATAGATTATAGATAGCAGATAGATAGATAGTAGAGATGATAGATAGACATATGATAGATAGATGATGGATAGATAGATAGACAGATAGTATAAGATAGATAGATAGAAGATTATAGAGATGAATAGATAGATGATAGATGATAAGATAGAAGATATAGATAGATGAGATAGATAGACGATATAGATAGATAGATGATAGATACATAGATAGACAATAGATGATAATAGATAGATGATAGATATGATAGATAGATAGATATAGATAGATGATAGATAGATCGTATAGTGTGAGATGATGATGATAGATATAGATATGTAGATAGATAGATCGATGAAGACATGACAGTGAATAGATGATATAGTAGATGATAGATAGATGATAGTAGGATAGATAGCTAGATAGATGATGATAGTAGATGATGCTAGATAGAACCGATGATGGATAGAAGACAGATGATAGAGATAGATAGATAAGATAGATAGAACAGATGTGATGATAGATAGATGATAGATATATAGATGATAGAGATAGATAGAAGATAGATGATATAGAGATAATAGATAGATAGATAATGATAGATAGATAGATGATAATAGATAGATAATAGATAGATAGATAGATAGATAGATAGATAGATCGATAGATAATAGATAGATAGACAGATAGATGATAGATAGAAAGATAGACAGATGATAGATAGATAGATAGATAGATAGATAGATATAGATATAGATGATTAGATAGATAGATAGATAGATAGATAGAATATGATAGATATATAAATAGATAGATAGATGATTGATAGATAGATAGATGATAGACAGACAGAAGATATTGATAGATAATTGAGATAGACAGATGATAGATATAATAGACAGATGAAGAGATAGATAGTAGATAGATAGATAGATATAGAGATGATAGATAGATAATGATAGATAGATAGATAGATAGATAGATGATAGATAGATCGATGATAGAGATAGCAGATGATAGATAGATAGATAGATAGATAGTATAGATAGATAGATAGATGAATATACAGAATGATAGTAATAGATATATAATGATAGATAGATAGAAGATATATAGTATGATGAGAGATAGAAATGATAGAGATAGACAGATGATAGATAGATTAGATTAGATAGATAGATATGATAATAGACAGATATGAATAGAATGATTGATGATTGATTGATTGATGATAGATAATATAAGATGATAGATAGATAGATAGATAGATAGATATAGATAGATAGATAGATAGACGGTAGATAGATGATGATAGAGAGATAGA
The DNA here is from genome assembly GCA_019447015.1 of Hymenochirus boettgeri. Classification (NCBI taxonomy): domain Eukaryota; kingdom Metazoa; phylum Chordata; class Amphibia; order Anura; family Pipidae; genus Hymenochirus; species Hymenochirus boettgeri. The sequence continues at coordinate 261,088,456 of CM033470.1, read as the reverse complement.
TAGATAGATAGATATATAGACATATGATAGAGATAGATAGATAATGATAGATAGATGATAGATAGACAATGATAGTATAGTAGATAGATAGATAGATAGATATATAGATAGATTAGATAGATAGAGAGATGATAGATGATAGATAGATAGATAGACAGATGATAGAGATAGATAGATAGATAGATAGATGATATATAGATAGATTGATAGACAGATGATAGATAGATAGATAGACAGATGATAGATAGATAGATAACAGATGATAGAGATAGATAGATAGATAGATAAAAATAATGATATGATAGATGATAGACAGATGATAGATAGAAGATAGATAGATAGATAGATATATAGATAGATAGACAGATAAGATAGATAGATAAAATATGAGAAGATAGTAGATAAGATAGATAGATAGATAGATAGATATATAGATAGATAGATAGATTGATAGACCGATGATAGATAGATAGACAGATGATAGATAGATAGATAGATAGATAGATAGATATATGATAGAATAGAAGATGAAATAGAGATAGATAGATAGATAGATAGATAGATAGATAGATAGATAGATGATAGCTAGATAGACCGATGATATATAGATAGACAGATGATAGAGATAGATAGATAGATGATAGATAGATAGATGATAGATGATAGCTAGATAGACCGATGATAGATAGATAGACAGATGATAGATAGATAGATAGACAGATGATAGAGATAGATAGATAGATGATAGATGATAGACCGATGATAGATAGATAGACAGATAATAGATAGATAGATGATAGATAGACAGATGATAGATAATAGATGAAGATACAAGATAAGATGATAGATGATAATAGATAGATAGATAGTAGATAGATAGTATAGATATAGATAATAGATAGATAGATAGATGAGATAATGATAGATAGATAGATAGATAGATAGATAATGATAGATAGATGATAGATAGATAGATAGAGATAGATAGATAGATAGATAGATAGATAGATAGACATTGATAGGATAGATAGATAGATGAAGATGACAGATATAGATAGCTAAGATGATAGATAGATAGATAGATAGATAGATAGATAGATAGATAGATAGATAGAATAGATGATAGATGAATAGCTAGATAGACCGATGATAGATAGATAGACAGATGATAGAGATAGATAGATAGATGATAGATAGACAGATGATAGATAGATAGATAGATAGATAGATAGATAGATAGATAGATAGATAGATGATCATCATGAAAACTAAAAAATATTGAGAATTACTGGTATTAATGCATATAGATCTGGTTGATCCAGGGATACTTTCCGATTGCCGTTTGGAGTCAGGAAGGAATTTTTTCCCCCCTTTTTTAGCTGGGGTTTTTTGCCTTCCTCTGGATCAACTGTTAGGTAGGGTTAAAAAAAAAAAAAAGGGAATAGGTTGGACTTGATGACGAATGTTCTTTATTCAACCTTAATTACTATGTTACTATGTACTATGATTATATAGATAATAGTATATAGATAGATAGATAGATAGATAGATATAGAGATAGATGATCGAGATAGTAATAGATAGACTAATGCATAGATAGATATGATAGATAGACATAGATAAAATAGATAGATAGATAGATAATAGATAGAAGATATAGATAGATAGATAGATAGATAGATAGATAGATAGACAGATGATAGATAGATAGATAGATAGACAGATGATAGATAGATAGATAGATAGATAGATAGATAGATAGAAAGTTTTTAAAGTTGCCATTGTAGTTAAAAAGTTAAAGAAGTTAGAGACACCTCTGCAATTACCATCTGCGATCTACCTGACTCCATTTCAAGTCTTCTTGGTAAGTAGTATTCTGCTTTTTTAATACTTATTTCTTTCAGTTGCATTTAATCTGTAAAATGACATTGTAAGATTGTGCTTGGAGTTGGACTTTTTCATTATTAGCATTATGCATAACCCTTCTACCTTAACAGGTTTGTATAAATGTTTGTCATTTTAATTCTAATAGTATGTGGGTATGTTACTAAAAGACATTTCATATGCTATCTTTAGATAGAGTTTGTTAGGTTAAGCTAGGTTAGATTAGGTAGGTTAGTTAGGGCCCTGCTGTCTGAAAGTGTCTACCCCGACGTGGTGGCAACTGACAGGCTTACAAATCTTTTGGCCAAAACCTTTTATTCCACAGGAAGTATGGTTGCTCTGGGGTGGGGATACTATTCTAGAGGGTGGGTCCTTCAATGTATTGTAAATAAATGGAGGAATAATATGTAAATACAGTGATAATGACACAAGTTAAATCAACGTGTAGAAAAGCCCCTCCCACTTCTGGACAAGCCACATCCGACTTCCGGACAAAGCACCACCCACTTTCAATTATAAAACCACACCCCTTCCGGTGGCAAGGGGGCAGCATTTGGAATTTTGTGTCAGGTGCCAAAAAGTCTAGAGACGGCCCTGCATAGGGAGGTGCTATAAGAACCAGAGGAGCTTGGGAAAGGGGGGTTGGGGAAGTAGCATTCACAAACACATTTATTTTAGGTATGTTTACATGGGAAATCTCCTGATTTCATTCTAATTTTCCCATGTTCTAATCATTTAAACAAACTACAAAATAAGATAAATAGAAGTATGTCAAATTCAATTAAAAGAGTTTAGATTTGGTTTATTAAATAACATTATACACCATAATATTGCCAGAATGTATTTTCTACTGCTGTAATAACAAATTATGTTATCGGCACAAACCTCTAAACTGACCCATTGGTCTGGTTTAGGGGAGAATTTGTCTGTGACATATTTGGGCCAAGCATAGGAAATGTCAGCTCCTATTAAACATAGAGAAAAGATGATAAGTCTCAAGAAAACCTATCAACCCAATACTGCAATACTAAAAAAGCTGGAAAACAAATATGAATTACTTATATTCCTATCTGAAAATTAGGTTCTCATATCTTTTTATTTATATATATTTAAGCTTGAGGCCTACTTGAGGTTGAAACATGTTGACTGAATAAATGTTTTTCTTGATACATTGGAGAGTCCTGTGAGTTCTTCGTTCTGTGCATCTGTATATATATATATAAAAGCACTGCAGTGGATTGAGCTGTAACACAATTAAAATGGATGCAGTTCATACTCCATTCTCAAACGTTTTTTCATTTCTAGTCATAGATTTATCATGCATGTGTATGTCCATCTATAATGACTGCTATATGTATTGGGCCGGGTACACACAGGTTGATATTTAGATAGATCGACCGGTGGGTCAAACACGAACAGACCGCAGGCAATATTTTGATGAGACCAATCGCATGGTCCTTACCGTCCCGTTTGATAATAACTTTTGTCTGATTTGGATGAATGGTCGACCAACATCGTTGCGGCCAAAAATTACAACTAATATTGAGAAACTAAAGACTGTAAAGCCCAATCTTTTTTCATTAAGGTCACCAATAATTTTCAGTTGCGGTAGTCGATTGTGTGTACACAGCCTAAAGGTGGCCATACACCAGCACGATATTACTTACCCGACCGACCGCTCACGCGACGTTCCTGCGATCCTGCCGGAACCACCTCTCCCGATCTTATATGCGATCGACATGCGATCGCGATCGCATGTCGGTCGTATATAGATCGGGAGAAGGTGGGTTATCCGGCAGGATCGCAGGAACGGTGAGCGGTCGGTCGGGTAAGTAATATCGTGCTGGTGTATGGCCACCTTTAGTCACATTTATAATCAGCCTAAATAGGTAAAAGAAAAAGTTGTTTGGCAATTATGATATTGAAGCAAGCAACACAAAACAAATGACATGTTCACTAAAATTAAAGAGAATTATAAATGCAAATTTTTCTGTTTTCTTTTTTAATTCATTTTAATTTGGAACATATTCCACTATATTTTTGTGCACTTCCTGCAGAAATAAACCAAATATACATTCAGCCTCATTTACCAAGAGCCACTATCCCTCTATCCACATTGATTTGTGGCTCTCGAATATAAATTAGCTTTTGGTCGTGAAAGTTTAACACCAGTCTTGAGTTTTTACTTTTCGAAATAAAAAATGCACAATACTGATGCAACTGCTGCAAACCCTTTCTTAAATAAATAGGTTAACGTGACTTATTTTAGCTAGCCGCCACTGGGTATATGAGCCTGATTGTGTTTCAGAATGTTTTGGGGGCAAAAAGCTTTAAGACAATAAGTTGATCATCGCATAAACTAAGCATATCAATTGCCTATTTACAATTGTGTGGGGAAGCCATATTGTTGTGATCTCAAAAGTTGAAATGTATTTTCGTTTGTTGTGATTAACATCACAAGGATTTGTAGAAAGCAATCATAGTATTTGAAACAATGCATTTAGAAGGACTGTGTACAAAGGGATGTAAACAAGTGAACTATAGTCTAATGACCTTACTCCTATCAAACCTACTTCTTCAAGGACATTTTCAATTTTCCTGTGATTTGTCAGAAGAGAGCAGTTTCCTAGCCTAGGTGATACAGAAATAGCAATTCCTAGAATATGAATTAAACAAGGCGCCTTTGTGCCGTTGTACTGTGGTATTAAATCTCTTGCTTACGGAGGTAGCTGTGTGTTTAACCCTAAAACGGCAATTAAAATTTTAGCAGGAATTTGTGATATTGTTCTAATATTGAAAGGATTACTCATTTTATAGCTCAACTAAACACAAAAAAATAAAACTTTATGGTTAAAGTCTGAAACAGGTGAGAACGTCGTCGATTCAACAAACAACGCAACAGATGCAAAACAGCCAAAAGCTGTCACTTGGGTGTTTCCAGATTATGAGGTGTTTCTGGAATTTGGAGAGAATCTGTTCCTAGCCTGATATTACACTAAAGAGAAAAGAATCAAAAACATAACCATAGAATATTTTTTACTGCTTATCATTTGCAAATTAAAGTCTTTTTCTGCAACTCTATGCTAGATCTGCAGAGAGTCATGGAGGACATTTACCACAAGTACTAAAACCATTATGTACTAAAGTATTTACTAGTTGTTTGCTATGCAAACAGAATATCTGATCCAAGGCAGCCATCTAAAGTCTAATTCATATAAATATTTGGTTTGTCTACCTTTTGCCTTCAAATAAGCATCAGCTCTTAAGGCTCGTACAATGTGCGCACCGAGCCACAACCACCGCTACCGCCCACTACCCACGCCAAATGACCATTTTGGACGAGAATCGGACGTTTGTATGCATTCGGTCGGGGGTCGTTCGTTGGTCCGTCTGGCAACCCGACTGAACGCATACACATGAACGATTCTCGCCCCGAAATGGCTGTTCCTCACAGGTAGCAGTCGGTGTCGGGGGTCGTGGCTCGGGCACACAACGTGCATGTGTACGAACCTTTATGCCAGGTACACACAGGGCAATGTTGAGCCTAATTTTTGAACCTGCAGACAACAGATCAACAAACCAATCTATAGTCTGTCTTTCAGAAAAAAACATGCAGCACAGCACATTCCAACCACATTTGGGGTTACCTTGACGTGTTTGGAAGGCTTTTCACTTTTATACATAAAATTGTAACTAAAACCCCCCATGTTTTTGCTGTTTGCACTAGCACAGATATTATGATTGTATATGGGGCCAGGAATGTGCATTGATCATCTCTTTTCTTGTTTGTTTCAGCACAGAAATTTCAGCGTGACCGATCAGGTAGCCCATTGAAGGCTCCACAATTTTACAGACAGCTCAGATTACATTCTTGTCCCTTTTGAACTCGATATATCAGCAAATCCACCTTTGTGTACTGGGCACAAACTTATTTTATAAACCTGCAGTATCGGAAAAATCTGCTACCAAGGATTTATCAACGCTCAACGCTATTGATACTTTACGGACCAGTCATTCTTTTACAGCCTTGGACGCACAATATCCTTGCAGTTACTGTATGGGCAATACTACGTGGTAGTGCAATATTGTGTGGTATTCGTATTTTACAACGTGGTCATTATTCTACCGTTCTCATAAAACACTGCAGAGTAGCTGTATAACGAAATAGCGATAATGCACCTTTATAAATACAGCCCTTAGACACCAACTAAATGTATGTTTTGTTACCACCGAATTTCTTTTTCTGGTCGACTAAATATATTTTTGTCACTAAAAGTGTTGTTTTTTGTTTATAAAATGATCTGGGAACAAACGGCACCTGATAGCCGATATATATTGGAATTAAATGTTGTCTGCAACAGCCCTATATCGTTCTAATGGTTGCAGTCTTCAGTAGACCGATCGGTCACACCAAAGGTTTTTTGGGTCCGGCAATCACGAGCTTTAATCACATCTCTAGATAAAATTTGTGAAAAGTTATTGCTGGAGAAGTTCAGCACTATTACTTCCTGCTTGAACCCTTCCTGTTTTTAGCCATGTGACCAGCCCCTATCTGCATTAATAGGCTCCTCTTCTCAACTGTCAGTTTTTTTCCCCAGGTACTTCCTAAATTTCCACAGCATTAAAGGACAATTATACTCACATTCCCTCCCTAGCGGTTCAGGTCCTAAAAGCTAATGCACAAAGAAGAAGAGCGGAGGGAAGGTGAGTATAATTGTCCTTTAAGTCTTTACTGAGCATGCTTCTACCCCGGGGCAGAGGGACGGGCAGAGGTTAGGTGATGTGACTAAAGCTACTTGAAGCAGGAAGTTTGAACATTCACTCCAATATCATTTCTCACAGGCTGAAGCCAGAGATGTGATTGTCAGCTCATTATAAAGAAAATACTGCAGGCTTTCATTTAATTCTAACTTGTTAATGGTTAAAGGACAATTTTAGTTCTAAAATCTTATGCTTGTTGCATAGCGCATCTTTCCATTGACCCTGTCACTGACAGTCTGGAAGGTAGAAGTACACCAAAAAAACAAACTTTGGGAAAGTGTTACCCAGGGGTGAGGACTTAGTGATTCAGGTCATCACCCTGGCTACATAAGGTAGTGAAAAGAGGAAAGGATCGGGGAAGGTGTGTATAATTGTCCTTTAACTTGAATCCTTCATTAGAGGCCCAGTAAAGTGTTGGCCTTACCTATTACCTCTAATTCACCCTGTGTGCAATGTTAAAGACATAGATATTACCATTGCAAGGAAAAAAAATACTTTTTGATCAACCCTTTATTTTGAGGAGTAAGAAGTCCCTTTAGGCCCCTGAGGACAATAATTTAATATGAGGGAGGTTATACATGATTTTTCTGGTATATTGGACTTTTTTTGCATAGAGATTAGGGTCCCAGAAGGGGGTTCAGAAAAGATTTTCATTTAAGAACACCAATTACAATTTTCTTACAAATGAAGGGAAATGCCTAGTATTATGAGAGCTTTTGATGCTGCAGTGCTTTCTTTCATGTAGTGTACAGTATTTAAAATGGGCTATAGTAATTAGAAACATTCTCCCAAATGAGGAATGGCAGTACATGTTCCACAATTAAGGAAATGCCTAGAGCACATGCTTCCTAAACATCCCCAAAGAGCAGGACAGAAAGTGGTTATTCACCAGAGAGTTCTCACAGTTTTATTGCATCTTTCCTGCTGAGCATGAATAGGTGATTTACCCAACCATTAGAAAAAAGTAATAGGGAACAAACACATTAGGGGGTCTGTAGTGTGCTAATCCACCCTCCCGCTTTTCATTTATTCCTGACAGTGTCTGTGTCTCTCTAAATAACTTTATTAGCATTTCCAACTTCAAAAGAAAGTATAATCCAGCAAAATCCAAATGAATGTGAATCCAGTTAAGATGTTTAAATACAGTTACTCATTAGTGTTTAATGGTTGAGATAATCAGACATTGCTGTCACTATTTAGAAGAGAATAATTCCCTCAACAACAATGCAAGAAAAGGAATGGAAAGTTAGGGTAGCCATATGGGAAATGTTTAGATTTTGTTATCCATATGATGTACTGTATTTTAAAGCAAAAAGGGCCGATGATGGCCTGCCAGTGCCACTTTCGTACACTGTGTACAACCCGAAACTACAGCTGCTGCAAAACCAGGCTAAAACCAAAAGAATTTAGACCCAATACCCTAATAAGGGTTATTAATTAGCTTATAGCTTAAGGTGAACTGGGCTTAAAGGAGTCTCCATCCATATCTCTGGGAATGCTGGGAGTAAAGCTAGGTACACACAGTACAGATTTCTGAAAGATGACAGACAGGATCTGCAAGATCCTGTCTGCCATCTTTCAAAGATCTGCATACACACATTCCCAAGCGTTCTCCCTATACACATCATAGGAGAATGCTCGGGACTGTGTGTTTCCATCAGCCACGCTAGACTCCTCTATAGGGAGTCTAGTGCGGCCGTTGGAAATTTTCGGTCTTTCCTGAACAAGCGTTCAGCCGACCCGATCGTTCAGCGGCCGCACGCTCGTTCGGGAAACGAAGGTACACATATAACGATAAAGCCCCGATACCGTCGGATCCGACGGTATCGGGGCTTTATCATTACTGTGTGTACCCAGCTTTAGAATCATTCCTTTTTCTTGAAATAGTTGGGTACAACTATTTTATAGCATGAGGGTGTGAAATACCTGTTACTTCTATAGGGGGAAGTGAGCTGTTATGAGCGAGTTAACTCACTGGTGAAAACAATGAAAAACGTGTGTTTAAACCCATTACCCTAATAAGGGTTATTAATTAGCTTATAGCTTAAGGTGAAGTAGGCTTAAACGAGTCTCCATCCACATCTCTGGGAATGCTGGGAGTAAAGGTGGCCATATACTATTACAATCATAATCACAATCTTAAACCAACCGATATTTTGATAGACAGATGTACAATATTAATTGTATGTACATGTACTATACAAATTGTTCGACATTCAACTTTTGTTGTGATTAATGTTGAATGTCGTCCATTATTTGGTTACATTACATTAACACTTAATCGGAACTTCAGAAAACACTACAATCATTTTACCAATCGACAAAAAAACGACTTTCCATATCGTAATTATGATCGATATTATGATCTAATGTCGCATAATAAGATCTGGAAAATGTACAATTTTTGGGCCAATCAATGGAAATGTCTGATTGTATGCCAGATTGTATATAAAATCAGCCTAGTGTATGGTCACACTGTTACTTCTATAGGGGGAAGCCAGCAGTTATGAGTAAGTAAACAATGAAAAACGTGTTAGCTGGCTCTCAACAATGTGACTGTACTGTAAACCAACAAGAAACGCATTTTACAGAATTATTCTGGCCATTGAGATTGAGATGCAGTTTCAGTTTCTGTGTGCCAGATAACACGCATTTTTCTGTCTCTTCAATTGCAAGTTAACTCTCTTAACACACGAACACACAAGAGTGTGGGGTACCTAAACCTGGGTACACACACTACAGATCAGTGAAATATGACAGACAGGATCTGCAAGATCCTGTCTGTCCTCTTTCAAAGATCTGCATACACACAATCCCGAGCATTCTCCCTATGAACATCAAAGGGAGAACACTCGGGACTGTGTGTTTCCTTTGACCGCGGCAGACTCCTCTATAGAGGGTCTAGCGCGGCCGATGGAAATTTTTGGTCTTTCCTGAATAAGCGTTCGGTCGACCCGATTATTTGGCGGCAAGGCGCTCATTCAGAAGACGAAAGTACACACAGTAGCGATTATCGTTACTGTATGTACCCAGCTTAAGGGCCATTTTGTCCATCAATGTATGTACATATGTTTATATGACTCCCTGCTATGGAACCTGGCACAGGAACTATCACAATAAGAGGAAAAAATTAGCAAGATAAAGTCACCAGTACCACAAAACAGTCACTTACACTTAAAATCATTTGCTACATTTTATCCAATTAATTAATTGAATATTTGTCTAGCTGTAGTAGTTATTTGAAGAATTAAGCTAGGTACACACCTAGCGATTTTTCCTCCTGACCGACCAGTCGATACTTTCGACCGGTCGGCCAGGAGGAGGGACTGTCGATCGCGGCAAAAGCAGCCGCGTCTGACAGTTACCGCGACCGATCGTGCGGTCCATAGAGGACCGCACGATTGGACGAGGTTTTCCACCATGTCCGAGCGTCCATTCGTCTGATTCAGACGAATGATCGGTCGGACATGGCCACATTCGGACCGAAATATCTCATCGTGTGTACCCAGCTTAAGAAATGGCTTAAATGTTTGAGATCCTTTGCCTAGAGTTGGCTGAAGTCACGGAAATCCATTACACTTGCAGATTCGCAAAAATTCTAAAATCCGCAAGCGGGCTTATTTAAGGCAATGGGAGTTAAAAAATCTAGTTTTCTGCCTAAAATTAAGGTATGAATAGCAACGGTAACTTACTGTGAATGTCTAAGGGACCTTGGAAACACGTTGGGGAACATGTATCCATGCTCAAAATGTTTAAAAAACACAGCTCAAGTCCGAGTTCCGGCGGATCCGCTTTGGGAACAAGGTTGAGATTCGGGTCCATCTCTACCATCTCTGCCTTAACCACTCCTCAGAAACTGCCGTCTCTAAAGTGACTAATAATCTACTTAATGCTTAATCCAGTAGAGAATGCTTAAAGGATAACTGTATTGCCTCAATGCATTTTTTTTTTAAAAACTGCTTTCAAAAGAGGTATGCAGCCCCCCCTATATGTTTTTTTCATGATTTCGAGCTTCTCTCTGCCTTCAATAAGCCACACTGTGAAGGGGGTGTAACAATTCTGTCTGCCTGTAACTGTCACTCAAAACTAGCAGTGAGAAAACACTACTCCACCCATCCTTGATCAGCTTGATTAAGAAGGCTGTATCCTAGCAACCGAACAGTTCAAGTTTGTTTGACTGGCAGAGGAGGAGGAGAGAGGTTGTAACAGACATTCCCACCAGCCAATGACAAGTGATATCTAATCATGGCCCTGGGCCGTCTAGGAGGCGGGCTTTTAGCTCTCATCTTTGCTGTGTGATATCTAAGGGAAGGCAGCATGGTTGTAAATGAGTCAGCGATTTCAGCTGCTGTTAGTGTGGACATGTAATGGGGGAGATGTTGTCTTTTGGGGTATTGTTGTTCTTTAAAGGTTATGTCCGCCCTTACAAACTTTTGTATTCTGCCTTTTTGCCCCCCAAAACCTCGACCTTGCAAGGTTCACACTGCTGAAAAGTGCCCCTAAAACAAAGATTTAGTTTTGGGGGGCAATAAGGCAGAATACAAAAAGGGAGGTAAGTAATGTTACAATCTTAAGGGTTTGGTGAGGTGGGGATTAGTATACATTTTTCCTAGGTGAACAGATAGGACCCGATTCATATGTGGAGGGCGCCATTCAAAGTTTTTTTCTTTTAAAAGACAGGGATCCTTACCAGCCAAAGAGCAACAAGCTGTTACCAATCTAATTTCCTGTAGTCTCCCTGTTTGTAAACAATATAACCATCTTAGATGAGTTTTCAAATCTATGTAAATACTAATCCAAGAGGTGGTTCGGGGATGTTTCAGTTGGGAAGGGGCACCAGGGGAGACTTGCTTAGGGCACCAAAATGTCCAGAACCGGCCCTGGGTGGATCTTCCCTTTAAGATTATATTTATAGTTTTACAATTGAAATCCTTTATTTTTTGGTTTCTTCTCCATTTCCACCTTTAATATTGGATGCTCACTAGTTTATTATATAGTCCGGCATATAATCTGACCTGGGCCAGTAGCCTTGCCATTGACCCAGATTGGTCCAACACTGCTTTTGCCTTGCCTTGCAGTTAATTTTTCAATATTGGTAACTGCATCATGAGAAGTAAATGTAGCCGTTCAGTTTGGCATTGTTCGTTGATCCACCAAACGTCAACTCACGAGCGATTATCGGTGAATCAGGCTTTGTAAGTAGATGGTAGAAGCAGTTTTGCTAAAGGTAAGTATAGCAAAATTTTTGCCGAGTGTGGGTGACTTAACCTGGTATTAAATGTTTGGGTAGAACATGTCCTATAACCTCCTATAAAGTCACAATAATGTGAACAATAATTTATTAAATTTACAAACGTTCCTTACAAATTGTTATAAGAGGGGTCTCACAGGGTGTACATACAGTACATAAGACATTTATGTACTGTAAGAATTTATGCTGGAACAGAATAATGATGATTAAAAAATAATTCATACATGGCTATTACATTTATAATTCTAAATCTTAGAAATATATTATGAGACGATGCTTCCAGTCTTTTTTTAAAATACTTTTTATTAATAATCACCAATAAATAAATTATTATTATGGATTTATTTCTTCTTCCGTGGCGCTTTACAACTACATAGGGGCATATTTATAAAGGATTGTCTTTTTCGCCAAATAATTAGCGCAGCACATCGCAGCGAAAATAGCGCCATTTGGGGCTTCGTTTCGCGTAAAAAAGCGAAAAAAACACACTTTGCGGCTGAAAAAGGCGAACGGGCGCGATAAAGAGCGAGAGTATCGCAGCGAAAACTTAACGCATCTAAGAAGACTGCATTGCGAAAACCATTCGAAACCAGAAAAGCCCACTAGAAATTGATGTCAAGTTCAAAATGGCCACCTCACATTTACCAAGAAGTCAGCCATGTCTTATTTAGTCAATCTTCTTAGAATTTCTCAATTGTAATACAATTTTCTTTTGCACTGCACATTCGCCTTTCTAATGCGCAATCGCTTTTCCAAGGCATATTACATTCTAATGTGCGATCACCCTTCTAATGCGCGTTCGCTTTTTCAAGACATATTACCCATTAGAATGCCTTTTCGCTCAAACAATGACTTTTCACCACCTTCAGGGTCGCGCTAATCTTTCTCTCTTTTTAACGCAAAAACCACCTTTCGCTCTTTTATAAATGGCGTTATGCCTTTTCGCTCCCTTTTCGCTAAAATTGCCCTTGCGAAGTAAGGCGAAAAGGGTTTTAGCGATAGCTCGCGGAAACGGTTTCGCCATTTGTTATCGTGACCTTTATAAATAGCGTTAATTGTCTTTTTGGCGAAAAACCATGCGAAAAGCGAATGCGAAAACATTTCGCTACTTTTCGCTCTTTTATAAATATGGCCCATAGTCATACATTACATACAGGGTGATACATATTATACAAAGTAAGTTATAGTGCAGATATCTTCTGCATATTATTATTTAAACAAATCAGATGAGAGGTTATATATATATATATATATGTATAGCATCTTTAAACAAAAAGAAGAAGTTACAGGCTTCTTTATTGTATTCAGTTAGATCAACTGGTCTCCTATATTCACAGGGAGGTGAGAACACTTATTCTCACCTCCCTGTGAATATAGGACGCTCGGGGGACCTGGAACTTCCTTCCGCGCTCTACTCGCAAGCCGCTTCTTCACTGAACAGCTGTTTCTCTCCGATCGCGCGCCCTATCTTTTGTATTGGCGCGCATGCGCCTAAGATAGGGTGCGCGGTCGAACAGATCGGCTGTCAGTGGAGCCTTGGTAAGGTAAGTTCCAGGTCCCCCGAGCGTCCTATTATTCACAGGGAGGTGAGAATAAGTGTTCCTTTAAATCCCTGGTTGGCTTTAACTGTTGTATTCTCTTAAAATTTTGCCTGTCAATAAGGTTTTTGTTTGATCACTCAATTTGAATATTTTGTATTGGAGGAAATGCATGCCAGATCTTTGGCGATAGTTGTGTGAGCTTTATTCCCACAATGTGTATTTCTATCCGTATGCATTTTGCGATATGCAATGACATTATTTTTTTTAATGTGCGTTCTGAATTTTTTTTCAATGGCATCCGTCCATGACTTTTGGTCAGTTTGTGTTGATTCCTGTCCATTTTGCAGTTCAATTCAAGTCTATGGGAGCGCAGAAACAAAGCCTGGGCAAATGCAGACACAAGTGAACACAAATGCAATACTACCTACAGTAGTAAATAGTTAACGCAAATTCAGATAAATGTGGATAGGTGGACAGAAATGTAAAAAAAAAATTGCTGTAATTAAACACTTGAAAATATTGAGGAGGCAATTTTATAATTTTGCTGGCATTAGTTACCTGACCGCAATCTCGCGATGAACTAAACCCCTTTGCGGGAATTTTGCATTGTGGTTTCCTGTCAGCGCTACACTCGGGATAGATAGATAGATAGATAGATAGATAGATAATAGATAGATAGATAGATAGATAGATGATAGATATATAGAGAGATAGAGAGACAGATAGATAGATAATAGATGATAGATAGATAGATAGATGATAGATCGATAGATGATAGATAGATAGATAGATAGATAGATAATAGATGGATAGATAGATAGATATATAGATAATAGATAGATAGATAGATAGATAGATAGATAGATAGATAGATAGATAGATAGACAGATAGATAGTAGATGATGGATTGATTGATAGATTGATAGATAGATAGATAGATAGATAGATAGATAGATGGATGGATGGATGGAAAGATAGATAGATAGATAGATAGATAGATAAATGATAGATAGATAGTTAGATAGATAGATTTATAGATAGATGATAGATAGATAATAGATAGATAGATGGATAGATAGATAGATAGATAGATAGATAATTGATAGATAGATAGATAGATAGATAGATAGATAGGTAATAGGTAGATGATAGATAGATAATAGATAGATGATAGATAGATAGATAAATAGATAGATAGGTGATAGATAGATGATAGATATATAGGTAATAGATAGATCATAGATTGATAATAGATAGATGATAGATATCACCGGCTGGCCAAATATTGTGGGCCAACACATAAACAGGAGTTATCCCTGATGGTCTATGTCCGTGAAATAATGTATAGAAGGTCAGTTTTTTTGGGAGAGGCCAGTGTGCAATGTGTATGGGGTTATCCCTGTGGCTGTGAAGACATGATAAATTATTATTAGTTTTATTAATCTGCCATATAAATCTGATATGTGCTGATCCTGGTGAAACTAAATTTCTTTATATGAAATATATTGGAGAAAAACGAGTAGTGTGGTAATAACTTCACAGCCTCTTTATTGACATACATTAAAGAGGAAGCAAATTCAAAAACTTTGGCATTTACACTTCGCATCATGCAGGAAAACGCAAGCCGGCTGTTTGAATCGCATTAAGGAGCGGATATTGTGTCTAAACCACAACTTTCCCCACCACTGCCAGATAGTGTATGGTTATCCTGCAGTACTGACTACTTGCTGAAACATTGTGCCCTCAATGTTCCAGACGATGAGCTACTTGTCATTGCACTGAAATGGGGAGGTAGTGACCAAAACCACTCTAACGCAATATTAAATTGAATCGAATGAATATCAATTACTCTAAAGCATTATACTTGACACTATTACTAGGTGTTACTCCACCAGTTGTTTTCTCTGCAATCCTCAGGCGAAAATTAAGCTGGCCACAAACAGCAGAATTTTATTACATTATTGTATAAGACATTGGCCTCTGCGAGGTGGGCGTAAAGAAAATGATTACTTGGTGTTCTTATCTAAAATGAAATTGGTAAAAACCACTACACAGTTAAATGGCCATTGGCCAGAATAAGTTGAGACTTAATTTAAAACAAATTGGGTCCTGTGACCATGGTCATATACAAACTGAATGGTAATCACCAAGTGAAACAGGTTGGCCCGCATTTAGAAATGCCTCTGTATATGAAAAAGGGGAAGTTGCCCTATAAATTTGTGAAACTGGATAAATACAAAGGCAAAATTTAATATTTTTTAATAATCAATTACGCATTACGCAAAACCAAACAGCAAATTGACACGATCATCCTTTTATATTATTAGTTATTGAGGTAAAATTCGATGATGTGTGATAGTGTGTGGGTGTACCCTATATAAGTAAATATTCGTAGTATATATAATATAGAATAAACTAGGTATCTAAAGTATATAAATTATATATATTAATTTTTTTTTTTTTAACACTTCCGAAAATGGTAGCCTGTGCAAAAAAACGACACCCCACTGTGGAATGGGGAAAACTTCCTGCTTGTCTTTGCATCGCTTTGTCCCTGGGCCCGGCAAAATCCAGGCAGTTTGATGTTGTAATGTAAATATTTTTATAGGTTGTAAAGTGGTCAGAAGGTCGCTACGCGAACTGCTTGGACACCTATGCACTTTGGCATTGCAGATTGTTTATCTGAACGAAAACCCATACTTTCATGCCAGTAAAACTGCACTTATTCTAAAGAATTCTGCTGTCGCGGTATAGATAGTGTAAGAAAAGTGTACTGTTTTCCTGACACAAATACGGGCAGTTAGTGGTAAAAAAAAATTAACATAGTCGCAATGAAATCATCACTGGGAAGCAACGTCTAATCAAAGTCAGTTTAGGCTTCATCATGTGGCAATAAGACTGGCAGTTGTATTGAATGATTCGGGTTTTGTGTCACCGTCATCCTGTTTTCAAAGTTTATGATTCTATAAAGCAGGGCCCGGGTCAGGAGAAAAAGTGCCGCGCAGGTAGGGGAACCACACTGGCCTGTTGGCTTCACTTGACCGTGGGAAAAAAACCCACTGCGTAGCGTGAGACCTGGTACCCCAAACAGGTCGTCTTAGACATGCATGTTTTAGGTTTGTCATTATTAGCTGCTACCACCAATCTCCAAAGACTAGGCCACACTAAATGTGCCATATGAGCGCACGCTGTGTCTGTTGATGGTTTGCGACACTAGGTGTGCTTTCGATCCGCACAATATTGGGATATGGAGTGCAACGCATTACAAACGCACACTACGCCCAGACTTTGCACTTTTCCAGGACAAAAAGTGGTGGTGTTTTAGTGTTGCCGCCTCGCCTGGTTTATATTTTGATTCCCCTTATAGGGTCCTCTCCCCCAACCTTTTTTTTGCAGTAGTGTTATGACCACCCTTTCCAACACCAATGTCCTTGTTTAAATGTTAATTCCTCAAAACGTACATACCAAGCTTTCGTTGCCCTCTGCCTCTAATGCAACTGCTTTTGGAACAGAGAGGCCGTAACGGAGCCTGTCTTGATAAGAAGAAATAGAAAGAAAAAGCAATTAGCTCTTCACACCAAAGCTATCTGCTGGCGTTAAAGTTTCTGTCTAAAAGATCTGTTACTCGGCTCGTACATCGCTTGCGGTTGTTTTGCGTACATTAAGTCCTGTTACCCTTGGTACATGGGCCCATGACTTTTAGATGGAAAAGAGCCATTTGCGGCTTTCTGTACATTCCCGCTAATATCTTGGCCTGGCAGTTTATTACCTTTGACATTCCTAACGATGGACCCACCTGGCCAATTCCATTTTGCAATCGCATTTTGGTTTGCATAAAAAACGTCAGGCATTTCCCCCTTGAATCGTGTCAAAAGTTCATAAGTTTATGTTTGCCCACCTTAAAGACTAACTGGTTAAGCGGTTAAAAAAGGGCTGTCCACCACCCATTTTCAATTTTTATTTTTTTTTGGTGTACTTCGGGCTCACTTCCCCCAGCCCACTATATTAATATGTGCAAAACTCCCAATCATTACTTAACTTGCCTCTCTCCTCTTGCACTCCCGTCCCTCTGCCTTGCATGAAACTGCAAGCAGGGGGCCGGACCAGCAGCCACGTACGGATTGGCTGAGATGCAGCCAATCAAGGACGTGGCTTTCCAGCCAATCCAGAAGTTGGAGAGAGAGGCGAGGTAAGTATGTCGGTGAGTGTCATGCACATATAACTATAACAGTTGGGGCTGGGGGAGGGACCCTACAGTACACCAAAAGGGATTTATGCTAGGGGGTGGGGAGAGGAAAATGGGGGGAAGAGAGATGGAAAGTTTGGGAGGAGGGCTGCCGAGCGTGGTCAAATTTTCCCAGAGGAAGACCAGGAGTCAGAGGTCCATATGGCCAACTGGCCTGTTCCTGGCGGCCAGTTTTGGTGACTTTGGGGTGGGACATTTACAGGAGAACCATTTGGGAGCAGGAGGTAGGTAATGATTTTATTACACTACAGAGTGGGGCAGTAGTAGTTAAATTTTTAATTTGGGGGTTGACTGCCCTTTATGACTAAATGGAACAAACTTTTGTTATTTCTGTCATCCAACAGTGATGGAATTCCACAACCGTACACATGGCCAATATGGCGCAACCCCTTGGATTTGACAGGATTTATCAGCCATTTATGTTCCTAACTTAAGCTGGGATCCACCACAAAATATTGCCCCCTTTTAACTGACCAATCATTGAATTTTTCTTTTGCCAACCCCAAAAACATATTCTCAACATCACATTATTCCTTCAGTAGTTTCCTCTCCATGCTTGACAGTAATGTAATTTAGCAATTTGGCTTTCACAGCCCACTTTCCTCTTCTCAAATAATATAGTGAAAAAAAATTAGCATGTTCTATTTCCAATATGCCAGAATCCAAACCACTGGTCGCTTTATAGATACATGAAATTTATCAACAAACCAGCAATATCATCCTGATAATCTTTTATTTTTAATCTGTTTTAACGGAACACTAACTTAAAAAAACAAGTATTTGCCTCCGTTTATTATTATTCACAGGAAGGTGAGACCGCTTATTTTCCCACCACTACCCTGTGATAATATTTGCTCGGGGACCTGGAACTACCTTCGCCCACGCTCTCCTCTCGCAGCCGCTCCTGCACAGAACAGCTGTTCTGTCCTGATCGGTGCCCCTTTTTTGTTATAGGCGCCATGCACTTAATATGGCCTTGCGGTCGTGACAGAGCGCTGTCAGTGAAGGAGCGTCTTTGCGATAGGAGCACGGTAAGGTAAGCCTCTCTGAGCAAAACTATTATTCACAGGAGGTCGGAATTAAGCGTTCCTCACCTCCCTGTTAATAATAGAAATGGATGCCAAATACTTGTTTTTTAAGTTTAATGTCCTTAAGCGCAACTTTTTTTTCCTTTTCCTCTATTTTTGGAAATTCCTTAATTTGACCCTACTTTAACTATGGTGTTCCCCCTCCATACGTGCGCCATATTGTTTCAGTTTCATCACACCCTGGGGGTGGGCGATGCAAACGGTTCCGTTCATGTGGTTTTTACAAGGCATGTTTACATTTAAGTAATTGTTTCCTGGCAATACCTGATGCCGAGGAGGAGCCCTCATTGGTTCTTTTAAATGTAGGAAATGGGCCTTTTTAAAACAAATGTTTCGTAGAGCAGTTCCCCATTAAACAGAGGAAATGCTTATATCACTGTCCTGTGCTAGGAAATCCAGCAAAATTATTCACCTGGAACACCTTAAAAATCAATATTTTCCTTCACTAAAAAATATTAAAGGAGAACTATACAGTAGCAGTTTTTTTTAAATTAGAAACATACGTACTTTGGGTGCTGGTCAGTGACTGAGCAGCCTGCTCTGTTCAGTGATTGGATCCCTGAACGATCTGTCCCGTATCACCGTTAATCAATTCAACCGAACGGATCCTTATTCTTGTGGGCACAAACCCTACCCACCTTAGATTTAATTTAAAATATTGCGTGTCCTTTAATTCAGACTAACAACTACTAAATGATGGTTAAGAAGACCTCTTAAAACAGAATATTGCGGTACGAAGTCTCATACATAGGTGTGGTAGTTCTGTGCAGACACTGGTGTTCTGATTATTCTAATTTTTATTAGTGCTCTCAATTAAAGGTAGACGCAAATGTTGGAATGGCCGGTATCTTACACTTAAAATTCTACTCACTCTTTTGCTAAAAAACTTGCATGCCATAATCCCCCCCTTATCCGTAGCAGTTATGGCCAGCACAGGGACGCACAAGTCAGAGGTCTTCCTTCCTGTGCTCTAGGGTCTCCAAGTAATATGACGTTAGAAAAGTCTAACATAAATTCAATAAGTTCAGTGAATGTCCTAATGTAATTGACCTTATTTGCAATGATTATTTATTTCTGAATGGCAGCAAAGCCTTTCTTATCATAGATCCTGCCCTCTAAAGGTGGCTAATAACACATCAGGTATTCAGTTCGCCTGTCCGGGTCCACATAGATTACCACCTACTCGGTACGTGTAGAGGCCTAACCGACCCAACCGTAATGCAACTATTTCCATGTCCGCATTACAGCTATTCCGGAAAGTCGGCTTTGTCTGCTTCCCTTTATTTGAAAGTAAAAGAAGACAGCTACCGCCGGCCTTGTCCGTCCGCATCCCCATACGCACTTGGGCGATCGGTAAGTATCTGTGTGTGGTTCCCTTTACAATGTGGCCGACAGTTACTCAATGTGATCAGGTTTTCTGGGCCCCGTACTGGGTAAATTTCTGGGCCCTCCTAACACGAACAACACAGACGCGCATCCTCCCAATATTTAAAACGCAACGAGGGACACATGGATGAAGAGAAGCAGTGCAATGCAGATTTTTTCCCATACTCACTTTAAGACCAACGCCCACTTTGTTATGTTTACCCCATTTTTCCATTTACAATTACTGCCTTCAATAGTATATATTCATATTATAAATAATATATTAATGTTGCCATCTTTCATTACAAATCCTGCACTGTCGGGCCTGATAGTGGTAGATTTCACTGTACGTGGGGTATGTAATAGCCTAATAGTCCGCATTGAGCTTTTACCTACCCCATGTGCAGTGCATCCATTCCAATATTAGGCCTCATAATACTTGCATTTGAATTGGGAGGTGCAGTGGGCGAGAATCTATATTACAGGTCACTCAGTATGTCACTGAGTGACTTCCTGTATTTCAGTGCCCCTTCCCATTTTCTCTCTCCCTTCCTGTATTAGTAATGTAGATTAACAAGCCCGTTTTTCTGTACACTGACTGACGGACTGACTGACTGACTGAATTGAGCTATAAGGAGGAGTGAGCGGGGCCGAGTCAATTATCACTCACAGAATGTGCGCTTCGCTCGCCTCCTTATCATTCACAGTATTCAGTCAGTCAGTGAACGAACTGTAACTGCACCGGGATGAAGCCGATGTTTATTGTCTTTCTTTTAGTTTTGTGAGATAGAAATGGCATTAACTATTTGTATGTACAAAAACGGAATTTTTATCTCATTAACTAATCCGGAGTGGTGGAGAGATGGAGGGGGGGGAGAACAAGATGTCGTTCTGTATTTTTCTTTCCTTTTTTTTGACCTATTATAGATGGAATAATACGCTACCTCTACTGAATAATATACGGATATTGCTCACCTCAGAAGTTCCTGACCTCTATAAAAACCCTTGGCGGAAAACGCCTCGTGTTTTTTATATGGTCAGGGACTCCTCAGAGCGTAATATCCTATAATTCCACTGTAGGTAGCGTATTATCCCTTATATTACTACCCCCCTGTGGCGTGCAATCCGCTCACTATAAAATGGCAGGCAGTGTGTCGTAATACCTTATATTACACTGTAGGTAGCGTATTATCCCTTATATTAATAACCCCCATGTGCAGTTTCAACAATCCACCTCACTATAAACTGTGCAGCAGTGGTGGCAGTATTGGGTAATGGTTACAAAACAGACGATAGCGAGATATATCCCCTCTGTGAGTTATCACACTTAATGGCAGTCCAGGACGATAATAAAATTAAAACTTAGAAATCCTTTATTGAGGTATATGCCATTAAAAAATCAAGCTCACAACATTTAAGAATTCTTGTCATGATAAGTGCACTGAAAATCTGCAAAAACAGCATGATCAAGAGCGAGAGGTAATAACTAGTGAATTACCACACATGGGGAGAAAAAGAGGTAGTGTACAACACAGTATGTTTTAACCTAAAAAAGCCATGTAATCCACTGGATATGTGTGGTGCAATGGGTATACAAACTATAACATACATTCAAAAAAAGAGTGGTTGGGGGTTCCCAAGCCCAAGGAAACCCATTTACCTCTGGAGAAAAAAAAAACACAGGGGCACTCTAATGGCATAACTATAGGAGTAACTAGCCTCACAAAACATGCGAGGCTCAATACTGTACACCAAAATGACTCGTACCAGCCAGCACATGTACAACAATATTAAATATTTTTATATACCTCATAAGGTCCAAAATCCAGTTAATACTTCACAAAAAATAGATACAATTACCAAAACATGCCCGTTATGTAACGGTGGGGAACCCTCCACCTGTCTTAAAGGGTTTTTACACGCAAACACAGGGTATAATGTGCATCCCTTAAGTACACTCGGTGCTCTAAACTAGTCTTACCGCTTTAACATCCGCTAGTCCTGGGTCCTAAGCTAAAAACAGTGCAAAAGAATCACATCTAAACAGCAACCATACATACTTATAGTCCTGATAAGTAGTGTTATTGTAAAAATCACTAACCAACAGGATTCAGGAGAGTGGTTACCTGTAACTGAAGGCCGTTGTCTGTTCCGCCCTACTACTGCCTAATCTTCGGGTGTGGTTTGTGTGTGGGGGGTTTTCTACCTGAAGATACTTGCACTTTACTAGGCAGAAGAATGCGCCTGATCTGTCCTATTCCGACTGTCACTGGTACCAGAACCGGCAGAGGCAGCACAGCTTCCTGGATCAACTACAGAATGCGGCGTGCTATTTAAGAACGTCGAGTGCATACGTTGCGACGTCATGCTGAAGCGCTAGTTTAGCCAGTGCATGACCATAATGCTGCATTCTTCCTAACACCAGTGGCAGCGCTTGTTGGCCCTAGCTATCTAGACTCCGGCTCGGAGGGTGTGTCCTGTCCAATTCCAAAGGCCATTCTGTAACTGTAAGGGGGAGGGTAGGATAGATATAATAGATAGATAGATAGATAGATAGATAATAATATCTCAGATATAGCCTAGATGATGATTAGATCGATAGACACTCGATATATAGATAGATTAGATAGACAGATGATCGATAGATAGAATAGATAGATGATAGACACATAATAGATAGATAGATAGATAAATAGGATAGATGCAGATGATAGATATATAACTAGATTAGATATTGAATAGATAGATAGATAGATAGATAGATAGATTATATAGATATATAAGATAGACAGACAGATAGATAGAATGATAGATGATCGACAGGATGATAGCTAGTATAGATAGACAGATGATAGATAGATAGATGCTATAGATAGATAGAAAGATAATGATAGATATAGAGACAGATGATAGATACTATAAATAGATAGATAGATGTTGATAGATAGAAATAGATATATAGATGATAGATAGATAGATAGATAGCTAGACAGACAGATAGATACTCGATAGATAGATAATAGATAGATAGATAGACTAGATTGCTAGACAGAGGATAGGATAGATAGAGAGATAGATAGATAATAGATATATAGATAGATAGACAGATGATAGGCTAGATAGTAGATGATGATAGACAAAATTATAGATCGATAGATATACAGATGATAGATAGATAGATAGATAGATAGATATATAGATTAATTGATAGACAGGTAATAGATGATAGATAAGAGATAGATAGATAATAGATAGATGATTGATAGATCAGACCTATTTGGATAAGAATAGATAGTAGATATAGATAGACCAAATGATAGATGCTAGATAGCCAGATTATGGATAGATAGCATGACAGATAAGAGATAGATAATAGATAGATAGATAGATCGATAGATAGATGATATATAGATAGATTGATAACAGAATGATAGATCATAGATAGACAGATGATGAATAGATAGATAGACAGATTATAGAGATAGATAGATAGATAGATAGATAGCTGATAGATAATCGATAATAGGATGATCGACCGATGATAGATAGATAGACAGCTGATAGATAGTAGATAGATAGATAGATAGATATAGATAGACAGATGATAGATAGATATGATAGATAGATGATCGACAGATGACCAGATGAGATAGATAGATAGATAGATAGATAGATAGATAGAAGTATAATAGTAGGATGTAGATAGATAGATTATAGATAGATAGATAGATAGATAGATATTAGATAGATAGAATGATAGATGATAGCTAGATAGAACCGATGATAGATAGATAGACAGTGATATAGATGATAGATAGAATGATAGATAGACAGATTGATAGATAGATGATAGATATAGATAGATCGACATATGATATATAATCGATAGATAGACAGATGATAGGGTAGATAGATAGATGATAGATGATAGATAGATGCGATGATCCGATAGATGATTGATAGATAGACAGTGATAGATAGCTAGATGATAGATACATAGCTAGACAGATGATATATAGATAGCTAGATAGATAGATGAATAGATAATAGATAGATAGATGATGCGATAGTAGATAGATATATATATAGATAGATAGAATAGATCACTAATGATAGATATATGATAGATAGATAGATAGCTATACAGTGTAGAGATAGATAGATAGATAGATTAGATAGATAGATAGTAGATAGATCGATAGGATGATGATGATAGCTAGATAGACCGATGATAGATAGATATACAGATGATAGAGATAGATAGATAGATTTAGATAGACAGATGATAGATAGATGAGATAGATAGATAGATTGATAGATATATTAGATCGATAGACAGATAAGATGAGATAGATAGATAGATAGATTAAAATAAGAACGAAGGGCGAAAAAAAAAACGAAAAAATCAGAGAGACAAAAATAGATACATGATATTAAAGAAAGTAATAAAGAAAAAACTACAAAGACGGAGGATAAAAGCTCGAAAACGGCAAAAAAAAAAGCAGCTAAGCTTTGCTCGCCCGCCCCTGAGATCGATAGCTAGATCGCTCCTAGCTAGCTCGATGATAGCTGCTAGCTAATAGACCGATGTCGCGATAGATAGACCGCTATGAGATATATGATAGATAGATAGATCGCTGATAGATCGACGATGAGAGATAGAGATAGAGATAGATAGATAGACAGAGATAGATAGATAGAATAGATAGATAGACAGATTGATAGAGATAGATAGATAGATGATAGATGATAGATAGATAGACAATGCTCGATAATGATGATAGAAGACGATATCGCTAATAGATGATAGATACATAGAATTACAGATGATAATGAGATGCATAGATAATTAATCATAGATAGAT
Source organism: Hymenochirus boettgeri (assembly GCA_019447015.1). NCBI lineage: Eukaryota > Metazoa > Chordata > Amphibia > Anura > Pipidae > Hymenochirus > Hymenochirus boettgeri. Next base: position 261,063,455 of record CM033470.1, on the reverse strand, counting down.
AGATAGATATGATAGATATAGGTAGATAGAATAGATAGATAGAATAGATAGCTAATAGATAGATAGATAGATAGATAGATAATAGATAGATAGATAGAAGATATATAGATAGACAGATGATATAGATAGATATATAAAGATATCATAATGATAGATAGATAGATAGATAGATAGATAGATAGATATAGATAGATAGATAGACGACAGATAGACAATGAGATAATAGATAGATAGATCGATAGATAGATAGATAGATGATAGATAGAATAGATAGATAGATAGATAATAGAAGATGATAGATGATAGCTGATAGAACCGATGATAGTAGATAGACAGATAAAGATAGAAGATGATGATAGATAGACAGGATGATAGAATAGATAGAGTAGATAGAATAGATGATATTGATAGAGATAGATAGATAGATAGATCTATATAGATCGATAATCGATAGATAGAAATATATAGATAATATATTATAGATAGATAAAGATAGATAGATGATAGATAGATAGATAGATGAGTAGTAGATGATAGATAGATAGACAGTATAGATATATAGATCGGATAGATAGACATATTGAATATAGATATATAGATAGATAGAAATGTAGATAGATGATAGATAGATAGATAGATAATCAGATAGACATATGATAGAATATAAATAGATGATAGATGATTGGATAGATAGATAGATAGTAGACAGACCGACAGATAGATTTGATAGATAGATTGTGACAGATGATAGATAATAGATAGACATATGATAGATAGATTTATAGATAGATAGATGATATAGATGAGATATATAGATAGATTAGATAATATAATCGAATAATAGATAGATATAAGATAGACAGATGAATAGAGATAGACAGAGGATAGATAGATAGATAGATAGATAAGCTGATAGATAGATAGATAGATATACAGATATAGATAGATAGATGATATAGATAGATAGATAGATAATAGATGATAGATAGATGATCGATGGACGATGATAGAGAGAGACAGATGATAGATAGATGATAGATAGATAGATAGATAGATAGACAGAATGATAGATAGTATGATTGATTGATGATTGATTGTATTTGATAGATATATTTGATCGACAGGATGATAGATAGATAGATAGATAAGATAGAATAGATAGATAGATAGATAGGCTAGACCTGTATAGATGATAGATAGAGAGATATATTAGTATAGTACTAGATAGACCAGATATAGAGATATATATATAGATAGATAGATAGATGATAGAGAGACAATGATAGATAGATATATAGATAGATAGATAGATCAGATAGATTAGATAGATAGATAGATAGATGAATATATAGATAGATAGGTAGATAGACAGATGATAGAGATCGATAGATAGATTGCTAGATGATATATAGATAGATTGATAGACCGATGATAGTATAGATAGATAGACAGAGATAGATAGATCATAAACAGATGAATAAGGATAGATAGTAGATAGATAGATAGATGATTATATTATAGATAGAGTGATAGACAGATGATAGATGATATAGATAGATAGATAGAGATAGATGATAGACAGATGATAGATAATATATAAAACAGATGATAGAGATAGATATATAGTAGATAGAATAGATAATAGATGATAGATAGATTGATAGATGATAGACCGATGATAGATATAATAGACAGATGATAGATAATAGATAGATATATGATCGATAATAGATAGATAGACAGATGATAGAGATAGATGATAGTCGATAGATAGATAGATAGAGTAGCTGATGATTAGCTTATGACGATGATAGATAATAGACAGATGATGAGATAAGATAGATAGATATAGATAGATAGATGATAGATGATAGCAGATAGACCGATGATAGATAGATAGACATATGATAGATGAATAATCGACAGAATGAATAGAGATATATAAGATAGATGATATGATGATAGAGCCGTGATAGATAGATAGACGATAATAGAAGATAGATTATAGATAGAACGATTGATAATAGGATAGATGTCTATCCATAGATAGCAGATGATAGATAGTAGATAGATAGATAGATAGATAGATAGATAATAGATAGATATATAGATCGATAGTAGCTATATAGATGATAGAGATAGATAGATAATAGATAGATAGATAGATAATAGATAGATATATAGATAGAAGATAGATAGATAGAGAATAGATAGGATAATAGATGACATATGAAGAGGATCATAGATAGTAGACAGATAGACAGAATGATATGATAGATAGATCGGATATATAGATAGATAGATAGAAGATAATAGATATATAGATAGATAGATGATGATAGATTATAGCTATATAGACCGATGAATATATATATATCCAGATATAGAGATTATAGATGATATTTGAAGGGAAAAATAAGACAGATGATAGATGATTATATAGATAGATAGATAGATATATATAGATAGATAATGATCATCATAAACTAAAAATATTGAGAATTACTGGTAGTAATGCATATAGATCTGGTATCCAGATACTTCCGATTGCCGTTTGAGTCAGGAAGGAATTTTTTCCCCCTTTTTTTAGCTGGGGTTTTTTTTGCCTTCCTCTGGATCAACTACTGTTAGGTAGGGTTTTAAAAAAAAAAAAAGGAAATAGGTTGGACTTGATGGACGAATGTCTTTATTCAACCTTAATTACTATGTTTACTATGTTATAAGATATATAAGATATAGAATAGATAGATGATCATAGATAGATAGATAGATAGATGATAGAGATAGATGATCGATAGATATATAATCGATAGATAGACCTATAATGCGATAGAGTAATGATGAGATATATCGACAAGATAATAGATATATAGATAGATAGATAGATAGGATGATATATCGACAGATGTAGATAGATAGATAAGACGATAGATAGATAGATAGACAGAATGATAGATGATAGTAATATAATAGCTACATAGATAGATGATAGATAGATAGATAGAGAGATAGATAGATAGAACGTTTTTAAAGTGGCATTGTATTAAAAGTTAAAGAATTAGAGACACCTCTGGCAATTACCATCTTCGATCTCCCTAAGACTCCATTTCAAGTCTTCTTGGTATTATATTCTGCTTTTTTTAATACCTATTTCCTTTCAGTTTGCATTTAATCTGTAAAAATGAATTGTAAGATTGTGCTTGGGAGTTGGACCGTTTTCTTATTAGCCATTTGCATAACCCTTTACCTTAACAGGTTGTATAAATGTTTTGTCATTTTAAATTCTAATCGTATGTGGGTATGTTAACAATACATTTCATATGCTATCTTTAGATAGAGTTTGTTAGGTTAAGCTAGGTTAGATTAGGTAGGTTAGTTTCGGGCCCTGCTGTCCTGAAAGTGTCTACCCCGAACGTGGTGGCAACTGACAGGCTTCAAATCTTGGCCAAAACCCTTTTATTCCACAGGAAGTTATGGTTGCTCTGGGTGGGCTACTATTCTAAGGGTGGTCCTTCATGTATTGTAATAAATGGAGGAATAGTGTAAATACGTGATAATGACACAGTTAAATCAACGTGTATAACAGCCCCTCCCATTCTGGACATAGACACATCCGACTTCCGACCAACGCCCTCACCCACTTCATTATAAAACCACACCCCTTCCGTGGGCGAGGGGGCATCCTTTGGAATTTGTGTCAGGTGCCAAAAAAGTCTAGAGAACGGCCCTGCATATGAGGTGCTATAAGACCAGAGGACTTGGGAGGGGGGTTGGGGAGTAGCATCATCACAAACCATTATTTGAGGTAATGTTTACATTGTGAAATCTCCTGATTCCATTCTAATTTTCCCATGTTTCTAATCATTTAAACAAACTACAAAATAGAGAAATAGAAGTATTCAAATTCAATTAAAGAGTTTAGTTTGGTTTTATTAATACGATTATACACCATAATATTGCCAGATGTATTTTCCACTGCTTGTAATACAATTATGTTATCGGCACAAACCTCTCACTGACCCACTTGGTCCTGTTTTAGGGGAGAAATTTTGTCTGTTACGTGTGGGCCAGCATAGGAAATGTCAGCTCCTATAAACATAAGAAAGATGATAAGTCTCAAGAACCTTCAACCCAATACGCAATACTAAAGAAAGCTGGAAACAAATATGATTAACTTTGTTTGAATTAGATATCCTATCTGAAATTAAGGTTTCTCATATCTTTTTATTTAATATATATTTAAAGCTTGAGGCCTACTTTGAGGTGAACATGTTTGACTGAATAAATGTTTTCTGATACATTGGAGAGTCCCTGGAGTTCTCTCTTCGTTCTGTGCTCTGTATATCTAGATATATAACAAGCAACTGCAGTTGGATTGAGCTGTAACACAATTAAATGGATGCAGTTTTCATACACTCCATGTCCTCAAACGTTTTTTTCCTTTCCAGGTCCATAGATTTAACATGCATGTGTATGTCCATCATAATGACTGCTATTATTATTGGGCCGGTACACACGGTTTGATATTAGGGACAATCGACCTTGGGAGGTGTGTAGGGTGGTTCACACACGAATACCGCAGGCCATATTTGATGAACCCATCCGATGGTCCTTAACCGCCGTTTGATAATAACTTTGTCTGATTTGGATGATGGTCTACCAACATCGTTGCGGCCAAAATTACAACCAATATGAACCTAAAGACGGAAAGCCAATCTTTTTCATTCGTTCCTGCGATCCTTGCCGGAAACCAGACCTCTCCCGATCTTATAATTCGATCGACATCGATCGCAAAATGAATGGAGTTTGCGCTCGCAGGTCGGTCGTATATAAGGATCGGTAGTGAGGTGGTTCCGGCAGATCGCAGAACGGCTCTCTTGAGCGGTAAGGGTCGGGTAAGTAATATCGTGCTGGTGTATGGCCCCTTTAGTCACATTATAATCAGCCTAAATGGTAACCGAAAAGTTGTTTGGCAATTAATGAATATTGAAGCAAGCAACACACAACAAATGACATTTCACTAAAATTAAAGAGAATTATAAATTCAAATTTTTTCTGTTTTCTTTTTTAAATTCAATTTTATTTGGAACATATTCCACTATATTTTTTGTGCACTTCCTGCAAATTAAACCAATAACATTCAGCCTCATTTACCAAGAGCCACTATCCCTTATCCACATTGATTTGTGGCTCTCTCGAATATAACTTAGCTTTTTGGTCGTGAAGTTTAACCCAGCGTGAGTTTTTACTTTCGAAATAAAAAATGCACAATACTGATGCAACTGCTGCAAACCCTTTCTTAAATAAATAGGTTTAACGTGACTTATTTTCGCTTAGCCGTCCACGGGTATATGACCGGATTGTGTTCCAAGAATGTTGTTGGGGGGGGCACAAAGCTTAAGACAAAAGTTGACACAATCGCATAAACTACTCGATATAATTGCGTATTTACATTGTGTGGGACAGCCATATTGTTGGGATCTCAAAAGTTGAAATGTATTTTCGTTTTGTTGGTGATTAACAATCACAGGATTTGTAAAAGCAATCATAGTATTTGAAAAATGGCCATTTAGAAGGACTGTGGTAACAAAGGGGATACACAAGTGAACTATAGTCTAATGAACTACTCCTTCAAACCTACTTCTCTTCAAGGACTTTTTCAATTTTCCTGTGTTTGTCAGAAAGAGCAGGGGTGGGTCCTGCCTAGGGGATACAGAAATAGCATTCCTAGATAAGAATTAAACAAGGCGCCTTTGGTGCCGTTGTACTGTGGATTAAATCTCTTGCTACGGAGGTAGCTGTGTGTGTTAACCAAAACGGCAAATTAAAATTTTAGCCGGAATTGTGATAATTGTTCTAAATATTTAAAGGTTACTCAATTTTATTTTATAGCTCAACTATAAACATACCACAAAAAAATAAACTTTATGTTAGTCTAGAAACGTGAGAACGTCGTCGATTCAACAAAACACCGCAACGATGCAAAACAGCCAAAAGCTGTCCCACTTGGTGTTTTCCAGATTATGAGGTGTTTCTCTGGGATTTGGGAAGAGAATCCTGTTCCTAGCCTGATATTACACGAAAGAGAAAAGAATCAAAAACATAACCATTAGAATATTTTGTTTACTACGTGCTTATCATTGCTAAAGTTAAAGTCTTTTTCTTCTCTGCACTCTATGCTATCTGCAGAGAGTCATGGAGGACATTTACCACAAGTACAAACCCATTATGTACTAAAGATTTACTAGTTGTTTTGCTATGCAAACAGAATAGTCTGATCCAAGGCAGCCATACTAAAGTCTAATTCATATAACTATTTTTGTTTGTCTACCTTTTGCCTTCAAATAAGCCATCAGCTCTTAGGCTCGTCACCATTGGCGCCCCTGAGCCAACACCAACCGTCTACCGCCACGTAACCCGCACCGCCACATGGACCATTTTTGGACGAGACGGGACGTTTGTATGCATTCGGGGGCTCGGGGATCTTCGTTTGGTCCGCTGGCAACCCGACTTGCAACGCATTACCATGAACATTCTCGTCCCCGAAAATGGGCTGTTCCTCACGGTAGCAGTCGTTGTCGTGGGTCCTGGCTCGGGCACACAACGTGCAGTTTGTACTAACACAAACTTTATATATATTACCAGGTACACACGGGCAATTTGAGCCTAATTTTTGAACTGCAGACAACAGATCAACAAACCAATCTATAGTCTGTCCTTTCGAAAAAAACATGCAGCACGCACAGTCCAACCACATTGGGGTTCCTTGACGTTTTGGAAGGCTTTTTTCACTTTATACATAAAATTGTAACTAAAAAAACTCAAACACCCCATGTTTTGGCTGTTTGCAATAGCACAGATATTATGATTGTTATGGGATGGTGGCCAGGACGTTGCATTGAATCACTCTTTTCTTGTTGTTTCAGCCAAGAACTTTTCAGCGTGACTGACCATCTGTACCCATTGAAAGCTCCACAATTTTACAGAACAGCTCAGATTTACATTCTTTCCCTTTTGAACACTCGATATATCGCATCCACCTTTGTGTATGGGCATCAAACTTCTTTTAATAAGACCTTGCAGTTACGGAAAATCTGCTACCAAGGATTTTCACGCTCAACGCTATTGATACTTTACGGACCAGTCATTCTTTTACATCCTTGACGCACAATATCCTTGCATCACGTACTGGCATAGCTAGTTACTCAATTAGTGATATTGTTGTGTCTCGTATTTTTACAAAACGTGGTCATTATTCAATTCAACCGTTCTCATAAAACACTGCAGAGTAGCTGTATAACGAAATAGCGATAATGCACCTTTATGCAATACAGCCCTTAACACCCGAACTAAATGTATGTTTTGTTACCACCAGAATTTCTTTTTCTGGTCGCTAAATATATTTTTGTCACGACAAAGGTGTTGTTTTTTGTTTTAAACAATGATCTGGGAACAAACGCACCTGATAGCGATAATTTGGAATTATGTTGTCTGCAACAGCCCTATTAATCGTTCTAATGGGTGCAGTCTTCAGTAGTAGCCGATCGTCACACCCAAAGGTTTTTTGGGTCCGGTCAATCACGAGTCTTTAATCAACCATCCTAGATAAAATTTGTGAAAAGTTATTGTGGAGAAAGTTCAGCAACTATTACTTCCTGCTTGCGACCCTTCCTGTTTTTTAGCCATGTGACCAGCCCCTATCTCTGCATTAATAGGCTTCACTTCTCAACTGTCAGTTTTTTTTCCCCAGGTACTTCCTAACATTTCACGCATTAAAGGACAATTATACTCAAATGTCCCTCCCTAGACGGTTCAGTCCTAAAAGCTAATAATGCACAAAAGCAAGAGCGGAGGGAAGGTGAGTAATAATTGTCCTTTAGAGTCTTTACTGAGCATAGCTTCTAAACCGTACCCCACGGGGCAGGTACGGCAGAGTTTAGGTTGATGTATAAGCCACTTGATCAAGGAAGTTTTAACATTCACTCCACAATCATTTCTCACAGGTTGAAGCCAGAGATGTGATTGTCATCCATTATCAAGAAAATACTGCAGGCTTTCATTTAATTCTAACTTGTTACATGGTTAAAGGACATTTAGTTCTAAATCTTAATGCTTGTTGCATGCGCATGCTTTCGCTAGTGACCTGGTCACTGACAGTCTGAGGGTAGAATTACACACCAAAAAAACAAACTTTGGAAATTGTTACCCAGGGGGTGAGGACTTGTGATTTCAATGTCATCACCCTCCTGCTTACATAAGGTAGTGAAGAGGAAGGATCGGGGGAAGGTGTGTATAAATTGTCCTTTACTTGAATCCTTCATTAGAGGCCACGTAAAGTGTTGGCTTACCATTACCCTCTAATTCACCCTGTGGCAATGTTAAAGACATCATGATATTCCATTGCAAGAGAAAAAAATACTTTTGATCACAACCCTATTATTTTGAGGAGTAAGAAGTCCCCTTAGTGCCCCTGAGGACAATAATTTAATATAGGGAGGTTATACAAATGATTTTTTTCTGGTATTATTGGAGCTTTTTTTGCATAAGATTAGGGTCCCTCAGAAGGGGGTTCAGAAAGATTTTCATTTAACACCATACAATTTTCTTACAAAGAAGGAAATGCCTTTATTATGAGACTTTTTTGATGCTGCAGTGCCTTTCTTGCTTTCATGTAGTGTAACAGTATTTAAAATGGGCTATAGTAATTAAAACATTCTCCCAAATGAGGAATGGCAGTACATGGGTTCCACATTAAGGAATGCCTAGAAGCACATTGCTTCCTAAACATCCCCAAAGAGCATGACAGAAAGTGTGTTATTCACCAGATAGTTCTCCAGTTTTATTAGCAATCTTCTTTTCCTGCTGAGTCATGAATAGTGACATTTAACCCAACCATAGAACAAGTAATAGGGAAAACCATTAGGGGTCTGGATGTGTGCCATAATCCACACTCCCTGCTTTTCTTTTTCCTGACAAGTGTCTTGTCTCTCTAAATAACTTTATTATCATTCCAACTTCAAAACGAAGTATAATCCAGCAAAATCCAATGAAGTGAATCCATTTAGATGTTTAACAATACAGTTAACTCATTATGTTTTAATGGTTGAGATAATCAGACATTGCTGTCACTATTTAGAGAGATATCATTCCCTCAACATACAAAATGCAAGAAAGTAATGGAAAGTTAGGGTAGCCTATTGGAAATTTTTTAGATTTTGTTATCCATATGATGTAACTGTATTTTAAAGCAAAAACGGCCGTGATGTCTGCCCATGCCACTTTCGTACACTCTGGTACAACCCGAAACTACAGCTGCTGCGAACCAGGCTAAAACCAAAGAGATTGAACCCAAACCCAATAGGGTTATTAATTAGTTGCTTATACTTAAGGTGATAATCTGGCTTAAAGGAGTCTCCATCCATATCTCGGGGAATGGCTGGGAGTAAAGCTATACACACGTACAGATTTCGAATAGTGACAGACAGGATCTGCAAGATCCTGTCTGCCTCTTTCAAAGATCGTGCACTACACACATTCCCAAGCGTTCTCCCTATACACAATCATAGGAGAATGCTCGGGACTGTGTTTTCCATCCGCCACGCTAGACTCCTCTAGTAGGGTGAGTCTATTGCGCCTGTTGGAATTTTCGGTCTTCCTTGAACAAGCGTTCACGGTCCGACCCGATTGGTTCAGCGGCCGCCACGCTCGTTCGGGAAACGAGGTACACATATAACGATAATACCCCGATACATGTCTGGATTCCGTACTGTATCGGGGCTTTATCATTACTGTGTGGTACCCAGCTTTTAAATCATTCCTTTTTTCTTGAATGAGTTGGTCAACTATTTTATAGCATGAGGGTGTGTGAAATAGCCTGTTTACTTCTATAGGTGAAGTGTAGCTGTTGTATGACGATTTAACTCACTGGTGAAAACATGAATAAACTTGTTTTAAACCTTACCCTAATAAGGGTTATGACATTAAGCTTACTAGCTTAAGGTGAAGTAGGCCTAATAAACAGTCCTCCATCCACATCTCTGGATGCCTGGGAGTAACGTTTGGCCATATACTATTACAATTCAAATCACAATCTTAAAAACCCAACCGATATTTTGATAGACGATGTAACAATATTAATTGTAATGTACATGTACTATACAAATTGTTTCGACATTTCAACTTTTTGTTTTGATTATGTTGAATGTCGTCCATTAGTTGGTTACATTACATTAACCTTAATCGACTTCAGAAACACTACAATCATTATACCAATCACAACAAAAAACGACTTTTGGCCATATCGTATTTATGAAATGATATTATTATCTCTGTCCATAATAATCTGGAAAATGTACAATTTTTTGGGCAATCTGGAAATGTCCCTAATTGTATGCCAGATTGTAATATAAAATCAGCCTAGTGTATGGTCACAACTGTTACTTCTATAGGGGGAAGCCAGCATTATGGAGAAGTACAATGAAAAACGTGTTAGCTGGCTCTCACCAATGTGACTGTACTGGTAAACCACAAGAAACGCATTTTACCAGAATTATTCTGGCCATTGGATTTAGATGCGTTTCAGTTTCTGGTGTTCCAGATAACACGCATTTTTCTGTCCCTCTTCAATTGCAAGTTAACTACTCTGTAACCACGAACACACAGGAGTGTGGGTACCTAACCTGGGTAACACACACACAGATCAATGAAATATGAACAACAGGATCTGCAGATCCTGTCTGTCCTCTTTCAACGATCGGCATACACCAATCCCGACAGTTCCCCTATAAATCAAAGGGAACACTCGGGACTGTGTGTTTCCTTTGACCGCGGCAGACTCCTCTATGAGGGTCTAGCTCGGCCGATGAATTTTTTGGTCTTTCCTGAATAAGCGTTTCGGATCGACCCGATTATTTGGCGGCAGGCGCTCATTCAGGCAAGACGAAAGTACACACAGTACGTATTATCGTTACTGTATGTACCCAGCTTACATGGCCATTTTGTCCATCAATGTTATGTACATAGTGTTTATATGACCCTGCTATGGAACCTGGCACAGTACTATCACAATAAGAGGACAAATTACTATGCAAGATAAAGTCCACCAGTACGCAACAAAACGTCACTTACACTTAAATCAATTTGCTACACTTTTATCCCATATTAATTGAATATTTGTCTCGCTGTATAGTTATTTTTAATGAATTAAGCTAGGTACACACCTACAGATTTTTCCTCCTGAAAAGAACTCCTGAAGAAAAAAAAAAAAAGAGAGAAAAAAAATCCTGAGAAAAGAAACCGATTCCCTCCTGAAGAGAAAGAGATGAAGACCTCCTAAATTTTGTTTTTTTTTTTTCTCCTGACAGGAAGAAAGAACAAAGAAAAAAAAGAACCTGAAAGAAAGAAGAAAAAAAAAGAAAAAAAAAAAAAATAAAACTTAATAACCTCCTCCTGAGACAAAGAGTAACCTGAAGACTCCTGAATTAAAGAAAAAGAAAGATCCTGACAAATTGAGAAAGAAAGAAGAATTCCTCCTGATGAAAAGATTCCTCCGAAGAATCCCTCCTGATTAAAAACCTGAGAAGAAATTTTCCTCGCTGAAAAAAACAAGAGAAAAGAGCCGGAGATTTCCTCCTGGGAAGGAAAAATGATTAAAGAAAAGAAGAAAATCCTGAAAGAAAAGAACCGCCAGTTCGATACTTTCCGACCGGTCGCCAAGGAGGAGGGACTGTCGTGCGGCAAAAGCAAGGCCGCGTCTGACAGTTTACCGGATCCCGGATCGTGAGCGGTTCCAATAAACGGGGAGGCCGCAGATTGGACGAGGGGTTTTTCCCCAATGTACCCGAATCGGGTCCATTATCGTCGATTCAGACGAATGAATCGGTCTGACCATGGCCGCATTCGGAAACCGAAATAATCCTCAGCGTTGTGTACCCACACTTAAGAAATGGCTAAATGTTTTGGAAGTTCCCTTTGCCTAGAGTGGCGAAGTCAGGGAAAAATCCATTTACACTTGCCAGACTTTCGCCAAAAAAATTTAAAATCAAATCAGCAAGCGGGGCTTATTTAAGGAAGCTGGGAGTTAAACAACATCTAAGTTTTTTCTGCCTAAATTAAAGGTAATGAAATAAAGCAACGGTAAAACTTACTGCTGAATGTCTAAGGACCTGGAATGAAAAAAACGTTGGGCGAACAATTTGTAAAATCCATGCTCAAAAATGTTTTAACAAAAACAACAGCTCAAGTCTTCCGGGTTCCGGCGGATCCCGCTTTGGGAAACAAGGTTGAGTTCGGGGGGGTCCATCTTCTAACCATCTACTGCCCTTAAAACCACTCCTCAGGAAAAAACTTTGGCTCGTCTTCTAAAGGACATAATAATTACTAACTTACTTTAATCCAGTATAGAGAATTGTTAAAGGATAAACTGTATTGGCCTCAATTCGCCATTTTTTTTTTAAAAAACTGCTTTGTCAAAAAAGAGGTATGCAAGCGCCCCCCCTATAGTTTTTTTTCTTAGGATTTCGAGCTTCTCTCTGTCTTCCAATAACCACACTGTGAAGGCGGGTGTAAAACAATTTGTCTGCCTGTAAAATCTTCACTCAAAACATAGCAGTGAGAAAAAAAAAAAACACTACTCCACCCCATCCTTTACAGGCTTGATTCAGAAGGCTGTATCCTAGCAACAGAACATTTCAAGTTTGTTTTAACTGGCAGAGGAGGAGGGAGGAGAGAGGTTGTAAACAGAAACATTCCCACCAGGCAAATGGACAACGTTTTGATATCTTAATCATGGCCCTGGGCCTTCGATCTAGGCGAGCGGGCTTTTAGCCTCTTCATTTCCTTGCTGTTGGTATTTCCTAAAGGGAAGGACAGCATGGGTAAATGAGGGTCAGGCGTTAGATGCTGTTGGTTGTGGGAACATTTGTAATGGGGGGAGATGTTTTTTTTTGGGGGTATTGTTGTTCTTTAAAGTTTTTATGTCCGCACCTTACAAACTTTTGTATTATCTGCCTTTTTGCCCCCAAAAACTTCGCCTTTGCCCAAGGTTTAACATGCTGAAAAAAGGTTGCCACAACAACGAGATTTCGTTTTTGGGGGGCAATAAGCCAGAATTACCAAAAGGGAGTTAAGTAATGTTACAATCTTAAGGGTTTTGGTGAGGTGGGGGAATTAGTTATTAACATTTTTTCCTCCAGGTGAAACAGATTATAGGAACCAGATTTCATATGTGGAGGGCCGCCATTCTCAAAAAGTTTTTTTTTCTTGTAAAAGAACAGGTGATCCTTACCAGCAAACAGAGAGGCAACAAAGTGTGACCAAAATTCTAATTTCCCTGATAGGGTCTCCCTGGTCTTGTAAAACAATAGAAAAACCATTTAGATGAGTTTTTTCAAATATATGTAAAATACTAATCCCGAAGATGGTGGTTGGCGGATGTTCTCAGTTGGGGGAAAGGGCGGCACCAGGGGGGGACTTTTGCCTTAGGGGCACCCAAAAATGTTCCAGAACCGGCCCGGGTGGGCCTGGAATCTTCCGTTTAAGATTTTTATATTTAAGTTTTATAACAATTTGAAAATCCTTTATTTTTTTGGTTTCTTCTCCATTTTCCAACCTTTAATTTGGGATGCTCACTAGTTTATAGTTATATCCGGGGACGAATATAATCTACCTCGGCCAGTAGCCTTTGCCATTTGACCAGATGGGTCAAACCACTGCTTTTGCCTTGCCTTGGCAGTGTAATTTTTCAATTTGGGTAACTGCAATCATGAGGAAGTAAATGTAAGCCTTTCAGTTTGGCAATGTTCGGTGGATTCCACCAACGTAAACTCACGAAGCGATTATCGGTGATTATCAGGGCTTTGTTAAGTAGATTGGTAGAAAGCAGTTGAAGTTGCTTAACCGGGTAACCGTATGCACAAATTTTCGCGCCCCCCCTCCCGAGTGTTGGGTGCATATAACCTGGTGTAAATGTTGGGTAGAAACATTGTCCTATAACCTCCTATAAAAAGTACAAATAATGTGAACAATATTTATTAAAATTTACCAAAGTTTCCTTACAAATTGTTAAGAAGGAGGGGTCTCACAGGGGTACATCCAAGTTACTAAGGGGACTTTATGTTACTGTATAGAATTTATGTTGCGAAAACAGTAATAATGCATGATTAAAAAATAATTCCATACATTGGCTATTACATTTATAATGTTCTAAAATCTTAGGAAAAATAATATTATGGACGATGCTTCCAGTCTTTTTTTAAAAGATCTTTTTTATTAAATATCAACCAAAAATAAATTACTATTATGGATTAATTTTCTTCTCCGGGCGACCCTTTACAACATTACATAGGGGCCATACTTATAAAGGATTGTCTTTTTCGCCAAATAATTAGCTAGCGCAAGCGACACTCGCAGCGAAAAATAGCGCATTGGGGGGCTTCGTTTTCGCGTTAAAAAAGCGAAAAAAACACCCACTTTGTTGCCTGCCTGAAAAAGGGCGAACGGGGCGCGATAAAAAGAGCGAGAGTATCGCAAGCGAAAAAAAAAAAACTAACGGCGCCATTCTAAGAAGGGGGCTGCATTGGCGAAAAAACATTCGCAAAAAAGAACCAGAAAAAGGGCCCACTAAGAAATTGTGTCAAGTTCAAAAATGGCCACTAACACAATTACACAGGAAGTCAGCCCATGTCTATTAGGTCAAATTCTCTTACAATTTCGCCAATTGTAATACAATTTTCTTTTGCACTGAGCACATTCGCCCTTGTTCTAATGCCTCGAACGGCTTTTTCCAGGCATATTTACCTTCAATGGTGCGATCACCCTCTAATGCTAGCGCTGTTACGCTTTTTCAAGTAACAGATTACCCATTAGAATGCCTTTTCGCTTCAAACCAATGGGACTTTTCACCACCTTCAGGGGGTCGTCGTCTATCTTCTTCTCTTTTTAACGCAAAAAAACATACCTCGCTCTTGTATAAATTGGCGTTATTGCCTTTTCGTCTCCCATTTTTCGC
Source organism: Hymenochirus boettgeri (assembly GCA_019447015.1). Lineage (NCBI taxonomy): Eukaryota > Metazoa > Chordata > Amphibia > Anura > Pipidae > Hymenochirus > Hymenochirus boettgeri. The sequence goes on along the minus strand of CM033470.1, from coordinate 261,048,448 downwards.
TAAAAATTGCCCTTGCCGAAAATAAGGCGAAAGGTTTTAGCCGATAACTCGCGGAAGGGAAAAACGTTTTCGTCCATTGTTTAGTCGTGGAACCTTAAAAAATAGCGTTTATTAGGTCTTTTTTGGGAAAAAATACCATTGGCGAAAAGCGAATGCGAAAAAAAACATTTTCGCTACCTTTTCGCCTTCTTTTATAAAATTATGGCCACATGTCATTAACATGCCTACGGGTGATTACATATTATAAAAAGTAAGTGATAGTGCAGTATCTTCTGCAATATTATTATTTAAAACAAATTCAGATGAGATGTGTATATATATATATATATATGTATGGCAATACTTTAAACAAAAAGAAGAAAGTTACGGCTTTTTCTTTATTGTATCAGTTAATCACTCTGGACTTAAAACAAGGTTTAGTTCTTGACGAGACGGTTTCCCTAGTCATCCGACTGGCTTTCTCAATTTAAGGAATGGAACTTGTTCACAATCTGTGTGGCATTAGTTAACAAGTTCATTTCTGAATGGAGAAAAGTTAAGGTCGGATGGACTAGGAAACAAAAAACGGTCTTTCTAGAACTAAACTTTAAAGCTACCATGTTGATCTAATGAGTACAACAACATGATATAACATGACCGGATGACAAAAATGAGAACCTTCCAGCCGAATGAGCCTCTTCAATTCCAATTTGAAAGAAGAAATAACGCAATAGGAAAGCAACATGCGCAGGGTTGGAATAATTTCTTGAATAGAGAAAAGCATGACTTTTTTGAGGTTGTCATATCCTGCATGTAGCAAAACGACTACATCCTGCCCTGTCGACACATCTGATGTTACTGTCTGAAAATATAAAAGGGGGGGGACAAACTTTAAAACCAAAAACTCTAACAAAACGGTGTGGATTATTTCTACTTTATCTTTCAGTTTATGTATTATTAGTGCGCAGTGTGTGTTTTTATTACTTATTCATTATATTATTAGTAAAACTAGTCATTAAAAAGGTAAAGTTGTTGGCATACAAAGGTAAAAACCTAATTGAGGAGGACAAAACGCGCGTCTTTACATGACCAGGGGGAAACCAACAATGCAAAAAATTCCCGACAAAAGGGGTTGGTTTTGTAGTTTGTCACTCGCGATTTTGCAGGTTCAGGTAACAATGCCAGCAAAATAAACAATTTGCTTCTCCTAATATTTTCAAGTTTGTTAATTACCAGCAATTTTTTTTGTTACTTTTCTGTCACCTGTTCCACAATTTATCTGGCAACTTTGCGTGAACTATTTTTACTACTGAGTTAGTATTGCATTTTGGTTCACCTTGTGTACTGACCATTGCCCAGGGCCTTGTTTCGCGCTCCCATAGACTTGAAATTGATCGCAAAAAATGCCTGAACATGACTCAAACACAAAAAACGACGCAAAAGTCATGAGCGATTGCCAATTGAAAAAAAAAATTCAGAACGCACATTAAAAAAAAAAAAATAAATGTCATGCCAATATCCGCAAAATGCAACGGAATAGAAAAATACACATTGTGGGGAATAAAGCTCACACAACTATACGCAACAGATATCTGCATGACATTTCCTTCCCAATTTACAAAAATATTCAAATTGAGTGATCAAAACAAAAACCTTTTGACAGGCAAAAAATTTAGAGAATTAACAACAAGTTAAAGCCACCAGGGGATTTAAAGAGACACACTTATTCTCAAACTCCCTGTGAAATAATAGACGCCGGGGACCTGGAAAACTTACCTTAACCCACGTGCCCTCCATGGGACAGCCGATTTGTTCCGACCGCCGCACCCTATCTTTAGAGCGCATTTGGCGCGCCAATACAAAAAGATAGGCGCGGCGATCGGGAGAGAACATCTGTCCAGTGGAAGAAGCGGCTGCGATAGAGGCGCGGTAAGGTATTCCAGGTACCCGCGAGCGTCCTATTATTCAACAGGGAGGTGAGGAATAAGGGTCTCCACTTCCCTGTGAATAATAGAAAACGAATGGCAATAGTTAATTTTTACTGGATTTAGTGCCTCCCTTAAAAAAAAGGCCCGATAAGCCGTTACATATATTAAAGGAATAAGTCCAACTGAGAATATGTCTTTAACTCATACTGTTCTTTATGCATGTGCCAGAACGGCAGGTACAGGGACGCTATGGCTCTACCTTCTGTTCTCCAATCAGTGTGACCTGAAACAAAACGAAGGTGATAATTAGGCTCCTTACCTCCATTTTCAATAATGCATAAAGGAATTTTTCTTTAAAAAGCTGTGGTACACACAGGTCATTGTGTTTGATTGTGTTGTGAGCAAATTTTCGAATCGAACGACCAAGCAGACTAATGGTTCCTAGTGCCTTGCTTGTGTTAGAAATGGAACAACGAAAAAATTGTTCTCGCGGCGCACGGTGTCTCACTGTACTAAACGTTAGGGGAGTTCCCCCGCCAGTTGGGGAAAAAACATTGCAGTCCTGAAAATATCTGTTGTATTCAAAATAGATCAGACTGTAACTTGAAAATTTTATAGTCTTGAAAGGAACGTTTCGCTAGCAATCCGGGACTGGCTTTCCTCAATTCAGAATGACTTGACAAGAATGTGTGGGCAATATGTACCACTGGGGAGAATCCCAATTAGCATGATCAACAGCCAGCGTGGTTAAACTAGGGTTGTGATTAGATAGTGGCTAAAGAGTTTGTATAGGAAAACGCGCCAGGTAGTAAGGTGTTATAAAAACCACCATTGTACATGGGCCACAGTTGGTGTCCGAAACCACCCCCCACCCTCTATTTTAGGCGTTGTTTCTTTAATTTTCAGGATACATGGCCACCTTAACAAACCTTCTGCTCGTGAACCAGTCACGGTCTTCGCCAGTATGTTAAACATTTACAACTTCAAAGGATGTCCTTTATCCTTAAGATGCAGATACACGGACTGAGTCTGACCCGAGAATTGGGCTCTTTCTGTGCTGGGCCAACGTTGTGCAGTGCTGTTTGGTCTCCCCCACATACAAAAAATCAGAGCATTCTTCGAACGGCACTGCCCACACGCCATATATGATTGTCCACTTTTCTTGTGTTTTGGGTATTGGGCTTTTGGATGTACCAATTGCCTGCCTCAGCGGTGTTGCGTCGGTTACAGGCAGACAGGGATACGAGTGTTTTTTTGAAAATTCTTCTTAATTTTCTACGGAGGGCCTCTGCTACATAGGGATTGACCTATGTTCTCCTCCTACTTTGCTTTTCCACTCACTGTTTTGGGTATTTTGTTCTTTTTCTTCCTTCTACTTCTTTGACCAAAGGGCCCAGTTTGGCATAAATCCAAAAAGTTGTAAGGGCCTCCTCTGAGTGTTCATTTCTGTTAGCCTTTCGCCTCTGTGCTAGTTGGGGGGATGTTTCTCGGCGCTGTGTTGCAGGTTCTGCATGGGACACACCCAGCGATTGGGATTAAAGGGTGGTGGGAGTCAAAATCATAAACTACTGGATTCTGTTGTGTGTTTGGTTTTCTGCTAAACCTCTAACTTCATTTTACCATTTTCCTTAACCTTTACCAAGCAGTCCAAGGAAAGCCATTTGTTTTTGTTACCTCTTCCCTGTGAATTTAATGTTTTGGTCTACCGCATTAATTGTTCTGTGAAAGAACACATTAATGCGGTAGACCAAAACTTAAATTCACAAGGGAAGAGGTACAAAACAACAAACTGGCTTTCTTGGGACTGCTTGTAGAAGTTAAGGAAAATGGTAAAACTGAAGTAGAGGTTTACAGAAACCAACACCACACAGATCAGTATTTGATGTTTGACTCCCACCACCCTTTAGATCACAAGCTGGGTGTCATCAGAACCCTGCAACACAGAGCCGAGAACATCCCCACTAGCAACAGAGGCGAAGGCTAAAGAATGAAACATCTCAAGGAGCCCTTAAAACTTGTGATATCCAGACTGGGGCTTTGTCAAAAGAAGTAGAAGGAAAGAAAAGAACACAAATACCAACAGTGAAGGGGAAAAGCAAGACAGGAGGAAGAACATGGTCATCCCAATGTAGGCGGGGTCTCCGAGAAATTAAAAGAATTTCAAAAAACATCGTATCCCTGTCTGCTTTAAACACGCAAACACGCTGAGGCAGCAATTGGTACATCCAAAGACCCAATACCAAACACAAGAAAAGCGACATCATATATGCGGTGCAGTGCAGTGAGAATGCTCTGATTTGTATGTGGGGGAGACCAAACAGCAACTGCATCAACGTATGGCCCAGCACAGAAGAGCCAATTCCTGGTCAGGACAGCCGTGTATCTGCATCTTAAGGATAAAGGACATACCTTTGAAGATTGTAATGTTAACATACTGGCGAAGGAACTGGACTGTTCAAGAGAGTGTTAAGGAGGCCTTTATGTGAAAATAAAGAAACCAAGCCTAAATAGAGGTGGGGGGGTTCGACACCAACTGTCTGCCATGTACAATGCTGTTTAACACCTTACTCTGGCGTTCCTATAACCACCTCTTAGCCACTATCTAATCACACCCTTAACACCTGCTGTGATATGTAATTGGGATTCTCCAGGGTACATAATTGCCACAGATTCTTGTACAAGTCATTCTGAATTGAGAAAGCCAGTCGATGACTAGCGAAACGTCTTCAAGAACTACATTTCAAGTACAGTTGATCTAATTGAATACAACAGATATACCATGACCTGGGATGAAGAACCTTCACAAGCATGTGCAGTCCTGAACATTCTCCCAATGCTTCCCTATGCTGTGTATAGGGAGAACAATCGGGGCTGTGTGTTCACTGATCTTTGACAAATGACAGACAGGATCCTGCAGACCTGCCTGTCATCTTTCAAAGAATTGTGCAGTGTGTACCAGCTTTACCTACAAAGATTTTCAATTGCCAAGGTCCTCCCGTGCCTAAGTATGTTAAGGGGACCAACATGTATCAATCCTTATTGTACAATTTGCCCTATTGGTAAGCACAAACCTTTTTAATTGGACTAATCTAGCTTGGGATTCATACATGTATGGCCCCTTTAGATGTGTAGCGATACAGTACACACGCCTTTTGCATAGGGGCAGCTATGCAAGGATTTTTCTTAGGTCTCCCATCCCATGCTACCAAACAAATTGGATGCTGGAACAGATTTAAAGGAGAGCTAAACCTGTATGAAGTTTCTCTCCCCGAACACCTATACATTGTAAGATATTCTTTAGTATTTGCATTTACATACGGTACATGTAGGATATATTTTGTAACTAAGAACGCTACCATGTTGTTGCCAGTACAACTCTCAGCAATGTAGTCTTCAAAACGCTTGTGAGCATGGGCACCTTTTGGCCATGCCCCCTGTCCCCACTACTTACTGTGTATGCACAGTTTTTTTCTAACAGATCTCCACACATTATGTAAGTCCTTGAGAAGACTTTGAAAGCTTTGTTACACTGTAGTTTATTTTCCAGACAGCATGAATTGCTGACAGCCTACCAGAATAATTCAAAGTAGTCAGCCTTTTTTTTTTTTTTTTTAACTTTTTATTTATTTAGTATCCAGTCCAGCATATTCAGTATGTATATATTATAGTATAATGTTCAACAGTTGTTTATTACAATTATCCATATACATTTCATACATATCTTGTTTTCTCGAGTTTTATACCTGGGATTCGTTTTATTTAATGGGGTAGGGGGGAATATAAAACATTAAACATTAACATTGAGAAAATAAGCAACTTAATTCGGTTCGTGCTTTATCATCAGTAGTAGTAGAGTTAACCTATACTCACATATTGTGGATTTAGTTTGAGGTAGAGAGAGACGCAGAGCCGTAGGCCCATTGCATCCTTCCCCAGCAATCCGGTCATGGTCAGACTGGGTGTATTGATCTGAGGCTCAGCGATTTCTGGCCGACCATATATTCCAGATTTTTTGAAATTTGGAGGGGTGGCCACGATCTGTATATATTAGTTGGAGATATGGGAGCATCTGGTCTATCATGGCTTGCCAGCTAGTCAGGGTAGGAGAGGGTGGGTGCTATCCAAGAGAGGATGATAGCTCTTCTAGCATAGAATAGTGTTTCTCGTAAAAGAGTTAGTTCATATTGGCTCCAAATATCTCCTCTGGGATCCCAGGAGACACAACTTGGGGTCCGTAGGGACGGAAAAGGTAGGATATTTGTTAAATAGCGTGTTACGTTGTGCCAGAATTTGGCAACACGAGGGCAGTTCCAGATAAGATGAATAAAGTCAGCTGGGGATTGGTGACATTTGGGCATTCAGCTGAGTGAGATGGCGACATGCGTAATAGCCTATGTGGTGAGAGGTAGGCCTGATGCATAATATAGTATTGCATTTGTTTGTTTGTGCGGACGGGGATACCGGAGGTGGCTCTCCATTAGGTCCCCCCAATCTTCAGTTGTGGCTGTAGGGATTCATTTTCCATTTATTGAGGACTGTGAGTGTATCCTCTTGTTTTTGTGTTCCAGTAGGCACCTGTAGAGCCTGGACACCAGGCGCCTCTCCCCCCAGTCCCCAGCAGTCGGATTATGGGGTTGTAGTTACTGGTATTTGTCTCCCTGGAATTCTGACAGTAAGAGATATCTGATCTGAAGATATTTGAACCAGGTGGAACCCCGACAGATTGATTCCTCAAATGTGATTAATCTCCTATTTTTGATGATGTGCATGAAGAGTGTAACTCCCTTTGATATCCGAAATCAGCTGAGGTTAAGGCAGCTAGATTGGGTACATCGGTTATGCCAGAGGGGGGTTTCCTCTGCGATATCTGTGAATTTGAGGATTGATAGAGCTTTTTTCCAAATTTTAATTGCTGAACATGCAGTGGGTACCACCGAGTGAATATTGTTCCGTTTTGCATTTAGAAATGACAGTGGGTGGTGTGGTAGATATATGTGTAATAGTGTTTCAGCGTCGTATAGAGTGTAATTGTCTTGTTCCTGGGGGTGCCGGGGGTTGCGGTTGAACACCAGGGTTTAAAGTACTTAAGTTGTCCTGCAAATAATATAAGCGGAAGTCCGGCATGGCTAGTCCAGCTGATTGTTTGGGTCTCTGTAGAGATTTGAGTCTGACCCGTGATCTCCCCGATCCCCACAGGAGAGTCCGTAATAGACTATCCAATGTGGCGAAGAGATCTCTGGTACATGAGTTTGGGCTATGTTGCAGTATGTATAGGATTTTGGGCATATAAGATCTTGATTAGGTGTATCCGCCCAATCAGGTTAAAAGTAAGTTTTTCAGAGTTTGGTTTTGTTTCTCACTAATTCGAGAGGGGGCTAGATTAAGTGGGTAGAAGTTGTCATGTGTTCTAGTTACTTGAATTCCTAAATACGAAAATTATCTACTACCGGTATTAGGTTTGCTATAGATGATGGGATTGATGTCAGTGGGTCTATAGGGAAAAGGATTGATTTATCCCAATTTATGTATAGGCCTGATGGGGGCTGAATTGATTATGAGGTCGTGGACGGCAGGGAGGGATGTATGTGAGTCGCCAGATACACTATCATATCGTCCGCGTATAGACTTAATAAGTGTGTATGGGGTCCAAGTCGTAGTCCGGTGACATATGGTGAAGTGCGTAGTTTATAGCGAGTGGTTCGACAGCGAGTGCAAAGAGGTATGGGGAGAGTGGGACATCCCTGTCTCGTGCCTCTTGTCAGTGGAAAGAATGTGGAGTTGGTTCCGTTTACTCTTATGGCTGCCATGGGTTGGGCGTATAGTAGTTTAACCCATTTCCTGAAGATGGGTCCGAAACCGAATCTAGTTAGACATGATTGTAGGAAGGGCCACTCAATGGAATCGAATGCCTTCTGTGCATCCAAAGACAGCATTACTCGAGAGCCTGTATTGTCGTGGTCTATTTGTGTGTGTATTAATGTTTTGCGTAGATTGATGGATGTAGATTTTCCCGGCATGAAGGGGTTTGATCAGGGTGTATTATTGTGGTGATTATTCTTTTGAGTCTGTTTGCTAGAATTTTGGTTAGAAGTTTATAGTCGGTGTTTAGGAGAGAGATTGGACGGTATGAGCCGTATGAGTGTCTCTAGCAGGAATGGGAGCATTTGCTTTGTATATTTGCTGTATAGTTCTGTTGGTAGGCATCTGGGCCTGGAGTCTTGTTAGTTGCCATTTCTCCTAGAGCAATTTGGATTTCAGACAGGGTAATAGCATTATCCAGTATGGTGGATTCTGTGTTGTCAGTTTGGGGAATGGGATAGAGTCTAAATAATGATTTAGTGTTCCTGTGGGGTTTTGTATTGGGTTTTGTAGAGTGTTGTGTAATACTCAGTTAGGCATCTCAAAATATCTGGCGTGGTAGTGACTAGTCGTCTGTTGGGGTCTTGCAACTGTAGATTACATTTTGGTCTCTCGGCCATTTGCCAGGCGGGTCAGGAGTTTGGCTGACTGATGGCCTGCTCGAAATAATTTGTTTATTAAAGAATTGCTTTCTGGAATTTTTCTCAACCAGTATATTATCGTATTGGGATTGGTCGATTTGCCATTTATCTTTGGTCTGGGGTGTGGGTGTGCTATGTAGTTTCCTCAGTTTCCTGGAGCGCCCGTGCTAGTCTAAGCTCATCTTGTGTCGCTGTCTTTTTAATAGTTGAAATGGCGCTTTGCAGGTGTCCTCTCAGGACGGCTTTGAGTGCGTCCCTTGGATTCCTATAGGTGTGGGATTATGGTTCGAGTTTAGGTATAGTTCATGTGCTCGGTGATGGGGTCCTGTTCCGGAATAGTTTAAGCCAAAATGGGTGGAGGCGCCATGAGTAAAGGCGTTGGAGGTGTGTGGCATGATGCAGGTGAGTAGGATAGGGGAGTGGTCGGATATACTTCTTGGTAGGTGTGTTTGTCTCTGATTAGCAGATTGTTTTTTTGCTGACGAAGATGTAGTCTAGTCTTGATAGCGAGTCATTTTTTTTGGAGTGACATGTATATTGTCTGAGTCGTGGGTTTCGGAACCTCCAGCATCTACCCAGTTCAATTCCGAGATCAATTTATTAAATGTGGTTGTTCCGGGGGGGGAGGCGCCCGGGGGCCCAGGTCCGCGCATCTGTCATACTCTGGATCCATTAAGGAGTTGAAATCTCCCAGACATATTAAATTAGCATGAGGGTAATTTGATAGGAAGAGCAGTGCTTCCTGTACTGGTCTAAGGGTAGCTGGTGGGGGATCGTATATTCCCAGTATGACATATTGGGTGGTATCCACAGTGAGGGCCACACATAGTACTGTCCCCTCCTGTTCGTTTTTAACCTCGTGTATGGTGTATCTTAATGTTTTGTTCAGAAGTATGGAGACCCCACTGGAGTAGGCTGAATGTTTGCTGTGGGCAGTCCAGCCAATCCAGGGTTTCTGGAGAAATTGTGTGGTGGTTTTTGAGGAGGTGTGTCTCTTGTAAGCAAATGATGTCTGCCCTCAGTGAATATAGTTGAGTGAATATCGCTAACCTTTTGTTGGGTTGTTGAGGCCTCTTACATTCCAGGTTGTATCTTAAGCGTAACCCACGCTGCGGTCCTGGACCATCACATGGCGGTTCTCTCTGGGTTTTGGTAGCACGATACAATACACAGAGTTATTAGCATACATAAACCATATACATTAACATTGACTCTTAGTGAGATATTTAACATTAACTTTATAAGGGTGAACAGAAAAACTACCAGGGTGTACCTGGATAATTTAGGGTTTGCACAAAGGGCTGTTTCTGCCGAGTCTGAAGGGAAGGATCAGGTCCCATCACATCCGGCACTAGTATTTGGAGGCATTCAGGTATGACTCTCTATGGTGTATAGTGGGCACACTAGCTGGATATCCCAGGTATTGGCCAAGGCGTTGTGGTAGTCTGGTGAGTCAGCGGGGAGGCCAGGGGGCTCGGGGGGGGGGGGAGGGGCACGGAGGGCCAGGGGACGCCGGGGCAGTACTATAATGATCTTGGTATTCTATCATATCTTGGTGTTCAATATTATTGGAGTGGGTTACATTATTGTGATCAGTCACAAGTGAGCTTGTTGTGAGCTAGTCACAGGAGGTGAGAGGGGGGTGGTCGAGACGGGAGCGGGGGAGGCACAGGGTAGACAGTTTGATCGGCCAGTCCCTAGATGCGTGACTTGCACTGTCTTCAAATTGATTAAAATCTGGTGCTCTATTGTTCAGGTGATATAGTTATTTTCTAGTAGGCCCTATAGGTTACCATACTATAGGCCGCTATAGGTTTATGTAACGGTTGTTTGTTTTAGAGCGATTCTATATCACCCATCATACATCACATATATCAACAGGTACACCATTCTAGATTAAGACAGCGATTGTCTGTTTTAGGGCAGTCCCTAGAGCATCCATGGTGCACCATATATACTCACGGGCACATTGCCACAGGTTCAGACAGCCGCCGTCTGTTTTAAAGCAACCTTAAACCATTTATCATATACCGTGTGTATCAACCAGCATGTCATCATAGGTCTAATCATCAGTTGTTTATTTCAGACTAATCTCAAAACATCCACCGTATATCGTGTGTATCAGCAGATACAGCATCATAGGTTCAAACAGCAGTTGTTGTTCTAGACCAGTCCGAAAGCATTTATCATATATCATGCATATCAGCAGGTACATTATCATAGGTTTCAACGACGCTGCTTGTTTTAGAGCATTCTTAAGGCATTTATCATATACATAGTATCACTAGCACATTTCACAGGTTCAGATAGCAGCCGTTTGTTTTAGGATGATCTTGGGGCAATTATCATATGTCATATATTCGACAGGCATATTACCCCAGGTTCAGACAACGTTGCTTGCTTTAGGGTAATCTCAGAGCATGCACCATGTATCATAGGTATCAATAGGCCCATTCCCATAATCTGACCATACTGACCATATATAATAAGCCGACTATGTATGATCTAGGGGAATTTTGTCATATATTTATGTGTCGACAGGCATGTCGTCACAGGGTCGAATAGCAGTCGTTTGTTTCAGCTTAGTTTTAAAGCATTTATCATATACATTAGTAGGTACATCACTATAAGTTCAAGCAACTGTTGTTGTTTTTGGATCAATCCCAAGCACTTATCATATATCATACTTATCAGCAGACACATTAATGCGGGATCAGATAAAGCTGTTGTTTTAGAGCAATCTAGGGGCATTTATCATATGTCAATAGATCAACGGGCATATCATGATTGATTTAGAACAGTAGCCGCCTGTTTGGGTTGATCTTGGAGTGTTTATCATATGTAGTAGCACATCACCAAGGGTTCAGGCAGTAGCTGTTTGCTTTAGATCAATTTGGAACATGTATCATGTGTCATATATGTCGATCACATTGTATAGTGTCGCACCAAGCAACTAGCATTAGGCGATTGCTTTGAGTGTAACCGCAGGCAGTTCCTAGTTGCGTATTGGTTTTCAGTAGTATATTAATAGTGTGCCTGGGACATAGCAGGCGCGTTATCTGCCTTTTAGTGAGCTTGTCCCATGTATAAGTGTCATGGCCTGAGATTTACCGTTTCTCCTGGTGTCTGCATCCACTCACAGTAGTTGTGGTGAGGCAAGTTAGGTAGGGTGGTAGAGGGCGGGATAGGCGGGGGGGCAAACAAGGCGAGGGATGTTTCTCTCATGTTTCTGTTCAGTATGCGTTATCGGTTTTGCAATATAGCAGTATCAAATATATAGCCCAGTGGCTGTATGGGGTAGGTAGTTCAGCTCGCGTATCTTTTCGTAAGCATAAGTGGGGCCCAAAACATAGGGGTAGTGAGGTTGCTCAGCTAGGGGTACAGAGTCCACCTTAATGGAGAATGCGGGCAGTCTTTAGTTGTTAGCGGCTTGCCAACAGTGGCCAGGCTTAGTCTATTAACAGTGGTAGGTGGGCGAGTTGGGTCCGGGGTTGTAGTGGGGTGAGGTATAGAGAGGGGGGAATTGTGGTGGGTATAGTGGCATAGTAGCATACATACTGTAGGGAAAGCTGTGTAGCTTCACGTTACCCATGGTGGTTACCGGGCATCCAGCCAAGCGCAGGCGTCCGCTGGGCTCTCAAAGAATCTGACTCGGTCTCCCGCAACTATTCTCAGACGTGCCGGATAGGCCATAGAGTACTTGATCCAGCGGTTGCCATGCGTTTTTTAACTTCCGTGAATGTAGCTCTACGGCGTTGGGAGTCAAGGGAGTAATCCGGGAAGATTTTAACTGTTGAGTTTTCGGATCTCAGTTCCCCAATGTTCTGGCCTGTCTCAGGATCCAGTCCCTATCACGGGCGTTGAGGAGTCGGGCGATTATGGGCCTTGGCGTTGCTCCTGGTATGGTGCCTTGGCTGGTATCCGGTGGGCTCGTTCTATCATGAATTGGGTTGAGAGGCCCTCTGTGCCAAATTTCGTCTTGATCCATTCTTCTAGAAATTGTGCTGGGTTGGTCCCTCCGATCCCTCCGCGAACCCGATGAATCGGAGGTTCTGCCTCCTCGACCTATTTTCTAGGTCATCGAGTTTTCCTCTGGTGGCCTGCAATTCTTGTTGCAATTTGCTATAGTGGAGGGCATAGGTTGTATCACGTCCTCCACTATGGAGATCCGGGCTTCAGCCTCTCCCACTCGTTTGTCTAATTTTTTGGATGTCATTCTAAGTAGGGAGATATCGGACCGTGTTTTTCTATCATTCCCGCCAAGGAGCGTTTGGAGTTGTGTATGGCGCCAAGGAGTTGTTGCTGTACTCCTTTAGTGTTGGCTCTGCGGAGGTAGGTACTGTGTGGTCGAGGGTCTCTCTGGTGAAAGTTGGTCAGATTGGGTTTCTGGACTGCTTTTTGGGAGACGGAGGCATTGCGGCCTGCTTGGGGTTCTTACAGTTCCACGTGAACTGGTCAGTGTTTTTTCCCTTGGCCGTCGCGGATTTTTGTCCCTTGGCTCTGGTCATCGGTTTAGAGAGTGTGTCCAGCGGTTGGGAGATGGGTAGATGTTGTTCGAATGCCGTTATTAGCCTCGATTGCTAGAACAGTGCCGGAGCCGCTCTTACCCGCGTCTTACTCCATCGAGCTTCAGGCTCCGCCCCCCAGCCTTTTTTTCTATTATTATTTTTCTGTTCCTAGTACAAGATGAAGTTTATAAAGTTATCGCCTTGTTTGCCCCCCCGCCTATCCCGCCCTCTACCACCCTACCTAACTTGCCTCACCACAACTACTGTGAGTGGATGCAGACACCAGGAGAAACGGTAAATCTCAGGCAATGACACTTATACATGTGACAAGCTCACTAAAAGGCAGATAACGCGCCTGCTATGTCCCAGGCACACTATTAATATACTACTGAAAACCAATACGCAACTAGGAACTGCCTGCGGTACACTCAAAGCAAATCGCCTAATGCTAGTTGCTTGGTGCGACACTATACATGTGATCGACATATATGACACATGATACATGTTCCAAATTGATCTAAAGCAAACAGCTACTGCCTGAACCCTTGGTGATGTGCCTACTAACATATGATAAACACTCCAAGATCAACCCAAACAGGCGGCTACTGTCTAAATCAATCATGATATGCCCGTTGATCTATTTGACATATGATAAATGCCCCTAGATTGCTCTAAAACAACAGCTGTTATCTGATCCCGCATTAATGTGTCTGCTGATACGTATGATATATGATAAGTGCTTTGGGATTGATCCAAAACAAACAACAGTTGCTTGAACTTATAGTGATGTACCTACTAATGTATATGATAAATGCTTTAAAACTAAGCTGAAACAAACGACTGCTATTCGACCCTGTGACGACATGCCTGTCGACACATACAATATATGACAAATTCCCCTAGATCATACATAGTCGGCTTATTATATATGGTCAGCTATGGTCAGAACTTATGGTAATGGGCCTATTGATACCTATGATACATGGTGCATGCTCTGAGATTACCCTAAAGCAAGCAACTGTTGTCTGAACCTGGGGTAATATGCCTGTCGATATATATGACATATGATAATTGCCCCAAGATCATCCTAAAACAAACGGCTGCTATCTGAACCTGTGATAATGTGCCTAGTGATACATATGATATATGATAAATGCCTTAAGACTGCTCTAAAACAAGCAGCTGTCGTTGAAACCTATGATAATGTACCTGCTGATATGCATGATATATGATAAATGCTTTCGGACTGGTCTAGAACAACAACTGCTGTTTGAACCTATGATGCTGTATCTGCTGATACACACGATATACGGTGGATGTTTTGAGATTAGTCTGAAATAAACAACTGATGATTAGACCTATGATGACATGCTGGTTGATACACACGGTATATGATAAATGGTTTAAGGTTGCTTTAAAACAGACGGCGGCTGTCCGGGTCAGACTCAAATCTCTACAGAGACCCAAACAATCGGCTGGACTAGCCATGCCGGACTTCCGCTTATATTATTTGGCAGGACAACTTAAGTACTTTAAACCCTGGTGTCAACCGCAACCCCCGGACCCCCAGGAACAAGACAATTACACTCTATACGACGCTGAACACCTATTACACATATATCTACCACACCACCCACTGTCATTTCTAAATGCAAAACGGAACAATATCCCACTCGGTGGTACCCCACTGCATGTTCAGCAATTTAAAATTTGGAAAAAAGCTCTATCAATCCTCAAATTCACAGATATCGCAGAGGAAACCCCCCTCTGGCATAACCCGATGTACCCCAATCTAGCTGCCTTAACCTCAGCTGATTTCTGGATATCAAAGGGAGTTACACTCTTCATGCACATCATCAAAAATAGGAGATTAATCACATTTGAGGAATCAATCTGTCGGGTTCCACCTGGTTCAAATATCTTCAGATCAGATACTCTCTACTGTCAGAATTCCAGGGAGACGAAATACCAGTAACTACAAACCCCATAATCCGACTGCTGGGGACTGGGGGGGAGAGGCGCCTGGTGTCCAGGCTCTACAGGTGCCTACTGGAACACAAAATACAAGAGGATACACTCACAGTCCTCAATAAATGGGAAAAATGAATCCCTACAGCCACAACTGAAGATTGGGGGGACCTAATGGAGAGCCACCTACGGGTATCCCCGTCCGCACCAAACAAACAAATGCAATACTATATTATGCATCAGGCCTACCTCTCACCACATAGGCTATTACGCATGTCGCCATCTCACTCAGCTGAATGCCCCAAATGTCACCAATCCCCAGCTGACTTTATTCATCTTATCTGGAACTGCCCTCGTGTTGCCAAATTCTGGCACAACGTAACACGCTATTTAACAAATATCCTACCTTTTCCCGTCCCTACGGACCCCAAGTTGTGTCTCCTGGGGATCCCAGAGGGAGATATTTGGAGCCAATATGAACTAACTCTTTTACGAGAAACACTATTCTATGCTAGAAGAGCTATCATCCTCTCTTGGATAGCACCCACCTCTCCTACCCTGACTAGCTGGCAAGCCATGATAGACCAGATGCTCCCATATCTCCAACTAATATATACAGATCGTGGCCACCCCTCCAAATTTCAAAAAATCTGGAATATATGGTCGGCCAGAAATCGCTGAGCCTCAGATCAACTACACCCAGTCTGCACCATGACCGGATTGCTGGGGAAGGGATGCAATGGGCCTACGGCTGCGGTCTCTCTCTACCTCAAACTAAATCCACAATATGTAAGTATAGGTTAACTCTACTACTACTGATGATAAAAGCACGAACCGAATTAAGTTGCTTATTTTCTCAATGTTAATGTTTAATGTTTATATTCCCCCCTACCCCATTAAATAAAACGAATCCAGGTAATAAAACTCGAGAAAACAAGATATGTATGAAATGTATATGGATAATTGTAATAACAACTGTATGATACATTATACTATCATATATACATACTGAATATGCTGACTGGATACTAAATAAATAAAAAGTTAAAAAAAAAAAAAAAAAAAGGCTGACTACTTTGAATTATTCTTGGTAGGCTGTCAGCAATTCATGCTGTCTGGAAAATAAACTACAGTGTAACAAGCAGCTTTCAAAGTCTTCTCAAGGACTTACATAATGGTGTGGAGATATCTGTATAGAAAAAACTGTGCATACACAGTAAGTAGTGGGGACAGGGGGCATGGCCAAAAGGTGCCCATGCTCACAAGGCTTTTTGAAGACTACATTGGCTGAGAGTTGTACTGGCAACAACATGGTAGCGTTCTTAGTTACAAAATATATTTCCTACATGTACCGTATGTAAATGCAAATTACTAAAGAATTATCTTACAATGTATAGGTGTTCTGGGGAGAGAAACTTTCATATCAGGTTTAGCTCTCCTTTAAATCTGTTCCAGCATCCAATTTGTTTGGTAGCATGGGATGGGAGACCTAAGAAAAATCCTTGCATAGCTGCCCCTATGCAAAAGGCGTGTGTACTGTATCGCTCACACATCTAAAGGAGGCCATACATGTATGAATCCCAAGCTAGATTAGTCCAATTAAAAAGGTTTGTGCTTACCCAATAGGGCAATATTGTACAATAAGGATTGATACATGTATGGTCCCCTTAACATACTTAGGCACAGCTGGAGGACCTTGGCGAATTGAAAATCTTTGTAGGTAAAGCTGGGTACACACTGCACAATTCTTTGAAAGATGACAGGCAGGTTCTGCAGGATCCTGTCTGTCATTTGTCAAAGATCAGTGAACACACAGCCCCGATTGTTCTCCCTATACACAGCATAGGGAAGCATTGGGAGAATGTTCAGGACTGCATGCTTGTGAAGGTTCTCATTCATCCAGGTCATGGTATATCTGTTGTATTCAATTAGATCAACTGTACTTGAAATGTAGTTCTTGAAATAGTGGCTAAGAGGTGTTATAGGAACGCCCAGAGTAAGGTGTTATTCTAGGCTTTCTTGGACTGCTTGGTAGAAGTTAAGGAAAATGGTAAACTGGA
This sequence comes from Hymenochirus boettgeri, assembly GCA_019447015.1. Taxonomy (NCBI): domain Eukaryota; kingdom Metazoa; phylum Chordata; class Amphibia; order Anura; family Pipidae; genus Hymenochirus; species Hymenochirus boettgeri. The sequence continues at coordinate 261,031,505 of CM033470.1, read as the reverse complement.
AGTAGAGGTTTACAGAAAACCAACACACACAGATCAGTATTTGATGTTTGACTCCCACCACCCTTTAGATCACAAGCTGGGGGTCATCAGAACCCTGCAACACAGAGCCGAGAACATCCCCACTAGCACAGAGGCGAAGGCTAAAGAAATGAAACATCTCAGAGGAGCCCTTAAAACTTGTGGATATCCAGACTGGGCCTTTGTCAAAAGAAGTAGAAGGAAAGAAAAGAACACGAATACCAACAGTGAAGGGGAAAAGCAAGACAGGAGGAAGAACATGGTCATCCCATATGTAGCAGGGGTCTCCGAGAAATTAAGAAGAATTTTCAAAAAACATCGTATCCCTATCTGCTTTAAACCGAACAACACACTGAGGCAGCAATTGGTACATCCGAAAGACCCAATACCAAAACACAAGAAAAGCGACATCATATATGCAGTGCAGTGCAGTGAAGAATGCTCTGATTTGTATGTGGGGGAGACCAAACAGCAACTGCATCAACGTATGGCCCAGCACAGAAGAGCCAATTCCTCGGGTCAGGACTCAGCCGTGTATCTGCATCTTAAGGATAAAGGACATACCTTTGAAGATTGTAATGTTAACATACTGGCGAAGGAACGTGACTGGTTCAAGAGAGGTGTTAAGGAGGCCATTTATGTGAAAATAAAGAAACCAAGCCTAAATAGAGGTGGGGGGGTTCGACACCAACTGTCTGCCATGTACAATGCTGGTTTAACACCTTACTCTGGGCGTTCCTATAACACCTCTTAGCCACTATCTAATCACACCCTTAACACCTGGCTGTGATATGCTAATTGGGATTCTCCAGGGTACATAATTGCCACAGATTCTTGTACAAGTCATTCTGAATTGAGAAAGCCAGTCGGATGACTAGCGAAACGTCTTCAAGAACTACATTTCAAGTACAGTTGATCTAATTGAATACAACAGATATTCAGGACTGCATGTTTCCCACAACTGCGGGTGACTCCCCTATACTTTAGTACAGGGAGACACCTGCGGCCCGAGAGAAATTTTCGTTCATTTCTATACAAATGCAAGGCCGACAGGAACATTAGTCTGCCTTGTGCTCGTTCGGAAAATTTGCTACACACAATCACACAATGACTGTGTGTACCCAGCTTAAAGAAATATTCCTTTAATGCATTAATTGAAAACTGGGAGGTAAAGGAGCTATTACTCACCTTCGTTTCAGGTCAATTGATTGGAGAACAGAAGGTAAGGCATAGGTCCTGTACCTCCTGTTCTTCAATCAATTCATTAAAGGAATAATTAATTTTTCAGTGAACTATTCCTTTAAGATATGTAAGCATCTTTGGCCTTTTTAAAGGAGCACTAAATCCATAAAAATAACTATTTGCCATTCGTTTCTATTATTCAACTTAAAAGTTTAGTTCTTGAAGACGTTTCCCTAGTCATCCGACTGGCTTTCTCAATTCAGAATGACTTGTTCAACAATCTGTTGGCAATTATGTACAAGTCATTCTGAATTGAGAAAGTAAGTCGGATGACTAGGGAAACGTCTTCTAGAACTAAACTTTAAGTCCATTTGATCTAAATGAGTACAACAGATATACCATGACCTGGATGAATGAGAACCTTCCCAAGCGATAGCCTTCAATCCAATTTGAAAGAAGAAACATATACCAGCCAGGACTATGGAAAGTCATTGTTCTGATAAGAGAAGCAATGACTTGAGGTTGTCACTGCATCCTATGGCAAATAATGCCTCCTGGTGACTGTTTAGTAAAAGACAACTTTAAACCAACCTCAAACGGTGTGATATTTTCCTACTTATCTTTCAGTTTATGTATTATAGTGCTAGTGTGTGTTTTTATACTTATTCATTATATTAATAACTATTCATTAAAGGTATAAAGTGTTGCATACAAGGTAACCTAATGAATGGAGGCACAAAACGCGAGTCTTACCTGACCAGGAAACCACAATGCAAAAATTCCCGCAAAGGGGTTTAGTTCATCGCGAGATTGCGGTCAGGTAACTAATGCCAGCAAAATTATAAAATTGCCTCCTCAATATTTTCAAGTGTTTAATTACAGCAATTTTTTTTTTACATTTCTGTCCACCTATCCACATTTATCTGAATTTTGCGTTAACTATTTACTACTGTAGGTAGTATTGCATTTGTGTTCACTTGATGTCTGCATTTGCCCAGCTTTTGTTTCTCTGCGCTCCCTAGACTTGAATGAACTGCAAATCGGGACAGGAATCAACACAAACTGACCAAAAGTCATGGACGGATGCCTTTGAAAAACAATTCAGACGCACATTAAAAAAATATGTCATTGCATATCGCAAAATGCATACGGATAGAAACACATTGTGGGAATAAAGCTCACACACACTATCCGCCAAATCTGGCATGCATTTCCTCCAATAACAAATATTCAATTGAGTGATCAACAAAAACCTTATGACAGGCAAAATTTTAAGAGATACAACAGTTAAAGCCAACCAGGGATTTAAAGGAACACTTATTCTCACCTCCCTTTGAATAATAGGACGCTCGGGGGACCTGGAACTACCTTACCACGGCTCCACTGACAGCCGATCTGTTCCGACCGCGCACCCTATCTTAGGCGCATGCGCGCCAATACAAAAGATAGCGCGCGATCGGGGAGAACGCTGTTCAGTGAAGAAGCGGCTTGCGAGTAGAGCGCGGTAAGGTAAGTTCCAGGTCCCCCGAGCGTCCTATTATTCACAGGGAGGTGAGAATAAGTGTTCTCACCTCCCTGTGAATAATAGAACACGAATGGCAATATTTATTTTTTGGATTTAGTGCTCCTTAAAAAGGCCAAAGATGCTTACATATCTTAAGGAATAGTTTCACTGAAAAATTATTATTCCTTTAATGAATTGATTGAAGAACAGGAGTACGACCTATGCCTTACCTTCTGTTCTCCAATCAATTGACCTGAAACGAAGTGAGTAAAAGCTCCTTTACCTCCCAGTTTTCAATTAATGCATTAAAGGAATATTTCTTTAAGCTGGTACCACAGTCTTTGTGTGATTGTGTGTAGCAAATTTTTCCGAACGAGCACAAGGCAGACTAATGTTCCTGTCGGCCTTGCATTTTGTATAGAAATGAACGAAAATTTCTCTCGGCCGCAGGTGTCTCCCTGACTAAAGTATAGGGGAGTCACCCGCATTTGTGGGAAACATGCAGTCCTGAATATCTGTTGTATTCAATTAATCAACTGTACTTGAAATGTAGTTCTTGAAGACGTTCGCTAGTCCCGACTGGCTTTCTCAATTCAGAATGACTTGTAACAGAATCTGTGGCAATTATGTACCCTGGAGAATCCCAATTAGCATATCACAGCCAGGTGTTAAGGGTGTGATTAGATAGGTGGCTAAGAGGTTATAGGATACGCCCAGAGTAAGGTGTTACCCAGCATTGTACATGGCAGACAGTTGGTGTCGAACCCCCCCACCTCTATTTAGTCTGGTTTCTTTATTTTCACATAAATGGCCTCCTTAACACTCTCTTGAACCAGTCACGTTCCCTTCGCCAGTATGTTAACATTACAATCTTCAAAGGTATGTCCTTATCCTTAAGATGCAGATACACGCTGAGTCCTGACCCGAGGAATTGGCTCTTCTGTGCTGTGCCATACGTTGATTGCAGTTGCTGTTTGGTCTCCCCCACATACATCAGAGCATTCTTCACTGCACTGCACCGCATATATGATGTCACTTTTCTTGTGTTTGGTATTGGGTCTTTTGGATGTACCAATTGCTGCCTCAGCGTGTGTTGCTCGGTTTAAAGCAGACAGGGATACGATGTTTTTTGAAAATTCTTCTTATTTTCTCGGAGACCCCTGCTACAATATGGGATGACCATGTTCTTCCTCCTGTCTTGCTTTTCCCCTCTCCTGTTTTATTTGTGTTCTTTTCTTTCCTTCTACTTCTTTTGCAAAGGCCCAGTCTGGATATCCACAAGTTTTAGGGCTCCTCTGAGTGTTTCATTTCTTTAGCCTTCGCCTCTGTGCTAGTGGGGATGTTCTCGCTCTGTGTTGCAGGGTTTCTGATGACACCCAGCTTGTGATCTAAAGGGTGGTGGGGAGTCAAACATCAAATACTGATCTGTGTGTGTTGGTTTTCTGTAACCTCTACTTCCAGTTTACCATTTCCTTAACTTCTACCAGCAGTCCAAGAAGCCAGTTTGTTGTTTTTGTACCTCTTCCCTTGTGAATTTAATGTTTGGTCTATCCGCATTAATGTGTTCTGTGAAAGAACACATTAATGCGGTAGACCAAACATTAAATTCACAAGGGAAGAGGTACAAACAACAAACTGGCTTTCTTGGACTGCTTGATAGAAGTTAGGAAAATGGTAAACTGGAAGTAGAGGTTTACAGAAAACCAACACACACAGATCAGTATTGATGTTTGACTCCCACCACCCTTTAGATCACAAGCTGGGTGTCTCGAAGACCCTGCAACACAGAGCCGAGAACATCCCCACTAGCACAAGGCGAAGCTAAAGAAATAAACATCTCAGAGGAGCCCTTAAAACTTGTGGATATCCAGACTGGCCTTTGTCAAAAGAAGTAGAAGGAAAGAAAGAACACAAATACCAACAGTGAAGGGGAAAAGCAAGACAGGAGGAAGAACATGGTCATCCCATATGTAGCAGGGGTCTCCGAGAATTAAAAGAATTTTCAAAAAACATCGTATCCCTGTCTGCTTTAAACCGAGCAACACGCTGAGGCAGCAATTGGTACATCCAAAGACCCAATACCAAAACACAAGAAAGCGACATACATATATGCGGTGCAGTGCAGTGAAGAATGCTCTGATTTGTATGTGGGGGGAACCAAACAGCAACTGCATCAACGTATGGCCCAGCACAGAAGAGCCAATTCCTCGGGTCAGGACTCAGCCGTGTATCTGCATCTTAAGGATAAAGGACATACCTTTGAAGAGTAATGTTACATACTGGCGAAGGACGTGACTGGTTCAAAGAGGTGTTAAGGAGGCCATTTATGTGAAAATAAAGAAACCAAGCCTAATAGAGGTGGGGGGGTTCGACACCAACTGTCTGCCATGTACAATGCTGTTTTAACACCTTACTCTGGGCGTTCCTATAACACCTCTTAGCCACATCTAATCACACCCTTAACACCTGGCTGTTGATATGCTAATTGGGATTCTCCAGGGTACATAATTGCCACAGATTCTTGTACAAGTCATTCTGAATTGAGAAGCCAGTCGGAATGACTAGCGAAACGTCTTCAAGAACTACATTTCAGTACAGTTGATCTAATTAATACAACAGATATACCAGACCTGATGAATGAGAACCTTCACAAGCATGCAGTCCGAACATTCCCCAATGCTTCCCTATGCTGTGTATAGGAGAACAATCGGGGCTGTGTGTTCACTGATCTTTGACAAATGACAGACAGATCCTGCAGAACCTGCCTGTCATCTTTCAAAGAATTGTGCAGTGTGTACCGCGCTTTACCTACAAAGATTTTCAATTCGCCAAGGTCCTCCAGCTGTGCCTAAGTATGTTAAGGGGACCATACATGTATCAATCCTTATTTACAATATTGCCCTATTGGTAAGCACAAACCTTTTTATTGGACTAATCTAGCTTGGATTCATCATGTATGGCCTCCTTTAGATGTGTGAGCGATACAGTACACACGCCTTTTGCAATAGGGGCAGCTATGCAAGGATTTTTCTTAGGTCTCCCATCCCATGCTACCAAAACAATTGGATGCTGGAACAGATTTAAAGAAGCTAAACCTGATATGAAAGTTTCTCTCCCCAGAACACCTATACATTGTAAGATACTTCTTTAGTAATTTGCATTTACATACGGTACATGTAGGAAATATTTTGTAACTAAGAACGAACGCTACCATGTTGTTTGCCAGTACAACTCTCAGCCAATGTAGTCTTCAAAAAGCCTTGTGAGCATGGGCACCTTTTGGCCATGCCCCTGTCCCCACTAATACTGTGTATGCAAGTTTTTTTCTATACAGATATCTCCACACCATTTGTAAGTCCTTGAGAAACTTTGAAAGCTGCTTGTTACACTGTAGTTTATTTTCCAGACAGCATGAATTGCTGACGAGCCTACCAAGAAATTCAAATTAGTTCAGCCTTTTTTTTTTTTTTTTTAACTTTTTATTATTTAGTATCCATAGCATATTCAGTATGTAATATATAGTATAATGTATCATACAGTTGTTATTACAATTATCCATAATTTCATACATATCTTGTTTTCCGAGTTTTATTACTGGATTCGTTTTATTTAATGGGGTAGGGGGGAATATAAACTTAAACATAACATTGAGAAATAAAGCAACTTAATTCGGTTCGTGCTTTTATCATCAGTAGTAGTAGATTAACCTATCTTACATATTGTGGATTTAGTTTGAGGTAGAGAGGAGACCGCAGCCGCTAGGCCCATTGCATCCTTCCCCAGCAATCCGTCATGGTGCAGACTGTGTAGTTGATCTGAGGCTCAGCGATTTCTGGCCGACCATTATTCCAGATTTTTTTGAAATTTGGAGGGGTGGCCACGATCTGTATATATTAGTTGGAGATATGGGAGCATCTGGTCTATCATGGCTTGCCAGCTAGTCAGGGTAGGAGAGGTGGTGGCTATCCAAGAGAGGATGATAGCTCTTCTAGCATAGAATAGTGTTTCTCGTAAAAGAGTTAGTTCATATTGGCTCCAAATCTTCCTCTGGGATCCCCAGGAGACACAACTTGGGGTCCGTAGGGACGGGAAAAGGTAGGATATTTGTTAAATAGCGTGTTACGTTGTGGCCAGAATTTGGCAACACGAGGGCAGTTCCAGATAAGATGAATAAAGTCAGCTGGGGATTGGTGACATTTGGGCATTCAGCTGAGTGAGATGCGACATGCGTAATAGCCTATGTGGTAGAGGTAGGCCTGATGCATAATATAGTATTGCATTTGTTTTGTTGGTGCGGACGGGGATACCCGTAGGTTGCTCTCCATTAGTTCCCCCCATCTTCAGTTGTGGCTGTAGGGATTCATTTTTCCCATTTATTGAGGACTGTTAGTGTCTCTCTTGTATTTGGTGTTCCAGTAGGCACCTGTAGAGCCTGGACACCAGGCGCCTCTCCCCCCCAGTCCCCCAGATCGGATTATGGGGTTTGTAGTTACTGGTATTGTCGTCTCCCTGGAATTCTGACAGTAGAGAGTATCTGATCTGAAGATTTGAACCAGGTGGAACCCGACAGATGATTCCTCAATGTATTAATCTCCTATTTTGATGATGTGCATGAAAGTGTAACTCCCTTTGATATCCAGAAATCACTGAGGTTAAGGCAGCTAATTGGGGTACATCGGTTATGCCAGAGGGGGTGTTTCCTCGCGATATCTGTGAATTTGAGGATTGATAGAGCTTTTTTCCAAATTTTAAATTGCTGAACATGCAGTGGGGTACCACCGAGTGGGATATTGTCCGTTTTGCATTTAGAAATGACAGTGGTGGTGTGGTAGATATATGTGTAATAGGTGTTCAGCGTCGTATAGAGTGTAATTGTCTTGTTCCTGGGGGTCCGGGGTTGCGGTTGACACCAGGGTTTAAAGTACTTAAGTTGTCCTGCCAAATAATATAAGCGGATCCGGCATGGCTAGTCCAGCTGATTGTTTGGGTCTCTGTAGAATTTTGAGTCTGACCCGTGATCTCCCCGATCCCCCGAGAGTCCGTAATAGACTATCCAATGTGGCGAAGAAGATCTCTGGTACATGAGTTGGGCTATGTTGCAGTATGTATAGGATTTTGGGCAATATTAAGATCTTGATTAGGTGTATCCGGCCAATCAGGTTAAAAGGTAAGTTTTTTCCAGAGTTTGGTTTTGTTTCTCACTAATTCGAGGAGAGGGGCTAGATTAAGTGGGTAAAGTGTCGGTGTTCTAGTTACTTGAATTCCTAAATAGCGAAAATTATCTACTACCGGTATTAGGTTTTGCTATAGATGATGGGATTGATGTCAGTGGGTCTATAGGGAAAAGGATTGATTATCCCAATTTATGTATAGGCCTGATAGGGGGCTGAATTGATTTATGAGGTCGTGGACGGCAGGGGGGATGTATGTGAGTCTGCCCAGATACACTATCATATCGTCCGCGTATAGACTTATAAGTGTGTATGGGGTCCAAGTCGTAGTCCGGTGACATATGTGGAAGTGCGTAGTTTAATAGCGAGGGGGTTCGACAGCGAGTGCAAAGAGGTATGGGGAGAGTGGACATCCCGTCTCGTGCCTCTTGTCAGTGGAAAGAGATGTGGAGTTGGTTCCGTTTACTCTTATGCTGCCATGGGTTGGGCGTATAGGTAGTTTAACCCATTTCCTGAAGATGGGTCCGAAACCGAATCTAGTTTAGAACATGATTGTAGGAAGGGCCACTCAATGGAATCGAATGCCTTCTGTGCATCCAAAGACAGCATTACTCGAGAGCCGGATTGTCTGGTCTATTTGTGTGTATTAATGTTTTGCGTAGATTGAGGGATGTAGATTTTCCCGGCATGAAGGGTTTGATCAGGTGTATTATTGTGGTGATTATTCTTTTGAGTCTGTTTCTAGAATTTTGGTTAGAGAGTTTATAGTCGGTGTTTAGGAGAGAGATTGGACGGTATGAGCCGTATGAGTGTCTCTAGCAGGAATGGGAGCATTTGCTTTGTATATTTGCTGTATAGTTCTGTTGGTAGGCCATCTGGGCCTGGAGTCTGTTTAGTTGCCATTCTCCTAGAGCAATTTGGATTTCAGACAGGGTAATAGCATTATCAGTATGGTGAGTCTGTGTGTGTCAGTTGGGGAATGGATAGATGCAATATGATTTAGTGTTTCCTGTGGGGTTTTGTATGGGTTTTGTAGAGTGTTGTGTGTAATCTCAGTTAGGCATCTCAAAATATCTGGCGTGGTAGTGACTATCGTCTGTCTGTTGGGGTCTTGCAACTGTAGGATTACATTTTGGTCTCTCGGCCATTGCCAGGCGGGTCAGGAGTTTGGCTGACTGATGGCCATGCTCGAAATAATTTTGTTTATTAAAGATTGCTTTCTGGAATTTTTCTCAACCATATACTATCGTATTGGGATTGGTGCGATTTGCCATTTATCTTTGTCTGGGGTGTGGGTGTTGCTATGTAAGTTGCCTCATTTCCTGGAGCGCCCGTGCTAGTCTAAGCTCATCTTGTGTCGCTGTTTTTTAATATGTGAAATGGCGCTTTGCAGGTTCCTCTCAGGACGGCTTTGATGTGCTCCCATGGTTCCTATAGGTGTGGGATTATGTTCGAGTTTAGGTATAGTTCAATGTGCTCGGTGATGGGGTCCTGTTCCGGGAATAGTTTAAGCCAAAATGGGTGGAGGCCCCATGAGTAAAGGCGTTGGGGTGTGTGGCATGATGCAGGTGAGTAGGTAGGGGAGTGGTCGGATATACTTCTTTGGTAGGTGTGTTATGTCTCTGATTACAGATTGTTTTTTTTGCTGACGAAGATGTAGTCTAGTCTTGATAGCGAGTCATGTGTTTTGGAGTGACATGTATATTTGTCTGAGTCGTGGGTTTCGGAACCTCCAGGCATCTACCCAGTTTCAATTCCGAGATCAATTTATTAAATGTGGTTGTTCCGGGGGGGGAGGCGGCCCGGGGGCCCAGGTCCGCGCATCTGTCATACTCTGGATCCATTAAGGAGTTGAAATCTCCCAGACATATTAAATTAGCATGAGGGTAATTTGATAGGAAGAGCAGTGCTTCCTGTACTGGTCTAAGGGTAGCTGGTGGGGGATCGTATATTCCCAGTATGACATATGGGGTGGTATCCACAGTGAGGGCCACACATAAGTACTGTCCCCTCCTGTCTGTTTTTACCTCGTGTATGGTGTATCTTAATTGTTTGTTCAGAAGTATGGAGACCCCACTGGAGTAGGCTGAATGTGTGTCTGTGGGCAGTCCAGCCAATCCAGGGTTTCTGGAGAAATTGTTGTGGTGGTTTTGAGGAGGTGTGTCTCTTGTAAGCAAATGATGTCTGCCCTCAGTGAATATAGTTGAGTGAATATCGCTAACCTTTTTGTTGGGTTGTTGAGGCCTCTTACATTCCAGTTAGTATCTTAAGCGTAGTACCCCACGGCTGCGGTCCTGGACCATCACATGGCGGTTCTCTCTGGTTTTTGGTAGCACGAATACAATACCAGAGTTATTAGCATACATAAACCATATAACATATAACATTGACTCTCTAGTGAGATATTTAACATTAACTTTATCAAGGGTGAACAGAAAACTACCAGGGTGTACCTGGATAATTTAGGGGTTGCACAAAGTGCTGTTTCTGCCGAGTCTGAAGGGAAGGATCAGTTCCCATCAGCATCCGGCACTAGTATTTGGAGGCATCAGGTATGACTCTCTATGGTGTATAGTGGGGGCATCACTACTGGATATCCCAGTTATTGGCCAAGGCGTTGTTTAGGTAGTCTGGTGAGTCAGCGGGGAGGCCAGGGGGAGCTCGGGGGGGGGGGAGAGGGCACGGAGGGCCAGGGGACGCCAGGGCAGTACTTAAATATCATGGTATTCTATCATATCTTGGTGTTCAATATTATTGGAGTGGGTTACATTATTGTGATTCAGTCACAAGTGAGCTTGTTGTGAGCTAGTCACAGGAGGTGAGAGGGGGGTGGTCGAGACTGGAGCAGGGGGAGGCACAGGGGTAGACAGTTTGATCGGCCGTCCCCTAGATGCTGACTTGCACTGTCTTCAAATTGATTAAAATCTGGGTGCTCTATTGTTCAGTGATATAGTTTAATTTCTAGTAGGGCCCTATAGGTTACCATACTATGGCCGCTATAGGTTTAGTACGGTTGTTTGTTTTAGAGCGATTCTATATCCCCCATCATACATCACAATAACAACAGGTACACCATTCTAGATTAAGACAGCGATTGTCTGTTTTAGTAAGGGCTCCCTAGAGCATCCTGGTGCACATATATACATCACGCACATTGCCACAGGTTCAGACAGCCGCGTCTGTTTTAAAGCAACCTTAAACCATTTATCATATACCGTTGTGTATCAACCAGCATGTCATCATAGTCTAATCATCAGTTTGTTATTTCAGACTAATCTCAAAACATCCACCGTATATCGTTGTGTATCAGCAGATACAGCATCATAGGTTCAACAGCAGTTGTTGTTCTAGACCAGTCCGAAGCATTTATCATATACATGCATATCAGCAGGTACATTATCATAGTTTCAACGACAGCTGCTTTTTTTAGAGCAGTCTTAAGGCATTTATCATATATCATATGTATCACTAGCACATTACACAGGTTCAGATAGCAGCCGTTGTTTTAGGATGATCTTGGGGCAATTAATCATATGTCATATATATCGCAGCATATTACCACGGTTCAGACAACAGTTGCTTGCTTTAGGGTAATCTCAGAGCATGCACCATGTATCATAGGTATCAATAGGCCCATTACCATAAGTTCTGACCATAGCTGACCATATATAATAAGCCCGACTATGTAGTGATCTAGGGGATTTGTCTATATTGTATGTGTCACAGGCATGTCGTCACAGGTCAAATAGCAGTCCGTTTGTTTCAGCTTAGTTTTAAAAGCATTTATCATATAACTTAGGTAGGTACTCACTATAAGTTCAAGCAACTGTTGTTTGTTTTGGATCAATCCAAGCACTTATCATATATCTACGTTCAGCAGACACATTAATGCGGGATAGTAACAGCTGTTGTTTTAGAGCAATCTAGGGGCATTTATCATATGTCAAATAGATCAAACGGGCATATCATGATTGATTTAGACAGTAGCCAGCCGCTGTTTGGGTTGATCTTGGAGTGTTTTAATCAGTATGTATTAGGCACACCAAGGGTTCAGGCAGTAGCTGTTTGCTTGGATCAATTTGGAACATGTATAATGTGTCATATATGTCGATCACATGTATATGTCGCACAAGCAACTAGCATTAGGCGATTTGCTTTGAGTGTACGCAGGCAGTCCTAGTTTGCGTATTGGTTTTCAGTGTATATTAATAGTGTGCCGGGACATAGCAGGCGCGTTATCTGCCTTTTTAGTGAGCTTGTCACATTGTATAAGTGTCATTGCCTGAATTTACCGTTTCTCCTGGTGTCTGCATCCACTACAGTAGTTGTGGTGAGGTAGGTTAGGTGGGTGGTAAGGGCGGGATAGGCGGGGGGGCAAACAAGGCGAGGGATGTTCTCTCATGTTTCTGTTCAGTATGCGTTTATCGGTTTGCAATATAGCAGTATCAAATATATAGCCCAGTGGCTGTATGGGGTAAGGTAGTTCAGCTCGCGTATCTTTTCGTAAGCATAAGTGGGGCCAAAACAAGGGGTAGTGAGGTTGCTCAGCTAGGGGTACAGAGTCCACCTTAATGGAGACATGCGGGCATCTTTAGTTGTTGTTAGCGGCTTGCCAACAGTGGCCAGGCTTAGTCTATTAACAGTGGTAGTGGTCGAGTTGGGTCGGGGTTGTAGTGGGGTGAGGATAGGAGAGGGGGAATTGTTGGTGGTATAGTGGTAGTGCATACATACTGTAGGGAAAGCGGTGTAGCTTCACGTTACCCATGGTGGTTACCGGGCATCCAGCCAAGCCAGGCGTCCGCTGGGCTCTCAAAAGAATCTGACTCGTTTCTCCCGCAACTATTCTCAGACGTGTCCGGATAGGCCATAGAGTACGTGATTCCAGCGGTTGCCATGCGTTTTTTACTTCCGTGAATGTAGCTCTACGGCGTTGGAGATCAAGGGAGTAATCCGGGAAGATTTTAACTGTTGAGTTTTCGATCTCAGTTCCCCAATGGTTTCTGCCTGTCTCAGGATCCAGTCCCTATCACGGCGCTTGAGGAGTCGGGCGATTATGGGCCTTGGCGTTGCTCCTGGTATTGGTGCCTTGCTGGTATCCGGTGGGCTCGTTCATCATGAATTGGGTTGAGAGGCCCTCTGTGCCAATTTCGTCTTGATCCATTCTTCTAAAATTGTGCTGGGTTCGGTCCCTCCGATCCCTCCGCGAACCCGATGAATCGGAGGTTCTGCCTCCTCGACCTTATTTTCTAGGTCATCGATTTTTCTCTGGTGGCCTGCAATTCTGTTGTCAAATTTGCTAATGATGGGGCATAGGTTGTATCACGTCCTCCACTATGGAGATCCGGGCTTCAGCCTCTCCCACTCGTTGTCTAATTTTTTGGATGTCATGTCTAAGTAGGGAGATATCGGACCGTGTTTCTTCTATCATTCCCCGCCAAGGAGCGTTTGGAGTTGTGTATGGCGCCAAGGAGTTGTTGCTGTAGCTCCTTTTAGTGTTGGTCTGCGAGGTAGGTACTGTGGTGGTCAGGGTCTCTCTGGTGAAAGTTGTCAGATTGGGGTTTCTGGGACATGCTTTTTGGGAGACGGAGGCATTGCGGCCTGCTTGGGTTCTTACATTTCCACGTGAACTGGTCAGTGTTTTTTTCCCTTGGCCGCGCGGATTTTTGTCCCTTGGTCTCTGGTCATCGGTTTGTAGAGAGTGTCCAGCGGTTGGGAGATGGGTAGATGTTTGTTTCGAATGCCGTTATTAGCCTCGATTGCTAGAACAGTGCGGAGCCCGCTCTACCCCGTCTTACTCTCATCGACTTCATGCTCCGCCCCCCCGCCTTTTTTCTATTATTTTTTTCTGGTTCCTAGTACAAGAAGGAAGTTTAGAAATGTACCAGTTGCTTTTGTGATTGTGTGGTTGTGTGGTGGCAAAGGACATGTAGACGCACAACAGGGCAAGTATATGCCAAAACCATGATTCTACATTAATTACTGACCTATACACTGTGATGGAGCTTAGTGACCAGGAATAGTGACAATCCTGGAGGTGGTTGTTTGCGGACTGTCAACATTGTAATTATAATATATATTTACTACACACAGAATGATTGTTCCATATATCATTATCACGAATGATCATTCATGTGCCCATTACATGGTCTAATTTTTTGCCTCCCCTCTACTATAGTAAAGGAACTGGTAATGGAAATTCCATCTTGCCAATAGGTCCGATTAACAATATTCCAGCAATTCTGTCAGATCTAACCGTCAGCTCTGAATTTTAAATACCCTAATATTAATGTGTGTAAATATGGATTTCTCTGTAAAAACGAACGTTAGGCTGAATACGCACTGACAAATTTTTCCATCCTCTGAACATTCGCTGATATATAGGTGGTTGGCCACAGCAAATATAGAGTGGTCGGCCCACAATCTGCGATGATTTACTGTCCATTTCAAATTGCCCATTTCATCCGATCCAGTCAAACGGGCAACACGACGTTCACTCTCACACAGAAATCTGTCCGTTGGCCCGAAAATCTGTGTGTGTACCCAGCCTAATAAATATACTATCACAAAAGTAAAGGGAATATCTGTATTGGCTAACTGTGATGATTCATGGCAATTAGCGAATATATTTAAATTATTATATGATACATATGTTATATAACTCCGAACGCTGTAAAATTGCACGGATGCATTTGCTCGAGCCGCTGCGTAACAATGTGGGAGGGATGGAGGAGGTCCGCGAGTGAGGTGCGTGCGCCGCCGTATTTTGCAGTAATGAAAGAATACACTAGTGTATTCTGGGCTTGTTCAGTGGGTAAGACATTTAGGATCCCCCCCTTTAAAATCCTGCGCTTGCCACCGTGTAGGGGCTGTACAGTGCTGACAAGGACAGGAATGGGGGTTCTCCGTTTTAAATAATAATAATAAATACTCTATCATTGTGTATAACACACTGAAATACAACATTTAGTTCATACAGTTAAATTTAAAATATCACTAAAAAATCCATTAATAATCTAATAGCAGCAGGGTACAACCTATTTTTCATCCTAGTTGTGTGGGCCAGTGATCGAACCAGTCTCCTAAAGGGCAGAAACTTAAAGGACATGTGAAACTGGGGCAAATCATTTTTAACATAACTATCAACACAGTAATTAGGATTAATTACCACCACTAAATCTGCTTTTATTTTTCTTTCTCTGACTTCCTCCCTTCGTTATTTAGCCATGGGAGTTTTACTTTTTAAAGAGGGGCGGTTACACAGCTAGTCAGTAAGAACTGTCAATCACTTTCCATTTATAAAAGTAAAGCTTATTGTACTTTCTCTGGCTAATTGATCCATCATAAGATCAGGAGAAGATCAAGTTGCTGAATACCTGTGCAGATAACCCACCTGGCAGTTAGCTCTGCTGTTTTTAGTTTAAGAGGGGGTCCCATGTAGCCATGTCCAAAGAAGATCAGATACAAGAGCCCCCCCCCCAGGCCCATGAGCCAAGCCGTCAAGCTCCTACAGCTAAAATAAAATCTTACTTGATCAAGCAGGTTCAATTTACAATCTCCTCTAGCTGAACCTTCCTATTGCAAAGAAGTTTTACTTCACTATAACACAAAATCACTGGGGGATGCTATTGGATTGAGAGGGCACAGATCATCCTCCACTGCGCACATGCTCCACACTCTAGCTGTGCCTCAATTTTGAGAGGGGTGGTAAATATAAGAGAGACATGAATACAACTAGGAGTGAGCTGAAACAGATGAGGAGATCTATGTGACAGACACGGCAGAGCAAAAAGGATCAATGTTCCTGACAGTGCTAAAATATAGGATGGAAAAAGGCAAGTCATTTTTTTTCAGCTTAGTGTCCCTTTTAAAAAAAGGGTGACCTGGACTATCACACACATAATAGAGGCAGTTCTCTTTATACTGTTTTTTATATAAACTGCCTAGTATGGGGTTGTAATTTGGGGGTATTGCGTTTTAAGCAGCTTAAACCAGACCCATCCTTGCTCTTAAAGAGCTTTTGTGGTCCTCAGAAGGATCCTTGCAGTTTGTTCTGCTGCTCAAAACCCAGTACCCCCAGACTCTTACAAGAGCCTTGCAGCTCTAAAAATGTATCTTTAGTAAAAAGGGGGTCCTGCAGCTCGAAACTTAACCTCCCCCCGTCCATAAAAAAGGACCGTTTCCAGGTCTTTGACATCTTCTTGATCCTAATCTTTTTCTTAATCAAGTATTTCCTTAAATGTCCTTTCTTCTAACTGGGTACACACAGGAAAGATTTTTCAAAAATGACAGACAGATCTGCAAGAACACAGTCCCCGAGCGTTCTCCCTATACACAGCATATACAGCATGTCCCTATACACAGCAATTTCCCGAGGGAATGTTTGTTTTTTTTCCCAAATACGGTAACTTCAGCGGGCCACACGCTTGTACGGGAAATCAAACGGTATCGGGGCTTTATCACTAGTGTTTGTAAATGGGGCGACTACGTGCATATTTAATAATTCTCCAAATATGATTTTTCAAGATTATAATGTTAACCAATCATATTTGGATTGGGATTTCTGCAATGCTATAAAACTGGGCAAATCTTCATGGAGCTTAGAAGATTTGGGACATTTAAGAAGACAGGAAGCCACTCCCCAGGATCAAGAAAAGAAGACATCGGAGAAGAAGGGAATCTTTTTCTTACGGAGGAGGAGATGTATATATGTAATCTGGTCTACTGTTAGCAAAACCAACCAAATAATATTTGTAAGAGAGGACTCCAGACGCTTCTGGATCTCACACAATCTAACTAAGGCTGCCTGCATCCATTGTTAGGTGAAAATCACTAGTTTTAAAAGCATTTAGTACGTGAGCCAACACATACATTCCTTTAGATGTTGCCCATAACATAGGGCCAATAGTCCCGATTTAACTCTGGGGATTCCTGATTTTAAAAGCAGTCTCACTATCCTAAAGTGTCCAAAGTGGTTTGGCCAGCCCAGTCTTGGACATGGCCGCCGAAGCGAGAAATGGGAAGCAGGAACGGCCTGCTTAAAAGGCAGTTTTCACACCGTAGAAATCTAATTATTGTAGTTTGTTGAGTTTTAGGGTGGTATTTACCTGTATAAATTATTTGAGGGTGTAACATGCTAAAATCAATCTGTCTTTGGAAACCATTGGTAAAAAAAATAAAAGATTTGCATCTTTCCTGTTCTTTCATGGGTCTTTCCGTCTAGAATTAACATTGTGTACGTACTTTCGGGCTCCCCTCTCCTTGCTTCAATGCAACCAGGCCAACTGGAGCCAAAAGTGTTACCTCAATGAGGCTTAGACCACACTAAAACGTGGTTGATGCATGTGCTCCAATAGGCAGATCTCAGTCCAAGGTAGCATTCCTCGAATGCGCCAGACCAACACAGCATGTGCTCTTTAACTCAAGTATATCGTGTTGTAGTTCAATTAGATCAACTGACTTGCAAATGTAGTTTCTTGAATACGTTTCGCTATCCTAGTCCGCTGGCTTTCCAATTGCAGAATGACTTTACAAGATCTGTGGCAATGGATGGTACCCCTTGGAAAATCCCAATTTAACGATCTACGCGCACCGCAGGGGTAGTTAAGGGTGTGAGTTAAGATAGTTGGCTAAAGGTGTTATGAGGACCACCCGAGAGTAAGGGTTAAAACACATTGGTACATGGGCCAGAGCAGGTGGTGTCGGACCCGCCCCACCTCTAGGATATTATAGGCTTGGTTTCTTGGTATTTTCAACTAGTAAATGCGCGCTCCTCACACTCTCCTCTGAACCAGTCATTCCTTCCGCCATTAGTTTAACATATACAATCTTCAAAGGTATGTCCTTTTATTCCTTAAGATGCAGATACACGGCTGAGTCTGACCCGAGGAATTGGCTCTTCTGTGCTGGGCCCTACGTGATGCAGTTTGCTGTTTGTGTCTCCCCCACCAGTAAAATATTCGTGCATTCTTCACGTGCACTGCACTGCATATATGATTCCTGTTTCTTGTGTTTAGGTATTGGGTCTTTCGGATGTACCAAGGGTTGGCTGCCTCAGTCTGTGTTGTTCGGTTTAAGCGACAGGGATACGTGTTTTTTTGAAAAGCAGCCATTCCTCGGGTCAGCTGACTCACCGTTGTATCTGATCTTAAGGTCTAAAATACCTGACCTGGATGAACTCTGAAACCGTTCACAAGCTCTTTAACTCAAGCATCAAACGTTGGTTGGTGTGGCCTAGCTCTAAAGCTCTTGCAAACATGCCTTTGGTGGCTAATCGTCCGTGTTCCAGTGGGTAGGTTTTGTTGCTCAATCCAAAATGAGGCCGACCATTATTCAGCTGAAAGCCATTCCTCCCAGTCATGGACGGCGCTGATATCTGACCCCGAATAACGCCATACAGCGTACCCGATGCCCTAGATCAACCGATAATTAGTTAAAACAGAGCACATTATAAGGTGATATATTTCATAAATGCTGAGATGTGCCCATAAGGTTCAATAAACCTGGTTAAAAGAGCTCATATTATAAATCATCAACATGTCATTATGTTACGGGATTGATTGTTTCTCATTATTAGGGCATATTTTTTTATTTGAAGCAGATATAAGTGGGGGAGTTCAAAATATTTCTTTAGGGGACATTGGCTGCTTTTTTAGGCTGAGTCAACCTTTACACTATAACGGCTGCCTAGGTATTAGAATGTAACAGCGTGACAAAAGTATCAGGCATGACGTCAATCTAATGCTTTCTCAGGCTCCGAGCGATTACCCGTCGCCGGCTGGCAAGGGCGAATCAGCACTGGCAGCCGAGGGACTCGACCGAATATGCTTTCCTCGATCAACTTCTATAGAGTCATATACGCCGTGCGTTGCGTGCGGTGCGTGCGTTGCTTGGGTTTGCTTGCGTGCGTGCGTGATCACCCCGCCAACTTGTAGGGAGTTACGGTAGCGAATCAACGTCACAACACTGGGAATTTCATATTTCCAAGCGACAGAATGGCCTGCGGCGCATATCATCGTGGATATAACGGAATAAGCGAGTGTTTTCCTAAAATCCGGGACTGTCCTGGGTAAATCCAGGAGTACGGAGACAAGTAGTATTATAGTGATGTGTTCTGTTTACACCATTACATGTCTGAATGGATATTTAGCCTTGTATGTAAAGAATCGGAAATTCTAATTAATGATTAAACAGGCTGTAAACAAGGTTTCGTTTGACTCATTCTTCTTGGTGCTTAAGGGAAGTTCAGTGCAAATCATGCTTTTCAGAACAAATAGGCAGTCTTTTCCCATCCCAATGACCATAACCAGCCAAGTTCTCAGGGCATTTTGTCAGGTTTATAATAATTGCAAACGCGAAATACTGGACTTGCTGTTTTCGGACCCCTATAGAGACCGGTATGGTCTTGTCCCTTGACCGCCAGGTGGCCTGGTGTTGATTGTCAGTTGCTCGATAGCATCTTTGACCATCCACATCACCTATCAGTAGAAGTTACTTGTCTAGCGAATGAGCGTGGCCAAGAATGTGGGTGCAACAATCGTGGGATGAAGATGGACTGTTAGAACGCTGAAATGTCAGCGTCACTAATGTAACAGCAGTGGTCATAGGGCAAAGGTATAACAACAACTGATTTCATCAAAATGGGGAGAATATGTAAATACCGTTAAAGGGCAATTACACACAACAAATTTAAACGTAAATATTTGATACAGTTTCCACTGGACTGTCCCTTTAATCTGGAATGGTGACGGAAGAACGCTTCTGGTTGATGATGACACACGTGGTAGCTAAAGGTTCGTTCTTGGCTGTTCTATAAATGCATGGTAGTCATGTGTTTCAGTCTGTAAGGGTCGTTGAAGAAGTTCCACCGTAAGTTGCAGGTCATTTGTAAGCGAGTGTGTTCTGGCTGTAAGCCCAAAAATGGGTTTGACATGGAGAACTCCTTTGAGTCTAACACGCCAGGCGATGTGACTAAACATTTTCCCTATTCGTTCTGGTTCAGTTTTGATTCTTTAAATGGGTAAAAGCTTCTTTGTACATATGTAATGTATCAAAAAATGTTCCTCCTTGGACTGTGTGGGCTGGGTCACTGGTAAACAGTCTATCAGATGCGTTAAAAATCTTCTAAGCGCAATGTGGGCTCGCTGAAAATCATTTTAATATTGTTAAAATCTGTTATCTAATCTCCTATTTCCAGCTAGTTCTGTGCCTCTCCCTGCAAATTATTCTGTTGCCAGACTGAGCTATATTTCAGTGTTATTATAATTCAAATAAACGTGGTGCGGAAGGTTTTATAATGGGTACAGCATCTAACTACTGTGAAAAGACTCTTGGGTGTAAAAACGTATACTCAAGCAACATAGCAAATATGTTAGTTTGTTTCATCGAAGCCCAATCCTGGTTTTTGAGCATCCCTTCCAGTATCTTTTGGGCCTTATGCCATGCCCAGTTTCCAATTGAATCATAGGTATTTAATGATCAACTCTAGATAACTGTCCAAAGTGACATAACGTTTCTGATGAACATTTTTGGCTTTGAATGGAAAACAGTGGTTTGCACGTGTTTTAGCCTACGCATGGAATGAGGTCTAAATTAGGCATGTTTTTCTTAGATAGTTCACTGCTCCTCATTAATAGCCCCTCTGTCTTGTTACAGATTAACTGTTATAATACAGGGCATGATTAACATAGAACGTGCCTTAAAATTATCCTGATATAGGCCAGATTGTATGTGCAAAGGGTATTCACAATGATCCCAATAAAAACCACCGTCGGTATGGTATATGATCATGTTAACGCATGAAAATTTTCTGTTGGAGAGTATCGTCTTCTTCCTTACTTTAAGTAAGGAATCATATGATTGTACATTGATACATTCTTGGCCAACCCAATCCCAATACAACATATGGAGTTAGTCTGATGAAAAATGAAAATTAATCTTTCTTACCGAAATTTTTTTTCCTGTGCTGAGCCACGGAGTGGGCAACCATGGGTTACTCCCTTCCACGTGTGTGAGGCCCAGCTACGTCTTAGCTATAAAATGATCTCCTCCCCCCTCTTATCCTTGTCTTTTTGTGACGTTCCAATTGTTGAAGGATGGGAGGCATTTCCAACGTTCCGTGCTTCAGCACGGAAAAGAAATTTCGATAGAAAGATTTTCATTTTCGTTTTTCCCTGTGCCCTCCACACGGCAGTGGGCAACCATGGGATTTACCTGACATTGCATAAAGGAGGGGATGGAAACATAGTAATGCACTAACACCACAATTTTATTACTTATACAGCCTGCAAACGCTGGCTGCAAAGGAATCTGACAATCACATTGAATTTGTAATGTCTAAAATGTATTAAACGGGACCAAGTTGCTGCTTTACATAGGCCTTCCCGTGCACTGCTGCAAAAAGCCCAGAGGCAGATACCCTCAGTTGAATGCATCTAGGCTGGGGCTCCTCTCTGGATTTGACTCTAAGCATGATTGATGTCTTCTGTGATCCATTTTCGCTAAATAAGCTTTTAGATGCTCTTGTCCTTATCTGGCTTCCTCTGTAGAGAACAATGAACAGAAATCTTCTTTCCTGATTTCTGAGTTTGTTTTCCAACAGATTTTAATTTGCTCTGACTGGATCATAGTTTTACATATGATCCTGATCAAGTCCTCGTCCTCGTGTTGATTGGGGTAAGTGCTGCAACTATATCCTGGTTTAAGGAATTTAGTGACCACTCTTAGGCAGATAGGCTGATCTGGTTGGTTAAACACAATCTGTTAGAAAAACTACCAGGTATGGTTGGAAATCTCAACGCATGTATCTCAAAAAGTTAAATAACTGGATGGTAGCCCGCTTCTAAAAATGGTTCAATTGTGGTTGAGTTAAGGCATCCATGCTAAAGATAAGTCCCACGGGGGAATGGAGTCTTTATCTGGGGTTTTAGAGGTGTTTGACACCCTTGAAAATCTAATCATAAGTGCATCCAGAGCCCCTGTACTCCTGTCATTGCAAAAGCAGATTTTGGTTTTTACTGTGTGAGATGCTCAATTCTTTTCAACCTGACTGCATGTATTCAGTGATACATTTGTTGACAATTTTTCTGGATCCAACTGTCTTTCTCTACAACCAGTTTAAGAATGTCATTCCATTCCGTCATACTGTTAGAGGTTGAAGGTCCTGGCTGCTAACAAGGTAAGGGTAGCGGCGTCAGGATACCCATTTTTAAAATGCCCCCCTTTCACGTAGCCAGGCCGTCAGTTTTCAAGCCTTTCTAACGTGGAATTTAGAAAGGTCCCTGCTTCAGCTCTGTGGTATTGTTGGGCTGATAATAAGGGGGAGAGAAGTAAACCTAGATCTCGCTGTTTGTCAACCAATGGCCTCCTGGGCCACACCACTTAGAATTAGAATTGCTTTGACTCTCCTCTCTGGATATTTTCTCCAATATCCTTGGTATTATGGTAGGCGAGGAAAGAAAGACCTCCCGGACTTCCAAGGAAAAGACAGGGCATCTACTGCCACTACTGACGCCATCTTGAATCTCTATCAAAATTTGAGTGAGTTTGCAATTTTGTGGGGTTTGCCATGAAGATCTATCTGATGTTATCCACCAAGACTGCAAATCTTCAGAATGTGTATTGATTTCAATTCCCATGCTCCGTTTAGGGATCTTCTTCTGCTTAAGAAGTCCGCCTTCACATTCTGCTTCCCGTAGTAAATGCTGATATATTCGACGATTGGTTTCGTCTGCCCAGTATAGAATCCTTTGGGTGCCAATCTGCCGGTTGCTGGTTTGCGTGTGCCTCCTTTTTCCTGTTTTAATGTACGCCACACCGTGGTATTGTCTGAATTATCCTTAATCGCTTCCCCAATATAAAGCCTGAAAGTCTTAGTGCTTCCATACAGCTGTCATCTCTCTGAAGTTTGGATGACTTCACATCGACATTTCTTTGACCAAAAACCCTGTACAACCTTTGTCTGTTATGTAGCTCCCCATCCTAGGCGACTTGCATCCGTAGTCCCATGGTCTGCCAACCAGGATATCTAGAGTGATGGTGTTTTAGGTGCCAGTTGGGTCACATCCACTTAGCTTGTTGTCTCAGGCTGTCTGGACAAATAATTAACTTCTTGGGCTCTGATTGTGTTCCCACTGGGAAAGGAGACTAAATTGAAGTGGTCTTATATGGATCATGGCCCACTGAAACAGCATCTATTGTGATACCCTAACTTTCCTAGAATCTGTTTGGATTAGGGAGGCTGGTGCAGCTGGAAACCTGATCATCCAGACATTATTTTGGAAATTTCTAACTTCTTCTTTCTGAGGGCAGGGTCTACCTTAACTTCTTCATATCCAGACCAACTCCCAGATACTCTATGCTGTTGTGTTTGGAGTTAAATGTTTTCTGCCACTTATTAGCCATCCGTGGTGGTGTCGAAGGCCCAGCGTCTTCTGTAGATTGTGTATTAGTAATTGTTTCGCTGTCTGCTACATCAAGATGTCGTCTAGATATGCAAACAACGAATGCCCATCATTCTTAGCTTCTCCATAATGGCTAATCAGTACTTTGGAGAAGCTCTGGTGCTGTGACATCCAAGGGCATTACTCTGTATTGATGGTGTTTGGTTTAGTAACAGTGAATAGGAAATAATCTCTTGGTGCGCCGTACAGATTGGCAGATGGAGATAATCTCTTCTAGATCAATTTTGCAAAGCCAACCGTCCTCATCTGAGATGCTGTAGAATGCTCTTAAACTTTCAGCCTAACGATTTTTGTCTTTATAAACTGATTTAGATACCGAAGAATCTAAACTATGTCGGAAGTCTCCTGTAGGTTTCCTGAGCAAAATATGGGGAGTAAGTTCCCTTCTTTCTCTGAGATTTGGAACTTTTCCCAAATGTTTCTTTCCCTAGCATTGTCTGAATATCTAATGTAGTTGAGATAAATGCATACTGCTTTTTGGAGTTTTGATGGTTACATAGTGGTTCCTTATGGTACCTCAGAATTCGATGTGATAAAAACCGTTCGCAATGGTTTTCTGTATCCCTGATCGTTCTTTTGTACCTGCCGCACACTTCCTGATGGCCTGTAGTCTCCCCCCATCTACTTGTCGGTGTTCTATAGCACTTCATAGCCAGCTGCTGTCTTTGGGTTTTTGTTGATTTGGGGGGGGGGCGAAAAAGTATGTTTCCTTTCCATCGACATCCCCGGTGTACTGAAAAGGCCTGCCTGGCCTGTAGCTTTAGCTTCATGAAAACGAAAAGGTGGCCTGGGTTGATCTAGGTGCTGAAGGCCTCGTTTTCTCCATGGTATCATGATCTTTTGTTGTCCACACTTATTTCGCACTTATATATCTCTTATTTGGTCTAAATAGTAAATCCACTCAAATTGCTATATTATGCTTTGCTGCAGAGTTCTGCTGACACTGCCTCAACCAAGAGATCTTCTTGGCTACCGATACGCTGGATGCTTGGGCTAACAGTCCTTATTATATTAGGGATGTTCGCACTTACAAAACGGTATTTAAAATCCATATATCTTGTCAACCTTCTCTGATCTCTTTCGTGGAACACCATTGATAAGGGCCTGGTCAGTTGTCCTCTATCCAAATTCTATCCCGCTCGAGATCAGTCCCTGTATGGCCATCCGTTGCCTTATGCTGCTCCTAAAATTACATATAATCTCTTTAAAAGAGTGGTGTCTTCCATGTAGTCTCTTACGTAACAACACCGTCATCAATAGCTAAAGATTTTCCTCCTTAGGAGCTGTGTTTTCCAAAATTTTCATCTTTTTGTATCAACGGATATGCCTTTAAGAAAGCTGGTGTCTGGAAGTGTAGCTTTGTCTGGCTTTGTCGCATTCACTATATATTTTATGAATTTATTCATGAACTGAAAATAAACGGATCGCGTTTCATCCTGGAACCACTGTCCTTTTCTCTCTGCTACTACTACCGGAGAATAGTAAGTGAGTGGTCTCCCATTAATTTAATTATGGTTTTCTATCATATCAGAAGCAACATTGGTTACAAAATCTGTAGATCTTCTTAACCTGAATTTCTCCTTCGGACAGGTCTGAGTAGAAGCCTCTGTGGATGGAAAGACCTGATTTCCTTTTGTCAGCATAGGCATAACCTCTTGTTCACAACACTCTGCGTTACTGATTCAATTAATGAAGTGGCCTGATTTTGTGTCGGAATAGGAAAATAGATACTCCAGACAAAGGCACAGAACTTGTTCTCCTGAAGCGCTTGTGATTGTTTGCATACTGTATCATTCTCTTCTGCTCCTATGACCACATTGTTTCCTTCTCCTCCCTTTATGATTTCTGAAGCAACACATAACAATCCAATATAAATATGTGTAGTTTACTACCTAGCCATACGGTAGGTAGGAACCCTCAGAGCTCACCCCCTTGAAGTGGATCTATATTTCCTTTTAGAAGACATCAGCTAGGCCATGGTCCCTGAGAATAAAAAGAAAAAGGAAATAGCTTTTAAATTTAGGAGGTCTGAGAGGGCATTCAGGTATACCTACAGCTATAAGCAATTACTGAACTGGGACAATGCGCAACAGACCTGAATCAAGCAGCTTACCACAGTAGGGAGAGCTGGACGCCAAACTAACCTTTTTAAAGTATTTTTCCGTTTCGCGCCCAAACCCGTTGTGCGTGCACCTGCAACTCGCTCCCCCGCGAATATCTGGCCGCGCTGCATACACCTCGCAAAGCTGGGAGGTCTGGTCTCAAATCCTCTGCCAAAGCTAGGCAGCTTGGCAGGGCTTCCAGTGCTGATGGTTGCAAACTGGGAATCACTTTTTATTTTGAAGGAGGTAGGTTTTCTGGCACACACATTGAACAGGAAACAAAGAAAATACAGGTAAGAGGGGAGGAGCTCAAAATTTATAGCTAAATGACATCCTGGCCTCCCACCGTGGAAGGGATTAACCCTGGTTGCCCACGCCGTGTGGAGGCACAGGCAATTTGTCTTTTGTCACCTATTACCGTCCGATTCCAATTTACCTGTCCTGCATTAGCAAATGTTGTGCACTAACTTGATTCTTTTAAGTTGGAATCACACTAAAAATTATAGCATGAGGAGTTGTTTTTTTTCTTTTAAGATGTAGTAATGGGTTTGGTAAGAAGTGGAAATCAACATTGTTGAATTGCTTTTTTTTTTTATGAACACCCTTTTTTAATTTTTATATAAAAGACAAGTTTTACTTATCTTTCACCACGCCTATTCTTATCGCCATTAAAGTATCCATATAACCTAACTGCAAGGTCGCTTGGTTCAGTCTGCATTAACTGTTTAAGCTTACTGTAACTTGGGCCATTCCGCCCTCTGTTGTAGCTGCAATCTGACCATTGGGAATGACTTTTGTACTTCCCTTGCTCTTGTCACTGACATGTTGATAATGAGAAGTTTAGACTGGACCAGGTGAGAAAAAAGTTTGGTAAATATAACTGTTTGATCTTACTGTACACGTGGGTGAGGACTTTAGTTTATTCCTTACCCATGGTATTAAAATGTTAAAGGGGGAGAGTAAAGTTGTCCTTTACCACTAGTTTCCTAGTATGCTCCTCAAGCAACTGTTTTATTTTCAGATGGCTGGAGAACTGACCTGAAAAGAGAGAGCGCGAAGGCTCTCCATCTAAGGAACGTAACGTTCCCCGTTCTAGATCTGCTGAGAGAGACCGCGACAGAAAGTCCTCATCACCATCTAAAGACCGAAGAACAGACATGATCTCGAGAAGGCGAGATCCCGTATCGCTCACCGTTCCCAATCCCTGAAGGTGGGTAACTTTTCACCAATTCCGGTCTAACCATATTTTAAAAAAAATTTTTCGTTTTCTCACGCTCTTACGGTTGTCTTTTGTCTTTTCATAGCTTGTGAGAAACACATGCCAGGCAAACACAGTGGTGGCCACATTGGGGTTTAACACATTGTGGTTTAACATGTGACCCAAGCCTGCACCTGCATGTTCTCAAGAGTACACTCCATATACTATTTTCTGTGATAGACAAAAAAAGGTATTCTAAATAGGTAAGATTGAGCTTTATAAATAAAAAAGCAGGGGTCTAGAATTAATTTTGACATTAGCGAACTAATCTTGCTTTTTAAGGTTGCTAGTTCCACCACCTCTATAGACCCAATAAAAATACAAGGTATTTTATCAAGTTATTTGAAATGCTTTGAAAAAGGTTATCTGAACATTAAAAGTAAGGGTGATTTCATACTTAGTATAATACTAGAGTACAAACTGAGGTACCTATTTTTACCGAAGAAATAGTAAAAAGTGATGGACTTGAGTATAACCTAGGGTAGAATTATACCACTACTGCCTTCTGATTCTGTATTGTTTCATGCTTTAGTTTCCCTAAATGAACAGCAGAATTCCATATAGTAGGACCAAATCCAGTTTGCTATTATTGTATGGGATTATGTATGGATTCTGCTGTCCATATAAAGGGCAACTTTTAAACCTCAAACAATACAAATGAGAAATGGCTCTATAGTTGCCTTCTGATTCTTATTGTTTTGAGACTTTATTTGGCGTTTAAATGGACAGCAAAATCCCATACAGTATTATCTTATACTGGATTGGCTATTACTGTATGAGAATTCTTCTGTGCCATTTAAAAGAAAACTAAAATCCTCGTTCTTGGCACTCCAGATGTTTGGGAAAGTTTTGTAGTTGTAGTTTCCAGGTATCTGCACCTTATGTGGGCAGTCCTTCTCTTCAAGTTCTTACAGCTGGCCATCTGTGTAAATTCATAATTTACACAAAACATTTTTAATTTTCTTTTAGACCACCATCTTGTGGCAGATCCACCAGCAATACCACCAAGATGCATGGAGAGTTACTCTTCACATTCCTTCTCCCTGCTGGGTTTTCATAGGGGGGAAAACAGGCAGATTCCGTTCTGTGAAACTAAATTAAAGCACAGTATGATTTACCAGATTAACATCTAGTGGTAACGTTTGGTTTGCAATTTTGCAGTAGCAATCGGGACTGATTCAATACTCATTGTGACTGCTTAGAAATACCCGGCCCTCTGCTCTCTCGCTCATTGAAAGTACTGATGCGCTTGTCTTACTGGCTACCTGCACCGGGCAGTGATTTCAGCCGGCACATTAGTGCAGGGCGAGCGCGCAGCAGCCGGACCTCCAAAGTAGTACTGACCTTCGTATAAACCGAGGTTGGATTTTCTGCTGATATTTCGCCTGAAAACGCCTCGGTTTATACTCTTATAGCCGTATTCCCTAATTATCTTGTAATGTATAATAAAGTGGGGGTTTTTCTTGCAAGGGATGATTTCCGGAGCTGTTCTTGTTTTTGTCTTTTCTGTATTGTATATTTTGTGTCCTTGTAATGTCAATAGACGTTTATTATTATGGCACACAAACCAATGTTTTATAGCGAAATGTTGTATTCGATTTAAAATTATTGACCCAATCTGTAAATATGCATTTTTGGTTAATTTTACAATAAGCCTTGCTGAGGGATATAATTCATGTGGAATAATTTACGGTAGCCACCTTTTAGGAATGTGGTAGAGGTTTTCTTCAGGTGTTAGTTGCTCTGAAAATGTTTAATTTATTTTAATTTGCTTTCTTATGGATAGACGACAAAAGATCGAAAGAAGGATCGTGAAGGAGAAAGACACTCCAGAAGAGATTCAGAAATAACGCGGTAAGGTAATGTCTTTAAGTTTTAATGGCACAATTATTTTACTTTTTTTTTTTTTCATTGCATCTTTTCACATTGTTTTTATTTATCTTCAGGAGTGTGCTTCTGCCTAACGCGAGGTAAAGATTCAAAGATGCAAAAGTGAAGAAGGAGCTGAAAAAGAAAGGAGGAAGAAACCATCAAGAGAAAAAGACAAAGGTTAGATTTCTTCCCAATTCTTAAAAGGAGAGCAACCGTCATTTGGTATAATATCACTGCTTCAAGAACCTACCTACATGACCCATGCATCCACACACTCTCTGCTTATTACCAACAGCTTGGAAGATTGGGTTGGTTTTGGCTGCAAGTCCTTCGTAATTAAAAGGATATTTTGATTTGTACATATTATAGTTATTGTGTACTTGGTACCCTGATCAAGCTTTATACAAGAGTTATAAATTCAGATATACAAGGTTCTGTAACCTACAAGGGAAACCATCGAAGCTAATTCTGCTATTAGATTTAAGTTCTCTTTTAGAATACATTTATCCCGCCCCTACGTCCTTATTGTATCTGTAGCTTTAAAGTTCTGCGATACCTCTTTTGTAGAGATTATTCTAACTCACGCTTTTGTCATCAAAAACAGCAGTGTTACGCGTTCAGGTTTTTGGGAACCCGCAGAAGATAGGTGTAAGTGGCATATACTACTCACTACAACAATGGTTTTTTTTTCAGTTTAAAAAAGAAAAAAATAAATATAGTAGAAGAAATTTGGCTTTTTTTCCCTCTAATATTTCCTAATCAATTTCTATTATAGAATGTATGCATTGTTGTATGTTTTACATTTACTGAATTATAGTTAAAAACGAAGTTTAAAGATTGGCAGAACTGTTCATTTATAAGGGTAACTCTTTCCAATTATGCAAGTTATTAATCAAATACGTAAACAGTTTTTTTTTCCATTTTCTTTGAAATTAATCCTGTCCCTGGAGAACTTTTTCTGTTCCTAGTACAAGATGAAGTTTATAAATGTACCAGTTGTCTTTGTGATTGCTGTGGTTGTGTGGGCACAAGGACATGTAGAAGCACCAACAGGGCAAAGTAATATGCCAAAACCATGATTCTACATTAATTACTGTACCTATTACACTGTGATGGAGCTTAGTGACCAGGAATAGAGGACAAATCCTGGAGGTGGTTGTGTTGCGGACTGTCAACATTGTATTATAATATATATATTATATACACAGGAATGATTGTTCCATATATTCATTATACAGAATGATCATTCGATGTGCCCATACATGGTCTAATTTTATTGCCTCCCTCTACTATAGTAAAGGAAACTGGTAATGGAAATTTTCCATCTTGCCCAATAGGTCCCGATACTAACAATATTCAGCAAATTCTGTCAGATCTACCGTCAGCTCTGAATTTAAAATACACTAATGATAATGTAGTGTAAATATGGATTTCTCTGTAAAACAGAACGTTAGGCTGAATACGCACTGACAAATTTTCCATCCTGAACATTCGCTGATATATAGAGTGGTTGGCCACAGCAAATATAGAGTGGTCGGCCACACAATCTGCGATGATTTACTGTCATTTCAAATTGCCCATTCATCCGATCCAGTCAAACGGGCAACCAACGACGTTCACCTCACACAGAAATCTGTCGGTTGGCCCGAAAATCTGTGTGTGTACCCAGCCTTAATAAATATACTATCACAAAAGTAAAGGGAATATCTGTATTGGCTAACTGTGATGATAATCATGGCAATTAGCGAATATATTTAAAATTATTATATGATACATATGTTATATACTCACCGAACGCTGTAAAAATTGCACGGATGCATTTGCTCGAGCGCTGCGTAACAATGTGGGAGGGATGGAGGAGGTCCGCGAGTGAGGTGCATGCGCCGCCGAGTTTGCTAGTATGAAAGAATACACTAGTGTATTCTGGGCTTGTTCAGTGGTAAGACATTTAGGAATCCCCCCCTTTAAAATCCTGCGCTTGCCACCGTGTAGGGGCTGTAACAGTGCTGACAAGGACCAGGGAATGGGGGTTCTCGTTTTAATAATAATAATAATAATACTCTATCATTGTGTATAACACAATGAAAATACAACATTATAGTTCAATACAGTTAATTTAAAATATACACTAAAAAATCCATTAAATAATCTAATAGCAGCAGGGTACAACCTATTTTTCATCCTAGTTGTGTGGGCAGTGATCGAACCAGTCTCCTAAAGGGCAGAAACTTAAAGGACATGTAAACTGGGGCAAATCATTTTTTAACTAATCACACAGTAATTAGGATTAATTACCACCAATCTAAATCTGCTTTTATTTTTCTTCTCTGACCTTCCTATCCCTTGTTTATTTAGCCCTGGGAGTTTTACTTTTTAAAGAGGGCGGTACACAGCTAGTCAGTAAAGAACTGTCAATCACTTTCCATTTTATAAAAGTAAAGCTTATTTATCTGTCACTGCATGGCTAATTGATCCATCATTAAGATCAGGAGAAGGAATAAGCATTATCTGATACTCTGTGCAGATAAACCCAATCCTGCAGTTAGCTGCTGTCTGTGTTAGTTAAGTCCCAATGTAGCACTGTACCTAAAGAAATCAATTACAAAGCCCCCCCCCCCCAGATACACACACCTTCAAGCTCCTACAGCTAAAATAAAATCTTACTTGATTCAAGCAGTTATTACATCTCCCAGTGCTGCTAACCTTCCTATTGCAAAGAAGTTTTACTTTCACTATAACACAAAATCACTGGGTGGATGCTATTGGATGTAGTGAGGCACAGATCACCTCCACTGCACATGCTCCACACTCTAGCTGTGCCTCAATTTTGAGAGGGGGTGGATACATATAGAGGAGACATGAATACTAACTAGGAGTGAGCTGAAAAGGACATGAGGAGATCTAGTGACAGGGAGCACTGAGAGCAAAAAGGGATCAAGTTCCTGACAGTGCTAAAAATATAGGAATGGAAAAAGGCAAGTCATTTTTTTCAGCTTAGTGTCCCTTTAAACAAAGGGTGACCTGGGACTATCACAACAACATAATAGAGGCAGTTCTCTTTATACTGTGTTTTTTATATAAACTGCCTAGTATGTGGTTTTAATTGGGGGTCCTGCAGCTTAAAACCAGGACCCATTTGCTCTTAAAAGAGCTTTTGTGGTCCTCAGAAGGATCCTTGCAGGGTTCTGCTGCTCAAAACCAGGACCCCCAGCTCTTACAAGAGCCTTTGCAGCTCTAAAAATGTATCTTTAGTAAAAGGGGGTCCTGCAGCTCGAAACCTTAACCTCCCCCAGTCCTAAAAAAAGGACCTTTCCAGGTCTTTGACATCTTCTTGATCCTAATCTTTTTCTTAATCCAAGTATTTCCTTAAATGTCCTGTGTCTTCTAAAGCTGGGTACACACAGGAAAGATTTTTCAAAAATGACAGACAGGATCTGCAAGGATACACAGTCCCGAGTGTTCTCCCTATACACAGCATATACAGCATGTCCCTATACACAGCAATTTCCCGAGGGAAATGTTTGTTTTTTCCCAAAAGACGGTAACGTTCAGCGGCCACACGCTTGTACGGGAAATCAAACGGTATCGGGGCTTTATCACTAGTGTGTGTAAATAGGCTAGCTACGTGCATATTTTAATAATTTCTCCAAATATGATTTTTCAAGATTATAATGTTAACCAATCATATTTGGATTTGGTATTTCTGCAATGCTATTTAAAACTGGGCAAATCTTCATGGAGCTTAGAAGATGTTGGGACATTTAAGAAGACAGAACTCCCCAGGATCAAGAAAAGAAGACATCGGAGAAGAAGGGGAATATTTTCTTACTGAGGAGGAGATTTATATGTAATACTGGTCTACATGTAGCAAAACCAACCAAATAAGATATTTGTAAGAGAGACTCCAGACGCTTCTTGATCTCACACAATCTAACTAAGGCTGCATCCATTTTTAGTGGAAAATCCTAGTTTAAAAGCATTTAGTACTGTGCCAACACATACTTCCTTTTGAGATTTGCCCATAACATAGTTGCCAATAGTCCCGGATTTAACTGGGGAGTCCTGGATTTTAGAAAGCAGTCTCACTATCCTAAAGTTCCAAGTTTTGGCCAGCCCATTCTGGGACATGGCCCCAGCAGAAATGGGGAGCAGGAAAGGCTGCTTAAAAGGCAGTTTCACACCTCGAAATCTAATTATTGTAGTTTGAGTTTTGGGGGGTAATTTACCTGTATAAAATTATTTTGAGGGGTGTACATGCTCATTAAAATAAATCTGTCTTTGGAAACCATTGGTAGATTTGCAATTCTTTCCTGTTCTTTCATTGGGTCTTTCCGTCTGAAGAATTAACATGTGTACGTAGCTTTAGCCCCCTCCTCTGGCTTCAATGCAACCAGGCCAACTGAGCCAAAAGTTTACCTGCAATGAGGCTGAGACCACACTAAAACGTGGTGATTGCATGTGCTCCAATAAGCAGATCTCAGTCCAAAGGATAGCATACCTAATGCGGCCAGACCAACACTAGCATGTGCTCTTTAACTCAAGTATATCTGTTGTATTCAATTAGATCAACTGGACTTGAAATGTAGTTCTTGAAGACGTTTCGCTAGTCATCCGACTGGCTTTCTCAATTCAGAATGACTTGTACAAGAATCTGTGGCAATTATGTACCCTGGAAAATCCCAATTAGCATATCACAGCCAGGTGTTAAGGGTGTGATTAGATAGTGGCTAAGAGGTGTTATAGGAACGCCCAGAGTAAGGTGTTAAAACAGCATTGTACATGGCAGACAGTTGGTGTCGAACCCCCCCACCTCTATTTAGGCTTGGTTTCTTTATTTTCACATAAATGGCCTCCTTAACACCTCTCTTGAACCAGTCACGTTCCTTCGCCAGTATGTTAACATTACAATCTTCAAAGGTATGTCCTTTATCCTTAAGATGCAGATACACGGCTGAGTCCTGACCCGAGGAATTGGCTCTTCTGTGCTGGGCCATACGTTGATGCAGTTGCTGTTTGGTCTCCCCCACATACAAATCAGTGCATTCTTCACTGCACTGCACTGCATATATGATGTCGCTTTTCTTGTGTTTAGGTATTGGGTCTTTCGGATGTACCAATTGCTGCCTCAGTGTGTTGTTCGGTTTAAAGCAGACAGGGATACGGTGTTTTTTGAAAAAGAGCCAATTCCTCGGGTCAGGACTCAGCCGTGTATCTGCATCTTAAGGATAAAGATATACCATGACCTGGATGAATGAGAACCTTCACAAGCATCTTTAACTCAAGCATCAAAACGTGGTGGTGTGGCCTAGCTCTAAAGCTCTGTGCAAACATGCTTTGGTGGGCTATCGGCCGGTCCATGGAGGTTTTGTTGCTCAATCAAAATAGGCCGACCATTATTCAGCTGAAAGCCATTCATCTCCCAGTCATGGATCGGCGCTGATGATCTGACCCCTGAATAAACGGCCATACAGCCGTACCGAGTGCCCATAGATCAACCGATAATTAGTTAAAACAGAGCACATTAGTAAGGTGATAATATTTCATAAATGCTGAGATGTGCACCACTAAGGTTCAAATAAACCTTGTTAAAAAGAGCTCATATTATAAATACATAACATTCATTTATTTACATTGATTGTTTCATAATATTTATGGACATATTTTTTATTTAGAAGCAGATATAATGTAATAAAAAATATTCTTTAGAGGGACATTGGCTGCTTTTTAGGCTGAGTCACCTTTAAACTATAACGCGCACTAGTTTAGAATAGTACAGCGCAATTCAGTGCCATACTCAATCTAAGCTTTCTCCTCCAGCTTACCCCACTGCAGCGGCGAATCACATATGCGCAGCCGCGAATATGCTTTCTCTACGCTTCTATAAGTAGTCATACGCGTGCGTTGCGTGCGTGTGCGTGCGTTGCGTGGGTTGCTTGCGTGCGTGCGTGATCACCAGCGCAACTTGTAGGAAGTTACGGTAGCGAATCAACGTCACACACTGGAATTTTCATTTCCAAGCTACAATGCTCGGCACAGATCTCGGGATATAAGGATAGCGAGTGTTTCCTAAAATCCGGGACTGTCCTGGTAAATCCAGGAGTACTGGAAGACAAGTGAGTAATGTAGTGATGTTTCTGGTTTAACCAATTACAATGTCTGTATGGATAATGGACTTGTATGTAAAGAATCGGAAATCTCTAATTAATGATGAAACAGGCTGTAAACAATGTTCTGTTTGACGTCATGCTCTTGTGCTTAAAGGGGAAGTTCAGTGCAAATACATTGCTTTTCAGAACAAATAGCAGTCTTTTTCCATCCCAATGACCATAACCAGCCAATTCAGCATTTTGTCTGTGTATAAATAATTGCAACCGAAATACTGACTTCCTGTTTGCAGGACCCCCCAGTAGAGACCGTTATGGTCTTGCCCTTGACCCAGTGCCTGGGTTGATTCAGTTGCTCAGTGAGCATCTTTGACCCATCCAACAGCCTATCAGTAGAAATTACTTTTAGGAACATTCCAAGGAAGTGGTACATCGTGGGATGAAGATGGACTGTTAGAACCTGAAATGTCAGCTCACTAATGTCAACAGCAGGGTATAGCAAAGGGTATAAAATCAACTGATTTTTCAAAATGGGGGAGAATATGTAGAATAACTTAGAAGGCATTACACAAACGAACAATTTAAATAATATTGATAATTTCCACTGAACTGTCCCTTTAATCTGGAAGTGTGACGGAAGAAGCTCTTTGGTTGATGATGACACACTGTGTAGCTAAAGGTTTTCTTCTTCTATAAAATCATTAGTAATGTGGTTTCAGTACTGTAAGGGATCTTGTAAGAAGTCCAGTAAGTTGCAGTCATTTGAAACAGTGTGTTCTGGACTGTAAGCCAAAAATGGGTTTTGACATGGAGACTTCCTTTAGTCTAAAATCCCAGGCATTGATCTAACATTTTCCCTATTCTGCTTCAGTTTGATTCTTTTAAATGGTAAAAGCTGCTTTGTACATAGTGTAATGTGATTCAAAAAATGTTTCCCTTGACTTTGGCTGGTCACTGGTAAACAGTCTATCATCGTTAAGAAATCATTCTAGCGCAATGGGCTGCTGACATCATTTTAACTATTGTTAAAATCTGTATCTAATCTCCTTTTCCAGCTAGTTCTGTGCCTCTCCCTGCAAATTATTCTTTACCAGAACTGGAGCTATATTTCAGTGTTGTATAATTCAAATAAAATGGTGCTGGTTTTATAATGGGTACAGCATCATAACTTACATGTGAAAAGACTCTTTGTGAAAAACTGTATACTCAAAAAAGCATAGCAAATATGTTAGGTTGTTTTCAAGTCGAAGCCCAAATCTTGGTTTTGAGCATCCCTTCCAGTATATTTTGGGCCTTATGGCATGCCATTTCCAATGGAAGCATAGGTATTTAATGATCACTCTAGATTTAACTGTCCAAAGTGAATAACTTTTCTGATGAACATTTTTGGCTTTGAAGGGAAACAGTTGGTTTGCACTGTGTTTAGCCTACAGCATGGAATGAGTCTAAATTAGGCATGTTTCTTAGAGTTCACTGCTCCATTATAGCCTCTGTCTTGTTACAGATTACTGGTTATATACAGGGCAATGTATAGACATAGAAAAGTGCCTTAAAATTATCCTGATATAGGCCAGATTTATGGTGCAAAAGTATTCACAATGATGCCAATGAAAAACCACCGTCGGTATTGTAGATGATCATGTTAAGCAGAAAATTTTCTGTTGGAGAGTATCGTCTTCCCTTACTTTAAGTAAAGGAAGTCAATATGATTGTACCATGGATACATTCTTGGCCAACCAATCCCCATACAAAATATGGGAGGTTAGTCTGATAAATAGGAAAATTAAATCTTTCTTACCGAAATTTTCTTTTCCTGTGCTGAAGCACGGCAGTGGGCAACCATGGGTTAATCCCTTCCACTGTGTGGAGGCCAGGACGTCATTAGCTATAAATGAGCTCCTCCCCCTCTTACCTTGTCTATTTTGTGACTGTTCCAATTGTTAAGGAGGGGAGGCAGTTTGCCCACTGCCGTGCTTCAGCACAGGAAAAGAAAATTTCGATAAGAAAGATTTCATTTTCGTTTTTCCTGTGCCTCCACACGGCAGTGGGCAACCATGGGATTTACCTGAGCAGTGCAATAAAGGAGGGGATGGAAACATATATATGCAATAACACACAATTTTATTACTTAGATACAGCCTGCAAAACTCTGGCTGCAAAGGAATCTGACATCACATTGAATTTGTAATGTCTAAGAAATGTATTAAACGAGGACCAAGTTGCTGCTTTACATAGGTCTTCAGCCGATGCACCTGCTGCAAAAGCCCAAGAGGCAGATACTCCTCTAGTTGAATGCATCCTGATGGTCTGGGGCTCCTCTCTGGATTTGACTCTATAGCATGACTTGATGCCTTCTGTGATCCATTTCGCTAAAGTAGCTTTAGATGCTCTGTATCCTTTCTTGGCTCCTCTGTAGAGAATGAACAGAAAATCTTCTTTCCTGATTTCTGAGTTTTTTTCCAGACAGATTTTAATGGCTCTGACTGGATCTAGTTTACATAGATCCTGATCAGTCTCGTCCTCTGTTGATTGGGTAAGTGCTGGCAGAACTATATCCTGGTTTAGATGGAATTTAGTGACCACCTTAGGCAGATAGGCTGAGTCTGGTTTAAACACCAATCTGTTAGGAAAAACTACCAGGTATGGTTGGGAAATCTTCAACGCATGTATCTCAGAAAAGTTAAATACTGGATGGTAGCCGCTTCTAAAGGTTCGAATGGTGGTTGAGTTAAGGCATCCAGGACTAAAGATAAGTCCCACGGGGGAATGGAGGTCTTTATCTGGGGTTTTAGGTGTTTGACACCTTGAAAGAATCTAATAATAAGTGCATCCAGAGCCCCACTGTACTCCTGTCATTGCAGACAAGGCAGATATTTGGTTTTTTACTGTGTAGATGCTCAGATTCTTTTCAAAACCTGACTGCAGGTATTCAGTGATAACATTTGTTGACAATTTTTCTGGATCCAACTGTCTTTCTCTACACCAGTTTAAGAATGCATTCCATGTCCTGTAATAACTGTTAGAGGTTGAAGGTTTCCTGGCTGCTAACAAGGTAGAGGTAGCGGCGTCAGAGATACCCAATTGTTTAAATGACCCCCCTTTCACGAGCCAGGCCGTCAGTTTCAGCCTTTCTAACTGTGGATTTAGAAAGGGTCCCTGCTTCAGCAGCTGTGGTATTGTTGGCTGATAATAAGGGGGAGAGAGTAACCTAGATCTCGCTGTTGCAAACCATGGCCTCCTGGGCCACCACGGTAGAATTAGAATTGCTTTGACTCTCTCTCTGGATATTTTCTCCAATATCCTTGGTATTAATGGTAGCGGAGGAAAGATATATACCATCCGGAACTTCCAAGGAAAAGACAGGGCATCTACTGCCACCTACTGACCCATCTTGAATCTCGAGCAAAATTGAGTGAGTTTGGCATTTTGTGGGGTTGCCATGAGATCTATCTGAGGTATCCCCCAATGACTGCAAATCTTCAGAATGATGTATTGATTCAATTCCCATTCTCCGGTTAGGATCTTCCTTCTGCTTAAGAAGTCCGCCTTCACATTCTGCTTCCCGGGTAAGTAAACTGCTGATATATTCTGAAGATTGGTTTCTGCCCAGTATAGAATCCTTTTGTGCCAAGTCTGCAAGGTTGCGGTTGCGTGTGCCTCCTTTCCGGTTTATGTAAGCCACAACCGTGGTATTGTCTGAATTTATCCTTATCGCTTCCCCCAATATAAACGGCCTGAAAGGCTGTAGTGCTTTCCATACAGCTGTCATCTCTCTGAAGTTGGATGACTTCATCGACATTTCTTTGGACCAAAGACCCTGAGCAACCTGTTGTCTGTAGGTCGCTCCCCATCCTAGGCGACTTGCATCCGTAGTCATGGTCTGCCAACCAGGGATATCTAGAGTGATAGGTTTTAGGTTGTCTAGTTGGGTCCACCACTTTAGCTGTTGTCTCAGGCTGTCTGACAAATAAATTAACTTCTTGGGGCTCTGATTGTGTTCCCACTGGGAAAGGAGAGCTAATTGAAGTGGTCTTATATGGATCATGGCCCACTGAACAGCATCTATTGATGACACTAACTTTCCTAGAATATGTTGGATTAGGGAGGCTGGTGCAGCTGGAAACCTGATCAATCCAGACATTATTTTGGAAATTTCTAACTTCTTCTTCTGAGGCAGGGCTACCTGAAACTTCTTCATATCCAGACAAACTCCCAGATACTCTAGCTGTTGTGTTGGAGTTAAATGTGATTTCTGCCACTTTATTAGCCATCCGTGGTGTTGTCGAAGGCCCAGCGTCTTCTGTAGATGGTGTATTAGTAATTGTTCGCTGTCTGCTACAATCAAGATGTCGTCTAGATATGCAAAACAACGAATGCCCATCATTCTTAGCTTCTCCATAAGGGCTATCAGTACTTTGGAGAAGACTCTGGGTGCTGTGGACAGTCCAAAGGGCATTACTCTGTATTGATAGTGTTGGTTTAGAACAGTGAATCGGAAATATCTCTTGTGCGCCGGACAGATTGGCAGATGGAGATAAGCATCTTCTAGATCAATTTTGCAAAGCCAACCGTCTCATCTGAGATGCTGTAGAATGACTCTTAAACTTTCCATCCTGAAAGATTTTGTCTTTATAAACTGATTTAGATATCGAAGATCTAAAATAGGTCGGAAGTCTCCTGTAGGTTTCCTGAGCAGAAATAGGGGGGAGTAAGTACCCTTCTTTCTCTGAGATATTGGAACTCTTTCCAAAATTTTCTTTCCTAGCATTGTCTGAAGTATCTGATGTAGTTGAGATACTGCATACCTGCTTTTTGGAGTTTTTGATGTTACATAGTGGTTCCTTATTGGTATCTTCAGAAATTCGATGTGATACCGTTCGAAATGGTTTTCTGTATCCACTGGTCTGTCGTTGTACTTGCCCACACTTCCCTAAATGCCTGTAGTCTCCCCCCCACTACTAGGCGGTGGGCTGGTACACCTTCATAAGACTCTGTCTTTGGGTTGTTTGTTAATTTTGGGGTGAAAAGTATTGTTTCCTTTCCATCCCTGTGTCTGAAAAGGCCTGCCGGGCCTGTAAGCTTTGGCTTCACGAAAAGTTGGCCTGGGTTGGAATCTAGGTGCTGAAGGTCTCGGTTTTCTCCATTGGGGTAACATGATCTTTTTGTTGTCCACATTTTCTGCTATAATATCTCTTAATTTGGTTCCAAATAGTAAATCTCCTTCAAATGGTAAATTTGCAATATTATGCTTTGCTGCGGAATCTGGCTGCCACTGTCTCAACCAAAGAGATCTTCTAGTGGCTACCGATACGCTGGATGCTTTGGCTAACAGCCTTATTATATCCAGGGATGCTTCGCTCGTAAACGTATTAAAATCCATAATATCTTGCAACATTTCTCTGATCTTCTCTCTTGGAACACCATTGATAAGGGCCTGATCAATGTCCTCTATCCAAAATCTAGCCGCTCGAGATAATCCTGTTATGGCCACCGTTGGCCTTATGGCTGCTCCTAAAATTACATATAATCTCTTTAAAAGAGCGTCCTGGTGTCTTTCCATGGAGTCTCTTAAAGTAACACCGTCATCAATAGCTAAAGATGTTTTCCTAGCTACTCCAGCTAAGGCAGCATCCACCTTAGGAGCTGTGTTCCAAAATTTTGCATCCTTTGTGTCAAACGGATATGCCTTCAGGAAAGCTGGTGCTGGAGTGTATCTTTTGTCTGGCGTTGTCCATTCATCTGTAAGTATTCTGTGAATCTTTTCATGAACTGGAAAACATAACGTGGATTCGCGTTCATCCTGGAACCACCTATCCTGTTCTCTATCCACCGGAGAATCTATTATCCACCGGAGAATCTATAAGTAGTGTCTTCCTCATTAATTTAATTAGGTTTTCTACCATATCAGAAGCAACATTGGTTACAAATTCTGTATTCTTAGCTTCTCCATAAGGGCTATCAGTACTTTGGAGAAGACTCTGGGTGCTGTGGACAGTCCAAAGGGCATTACTCTGTATTGATAGTGTTGGTTTAGAACAGTGAATCGGAAATATCTCTTGTGCGCCGGACAGATTGGCAGATGGAGATAAGCATCTTCTAGATCAATTTTGCAAAGCCAACCGTCTCATCTGAGATGCTGTAGAATGACTCTTAAACTTTCCATCCTGAAAGATTTTGTCTTTATAAACTGATTTAGATACCGAAGATCTAAAATAGGTCGGAAGTCTCCTGTAGGTTTCCTGAGCAGAAATAGGGGGGAGTAAGTACCCTTCTTTCTCTGAGATATTGGAACTTTTTCCAAAATTTTCTTTCCTAGCATTGTCTGAAGCATCTGATGTAGTTGAGATACTGCATACCTGCTTTTTGGAGTTTTTGATGTTACATAGTGGTTCCTTATTGGTATCGTTCGTTGTACCTGCCCACACTTCCTTGAATGCCTGTAGTCTCCCCCCCACTACTAGGCGGTGTGCTAGTACACCTTCATAAGACTCTGTCTTTGGGTTGTTTGCTGATTTTGGGGCGAAAAGTATTGTTTCCTTTCCATCCCTGTGTCTGAAAAGGCCTGCCTGGCCTGTAAGCTTTAGCTTCACGAAAAGTTGGCCTGGGTTGGAATCTAGGTGCTGAAGGCCTCGGTTTTCTCCATTGGGGTATCATGATCTTTTTGTTGTCCACATTTTCCACTATAATATCTCTTAATTTGGTTCTAAATAGTAAATCTCCCTCAAATTTGCAATATTATGCTTTGCTGCAGAGTCTGCCTGCCACTGCCTCAACCAAAGAGATCTTCTAGTGGCTACCGATACGCTGGATGCTTTGGCTAACAGCCTTATTATATCTAGGGATGCTTCGCACGTAAACGTATTAAAATCCATAATATCTTGCAACCTTTCTCTGATCTTCTTTCTTGGAACACCATTGATAAGGGCCTGGTCAGTGTCCTCTATCCAAAATCTAGCCGCTCGAGATAGTCCTGTTATGGCCACCGTTGGCCTTATGGCTGCTCCTAAAATTACATATAATCTCTTTAAAAGAGTGGTGTCTTTCCATGGAGTCTCTTAAAGTAACACCGTCATCAATAGCTAAAGATGTTTTTCCACCTTAGGAGCTGTGTTCCAAAATTTTGCATCTTTTGTATCAAACGGATATGCCTTTAAGAAAGCTGGTGCTGGAAGTGTATCTTTTGTCTGGCGTTGTCCATTCATCTATAAGTATTTTATGAATTTTTTCATGAACTGGAAAATATAACGTGGATTCGCGTTCATCCTGGAACCACCTGTCCTTTTCTCTGCTATCTACCGGAGAATCAGTAAGTAGTGTCTTCCTCATTAATTTAATTAGGTTTTCTATCATATCAGAAGCAACATTGGTTACAAAATCTGTAGGATCTTCTTCAACCTGAATTTCTCCTTCGGACAGGTTCTGATTAGAAGCCTCTGGCTGGATGGAAAGAACCTGATTTCCTTTTGTCAGCATAGGCATAACTCTGTTCACAACACTCTGCGTTAATGATTCAATTAAAGTGGCCTGATTTTGTTCCGGAATAGGAAAATATAACTCCAGACAAAAGGCACAGAACTTTTTCTCCGGAAGCGCTGGATTGTTGCATACTGTACATTCTCTTCTGCTCCTATGACGCACTTGTTCCTTCTCCTCCCTGTGATGATTTCTGAAACAACACATAACACCAATATAAATATGTGTAGTTATAC
Source organism: Hymenochirus boettgeri (assembly GCA_019447015.1). Taxonomy (NCBI): domain Eukaryota; kingdom Metazoa; phylum Chordata; class Amphibia; order Anura; family Pipidae; genus Hymenochirus; species Hymenochirus boettgeri. The sequence continues at coordinate 260,989,127 of CM033470.1, read as the reverse complement.
CTAGCCATACGGTAGGTAAGGAACCCTCAAGTAGCTCACCCCCTTGAAGTGGATCTAGATTTCCTTTTAGAAGACATCAGGTCCTGAGAATAAAAAGAAAAAAGGAAATAAGCCTTTTAAATTTAGAGGTCTGAGAGGCATTCAGAAGTATACCTACAGCTATAAAGCAAAGTTACTGAACTGGGACCAATTGCAGCAAACAGAACTGAAATCCAAGCAGCTTACCACATTAGGGAGAGCTGGACGCCAAACTAACCTTTTTAAAGGTATTTTCCCGCCAGACCCGTTGTGCGTGCACCTGCACGCGCTCCCGCGAATATCTGGCCGCGGCTGCATACACCTCGCAAAGCTGGGAGGTCTGGTCCAAATCCTCTGCCAAAGCTAGGCAGCTTGGCAGGGCTTCCAGTGCCTGAGGGTTGCACTGGGAAATCCACTTTTATTTTGAAGGAGGTGAGGTTGTTGCTGGCACACACATTGGAACAGGAACAAAGAAAAGACAAGGTAAGAGGGGGAGGAGCTCAAATTTATAGCTAATGACATCCTGGCCTCCACACAGTGGAAGGGATTAACCCATGGTTGCCCACTGCCGTGTGGAGGCACAGGAAATTATGTCTTTTGTCACATATTACCGTCCGATTCCAATGTAACCTGTCCTGCATTATGCAATGTTGTGCAGCTACTTGATATCTTTTAAGTTGGAATCACACTAAAAATTATAGCTGAGTTTTTTTTTATTCTTTTAAATATAGTAGTATGGGTTGGTAAGAATGGGAAATCACATTGTTGAATTGCTTTTTTTTTTTTTATGAACACCCTTTTTTTAATTTTTATATTAAAAGACAATTTTACTTATCTTTACCACCCCTATTCTTTCGCCATTAAAAGTATCCATAATAACCTAACTGCTAGGTCCCTTGGTTCAGTCTGCATTAACTGTTAAGCTTACTGTAACTTTGCCATTCCGCCCTCTGTTGTCAGTCTGCAATCTGACCAGTGGGAAGATGAACTTTTGTATCTTCCCATTGCTCTTGTCACTGACAGTTGTAAATGAGAAGTTAGACGGGACCAGTGAGAATAAAAGTTTGGTAAATATAACTGTTGATCTTTACTGTACACGTGGGTGAGGACCTATTAGTTTATGTCCTTACCCATGGTACTTAAAATGGTAAGGGGGAGAGTAAAGTTGTCCTTTAACAACTAGTTTCCTAGTATGCTCCTAACAACTGTTTATTTTCAGATGGCTGGAGAACTGACTGAAAAGAGAGAGCGCGAAGGATCTCCATCTAAGGAACGTAAACGTTCCCGTTCTAGATCTGCTGAGAGAGACCGCGACAGAAAGTCCTCACCATCTAAAGACCGAAAAAGACATCGATCTCGAGAAAGGCGGAGATCCCGTAGTCGCTCACGTTCCAAATCCAATGAAAGGTGGGTAACTTTTCACAATTCGGTCTAAGCCATATTATCGTGTTTCTCACGCTCTTACGGTTGTCTTTTGTCTTTCATTAGCTTGTGAGAAACACATGCCAGGCAAACACAATGTGGGTGGCCACATTGGGGTTTAACACATTGTGGTTTAACATGTGACACCTGGCACCTGCATTGTTCTCAAGAGTAGCACTTGCATTTCTGTGATAGAAAAAAAAAGGTAATTCTAAATAAAGGTAAGATGGAGCTTTATAAATAAAAAAGCAGGGGTCTATGAATTAATTTTGACATTAGGAACTAATCTTGCTTTTTAGGTTGCTGCCACCACCTCTATAGACATCAATAAAAATACAAGGTATTTTACAAGGTATTTGAAATGCTTTGAAAAAGGTTATTCTTAACATTAATAAAGTAGGGTGATTTACATACATTATAGTATATACTAGAGTATAAACTGAGGTACCTATTTTTACCTGAAAAATAGTAAAAGTGATTGACTTGAGTATAAACCGAGGGTAGAAATTATGACCACTACTGCCTTCTGATTCTGTATTGTTTTAAGGCTTTAGTTTCCCTTTAAATGAACAGCAGAATTCACATATAGTAGTAGCCAAATCCAGTATTGCTATTATTGTATGGGATTACTGTATGGGAATTCTGCTGTCCATATAAAGGGCAACTAAAACCTCAAAACAATACAGAATGAGAATGGCATCTATAGTTGCCTTCTGATTCTGTATTGTTTTGAGACTTTAGTTGCCGTTTAAATGGACAGCAGAAATCCCATACAGTATTAGCTATACTGGATTTGGCTATTACTGTATGAGAATTCTTCTGTCCATTTAAAAGACAACTAAATCCTCGTTCCTTGGCACTCCAGATGTTTGGAAAGTTGTAGTTGTAGTTTCCAGGTATCTGCACCTTATGTGGGCATCCTTCTCTTCAAGTTCTTTACAGCTGGCCATCTGTGTAAATTCATAAATTTACACAAACATTTTAATTTTCTTTTAGACCACCATCTGTGGCAGATCACCAGCACTACCACCAAGATGCATGGAGAGTTAACTCTTCACATTCCTTCTCCCTGCTGTGGTTTCATAGGGGGGAAAAAAGGCAGATAATCCGTTCTGTGAAACATCAAATTAAAGCACAGTAGGAATTTACCAGATTAACATCTAGGGGTAACGTTTGGTTGCAATTTGCAGTAGCAATCGGGGACTGATCAAATATCATTGTGACTTGCTTTAGAAATCCGGCCTCTGCTCTCTCGCTCATTGAAAGTACTGATGCGCTGGCTAACTGGCTACTCTGCACCGGGCAGTGATTTCAGCCGGCACATTAGTGCAGCGAGCGAGCAGCAGCCGGACCTCCAAAGTAAGTTACTGACCTTAGTATAAACCGAGGTTGGATTTTCTGGCTGATATTTCAGCCTGAAACCCTCGGTTTATACTCTTATATACGGTATTCCCTAATTATCTTGTAAATGTATAATAAAGTGGGGGGTTTTTCTTGTCAAGGGATGGATTCAGGAGCTGTTCTGTTTTGTCTTTTCTGTATTGTATATTTTGTGTCTTGTAATGTAAATAGAGCGTTTTATTATTATGCACACATCGTTTTATAGCGAAATGTTGTATTCATTTAAAAAGTATTGACCCAATCTGTAAATATGCATTTTTGTTTTAATTTTACAATAATCCTTGCTGAGTGGATATAATTCCATGTGGAATAATTACGGTAACTTTTAGGAATGTGGTAGATGTTTTCTCAGGTGTTTAGTTGCTCTGAAAATGTTTAATTTTATTTTAATTTGTCTTTCTTAGGGATAGACGACAAAAAGATCGAAAGAAGGATCGTGAAAGAGAGAAAGACACTCACAGAAGAGATAAAGAAAGAAAGCGGTCAAGGTAATGTCTTTAAGTTTTAAGCACAATTATTTTACTTTTTTTTTTTTTTTCATTGCATCTTTTCATTGTTTTTATCTTCAGGAGTGCTTCTCCTAACCGAGGTAAAGATTCAAAAGATGCAAAAGTGAAGAAGGAGCTGAAAAAAGAAGAGGATGAAGAAAACCAGCAAGAGAAAAAGACAAAGGTTAGATGTGCTTCCAAATTCTTAAAAGAGAGCAACCGTTCATGTGGTTATAATATCACTGCTTCTAAACCTACCTACATTACCCAATGGCATCCACACACTCTCTGGCTTATTTACAGCTTGAAGATTGGTTGGTTTTGAGCTGCAAGTCCTTCGTAATTAAAAGGAATATTTTGATTTTTACATATTATATTATTGTGTACTTTGTTACCTGATAAAGCATTTATACAAGAAGTTATAAATTCAAATATACAGAGGTTCTGGTAACTACAAGGGAAACCATCTGAAGCTAATCTGCTATTAGATTTAAGTTCTCTTTTAAATACATTTATCCCGCCCCTACTTCCTTATTGTAGTCTGTAGCTTTTAAAAGTTCTGCGATACCTTCTTTTGTAGAGATTATTCTAACTCACTCTTTTGTCATCAAAGAAACAGCAGTGTTACCGTGTAGGTTTTGAAACCGCAGAAGATAGGTGTAAGTGGGCAATATACTTCTACAATGGTTTTTTTTTCAGTTTAAAAGAAAAAAAAATAAAATATGAGTAAAGAAATTTGCTTTTTTTCCCTCTAATATTTCCTAATCAATTTCTATTATAGAAATGTATGCATTGTTGTATAGTTTACATTTACTGAATTATAGTTTAAACGAAGTTTAAAGATTGCAAACTGTTCATTTATAAAAGGGTAACTCTTTCCAATTATGCAAGTTATTAATCAAATACGTAAACAGTTTTTCCATTTTCTTTGAAGATTAATCCTTTGTCCCTGGAAGAACTACTTGCCAAGAAGAAAAAAGAGGAGGAGGCAGAGTCTAAGGTAGAGAAATTTGAATGATGTTGATCCATCTAATTATAATCTCTTTTATGAAGGAATAGTGTGTACCTGCCACCTAGGACAACACACAGTTTTAAAGGGTATCTCCACTGATGGAAAAACGTTTTTTTTTCCCCCTATATGAAATTTCACCTTCCCCCAACCCCCCCTCCTACCTTTTTCCCCCAAAAATCAGCTCTGTTCCTTTGCAGCAGCCTCTGCAAGCTGTGTAGCTCCTGGGGGTGTGTCTGCTACTGTGCTGGGCAGGCTGTCAGTCAATGTGCATCATCACATGCATATTCATGATTTCTGCCACACCCACTTGACCCCAGTGATGCCTGATGTAAACAAAGCCTTTCCTTCCTGTCTCTGTGATCTATTCACAGCTGATAGTGCAGGGAGAGACAGAGGGGGGATTTATAAGGTTCAGACACACAGCTTTATGTAAGGAGACTTTATTTAACAATTGCAAAAGTAATAGAATTTATAGGAATCAAATGGGGGGGGGTGTTTGTAAGGGAGACAGAAGGTGTATTTCAGAGGGGATGCTGGGAGTGTCACAAGATGTATTGCAGGGGGGCCTGGGAGACAGAAGGTGTATTTCAGAGGGCATGCTGGGATTGTCACTAGCTGTGTTGCAGGGGGGCCTGGGAGACAGAAGGTGAATTTCAGAGGGGATGCTGGGAGTGTCACTAGCTGTATTGGGGGAAAAAAAAAAAAAAAACTACACCAAAGCCTAAAAATTAATAAAATACCAATCTATCTATCAATCATCCATCTATCTTCTGGGGGGAACACACACACACACACAGGCGGGCACGTCAGGCAGAGGAATCTTGCAGCAGTACAGTATAAAGGCAACTGATCGGAGCTTATATGGAACAGAGTAACCTAAGATTCCGGGTATGACTTAGTTTACCTATAAACTGCTATAATAGCCAATGTCATTTTTTTCAGTGGAGATACCCTTTAAATTGTTTCAGTGATAGCATAACATTTGACTGTTCTAAACATTAACTGTAGCACACTATGGGGCTTGTTTAATAACATGGGGCATGTTTGGTAATAGGTCCAAAATTTTACCTGTGCAGCATCAAATGATATGGTCAAATGTTTTCCAACTGTAGTAGAGAAGTAAAACCGTATCATCTGATTGGCTGCTGGAAAATATTACACCTCTTTTTAAACAAGCCATCAATTAGTTATATTATTGTGAACTTTGCTACTACTGACACTTTGCACATAAATGTATTAGGTGTACAAACGTATTGACTTTTGATTACATTTTGTTTGCTTTAATAAATATGTAAAGGGTGTTACCCTCCGTGTCCCTATTATCTTATTCTTTTCTAAATTTGTTTTTACCAAAATGTTTGCATTTTAGCAAAAATTAGCCATACAAACCCAACACATAACATTTAGATATACAAAACTAACATTGTGTGGACCGATATTTTATCCCAACATGCTTCAGTGCTTGGGTCCCATTCTGTAAACATGAATTGTTATAAGTTTTCACTTCACAATAATCTAACTAATTGACAAGGGAAGTTTAACAGGCCACAAATTTGGCAAACTGGTTTGTTGTAAAATTGGCTTTTTCAATGACGTTCCAGCTTTGAAAGCAGGTGAGCTCTACAGTACCACTTGTGTTTCTGAAAACGTTTCTGTAAGAAGGTTGCATGGATGTAAGCTTGAGTTTGGTAATTATATTGGTAATTCAGATGCTGAACCACATTCTGAGTTTCTACTTCATTGCCATTCCACTCACTCTTCTGTCAAATATGGGCATGATTGCTGACATGTACATGCATAAGCTGGGCTTCCTTGTGCTCACCACCACTGTCCATGCTCAGGCTTGTAAAGATTGCAAGGAGGAGGTGGCAAGATTTGAAAGACCATCCAAAATACTCCATAGTACATTACAGCCTCCTGGTTCTGGAATGCTGTGAACAGATAGTTAGATGGCCGTGTCCATTAAGATTTAAAATAATATCACCTCTTTGTGCATTTCCCTGTATATGGGTTATTGTTTGAACTACCAATAACACCTATTAGGATGATTTCAATTTCAGTGGCAAAAAATACAACTTTGTCCTAGAGTTAAGGAGACTACAGCAAATAGTTGTGTTTGTGCATTAATATGATTAATATCCACACTGAGTCTCCTTTATTAACATTGAATCTTTAAAGGGCATTTTCAACCCCCCCAAACAAACTTTTGCTGATAGATTAATCGCCCCACCCAGTTTTCACAATAATTACCTCTTTTCCCGACGCTCCTGAGTTCAGATATTTTACCTTGATCTCCTCTATTCCCTAGCAGCTCTCTGCTGCCTCCTTTAAAGGGTATCTCCACTGGTATTAACAAAATTTGGGAAATCAGTTTTATTGAAGAACGGGAGGAAAAGGAGTGGTGTCTTACCGCTCGATCTTCAATAAAACGATCAGGAGCCAGGAGAGAAGTTAAGGAACTTACTCGATCGCTCGCTCGCTCCCCTGGCATGTAGTCTGACAGGTCCCAACAGACTCTGTCTTCTATGCACATCCCACTTGCGCATGAGCATAGAAGACAGAGTCCGTCTTAATTGTTTATCGTGTTTATCTGGATTGCAAACTTTGAAATAATGTCCTGCAAACCACATTTTACTGAATTTTTGGCTTTCACAGATTGAAACCACTTTTCTAAAAGCTTTTGCTTCCTAAACTGCCTCAAAGCATTTTTCATCTGTCTAGTATAGTAAGATTTTTTAAATTTTACTATAGCACCTTTCACTGTAGCACCTTTCCCTATGTATCTGTATGTTACCCACCTAACTAGGTTGTAAGTTTTGCAGGGCAGGGGCCTCTGTCCTTATGGTACATGGTTCAAGCACTTGTATACTTTTTGATGCACATACATTTAACAATTGAATGCTTGTTTAAATTCCTTATGATGAATCTGTAGTCTACTGGGTGGTATAGATCATCAGCAGCTATGTGCAATTTACAGGGTGGCTACTGATTTATCTAATATTTTCACTGCACTATGTTGTTTTTATTTAATATTTATTACATAATATTTAGTTAAATTTCATTGCTTTGTAGCCTAAATTCCTTTCCAAAGCTGAGAGGGAGGCAGAGGCTTTGAAACGCAGACAAATGGAAGTTGAAGAGCGACAAAAGTCGATTGATGAGGAGCGAAAAAAGAGGAAACAGTTTCAAGAAATTGGGAGGAGGATGATGGGTAAGAGTTTCTTGATTTATAATCAGAGAATGGCTTCCTGTGTGCATAAACCATGACTAGTGTTAACAAGAGGCAGCTCTCTGACGTTGCTGATGATCATCCAGGGAAGTAGGAAAAGGTTTTCCTAACACCCTGGGAAGTGAATTTCACATTTTAAAAGTTGTTTTGGAGAAAATTGCATTTTACTACACAAAGCCAATATTTATTTATTTCGGTAAATGGAAATTCTACTAATAATGCAAAAACAGGATCCTTACTTGTAATTTTTCTGCTGTGTTTAATTGTCGATTTGTTGAAAATCTGACCAGTTACTGTTTTGGTTGGCAAAATTGTCCTTCCTGTTTTTTTTTTATTTTCTATTCTTGATGTTTTGTACTTCCTATTTAATAGGTTCTGTATATCTCTGTATATAATAAAATCTATGTAGATGGAAATGTTTTTTTTGTTGTACTACTCATTGCATTAATAATAATAATAATAATCACACAAAAAAGGAATGTCTACATAACTTAAAATTTTATTTGTCAGAGGATCCACAAGAGCGAGAGCGTAGAGAACGCAGAGAGAGGCTAGAAAGGGAAAGCAATGGTAATGAGGATGATGAGGGAAGGATTAAAGTTCGAGAGGAAAAAGATAAAAGCAAAGAACTGCAAGCAATAAAGGTAATATTAAGACTGTTAAGGTCCAAGTTGTATTAACATTTGTTGACAGCTGCTTATGTGATCACTATTTCTATTCCATGATTGGATTATTAGATTTTGAAAATTTCTCCAGACTGCACTGTAAATCAGCAAGTCTTCAAAAAATACATCTGCATTCCATGGACTGTATTTGTAATAATATGCTACTTCCAATATGGCATTAGCTGAAAACAAAAGCATAATCAGCTCCTAACTTCAGTCAGTGCTTTTAGATTCTGCAGTACCAGGGAGGTGTTTAACCATACAGGTTAACCTCACTTATTGCCTTTCAACATTGAGTGGGCTAGTAATACACTAACAACTAAGACCTTTTGCCCACTGCTTATATATGATCTTGTGTAAAAACCTTACTTTTTATATTTATATGTTTATTTTAATATAGGAACGATACCTTGGAGGATTAAAAAAGCGAAGACGCACTCGCCATTTAAATGATAGGAAATTTGTATTCGAATGGGATGCTTCAGAAGATACCTCAGTTGACTATAATCCGCTGTAAGTAATAGTGCCATGGTAGTTTCCTTGTTTCATTTACAGTCATGTAAAAGAGAAATATGATGCAAATTTGTTTGTATTTTTAATTAAGAATTCTGGTAATGCCTAAAAAACGTTTTGGTACGTTATTTTGGTATGTGTCTATAAAGCATGAATTAAATGCAAAGGGCTTACTGTGCCAAGCTCTAGTGCTAATAGCAAAGATGTGACATCTGGTTTCCTAATATTGCATAGAAGGAGTCTTAATCCAGTAATGCTATCCCAATGTGCCTTTTATGATCTTGATATAATAAAATTAACAATTTAGACTTCAAGGATGATATAAAGAGATGCTTACCTCCTCTGTTTCCATCCAAGCTGGGGAATAGCGGCCACCCAGCTTGATTGCGAAGTGTCATGCTACTTCTCTGAAAAGGCTATCCGAAGGATTAGCTAAGCTTAACCAACTCTTTTTCCTCACTGGCAACCAGGGGTGATTGAAACTTCTGAGGTAAGTATCTTAAAAAATTTAAATTTGCAAAACGCTGTGATCATGGGTGCTGGATTTCTACATCTTTTTTAATCTTTATTTTTTTTCTTTTTCAGTTTACTTTGTTTTGAATTGTTTTATTTATATCAGTCACATTTGTATTGTTTACACAACACAAGTGGCAGGTGAAAAGGGGGTCAAGGTCCCACTTTATTTAGACACAATGTTATGGGAACACATAGGGGGTTATTCAATAAAAGTTCTTATTTAAAATGGTGCTAATTTTGCCCCAACCAATCAGATGTAAGCTTACAAATGTTGAATAAGATCTGATTGGTTGGGGCATAATTAGTACCATTTTAAACGATAAGAACTTTTATTGAATCTCCCTGATAGCCTTTCCTGAAGAAAAAAAATGTGCTGTATATTACCAATAAATGTTTTCATGTACTATTTAGTTCTGGAATTTAACTGTTCTTGCATGTTTAAGCATTTTGACAATATCTTTTTCAGGGTGTCGGAGATATGTCACAATATGCAAATTACCCCTTTGCCTATAGATGTTGATAAAGCCATTTCATACATCACATACCCAGACAATTTATCTACTAAAAATGTGATTGTATATAATGGGGAGTTCAAATAAAAACACATTTTCAAAAAAGCGAAATTATAGGCTTATATCTTCTCTTGCTGACAATTGCTTCACAATACAGGCCTTCTCACCCTTCAGTGGTGGCTGTATTTAGGCAAATCTATGCTTCATTTTGAGGGTGCTCTGTTAATTAATTTGGCTTGAATAGCCAAATTACTGTTACCCCCAACCTTACACGGGTACACACACCTACTGACCTACCCTTCCATTCCTGTGTCAGCCTTATTTAAAGGGTAAATAATGTCCAAAAAACTAATTTTGATATATCCTCAATAAAAGTTAGTTATATGATCATACATGCAAAAACACATACCCCCCAACCTTACAAGGGTACACACACCTACTGACCTACCCTTCCATTTCTGTGGCAGCCATACTTAAAGGGTAACTATAATCAAAAAAACTAATTTTGACCAATAATCAAAACGGTTTGTTTTTTTAACTTCCAACCTGACACAGGTACACACAATAAATATGGTTGCCACATGAATAAATGGATAGCTGATTTGTAGGGTAAGTTTAGTCAAAAGACACATTTTGACCAATCATCAAAAAAGTTATTTTTTTTTTTTATCCCCCAACCTGCCACAAGTAAAAAACAACAATGTCCTCATCATTGCCATTATCAAGTTCTAAAATCTGCAGCACAAACACACATTCCCTTCCAAAATGCGGCCTTTAAAGCCAAATGCTTTTCTAGTCTTCTACTTTGCAATGCGAGACAGTACCTATGTTGTGTATCTTTTTATTTTTATGAGAAAGTACCTAAAGGACAATTATACTCACCTTCCCTCCGCTCCTCTTCCTTGTTCCTTAGCTTTTACCAAGGGTGAGGACTGACCCGCCTAATTCCTCACCCCTGGTTTGCGCAGTTTCAGAGCAACGCTGCTCTGGTAGCTCTCCATCCCCTCCCTCCCCGTCGGCGACGAGGCCAATAGGAAGGCACGCTTGTTGCAGAGCTTGCCTTCCTATTGGCCTCGTCGCCGACGGGGAGGAGGGGCCGGAGCCTACCAGAGCAGCGTTGCTCTGAGAGTCTGCTGTAGGCTGCGCGAACCCAGGGGTGAAGTCTTAGCGGTTCAGGTCCTCACCCCTGGTAAAAGCTAAGGAACAAGGAAGAGGAGCGGAGGGAAGGTGAGTATAATTGTCCTTCTAAGTCCAGCCCTAAAGGCCTGGAGCTATCAAGCTTAGAAGTTGCAAAGAGTTAAAAACAATGAAACTACCTGCACCCTCATAACTGCCTGTGTGACAAAAAAAAAGAGCACTATTCTAGTATATCCTACCAGATTAGACCACTGCATGAAAATACAAAAAATCCCTCTAACAATTACACATGTAAAACTTAGCTAGTTCTTAATGTCAAGTCAGTCAAAATGTTCGTGACCATCCGTAAATGGTTGGACAGCTAAGATAAAATGTGCTGAGGTGGGATATCTTTAAAAATAATCAGGACGTTTGGGGGCTTGGCTTATGATGTAGTTGATGATGCTCTGTCACAGCAGTAGGATTCAAGTGGGCATGCTCAATCCTGAGACTTGAGGGCTAAGCAGTGGTGCTGCTTACAGTACTAGCAGGAAGCACCACCCTTTATACTGCTGTAAGTTTGGATAGACATCAGCTAGTAGCATAGTCCTGGAGTCATTTTAAAGATCGGAATGTGTTTTTTGTTTTGTTTTTTAATAAAAGCCACTTGTATGAAGAACACTGTTTCCCCCTAAAATAGAACTAAACTAACTTATATTCCATAAATAAAAACCATGCCCCCCAAGAACACCAAAAAAACCTGTAAAACCGCACGTTAATTGCAGTAAAGTAAATTTAACCCCCTCACACATCTGGATAAGATAACTATGTGTATGTGCACGGTCTTGTGAAGTCTGTTGATCCCAGTCACATGCTTCCTTTTTCAATCTGGAATGTAACAGGATTGTCTAAAGACTACCAGTAGGTATGACCATCTGTAACACGTACCTGCAGTAGTTTAGGAAAAGACATGTAGGAAGAACATAATTGTTAGTGACCAAACTAAAATGGTGGAAAATAAAGGAGAAAGTTAGTAAGCTACATTTTCCAGTACCCACATCAAGAGTTAAGGTAAAGATTACTGCTTTTATGTCAAGGAGCTCTGCCTTTTAATTTGTGTTGCTTTGAGGCTTTAGTTCTCTATTATGCTGTATTCCCAGTGTGTTGTTGTTATTATAAAACAAAAAGTTAGTATTGTGATTTACTAGGCAAAAGGGGTTTCCCACTGCTTCTAAACTACAAATTCCACCAACCACAAGAAACGGTTGGGAATTGCAGGTCCGATAACATTCTGGGAGTTATACTAATAAAGCAATAAGTCTTTCCATGTGGTTATCCACCTCTTCTTCTTTTTTTTTTTTTTTTTTTTTTACTTTGCTATATAAATTATTTTAATGTTTTCTTTCTGCTTTTGGATAAAACATTTTTTAATTTGAACTTTCTTACCTCAGTTACAAGGAGCGACACCATGTTCAGCTTCTTGGACGCGGCTTTATTGCAGGCATAGATATAAAGCAACAGAAGCGTGAACAGTCACGGTTCTATGGAGACCTGATGGAGAAAAGGCGGACACTGGAAGAAAAGGAACAGGAAGAGTAAGTAACAAGTAAAAAAAAAAAAAAGTGCAGCCTAAAGTTAGATACTTAGGGTAGAGAATTGTCAATCGTTTCAGTGGGCAATTTGTGCACAGCCATTTAGAAACATTGTTTAGCAATCCACTTCAATGCATTGCTAAATGCTGTCACCTGCTGGTGGACTTTGTTCTCCCTCCTACTGTGGGGAGTCTCCTGCAAAAATTGTTGTTTGAAACAATCATTTACAATTTTTTGGGTGGGATCTGGTGTACAGTGAATATAAAAAGTCTAAACTCCCCCTTCAGATAAATTTTTGTCTGAATTATTTCCACCTTTATTGAAAAATTTCTATTTATGCACAAAAGCCAAAGACAAACCAGAAACTTTTTAGCATAAAAGGAAAACAAAAATTATATCAAAACTTGATTACATCAGCATACCCCCTAAACTAATATATTTCACTTAGAATTTTGTTCAATCCTTCTTTTGAATTTTTCAAGGTCTGTCAAATTGAAATCTCCTGTGCACCTCTTATTGAGTCACCCCCAAAGAGTAAGTGGGTTCTGGTTGGGCCATAACAGATTCTTCTTTGAAGCCATTACTTTAAATCTTAATCCTAAAATATAAGGTGAAATTCCAGTCTGTCCTCTGTCAGATGCTTGAAGGTTTTGTGATAAAATAGACTTGGAGCTAGTCCTATTTCCACCCACCTTGTATAAAACACCAGTTCTGGCAAAGAAATATCTGCTCCAATGAATGATGCTGTCCCCACCATGCTTCCCTGTGGGTATGGTGTTCTTTTGATTGAATTCTTAACATTTTTTAAACATTCTTTTTGGGATTCTGGCCAAGTAGAAAAACCTTGGTCTCATCAGACCATAATATTTTGTTCCACATGGTTGTAAAAGACAGGATATACTTTTGGAAATGTTTAGCGTTGCTTGTATGCTTTTCTTTGTGAGCACAGGCTTTTGTCTTGCTTTCCTACTTTACAACCAAGGCATAAAGAATCTGATATTGTTGTCACATGTAGGGAATCAGTAGTACTTGTCCAGAAATCGTGCAGTTTCTGAATGCGTCTTGTCTTGGTGGCATCCCTGTTTTGTCTTCTCGCAAATCTTGAAGGGATATCTTGATCTTGGTACAGTCAATGCTGAAAGGCCATATTAAGCCATTTTTTCCTTCTTAATGACTGTCTTAACCTGCTCCTGGTTGAGGCTGAGAGATGTTTTTTTCTAAGTTCTTTGTGGACCATGGCTCTTCAAGTATGACACCAAGTGGAGTAATCCTAGAGAAACAGCCAAACCTTTTATAAGCTTAATTGCAGCCACTTGATTGTGACAGGTGTATGCCAACTACTGTTTAAGTTGAGACTGAATGTGATTTGATTCTAAATGCAGCCACTTCCTTGATTACTAAAGAATGTGCACACACGCAACTAGGTTTTACTGTGCTTTTTTTACTTTTCAACATTCTGTGGTGACTTTTAATTGTCCTGTTTCCCTAAAACTAAATCCTAGTTTTATAGTCAGCGTAGGAGTAAAAGCTGGTTATTTACAAATTAATGAGGCTGAGCTGATCTCTTCTGATCTTGTACTTTTAACTTCTAGTCTTTCTGCTTTGCTCTTGTTACTAAGCAGCAGAGCTGGCAGATATTTAGTCAGAGATGAAATAGGTTCCTTCACTCAGTAGATATTAACTCCTGAAGAATTCTTATTCATTTAATCTATTTTCTACAGCCTTACTGTTTTTTTTCCAGCTGACAGAAACGTAAAAATAGATGTGTATAATCAGTATTATTATTTATGGTTTTAACTTTGCCCTTACTTTCACCTCCTTTTAAATCTGCAGAAATAATATATCATAGCAGCCTTTTTGGAATGTAGAATACAGATCTTTCAGCATAATTAGGGATATTAACCATTTCCCTTAACTTTTATTTTGCTTTATCCAGAGTAAGGCTCCGCAAACTAAGAAAGAAAGAAGCAAAGCAGCGCTGGGATGATAGGCACTGGTCACAAAAGAAATTAGATGAAATGACAGACAGAGACTGGCGTATATTCAGAGAAGACTACAGCATTACCACTAAAGGTGGCAAGATCCCCAATCCCATCCGCTCTTGGATTGACTCCTCTCTTCCTCCACACATCCTTGAAGTTATTGACAAATGTGGATACAAGGTGCAAATGCAGATAAGAGTTTGACTGATCACTTTTTAATGAGAGAATTAATTCATAATATTCACTGCAAACCGTGAACTTAAATTGATTTGGTTATCAAATTATTAACATTGAAGGGAAACTGGTAAATATGTAATATCTGTTGTATTCAATTAGATCAACTGGACTTGAAATGTAGTTCTTGAAGACGTTTCGCTAGTCATCCGACTGGCGAGTTGATCTAATTGAATACAACAGATATACCATGACCTGGATGAATGAGAACCTTCACAAGCATAAATATGTAATACTTTGAGTGGAAGTACATTTGAATTTGGTAATGTACCGTATATACTCGAGTATAAGTCGAGGTACCCATTTTTACCTGAAAAATTTGTAAAAACTGATTGACTCGAGTATAAGTCGAGAGTAGAAATTATCACCACTACTGCCTTCTGATTCTGTGTTGTTTGTAGGCTTTAGTTGCCCTTTAAATGGACAGCAGAATTCCCATACGTGAATCCCGTACAGTAATAGCCAAATCCAGTAACCTCCAATTCCTTGGCACTCCAGATGTTTGGAAACTACAACTCCCAGCATGCTTTGTTGCTGGGAGTTTCAGTTTCTAAACATGTGGAGTGGCAAGGTTCAGTAAATTTTTAATTAAGCTTACCAAGCTTACAATTCTCCTTACCCCCATATAGTAAAGGGCCCTCTGACCCCCATATAGTAAAGGGCCCTCTGACCCCCATATAGTAAAGGGCCCTCTGACCCCCATATAGTAAAGGGCCCTCTGACCCCCATATAGTAAAGGGCCCTCTGACCCCCATATAGTAAAGGCCCCTCTGACCCCCATATAGTAAAGGGCCCTCTGACCCCCATATAAGGGCCCTCTGACCCCCATATAGTAAAGGGCCCTCTGACCCCCATATAGTAAAGGGCCCTCTGACCCCCATATAGTAAAGGGCCCTCTGACCCCCATATAGTAAAGGACTCTCTGATAGTTAAAAATTTCACCTGAGGGTTATAAGTTTCAAGCTGTCATTTGCACTGAACTAGCAGCTGTTCAGTGCAAATGAGGAGACCCATCAGATTTACAGCATCCAGATGAGCAGTGACAGTGCTGAGCGAGTCCAGCAGCCAGACTACAGGAGGCAGGAACGATTGTAAAGGCAGATCAGCTCCTGCAATTTTCTATGCAGGTTAACACAGCGCCACCTACTGGTTACTATCCGCAATTGCAGAATTTGGATCTAAATTAGGACTTGACCCGAGTATAATTCGAGGTTAGGTTTTCAGGCTAATTTTAAAGCTGAGTATATACGGTAATGTTGCCCATAGCTCATTCTGATTTAAATATATATTTGTTGTGAATTCTGTCATTCTGATCTCTGCATCTTTCTATTCCTGTATGTAGGAACCAACTCCTATTCAGCGACAAGCCATTCCTATTGGATTACAAAATCGTGACATTATTGGTGTGGCAGAAACTGGCAGTGGTAAGACTGCTGCTTTCCTCATTCCTTTGCTGGTATGGATCACTACCCTCCCCAAAATTGACAGGTAAGAATACAAGTCTAGTGTAGGAATAGGTATGACTATATTTTCTGAATATGAGTATATATCCAATATATGTCCTAATTGTTGTATAGTCTAATGGTGGCCAAATATACAATTTGGAGATTGTATGAATTGTGTCTTTGTGTTCATGGTCACCCTTAGCTAGTGCTGGAGTAGAAGCTGTATTTATTTTCTATTTAAGTTTATGAAACAATTATGAAAAACTATGCTTATCGTTACACTTACATTGTTTTTCTTAATGTAAAAGTTTGTGTTTCTCTACCTTGCTGATTGTGGGGAACTGATTATCTCCTAGTTTCCTAACTTATTTCATGAACTCTGAGTTGGTCAAAAAAGTGGCTGATATAAATGAAAGAAAGTAGAATGTTCCAGTGCTAGTTTCCATCTGTCTGTGTTCAATCAAATTGGGCAGATTCATCTCCAACCAGCGTAATTCCTTCCCCTGGCCCACCATCAATGCTAACTATTGTTTGTAGCAGGGTTAGTAAGTTGATGCCAATCTATGAGGTCCTGTTCCTTTCCAAACTTACAGAATTTCAATGGGCAGTAGTTAAGTGGAGGAATTTTTATGGTTGTTAATATTTAGAAAGTAGATAATAACTTTTAAGTCCAATTTGGTTTGAACTCAACCTTTTTTTTTAGTTTTACTAAATATTCTGCAGTTCAGGATAATTACTCCGTTAAATGGGCTTGAGAGAAAATAAATGTAAAGGTTTTTTTTGTTTTTTTTTTTTATTCCATTTAAAATTCTCTTTTTCTTGTATACATTTATTCAGGCAGTTGGTGATAATAGTTTTTTTATTTTATTCCATGTATATTTTAAGAATTGAAGAGTCTGATCAGGGACCTTATGCCATCATTTTGGCTCCAACAAGAGAGTTGGCCCAACAGATTGAGGAGGAGACAATTAAGTTTGGAAAGCCACTAGGAATCCGTACAGTTGCTGTTATTGGTGGTATCTCTCGTGAGGACCAGGGATTCCGTCTGCGAATGGGCTGCGAGGTAATTTTTAAGGAATCTTTTTGACCTTAAACTTAAAGCTGTGTTGCTTGAATATATTTAATAACCTTATAATAAGGCTAGTCAACCAGGTTGCCAATACACCTAGATATGTACTCGTTTTATTTTTTACTGCTTTCCATAAAATTGGCTACCTAGAAAATGGTAGATCTAAAGTTGTCTAGCTGTCTCCTGGGATGTCTGGTCAGTGCATGGCAATGATATCTGACAATGAGGACGAGTTATGTAATGATTTCCAATGAAATTGGATTTTCTTTGATAAAACCACTAATGACATGTTCAGCATGCTATATATAGTGTATACAGCTTACATGTTATAACTTTTCTCTTAAAAGATAGTGATTGCCACTCCTGGTCGTCTGATTGATGTATTAGAGAACCGCTACTTAGTACTTAGTCGGTGTACTTATGTGGTACTTGATGAAGCTGACCGCATGATTGATATGGGCTTTGAGCCAGATGTCCAGAAGATTCTGGAGCACATGCCAGTTACCAACCAGAAGCCCGATACTGATGAAGCTGAAGATCCAGAAAAAATGATTGCCAATTTTGAGTCAGGGAAGCATAAATACAGACAGGTGAGAGTTTCTGTGGATTCAAGTTATGATATATGGTGAATACAGAAATTTATATTTATTCCTGGTGTTAACATTTGTCAGAACCCCATCAGTCCTTATTTAACACCTCCAATACAGCTCTCATCTGGTCAGTAGCAGGGGTATATATCCTGCCTATGGATAAAGGTTAATCTTGTGTTTTTGTGGGTGGTCTTAGGTTTGTTAGTTTGTTAATTTTTACATTTTTTTTTTTTTTTATATCTAGACTGTCATGTTTACAGCCACTATGCCACCAGCTGTAGAACGATTAGCAAGAAGTTATCTGCGTCGCCCAGCAGTGGTGTACATTGGCTCTGCTGGCAAACCTCATGAGAGAGTTGAACAGAAGGTCTTCCTTATGTCTGAAGGGGAGAAGAGGTGAGTCATGTAGATTTGTGAGTACTTTACCCACATTAAGGGGAATTAAAGACCATTTAGGTAATAGTTTATGGGTTAAAGCTTTTATTCAGCAGGACTCATTTTGATTTGTCTTTTAAGAATCCGAGAAATCTTATTGTTATTTCCTTTGTTTTCTCTCTTATAGGAAGAAACTCTTGAACATTCTAGAGAAAGGCTTTGATCCACCAATCATTATCTTTGTCAACCAAAAGAAGGGATGTGATGTGCTGGCGAAGTCTCTGGAAAAGATGGGTGTAAGTACCACTAATCCATTTTTTGTTTGTATCGACAAACTGGCATGTGGTTTGGCAGACTGTATGTGAGAACTGTGTGTGTAGTACAAAGGGTAAAATCGCTTTATTCACTGCATCAAAATGGTTTTTTTTATTCTAAAACACAAACTCATTTGCAGCAAGTGTACTAAGAGGTCAATTCTACCTGGGGATAGGATACTTGTTTGAAGGGGCTATCATGCCATAAAATAGGTTAAAACACCAAATGAAATAGAAGTAAGATCTCTATTGGTTTCTGCACAAAAGAAATTTAGAGATGTTGAGATATTAATAAACATTTGCACCCTTTTTGTATTTACTGTTTATAACTTTCTGCAAATTTCTGCAAAATCTTCATGTAGCAAGTAACTACTTTATTTTTACTTTAAAATGTGTTCTCTTGTGTTTGTGGGTGCTGCACCTCCTCTCCCAAGTTCCTCTGCTGTTCGGTAACTTGGGCAGACAGATCTTTATTTGGAATTCTTGGAACTTGACCTGGACTTATTATTATTATTATTATTAAACTTATGTTCTCCTTCCTATGCTTCATTGGTGGGTGTTTTACCGTCCTGCTTTGTACTTCAGTTTTTATTGGTGTTAATAAACACTGGTGTGCGTGAAGTATTGGATATATAAGTTTTAATTGGTGGTATCCTAATATTGTATTTTGCACATTAAAAATGTTAGTCATTTAAATAACCTACCAACAGGATGGTAAGGACAAACTGGGTAGCAGCTGTATATTATAAGTTCCTCAATATATCTTTCCCATCCTTTTTCAAGTTAGAATGTTTGCTTGTCCCTTTTTCAGCATAAAGTAGTCAATGCATTTTATAGTAATTTCTCAGTTGTATGAAATATGTTTGTTTTCCTCTCAGTACAATGCATGCACCCTACATGGTGGCAAAGGTCAAGAGCAAAGAGAGTTTGCTTTGTCTAACCTTAAAGCTGGAGCCAAGGATATATTGGTTGCCACAGATGTGGCTGGTCGAGGTATTGATATTCAGGATGTCTCTATGGTTGTAAACTATGACATGGCCAAGAACATTGAAGGTAAATCTTTTTTTCCCCTTCTGCTTACGTCTTTGTAGTATTATTTGTTAAATGTATAATTGTTAACATATACCTATGACGTATACTCAATTTGCACTTGTGCACTTGATAAACTTAGTAGCACTCTGACCTTTACCTTCCAGGCTGCTGAAAAAACATTGGGCTAACTTATAGGAAGCTCTTTACCCTAACAGGAGGGGTAAATGTAGCAATGCGCACTGTCTGTCACAGGCAGTAAACACAGGGAAACCTATTTCTTAACCAGACTAACAAGTTGGCAAACCACAGTGGGATTAAGCCATGTCTTTGGCAAGTTAAATGGAAGTTAGCAGATATCAAACAGTTATTATTATCCACCATTTTTAGCAAGAAAATATATATATATATATTTTATTTTTTTTTTCCCCAGGAAAAAAAAATTGAAATACAGGTTTCTTAATAAGACCACCTTATTCCTACCATTTTATTTTTTAAAATTAGCTCCATTTTTGTTGCCTTTTACTACAGGATGATGTAGTAAATGTGTGTGTATATATATAGGAAAAAATCATTTTAACACTTGAAAGCCGTGTTCTTACATATGTTTGTCTTGCTGCAGACTACATCCATCGTATCGGAAGAACTGGAAGAGCTGGCAAGAGTGGTGTTGCTATTACTTTCCTGACAAAAGAAGATTCTTCTGTGTTTTATGACCTAAAGCAGGCCATTCTTGAAAGCCCTGTTTCATCATGCCCACCTGAGCTTGCCAACCACCCTGATGCCCAGCATAAGCCTGGAACAATTCTTACAAAGAAGAGGAGGGAGGAGACTATATTTGCTTAAATCTATTCCACGTTTTGCTGCCTAAAGTCAGTTAAAGCAATTTGGAATGTGAAGCGTTTTACCTATCATTAGAAATTGATGGATTTGCGATACCCAGATAAATGTCGTTGTGTGAAATGAAAGTCTAGCAGTGGAATTGGCCAATACTGGCCAGATTCCTTGACAATGAGAAACTGGCACACACTGAACATTGCTGACCTGAGACCTGGTTAACCAGCAATACCAGATAAAGAACATGGTTTATTTGTTAATAAAACTATTTGTAACAAGAATAAAACCGTTGATTTCATATTTCTCCATTTAAGTCGCATATACACTTCTGTTTTTCTACTCACTTTCACCATCTAAACTGTAATATACAGGGTTTTGCATGGTTTCTACATTAACGTTTTCAGGCTTTGCTCTCCACTCTATTGATAGCAACACTTTTGTAGAGGGAAGGAAACAAATGGGACTGGAGCTTAATTCCCTCCTGTGAGATCTTCTATAGTGTGATTCTGTTTTATGTTTATTGATTAAAGATGTTACATTTATGTAGCACCTTCCCATTCAAACTTAAGAATTACTCTTAAGTCTGTTAGAAATATGGTTGAGAAGCTATATACTTTCTGCAATAGAATGAAGTCATATATTTAAAGGATAACTATAGTGCATATTAAGTTTACAAAAAAATAAATAAATTGGTAATTCCTACTTCCAATATTGTTTCTGTAAAAGAGCATCGGCATAAAAAAAACTGCTTCTGCCAAGCTTCCTCTTTAGCATCTTTATTACAGGAAAGGTAATATTGGGAGGTGGGAATAGTCAATCTTACCTCCCTACCCCAGGAACTTTTCATTTTTAAAAAGTACATTTTCAGTATAGTTGTCCTTTTAATCGGCTGTATGTCGGGTAAAATGGGCTGGCCAGTAATTCAAATTTATTAGTAAATTCAGTAGTAAAACAATTATGGGGCTAATGTTATTAGTTTGCAGCAACCAATTACCAGTTACTGCAGTTAGAAAACCATTGATCAGTTATAACAGATCAATAGCTTTGGCAAACTTGCAACTTTTTTTGCATCAATCCCTTTGTTTCTCTAAAAGACTATTCTAGATCTGCCTCTCCCTTGTGAAATGTTTATGGGAAGATTAACATTGTGAAGAAACTGTTAATAAAGTTCAAGCGATTCTCCATGTAGTAAAGACATAAGTTTCTATGTTTTTAACAAATTTTAATATATTTAAAATATTAGTGAAAAGTTGCTGCTCCTCCTTCTTCTTTCCAAGCCCCTCTGCTTCTAATAGCACCTCACATTTTTTTATTTATTTATTATTATTTTTTTGCACCTGCCTCATGGACTTAAATGAGGTTTAAACCCCCTGCTGCAAAGGATCATGGAAACATTAAGAGAGTCAGTGGCTGAAATGGCTTTAAGGTGTTTCAAACTTTCAAAAATGAAAAATGTAGCAGTTTAGGTCATCATTACATTGGGAAATTACCTGAAATGTAATGTATTATTATTAGAGTTTAATTCTCCTATTACGAAAAAAAAAGCAAATTGTCTTAATGCACAACTAAGCCTGATCATTTCTGTTTAAAACTATATATTAACAGGCCACACGGTGCAGGTTTTTCCTATAATGCTTATTCTAAATAATGCTGTTCAGAGTGTTTTTATGCTTTAGCTTACTACAAAAATGACTTGGTATTGGGGATTTGGGGCAGGGTGAGGGTCTTGCAGTTTAAACGGCTTAAGAGGTGCAAACATTTACCTCCACCAATCAGATGATTTTTACTGGTCTACTACAGTTAGAAAACATTTGATATTTTGAACATCCTATTGGTTGCTGCTGATTAAGGACACATGAGCTTATTTATTAAGAGGTGCACAAGGTAGCCTAAAGCTTCATACACATGTACCATTGCAGGGCCAACTCACGATGTGTATGCAAGCCCGACAATCATGCCATGTATGGGCGCTTCATTGGCCGAAGCAGACGTTCAGTCGGGTTTTGTTGAGCCATCAACGAGGCCTGATTGTTTAAGTCGACAAAGTGCCCATACACCGCACGATGGTCCGCCTAAACGGGCACTCATATACCTCGTACATCACTGGTCAGCCCCCATGATCTCACGTGTGTATGAGCCTTAAGTCTTCACCCTTTGAACTAGGGGGGGGGGGGGTTTTTGGGGGGGGGGGGGGGGGCAAGGAAACTAGAGTTCTCCTTTAAATCCTAGACATAAGTGGAGCTATTTATGCTGTCTGTAGAGGTGTAGCTGCAGCCTTCATGGGGCATAATTATGTAATAATGCAAACTCATTTGATAGTGTACCTACTGGTTTTGAGGTGTAGAAATGCTTTTCTGACATGTTCCTTAAATACAAATACTGCAAATCGTTGGGTTTTTTTTCCCTTTACTTTTTGAAGGAATAGTTCACTTGAAAAGTGAACTATTCCTTTAATGTATTGATTGAAGCCTGGGAGGTTAAGGAGTCTATTCCTTACCTTCCGTTCTTCAATCAATAACCCAGGAGCCAGTGACGAAGATAGAACAAACTTACCTTTTGCGCGATCCACTGCAGCAGCACTGAAATTTCCTGGCCACTTCCTGGTTCTAATCAACTATAGCGCACATAATCACGCATGCATGATATAGTTGATTAGAACCAGGAAACGATCTGGAACTGTCAGTTCTGCTGCCGTAGATAGCAGGAAAGGTAAGTTTGTTCTATCTTCGTCCCTGGATCCACAGGCATTGAGGGCTAGGCCACACTAGCGCGTTTTTCACGCATTTGCGCACGCGTTTCGCGCCCGCGACTTTCGCTAAAATGGAAATCACGGGAACGCAAAAATTCCCGCGATTTCCGATGCGCATGCGATTGCGCGTCCGTTCGCGTTATGGTAACGCATGCGTTCACCATTTTTGGTGCGTTAACGCATGCGTGTCCATAACGTGAAAAGGCGAAAACGCATGCGCAAAACGCGAGCGCGAAACGCGCAAGAATCGCGCACACAATCGCGTGCGATAACGCTCGCGATTTTGGTGCGCGATTCCTGTGCGTTGCAGTGTGGCCTCACCCTGACTGAAGAACGGAAGGTAAGACATAGCTCCTTAACCTCCTGGTCTTCAATCAATGCATTAAAGGAATAGTTCACTTTTCAAGTGACTATTAAATGTGTTTTCAATTAGAAGCAGATTTTATGCTGTGCAGAATTGTAAATGATATTTTTTACGCCCATATTTTCTGTCAGTAATGTGAATTTATTTAAAATAAACCTACTAAATTTCTGGAATGACCATGTTTACTTTTTTTACTTGATGAATCCACAGCTCTTGTTTCTAGATTTATTTTAGAGTCATCTAACCTAGAGATGCCCAACCTGCTGCTGTTTGCAAACTGCAACTCGTGCAACACCACATTCTCAACACACCTCACCAACGACTTTCATACATTAAAGGGCATTTCCAACCACGTAACTTAATTTTACCATCTGCTTAAGCCCCCACCTCACTTATTTCGTAAAGGTAAGTATAACGAGAATTGTATTTTAAGCTGCAGTTAAAAAGTTAAGTTATTATGGTTGATATGCCCTTTAAACAATGAAAGTAAAGGCTACGCCACACTATTGCTCTTATTTTGTCTTTGCACATGGATTCTAACACACAATCGCAGCAACGCATGCAATCATTTTAATGCACATCCACATGCGTCTTTGTATCTCAAAAGAGAAATCAACTGAATCGCACACGTGCCCTAAGACTGTAGATGACTGGCAGACATGAAAACATCTTTGTGCATGAATTAAATGCAAATAAATTAATTTTCCATGTAGAGTATTTGTAAGCAATTCATGGAAGGGTAATCCACCCCTTGAATGAAAAACTGTATATGGGTAATCATCCCCTATAACCAGTATAACCTGTTATTCAGTCAAACTGTTCATTCCCTCTCCCAGTGCCTCTCAAAAACTTTCTGCCCACTCTCCAAGCTTTCTGAGCTTTATATGAGCATGACATCTCAGGAGGCAGCTGAGGAATAACATTCAGCCATTGGCTGTGATGTCAGCTGTCCAATCCATTTGCATTTGCTAACTGCAGGAACCAGGTATCAAAAACGGTTACCAGGACATTGTGCAGCATTTCAGGTTAATTTTATATTTGCAGACTTTTAACTTTTTTTTTTATTAAAGGTGATGACTTGCCCTTTTAACTGTCAGTGAGTCATTAGCTACTTTCAGATGAAGGGCAACCTATGCGGTTCCAGATGTTTGCCAATAGTGAAACGCTGTATGTCAGTTTATCAGCATCTGTCGGAACCGCTCTTGTAACTTACAGCAGATAAATGGTTGTAGCCATGTTAGTCCAGTAGCAATACTAAAAATGAGTACTGCAGGAAAGGTGATACCTTTTTATTATGGACTAAGGGCTAGGCCACACTGCTGCGTTTTGATTTTTTTAAAAATCATTGAAAACGCGGCAACGCAAAAAAAACCGTTTTTCAGTGCGTTCGATTGCGTTCTGCATTTTTAATCGCAATCGCATGCGTTTTCCTATACTTATTGAAGAAATCGCAAACGCAAAAACGCACATGAAATCGCATGCATTGCGTTGCAGTGTGGCCGTGCCCTAAGGGCAAGGTCCCACTTTGCGTTGCATTGTGCTGACCATTTTGAGTGTGTTTATGTATTACAATACATTTTGTTTGCGTTCTGGTCCATTTGCAGGTTAACAGACATGCGGTTTTCTATGCATTTTGTGTTTTTCCAGTCTGTTTGCATGCATGTGCATTTTCTGGAAAATTAACAGGAAAACACTGGAGAAAATGCAAAAAAAAAAACAAAAATATGTTTTGTCCGAGTGTCCGCTTTTTTTGTGTGTCCCCATAGACAATTATTTAAAGTGCAATTCTGATACACACAACCAAAAGTCGTGCACGCATGCAGATTAAAAATAGGCACAATAGATTTGGAACGCAAATATACAGTGAGAACTGATTCTCCCAATTTCATTATATATTTAAAATTACATTGCGATTTGCAAAAACGCACCAAACAGAAAACAATGCACGATCATAGTGGGACCTAACCCTGACAGTTCATTTTTACAGGTAAGCTTCTGAGAGATACACTTCTCTCTTCCTCAGGTCAAGCAGTACTAATAACACAAGGTACAGCACATCATTAAACAATTTTAATGATGTGCTGTACCCTGTTATTTAGTACTGCTTGACCTGAGGAAGAGAGAAGTGTATCTCTCGAAAGTTTGTCTGTAAAAATGAACGGTTTGTCCATAATACAAATGTATCACTTGACAGTACTCATCTTTTTAGCAGTAAACCTACAGCAAACAGCATTTTTTGTTAATCTTTAAGTCTTTACTGAGAGTAGAGAAAGTATTTAAAACTCTGCTTATACACAGATAATGGCATGGACAATCTTTATTAGGAACATAAAATGGTAAGGGCTCGTTCAAACTACCGGTAGGCCCATTTTGGTGCATTTTTATGAATGAACCGTTTTTGCAAGACACATAGAATTCAATAGTACTGTTCACACTATTGCATTCCAATTGTGTCCGTTTACGTTCTGGTCCGTTGCATTTTGGGTCGTTAATGCATCCGTTATTCATATAAATATATGGAAAACACATTGTGAAAAACAAAAATGGACAGAAAAAAACACTGCATTTCGGTCCGTTTTTGTCCATTCCTAGTGTGAACGAACACATTTGTACAAATCAAAGCTATCTTGGATTTTTCATTTCATGTTCAACATTTTGGTGCTACTCAGCGCACCTTCATTAGTGAAATGTTTAAAAAGAATAAAGTAGATCTTTTTTTAAATCCAGGGGGCCCAGACCTTTACATCTGTGCTAATTTATCCTGGAGGCACCTGGTAGAAACTAAATGGATTAGTGCACATGGAACTCCAGTTAAATTTGTAATAGATCAATTGTTGGTCTGTGTTGACTTCCCCCTTAGCAGCCTTGTAATTTCAAACGTTTTGTGAAAACTATTTGCAATGTTGTGATTTTAACGTCTGTAACGTATTTATACTGATCAGGGTGGGTCCTGCCAAAGGACACACAAGGCCAGCCCTGCTCTTTAGGGGATTGGTTTGAATTCAGTGCATTGTAAATTATCTGGTAGTTTATATAACTTTAATTTTAAAAAGCACTGTACCATGTTACCATAACTTTATTTAAAAAGCACTGTACCATGTTACCATAATAAATAAAGTTATGGTGTAACATGGTACAGTCTTTTAAAAAAGTTTTTTGGTAAACTAGTACAGTGCTTTTTAAATAAAGTTATATAAACTACCAGATAATTTACAAAGCACTGAATTCAAACCAATCCCCTAAAGAGCAGGGCTGGCCTTGTGTGTCCTTTGGCAGGACCCACCCTGATCCGTATAAATACGTTACAGACGTTAAAATCACAACATTCAAATAGTTTTCACAAACGTTTGAAATTACAAGGCTGCTAAGGGGGAAGTCAACACAGACCAACAATTGATCTATTAAAAATTTAACTGGAGTTCATGTGCACAATCCATTTAGTTTCTACCAGGTGCCTCCAGGATAAATTAGCACAGATGTAAAGGCTGGGCCCCCTGGATTTAAAAAAAGATCTACTTTATTCTTTTTAAACATTTCACTAATGAAGGTGCGTGAGTAGCACCAAATGTTGAACATGAAATGAAAATCCAAGATAGCTTTGATTTGTACAAATGTGTTCGTTCACACTAGGAATGGACAAAAACAGACCGAAATGCAGTGTGTTTTTTTCGTCCATTTTTGTTTTTCACAATGTGTTTTCATATATTTATATGAATAACGGATCATTAACGACCCAAAATGCAACGACCAGAACGTAAACGGACACCATTGGAATGCAATAGTGTGAACAGTACTATTGAACTTATGTGTCTTGCAAAAACGGTTCATTCATAAAAATGCACAAAATGGGCCTACCGGTAGTTTGAACGAACCCTTACCATTTTATGTTCCTAATTAAGATTGTCCATGCCATTATCTGTGTATAAGCAGAGTTTTAAAATACTTTCTCTACTCTCAGTAAAGACTTAAGATTAACAAAAAATGCTGTTTGCTGTAGGTTTACTGCTTAAAAGATGAGTACTGTCAAGTGATACATTTTTTATTGGACAAACCGTTCATTTTTACAGACAAACTTTCGAGAGATACACTTCTCTCTTCCTCAGGTCAAGCAGTACTAAATAAAACAGGGTACAGCCAATCATTAAAATTGCTTTAATGATGTGCTGTACCTTGTGTTATTTAGTACTGCTTGACCTGAGAAGAGAGAAGTGTATCTCTAGAAGTTACCTGTAAAAATGAACTGTCAGGGTTAGGTCCCACTTGATCGTTGCATTGTTTTTGTTTTGGTGCGTTTTTGCAAATCGCAATGTAATTTTAAATTATATGAAATTGGGAGAATCAGTTCTCACTGTATAATTTGCGTTCCAAATCTATGTTGCCTATTTTTAATCTGCTGCGTGCACGACTTTTGGTCTGGTGTATCAGAATTGCACTTTAATAATTGTCTTGGGGACACAAAAAAAGCGGACACTCGGACAAACATATTTTTTTGCTTTTTTTTGCATTTTCTCCCAGTGTTTCCTGTTAATTTTCCAGAAAATGCACATGCATGCAAACAACGACTGGAAACACGGACAATGCATAGAAAACGCATGTCTGTTAACCTGCAAATGGACCAGAACGCAAACACAAATGTATTGTAATAAACACACTCAAAATGGTCAGCAAATGCAACGCACAGTGGGACCTTGCCCTTAGGGCACGGCCACACTGCAACGCAATCGCATGCGATTTCATGTGCAGTTTTTTGCGTTTGCGATTTCTTCAATAAGTATAGGAAAACGCATGCGATTGCGATTAAAAATGCAGAACGCACGAAACGCCTGAAAAACGCGTTTTTTTGCGTTGCCGCGTTTTCAATGATTTTTAAAAAACGCAGCAGTGTGGCCTAGCCCTTAGTCCATAATAAAAAGGTTCACTTTTCCTGCAGTACTCATTTTTAGTATATGCTACTGGACTAACATGGCTACAACCATTTATCTGCTGTAAGTACAAGAGCGGTTCGACAGAGCTGAATAAACTGTACATACAGCGTTTCACTATTGGCAAACATCTGGAACCGCATAGGTTTGCCCTTATCTGAAAGTAGCTAATGACTCACTGACAGTATAAAAGGGCAAGTTCACCCTTTAAAAAAAAAAAAGTTAAAAGTCTGCACAAATATAAAATTAACCTGAATGCTGCACAATGTCCTGGTAACCGTTTTCTGATACCTGGTTCCTGCAGTTAGCAAATGCAAATGGATTGGACAGCTGACATCACAGCCAATGGCGATGATGTTATTCCTCTAGCTGCTCCTTTGAGCATGTACAGCTCTAATAAGCTCAGAAAGCTTGGAGAGTGGCAGGCAGAAAGTTTTTGAGAGGCACTGGGAAGAGGAATGAACATTTGACATGAATAACAGGTTATTACTGGTTATAGGGGATGATTTACCCATATACAGTTTTTCATTCAGAGGGTGGATTACCCTTCATGAATTGCTACAAATATCTACATGGAAAATTAATTTATTTGCATTTATTCATGCACAAAGATGCTTTCAGTCTGCCAGATTCTACAGTCTTAGGGCACGTTTGCGATTCAGTTGATTTCTCCTTTTGAGATACAAAGACGCATGTGATTGCATTAAATGATTGCATGCGTTGCTGCGATTGTGTTTAGAAATCATGTGCAAAAGCAAAAAATAAGAGCAATAGTGTGGCGTAGCCTTACTTTATTGTTTAAAGGGTATATCAACCATAATAACTTAACTTTTTAACTGCAGCTTAAAATACAATTCTCGTTATACTTACCTTTACGAAATATAGTGGTTGGGGGTTAAGCAGATGGTAAAATTAAGTTACGTGGTTGGAAATGCCCTTTAATGTATGAAAGTCGTTGGTTGAGGTGTGTTGAGAATGTTGGTGTTGCACGAGTTGCAGTTTGCAAACCTGAGCAGCAGGTTGGGCATCTCTAGGTTAGATGGACTCTAAAATAAACTAGAAACAAGAGCTGTGGATTCATCAAGTAAAATAAAGTAAAACATGGTCATTCCAGAAATTTAGTAGGTTTATTTTAAATAAATTCACATTACTGACAGAAAATATGGGCGTAAAAATATCATTACAATTCTGCACAGCATAAAAATCTGCTTCTAATTGAAAACACATTTAATATCACTTGAAAAGTGAACTATTCCTTTAATGCATTGTTGAAGACCAGGAGGTTAAGGAGCTATGTCTTACCTTCCGTTCTTCAGTCAGGGTGAGGCCACACTGCAACGCACAGGAATCGCGCACAAAATCGCGAGCGTTATCGCACGCGATTGTGTGCGCGATTCTTGCACGTTTCGCGCTCGCGTTTTGCGCATGCGTTTTTCGCTTTTCACGTTATGGAACAGCACCAAAAATGGTGAACGCATGCGTTACCATAACGCGAACGGACGCGCAATCGCATGCGCACGGAATACGCGGGAATTTTTGCGTTCCCCTGTTTCCATTAGCGAAAACCGCGGGCGCGAAACGCGTGCGCAAATGCGCGAAAAACGCGCTAGTGTGGCCTAGCCCTCAATGCCTGTGGATCAGGGATGAGATAGAACAAACTACCTTTCCTGCTATTACGGCAGCAGAACTGACACGTTCCAGATCGTTTCCTGGTTCAATCAACTATATCATGATGCGTGAATTATGTGCGCTATAGTTGATTAGAACCAGGAAGTGGCCAGGAAATTCAGTGTTGCTGCAGTGGATCGCGCAAAAGGTAAGTTTGTTCTATCTTCGTCACATGGCTCCTGGGTTATTGATTGAAGAAAGGAAGGTAAGGAATAGACTCCTTAACCTCCCAGGCTTCAATCAATACATTAAAGGAATAGTTCACTTTTCAAGTGAACTATTCCTTCAAAAAGTAAAGGGAAAAAAACCCAACGATTTGCAGTATTGTATTTAAGGAACATGTCAGAAAAAGCATTTCTACACCTCAAAACCAGTAGGTACACTATCAAATGATTGTTTGCATTATTACATAATTATGCCCCATGAAGGCTGCAGCTAACCTCTACAGACAGCATAAATAGCTCCACTTATTGTCTAGAATTTAAAGGAGAACTCTAGTTTCCTTGCCCCCCCCCCCCAAAAAAAACCACCCTCCCTAATAGTTCAAAGGGTGAAAGACTTAAGCTGCTCATACACACGTAAGATCATGGGGGCTGACCAGTGATGTACGAGGTATATGAGTGCCCGTTTAGGCGGACCATCGTGCGGTGTATGGGCACTTTGTCGACTTAAACAATCAGGCCTCGTTGATGGCTCAACAAACCCGACTGAACGTCTGCTTCGGCCAATGAAGCGCCCATACATGGCATGATTGTCGGGCTTGCATACACATAGTGAGTTGGCCCTGCAATGGTACATGTGTATGAAGCTTAGGCTACCTTGGCACCTCTTAATAAATAAGCTCATGTGTCCTTAATCAGCAAGCAACCAATAGGATGTTCAAAATATCAAATGTTTTCATACTGTAGTAGACCCGTAAAAATCATCTGATTGGTGGAGGTAAATGTTGCACCTCTTAAGCCGTTTAAACTGCAAGACCCTCACCTGCCCCAAATCCCAATACCAAGTCATTTTGTAGTAGCTAAAGCATAAAAACACTCTGAACAGCATTATTAGAATAAGCATTATAGGAAAAACCTGACCGTGTGGCCTGTTAATATATAGTTTTAAACAGAAATGATCAGGCTAGTTGTGTGATTAAGACAATTTGCTTTTTTTTTTCGTAATAGGAGAATTAAACTCTAATAATACATTACATTTCAGGTAATTTCCCAATGTAATGATGACCTAAACTGCTACATTTTTCATTTTTGAAAGTTTTTGAAAACACCTTAAAGCCATTTCAGCCACTGACTCTTTAATGTTCCATGATCCTTTGCAGCAGGGGGTTTAAAACCTCATTTAAGTCCATGAGGCAGGTGCAAAAAAATAATAATAAATAAATAAAAAAATGTGAGGTGCTATTAGAAGCAGAGGGGCTTGGGAAGAAGGAAGAGCAGCAACTTTTCACTAATATTTTAAATATATTAAAATTTGTTAAAAACATAGAAACTTATGTCTTTACTACATGGAGATCGCTTGAACTTTATTAACAGTTTCTTCACAATGTTAATCTTCCCATAAACATTTCACAAAGGGAGAGGCAGATCTAGAATAGTCTTTTAGAGAAACAAAAGGGATTGATGCAAAAAAAGTTGCAAGTTTGCCAAAGCTATTGATCGTTATAACTGATCAGTGGTTTTCTAACGCAGTAACTGGTAATTGGTTTGCTGCAAAACTAATACACTAGCCCCATAATTGTTTTACTACGAATTTACTAAAAATTTGAATACTAGGCCAGCCCATTTTACCCGACATACAGCGATTAAAAGGACAACTATACTGAAAATGTACTTTTTAAAAATGAAAAGTCCTGGGGTAGGGAGGTAAGATTGACTATTCCCACCTCCCAATATTACCTTTCCTGTAAAAAGATGCTAAAGAGGAAGCTTGGCAGAAGCAGTTTTTTTTATGCCTGGCTTTTTACAGAAACAATATTGGAAGTAGGAATTACCAATTTATTTATTTTTTTGTTAACTTAATATGCACTATAGTTATCCTTTAAATATATGACTTCATTCTATTGCAGAAAGTATATAGCTTCTCAACCATATTTCTAACAGACTTAAGAGTAATTCTTAAGGGAATGGGAAGGTGCTACATAAATGTAACATCTTTAATCAATAAAACATAAAACAGAATCACACTATAGAAGATCTCACAGGAGGGAATTAAGCTCCAGTCCCATTTGTTTACTTCCCTCTACAAAAGTGTTGCTATCAATAGAGTGGAGAGCAAAGCCTGAAAACGTTAATGTAGAAACCATGCAAAACCCTGTATATACAGTTTAGATGGTGAAAGTGAGTAGAAAAACAGAAGTGTATATGCGAACTTAAATGGGAGAAATATGAAATCAACGGTTTTATTCTTGTTACAAATAGTTTATTAACAAAAATAAACCATGTTCTTTATTGGTATGCTGGTTAACCAGGTCTCACGGTCAGCAATGTTCAGTGTGTGCCAGTTTCTCATTGCAAGGAATCTGGCCAGTAGTGGCCAATTCCACTGCTAGACTTTCATTTCACACAACGAACTTTATGGGTATCGCAAATCCATCAATTCTAATGATAGGTAAAACGCTTCACATTCCAAATTGCTTTAACTGACTTTAGGCAGCAAAACGTGGAATAGATTTAAGCAAATATAGTCTCCTCCCTCTCTTCTTTGTAAGAATTGTTCCAGGCTTATGCTGGGCATCAGGGTGGGTGGCAAGCTCAGGTGGGCAGATGAAAACAGGGCTTTCAAGAATGGCTGCTTTAGGTCAAAAAACAGAAGAATCTCTTTTGTCAGGAAAGTAATAGCAACACCACTCTTGCCAGCTCTTCAGTCTTCCGATACGATGGATGTAGTCTGAGCAGACAAACATATGTAAGAACACGGCTTTCAAGTGTTAAAATTATTTTTTCCTAATAGGGGTTTACAAGATTTATTTGGCTTCAGGGGGTACAGCCTGCTCATGAGAGGTTTATATATATATATACATATACATTTACTACATCATCCTGTAGTAAAAGCAACAAAAATGGAGCTAATTTTAAAAAATAAAATGGTAGGAATAAGATGGTCTTATTAAGAAACCTGTATTTCAATTTTTTTTTCCTGGGGAAAAAAAAAATAAAATATTATATATATATTTTCTTGCTAAAAAGGTGGATAATAATAACTGTTGATATCTGCTAACTTCCATTTAACTGCCAAAGACATGGCTTAATCCCACTGTGGTTTGCCAACTTGTAGTCTGGTTAAGAAATAGGTTTCCCTGTGTTTACTGCCGTGACAGACAGTGCGCATTGCTACATTTACCCCTCCTGTTAGGGTAAAGAGCTTCCTATAAGTTAGCCCAATGTTTTTTCAGCCGCCGGAAGGTAAAGGTCCAGAGTTTACTAAGTTTATCAGTGCACAAGTGCAAATTGAGTATACGTCATAGTATATGTTAACAATTATACATTTAACAAATAATACTAAAAAGACGTAAGCAGAAGGGGAAAAAAAGATTTACCTTCAATGTTCTTGGCCATGTCATATAGTTACAACCATAGAGACATCCTGAATATCAATACCTCGACCAGCCACATCTGTGGCAACCAATATATCCTTGGCTCCAGCTTTAAGGTTAGACAAAGCAAACTCTCTTTGCTCTTGACCTTTGCACCATGTAGGGTGCATGCATTTACTGAGAAGAAAAACACAAACATATTTCATACAACTGAGAAATTACTATAAATGCATTGACTACTTTATGTGAAAAAGGGACAAGCAAACATTTAACTTGAAAAAGGATGGGAAAGATATATTGAGGAACTTATAATAACAGCTGCTACCCAGTTTGTCCTTACCATCCTGTTGGTAGGTTATTTAAATGACTAACATTTTTAAGTGCAAAATACATATTAGGATACCACCAATAAACTTATATATCCAATACTTCAGCACACCAGTGTTTATTAACACCAATAAAAACTGAAGTACAAAGCAGGACGGTAAAAAACACCACCAAGAAGCATAGGAAGGAGAACATAAGTTAATATAATATAATATAATAGTCCAGGTCAAGTTCCAAGAATTCCAAATAAAGATCGTGGCCCAAGTTACCGAACAGCAGAGGAACTTGGGAGAGGAGGTGCAGCACCCACAAACACAAGAGAACACATTTTAAAGTAAAAATAAATAGTAGTTACTGCTACATGAAGATTTTGCAGAAATTTGCAGAAAGTTATAAACAGTAAATACAAAAGGGTGCAAATGTTTATTAATATCTCAACATCTCTAAATTTCTTTTGTGCGAGAAACCAATAGAGATCTTACTTCTATTCATTTGGTGTTTAACCTATTTATGGCATGATAGCCCCTTCAAACAAGTATCCTATCCCCAGGTAGAATTGATCTTAGTACACTTGCTGCAATGAGTTGTGTTTTAGAATAAAAAAAACCATTTGATGCAGTGAATAAAGCGATTTTACCCTTTGTACTACAACACACGTTTCTCACATACAGTCTGCCAAACCACAGCCAGTTTGTCGATAAACAAAAAAAATGGATTAGTGGTATCTTACACCCATCTTTTCCAGAGACTTCGCCAGCACATCCATCCCTTCTTTTGGTTGACAAAGATAATGATTGGTGGATCAAAGCCTTTCTCTAGAATGTTCAAGAGTTTCTTCCTATAAGAGAGAAAACAAAGGAAATAACCATAAGATTTCTCGGATTCTTAAAAGACAAATCAAATGAGTCCGCTGAATAAAAGCTTTAACCCATAAACTATACCTAAATGGTCTTTAATTCCCCTTAATGTGGGTATAAAGTACTACACAAATCTACATGACACCTCTTCTCCCCTCAGGCATAAGGAAGACTGTTCAACTCTCTATGAGGTTTGCCAGCAGAGCCAATGTACACCACTGCTGGGCGACGCAGATAACTTCTTGCTAATCGTTCTACAGCTGGTGGCATAGTGGCTGTAAACATGACAGTCTAGATATAAAAAAAAAAAAAAATGTAAAAATTAACAAACTAACAAACCTAAGACCACCCACAAAAACCCAAGATTAACCTTTATCCATAGGCAGGATATATACCCTGCTACTGACCAGATGAGAGCTGTATTGGGGGTGTTAAATAAGGACTGATGGGTTCTGACAAATGTTAACACCAGGAAAAAATAAATCTGTATTCACAATATATCATAATGAATCCACAGAAACTTCACCTGTCTGTATTTATGCTTCCTGACTCAAAATTGGCAATCTTTTTTTCTGGATCTTCAGCTTCATCAGTATCGGGCTTCTGGTTGGTAACTGGCATGTGCTCCAGAATCTTCTGGACATCTGGCCAAAGCCCATATCAATCATGCGGTCAGCTTCATCAAGTACCACATAAGTACACCGACTAAGTACTAAGTAGCGGTTCTCTATAATCATCAGACGACAGGAGTGGACAATCACTATCTTTTAAGAGAAAAGTTATACATGTAAGCTGTATACACTATATTGCATGCTGAAAATGTCATTAGTGGTTTATCAAAGAAATCCAATTTCATTGGAAATCATTACATAACTCGTCCTCATTGTCAGATATCATGCCATGCACTGACCAGACATCCAGGAGACAGCTAGACAACTTTAGATCTACCATTTTCTAGGTAGCCAATTTTATGGAAGCAGTAAAAAATAAAACGAGTACATATCTCTGGTGTATTGGCAACCTGGTTGACTAGCCTTATTATAAGGTTATTAAATATATCAAGCAACACAGCTTTAAGTTTAAGGTCAAAAGATTCCTTAAAAATACTCGCAGCCCATTCGCAGACGGAATCCTGGTCCTCACGAGAGATACCACCAATAACAGCAACTGTACGGATCCTAGTGGCTTTCCAAACTATTGTCCCTCTCAATCGTTGGGCCAACTCTCTTGTTGGAGCCAAAATGATGGCAAAGGTCCCTGATCAGACTCTTCAATTCTTAAAATATACATGGAATAAAAATAAAAAAACTATTATCACCAACTGCCTGAATAAATGTATACAAGAAAAAGAGAATTTTAAATGGAATAAAAAAAAAAAACAAAAAAAAACTTTACATTTATTTTCTCTCAAGCCCATTAACGGAGTAAGAAGTTATCCTGAACTGCAGAATATTTAGTAAAACTAAAAAAAAGGTGAGTTCAAACCAAATTGGACTTAAAAGTTATTATCTACTTTCTAAATATTAAACACATAAAAATTCCTCCACTTAACTACTGCCCATTGAAAATTCTGTAAGTTTGGAAAGGAACAGGACCTCATAGATTGGCATCCACTTAATAACCCTGCTACAAACAATAGTTAGCATTGATGGTGGGCAGGGGAAGGAATTACGCTGGTTGGAGATGAATCTGCCCAATTTGATTGAACCAGACAGATGGAAACTAGCACTGGAACATTCTACTTTCTTTCATTTATATCAGCCACTTTTTTGACCAACTCAGAGTTCATGAAATAAGTTAGGAAACTAGGAGATAATCGTTCCACAATCAGCAAGGTAGAGAAACACAAACTTTTACATTAAGAAAAACAATGTAAGTGTAACGATAAGCATAGTTTTTCATAATTGTTTCATAAACTTAATAGAAAATAAATACAGCTTCTACTCCAGCACTAGCTAGGGTGACCATGAACACAAAGACACAATTCATACAATCTCCAATTGTATATTTGGCCACCATAGACTATACAACAATTAGGACAATATATTGGATATATACTCATATTCAGAAAATATAGTCATACCTATTCCTACACTAGACTTGTATTCTACCTGTCAATTTTGGGGAGGGTAGTGATCCATACCAGCAAAGGAATGAGGAAAGCAGCAGTCTACCACTGCCAGTTTTGCCACACCAATAATGTCACGATTTTGTAATCCATAGGAATGGCTTGTCGCTGAATAGGAGTTGGTTCCTACATACAGGAATAGAAGATGCAGAGATCAGAATGCACGAATTCACAACAAATATTATTTAAATCAGAATGAGCTATGGGCAACATTACGTATATAACTCAGCTTTAAAATTAGCCTGAAAACCTAACCTCGAATTATACTCGGGTCAAGTCCTAATTAGATCCAAATTTGCAATTGCGGATAGTAACCAGTAGGTGGCGCTGTGTTAACTGCATAGAAAATTGCAGGAGCTGATCTGCCTTTACAATCGTTCCTGCCTCTGTAGTCTGGTGCTGGACTCGCTCAGCACTGTCACTGCTCATCTGGATGCTTGTAAATCTGATGGGTCTCCTCATTTGCACTGAACAGCTGCTAGTTCAGTGCAAATGACAGCTTGAAACTTTAACCCTCAGGTGAAATTTTTAAATATCAGAGAGTCTTTACTATATGGGGGTAAGGGGCCCTTTACTATATGGGGGTCAGAGGGCCCTTTACTATATGGGGGTCAGAGGGCCCTTTACTAATGGGGGTCAGAGGGCCCTTTACTATATGGGGTCAGAGGGCCCTTTACTATATGGGGGTCAGAGGGCCCTTTACTATATGGGGTCAGAGGGCCCTTTACTATATGGGGGTCAGAGGGCCCTTACTATATGGGGGTCAGAGGCCCTTACTATATGGGGGTCAGAGGGCCCTTACTATATGGGGGTCAGAGGGCCCTTTACTATATGGGGGTCAGAGGGCCTTTACTATATGGGGTCAGAGGCCCTTTACTATATGGGGGTAAGGCGAATTGTAAGCTTGGTAAGCTTAATTAAAAAATTTACTGAACCTTGCACTCCACATGTTTAGAAACGAAACTCCCAGCAACAAAGCATGCTGGGAGTTGTAGTTTCCAAACATCTGGAGTGCCAAGGAATTGGAGGGTACTGGATTTGGCTATTACTGTACGGATTCACGTATGGGATTCTGCTGTCCTTTAAAGGGCAACTAAAGCCTACAACAACACAGAATCAGAAGGCAGTAGTGGTGATAATTTCTACTCTCGACTTATACTCGAGTCAATCAGTTTTTACAAATTTTTCAGGTAAAAATGGGTACCTCGACTATACTCGAGTATATACGGTACATTACCAAATTCAAATTACTTCACACTCAAAGTCTTACATATTTAGCTGTGTGAAGGTTCTCATTCATCCAGGTCATGGTAATCTGTTGTATTCAATTAGATCAACTCGCCAGTCGCAGATATGACTAGCGAAACGTCTCAAGAACTACATTCAGTCCAGTTGTCTAATTGATACAAAATATTACAATTTACAGTCCTTCAATGTTAATAATTGATAACCAAATATTTAAGTTCACGGTTTGCAGTGATATTATGAATTAATTCTCTCATTAAAAAGTGATCAGTCAAAACTCTTATCTGCATTTGCACCTTGTATCACATTTGTCAATAACTTCAAGGAGTGTGGAGGAGAGAAGAGAGGAAGTCAATCCAGAGCGGAGGGGATTGGGGATCTTGCCACCTTAGTGGTAATGCTGTAGTCTTCTCTGAATATACGCCAGTCTTGTCTGTCATTTCATCTAATTTCTTTGTGACAGTGCCTATCATCCCAGCGCTGCTTTGCTTCTTTCTTCTTAGTTTGCGGAGCCTACTCTGGATAAGCAAAATATAAAGTAAGGGAAATGGTTAATATCCCTAATTATGCTGAAAGATCTGTATTCTACATTCCAAAAAGCGCTGCTATGATATATTATTTCTGCAGATTTAAAGGAGGTGAAAAGTAAGGGCAAAGTTAAAACCATAAATAATAATACTGATATACACATCTATTTTTACGTTTCGTCAGCTGGAAAAAAAACAGTAAGGCTGTAGAAAATAGATTACCCCCCATGCAATAAAAAATTCTTAGGACGTTAATGAATCTACTGCAGTGAAGGAACCTATGTCATCTCAGCCAGCACTCTCAACATATCGTAGCAGGCTCTGCCTGCAGTAAGTACAAGGCCAACGCCA
Source organism: Hymenochirus boettgeri (assembly GCA_019447015.1). Classification (NCBI taxonomy): domain Eukaryota; kingdom Metazoa; phylum Chordata; class Amphibia; order Anura; family Pipidae; genus Hymenochirus; species Hymenochirus boettgeri. The sequence goes on along the minus strand of CM033470.1, from coordinate 260,950,095 downwards.
CGACCAGCGAACTAGAAGTTAAAAGTACAAGATCAGAAGAGACCCTGTCAGCCGCCCCAGACAACCCTGTCCCACTTGCCAGTAAAATCCTTTTGTGCCAAGTCTGCAAGGTTGCGGTTGCGTGGTGTCCCCTCCTTTCCGTGTTTATGTAAGCCACAACCGTGGTATTGTCCCTGAATTTATCCTTCTCGCTTCCCTCATCCCCATAAACCGGCCTGAAGGCTTGTAGTGGCTTTTCCATACAGCGTCATCTCTCTGATTTGGATGACTTCATCGACATTTTCTTTGGACCAAAGATTCCCTTAGCAACCTGTTTTCTTGTAGGTCGCTCTCCCCCTCCTAGGCGACTTGCTCCGTATCTGTGTCCCTGCCACCAGGGGATTCTAGAGTGGATAGGTTTTAGGTTGTCTATGTTGGGTCCAACCATTTAGCTGTTGTCTCAGCTGTCTGAAAATAATTAACTTCTTGGGGCTCTGATTGTGTTCCACTGGGAAAGGAAGCTAATTGAAGTGGTCTTTATGATCAATAGGCCACACTGACACCGCATCTATTGATGACACTAACTTTCCAGTAATATGTTGGATTAGGAGGCTGGTGCAGCTGGAAACCTGATCAATCCAGACATTATTTTGGAAATTTCTAACTTTCTTCTCTGGGTCAGGCTACCTGAACTTCTTCATATCCATACAAACTCCAGATACTCTAGCTGTTGTGTTGGAGTTAAATGTGATTTTTTCCTGCCCTTTATTAGCCCATCCAGTGGTGTTGTCGAAGGCCCAGCGTCTTCTGTAGAGGTGTATTATAATTGTTCGCTGTCTGCTAACAATCAATATGTCCGGTCTATGATATGCAAAACAACGAATGCCCATCTTGCTTGCTTCTCCATAAGGGCTACATATACTTTGGAGAAGACTCTGGGTGCTTGGACATCCAAGGGCATTACTCTGTATTGATAGTGTTGGTTTAGACAGTGAATCGAAATATCTCTTTGTGCGCCGGACAGATTGGCTCGATGGAGATAAGCATCTTCTATCTTAGATCAATTTTGCAAAGCCAACCGTCCTCATCGAGTATCTGTAGAATGACTCTTAAACTTTCCATCCGAACAGATTTTGTCTTTATACGCTTTAGATACCGAAGATCTAAAATAGGTCGGAAGTCTCCTGTAGGTTTTCCTGAGTCAAAATAGGGGAGAGTATCCCTTCTTTCCTGAGCTATTGGAACTTTTCCCAAAATGTTCTTTCCTTAGCATGTCTGAAGTATCTATGTAGTTTGAGAACTGCTATCCTGCTTTTTTGGGTTTTTTGATGTTTACATAGTGGTTCCTTTTGGTACCTCACTCAGAATTCGTGTGATCGACCGTCGCATGGTTTTTCTGTATCCATCTTGATCGTTCTTTTTTTTTTAGCCTCGCCCCACTTCCCTTGAATGCCTGTAGTCTCCCCCCCCACGACTAGGCGGTGTGCTAGTACACAACTCATCTAGACCTCTGTCTTTGGTTGTTTTGCTGATTTTGGGCGAAAATGTATTGTTTCCTTTCCATCCCTGTGTCCTGAAAGGCCTGCCTGGCCTGTAAGCTTTATCTTCACGAAAAAGTTGGCCTGGTGTTGGAACTAGTGTCTGATGGGCCTCGTTTTCTCTCATTGGGGTATCATGATCTTTTTGGTTGTCCCACATTTTCCCACTATCATATCTCTAATTTGGTTCTAATAGTAAATCTCACTCAAATTTTGCACATATATGATCTTTTGCTTGCAGAGTCTGCTGCCACCTGCCTCAACCAAGAGTCTTCTATGGCTTCTATGGCACCGATACGCGGTTGCTTTGGCTAACCTGCCATTATATCTTGGGATGGCTTCGCACGTACACGTACTAAAAATCTATACATACTTGCACACCTTTCTCTGATCTTCTTTCTTGAACACCATTGATAAGGGCCTGGTCATGCCTCTATCCAAAACTTGCCTGCTCGAGATATCCTTTATGGCCACCGTATGGACCTTATGGCTGCTCCTAAAATTACATATAATCTCTTTAAAAGAGTGGTGTCTTCCATGAGTCCTCTTAAAGTAAACACCAGTCAATCAAATAGCTAAAGATTGTTTTTCCACCTTGGAGCTGTTGTTCCAAATTTTGCATCTTTTGTATCAAACGATATAAGCCGTTTAAGAAAGCTGGTTGCTGGAAGTGTATCTGTCTGTCTGGCGTTGTCATTCATCTTAAAGTATTTTTATGAATTTTTCATGAACTGAAAATAAACGTGATTGCGTTCATCCTGACCCCCCGTGTCCTTTTCCAACATCTGCTATCTACCACGGAGAATCAGTAAGTAGTGTCTTCCTCATCATTTAATTAGGTTTTCTATCATATCAGAAGCAACATTTGGTTACAAAATCTGAGGCTCTTCTTCAAAAACCTGATTTCTCCTTCGGACAGGTTCTGATTAGAAGCCTCGTGGCTGATGGAAAGAACCTGATTTCCTTTGTCAGCCATAGGCATAACTCTGTTCATCAACACTCGCGTTATGATTCAATTAAAGTGGCCTATTTGTTTCCGGATAGAAAATTAACTCCAAGACAAAAGGCACAGATTTTCTTCTCCTGGAAGCGCTGGATTGTTGCATACTGTACCATGCTCTTCTGCTCCGATGACGCACTTGTTCCTTCTCCTCCCTGTGATTGAATTTCTGAAACAACACATAACCCAATATAATAGTGTAGTTATACCTCCTAACGGTGGTAAGGAACCTCAAGTAGTCACCCCCTTGAAGTGGATCTAGATTTCCTTTTAGAAGACATCAGGTCCTGAGATAAAAAGCAAAAAGGAAATAAGACCTTTAAATTTGAGGTCTGAGAGGCATCAGAAGTATCCCTACTTAGATCTCCGGATCAAAAAGCAATTACTGAACTGGGACCAATGCAGCAAACACTGAAATCCAAGCAGCTACCACATTAGGGAGAGCTGGACGCCAACTAAACTTTTTATAAAAGGTATTTTCCCCGCCATACCCGTTGTGCGTGCACTGCACGCGCTCCCGCGATATCTGGCCGCGGGCTGCATAACACCCGCAAAGCTGGGAGGCTCTGGTCCAAATCCTCTGTCCAAAGCTAGGTCAGCTTGCAGGGCTTCCAGTGCCTTAGGGTTGCACCTGGGAATCCCCACTTTTTATTTTGAGAGGTGAGGTTGTTTGCTGGCACACACATTGAACAGTGAACAAAGAACAAACAGTAAAGGGGAGAGCCTCAATTTTAGTCTAATGACATCCTGGCTCCACACAGTGGGAAGGGATTACCCATGGTTCCCCACTGCCGTGTGAGGCACAGGAATTATGTCTTTGTCACAATTAACCCGGCGCTATTCCAATGTACCTGTCCTGCATTAATGCATGTTGTTGCAGGCTACTGATATCTTTTAGTTTGAATCACCACTAAAAAGTATAGCTTAGTTGTTTTTTTATTCTTTAAAATAGTAGTAGGGTTCCCTGTATTGCGAGGAGAACATCACGACACATTGTTGATTGGAGGCATGTCTCCACTTTATTTTCATGTATGGGATAATAGCAACCTTTTTTTAATTTTTATATATAAGACAATTTTACTTATCTTTACACCCCCTAATTCGTGTCGCCATGTAAATATCCATAATAACCTAACTGCTAGGGTCCCTTGGTTCAGTCTCGCATATACTGGTTAAGGCTTTACTGTAACTTGCATTTCCCCTCTGTTGTCATCTGCATCTGACCATTGTAAGATGAACTTTGTATCTTCCCTTGCTCATGATCACTAGACCAAGTTCGTGTAACTTCGTCTAGGACGGAGGCCAGTCTGCTAAGGAATGGCTAGGAGAAGTGTACTATGGTAAATTTCACATACCTGTGTTTGATCCTTTACTGTACACACGTGTTGTATCTCATACCCTACTTATTTGTCACTTCCTTACCATGTGTACTGTACAGATTACGGTGGGATGGGAGAGTAAATGATCCTGTTAAAACACTGAGGTCTCGTATGACTCCTAACAACTGGTTTATGTTGCGTCTAGATGGCATGCGGGAAGAACGTGTGCGTGAAAATGAAGAGCGAGAAGGAATCTCCCATCTAAGGAACGTGAACCGTCTGCTCCGTTCGCTAGATCTGCTGAAGAGACCCGACGAAAGCCTCACCATCTAAAGAACCGAAAAAGACAATACATCTTCGCGAAAGGCGGACTCCGTGACCCGCTTTCACGTGGGGGGTCCAAATCCAATGAAAGGTGTAACTTGCGACAATTCGGTCCTAATACCTATTATCGTGTTTCCACGCTCTCCGGTTTGTCCTTTGTCGTTTTCATTACTTGTGAAAACACTGCCGCAAACACAATGTGGGTGCCACATTGGGTTTACAACCAATGTGGTTAACAGTGACACACCTGGCAACCTCATTGTTTCCGCAAGATCACTTGCTTTCTGTGATAGAAAAAAATAAGGTAATTCTAAATAAGGTAAGAGACTTTATACTAAGCAAAAGCCGGGTCAGAATTAATTTTGACATTGGAACTAATCTTGCTTTTTAGGTTGCTGCCACCACCATCTATAAGACATCAATAAAATACAAGGTATTTTAACAAGGTATTTGAATGCTTTGAAAAGTTATTCTAACTTAATAAAGTAGGGGGTATTTACGATACATTATGGTATATACTAAGAGTATAAACTGAGTACCTATTTTTTACCTGAAAATAGTAACAATGTTGACTTTAGTATAAACCGAGGGTAGAAATTATGACCACTACTGCCTTCTGATTCTCTGTATTGTTTTAAGCTTTTTTCCCTTTAAATGACGCAAAGCACATATATGTATTACCAAATCCAGTATTGCATTATTTATGGGATATTACTGTATGGGAATTCTGCTTGTCCATATAAAGGTGCAACTAAAACCTCAAAACACATACAAGAATAGATATGGCACTCTACAGTTTCTCTGGACACTGATTGCTTATGTTTTTGAGACTTTAGTTGCCGTTTAAATGGACAGCATATCCCACTACAATTAGCTATACTGATTTTGGCTTTCTGTATGAGAGTCTTCTGTCGCATTTACAAAGAACAACTAAATCCTAGTTCCTTGGCACTCCAATGTTGGAAAAGTTGTAGGTGGTAGTTTCCAGGTAATCTGCCCCCTTATGTGGTGCATCACTTCTCCTTCAAGTTCTTACAGCTTGGCCATCTGTGTAACATCTAAAATTTACACAACTTTTAATTTCTTTAGACCACCTCTGTGCGAGATCACCACACTACCACCAACGATGCATGGAGAGTTAACTCTTCACATTCCTTCTCCCTGCTGTGGTTTCATAGGGGGCTAAAAGGCAGATAATCCGTTGTGACATACGCAAATTAAGCACAGTAGGATTTACCAATTAACATCCTCGGGGTAACGTTTGGTTGCAATTTGCAGTATCAATCGGGGGACTGATCAAGATCATTTGTGACTTGCTTAGAATCCGCCTCTGCTCTCTCGCTCCTCATGAAAGTACGATGCGCTGGTCAACTGGCTTCACTCTGCACCGGGCATGATTTCAGCCCGGCACATTAGTGCACGAGCGAGCATCAGCCGGACTCCAAAGTAATTTACTGACCTTGGTATAACCGAGGTTTGATTTTCGTCTGGCTGATATTTCAGCCTAAACCCTCGGTGTTTTATACTCTTATATACGGTATTCCCTAATTTCTTGTTAAATGTATAGGGGATCAAAGTGGGGGGTTTTCTTGTGTCAAGGGGATGGATTCAGGAGCTGTCTGTTTTGGTCTTTTCTGTATGTGAATATTTTGTGTTTGTATGAATAGAAGCGTTTTATTATTGACGCACCTCGTTTTATAGCGAAATGTTGTATTCATTAAAAAGTTTGACCCATCTGTAAAATTGCATTTTTGTTTAATTTCATAATCCTTGCTGAGTGGAATAATTCCATGTGAATATCATTACGGAACTTTTGGAATTGGTAGATGTTTTCTCAGGTGTTTAGTTGCTTGAAATGTTTGTAATGTTATTTTAATTTGTCTCTTCTTAGGATAGACAGCAAAAAGATCGAAAGAAGGATCGTGAAAGAGAGAAAGACACTCAACAGAAGAGATAAAGACAGAAAGCGTTCAGGTAATGTCTTTAAGTTTTTAAGCACAATTATTTACTTTTTTTTTTTTTTCATTCATCTTTTCATTTGTTTTTATCTTCGATGCTTCCTAACCGAGCTAAAGATCAAAAGATGCAAAGTTGAAGAAGGAGCGAAAAAGAAGAGGCTGAACGAAAACCAGCAGAGAAATACACAAGGTTAGATGTGCTTTCCAAATTCTAACAAGAGCAACACCGTTCATGTGGTTTATAACACACTGCTTCTAACACCTACTTACCCAATGCATCCACACCCTCTCTGGCTTATTTACAGCTGAAGATTGGTTGGTTTTGAGCTGCAAGTCCTTCGTATTAAAAGTAATATTTGGATTTTTACATATTAATTATTGTTGTACTTGTTTACCTATAAACATTTTAATCAAGAATTTAGAATTCAAATACGAGGTTCGTGGTAACTACACAGGGAAACCCTCTGAAGCTAATCTCCTATTAGATTTAAGTTCTTTTAAATACATTTTCCCCCCTACTCCTTATTGTAGTTCTGTAGCTTTTAAAAGTTTCTGCGATAAACCTGCTTTTGGTAGAGATGATTCTAACTCACTCTTTGTCATCAAGAAACAGCAGTGTTACCGTGTAGGTTTTTGAAACCGCAGAAATAGGGTAAGTAGGGGCCAATATACTTCAAAATGGTTTTTTTTCAGATTTAAAAGAAAAAAAAATACAATATTAAAGAAATTTGCTTTTTTTCCCTCTAACTATTTTCCGTATCAATTTCTATTATAGAAATGTATGCATTGTGTATAGTTTACATTTTACTGAATTATAGTTTAAACAAGTTTAAAGATTGCCAAACTGTTCTTTATAAAAGGTTACTCCCTTTCCAATTATGCAGTTATTAATCAATTCATACGTAAACTTTTTTCCATTTTTCTTTGAAGATCTAATCCTTTGTCCCATGGAAGAACTACATTGCCACAGAAAGAAAAAAGAAGGAGAGGCAGAAGATCTCAAGGTAGAGAAATTTGAATTAATTGTTGATCCATCTAATTTAATCTCTTTTATGAAGAATAGGTGTGTACCTGCCACCTAGGACACACACAGTTTTAAAGGGTATCTCCAGATGGAAAAACGTTTTTTTTTTCCCCCGATATGAAATTTCACCTCCCCAACCCCCTCCTACCTTTTTCCCCCAAAATCAGCTCTGTTCCTTTGCAGCAGCAGCCTCTGCAAGCTGTGTAGCTCTGGGGGTGTGTCTGCTACTGTGCTGGGCAGGCTGTCAGTCAATGTGCATCATCACATGCATATTCATGATTTCTGCCACACCCACTGACCCACGTGATGCCTGATGTAAACAAAGCCTTTCCTTCCTGTCTCTGTGATCTATTCACAGCTGATAGTGCAGGGAGAGACGAGGGGGATTTATAAGGTTCAGACAACACACGCTTTATGTAAGGAGACTTTATTTAACAATTGCAAAAGTAATAGAAATTATAGGAATCAAATGGGGGGGTGTTTTGTAAGGGAGACAGAAGGTGTATTCAGAGGGGATGCTGGGAGTGTCACAAGATGTATTGCAGGGGGCCTGGGAGACAGAGGTGTATTTCAGAGGGCATGCTGGGATGTCACTAGCTGTATTGCAGGGGGGCCTGGGAGACACAAGGTGTATTTCAAGAGGGGATGCTGGGAGTGTCACAATATTATTTGCATGGGGGGCCTGGGAGACAGAAGGTGTAATTTAAGAGGGCATGCTGGGATTGTCACTAGTGTATTGCAGGGGGGCCTGGGAGACAGAAGTGTATTTCAGGGGCATGCTGGGATTGTCACTGACGTGTTGCAGGGGGGCCTGGAGACAGAAGGTGAATTCAGAGGGGATGCTGGGAGTGTCACTAGCTGTATTGGGGAAAAAAAAAAAAAAAAAACACACCAACCTAAACATAAATAAAATAAAAACCAATCTATCTATCAATCATCCATCTATCTTCTGGGGGGAACCACACACACACACACAGGAGGCAACGTCAGGCAGAGGAATCTTGCAGCAGTACAGTATAAAGGCACCTGATCGGAGCTTATATGGAACAGAGTACCTAAGATTCGGTATGACTTAGTTTACCTATAAACTGCTATAATAGCCAATGTCTTTTTTTTCAGTGGAGGATACCCTTTAAATTTTTTCAGTGATAGCATACATTTGACTGTTTCAACATTAACTGTAGCACAACTATGGGCTTGTTTAATAACTGGGGCATGTTTGGTAAGGTCCAAAATTTTAACCTGTGCAGCATCAAATGTATGTGTCAAATGTTTTCCAACTGTAGTAGATAGTAAAACCGTATCATCTGTTGGCTTGGAAAATATTACACCTCTTTTTAACAAGCCATCAATTAGGTTATATTATTGTGAACTTTGCTACTACTGACACTTTCACATAATGTATTAGTGTACAAACGTATTGACTTTTGATTACATTTTGTTTGCTTTAATAAAGTGTAAAGGGTGTTACCCTCCGGTCCCTATTATCTTATTCTTTTCTAAATTGTTTTTACCAAAATGTTTGCATTTAGCAAAAATTAGCCATACAAACCCAACACATAACATTAGATATACAAAACTAACATTGTGTGGACCGATATTTTATCCCAACATGCTTCAGTGCTTGGGTCCCATTCTGTAAACATGATTTGTTATAAGTTTCACTTCACAATAATCTAACTAATTGACAAGGAAGTTTTAACAGGCCACAAATTTGGCAAACTGGTTTTGTTTTGTAAAATTGGCTTTTTCAATGACGTTCCAGCTTTGAAAGCAGGTGTAGCTCTACAGTACCCTTGTGTTTCTGAAAACGTTTCTGTAAGAAGGGTTGCATGGATGTAACTTGAGTTTGGTATTATATTGGTATTCGATGCGAACCACATTCTGAGTTTCTACTTCATTGCCATTCCACGCACTCTTCTTTCAAATTGGGCATGATGGCTGACATGTCATGCATAAGCTGGGCTTCTTGTGCTCACCACCACTGTCCATGCTCAGCTTGTAAAGATTGCAAGGAGGAGGTGCAAATTTGAAAGACCATCCAAAATACTCCATAGTACATTACAGCCTCCTGGTTCTGGAATGCTGTGAACAGATAGTTAGATGGCCGTGTCCATTAAGATTTAAAATAATACACCTCTTTGTGCATTCCTGTATATGGGTTATTGTTTGAACTACCACTAACCCTATTAGATGATTTCAATTTCAGTGCAAAAAATACACTTGCCTAGAGTTAAGGAGCTACAGCAAATAGTTTGTTTGTGCATTAATATGATTAATATCCACACTGATCTCCTTATTAACAATTGAATCTTTAAAGGGCATTTCATCACCCCCCCAAACAAACTTTTGCATGATAGATTAATCGCCCCACCCAGTTTTCACAATAACCACCTCTTTCCGACGCTCCTGAGTTTCAGATATTTTACCTTGATCTCCTCTATTCCCTAGCAGCTCTCTGCTGCCTCCTTTAAGGGTATCTCATGGTATTAACAAAATTTGGGATCAGTTTTTAATTGACGGGAGAAAGGAGTGTGTCTTACCGCTCGATCTTCAATAAAACGATCAGGAGCCGCGAGAGAAGTTAAGAACTTACTCGATCGCTCGCTCGCCTCCCACTGGCATGTAGTCTGACAGGTCCCACAGACTCTGTCTTCTATGCACATCCCACTTGCGCATGAGCATAGAAGACAGAGTCCGTCTTAATTGTTTTACGTGTTTATCTGGATTGCAAACTTGAAATAATGTCCTGCAAACCACATTTACTGAATTTTTGGCTTTCACAGATTGAAACCACTTTTCTTAAAAGCTTTTGCTTCCTAAACTGCCTCAAGCATTTTTCATCTGTCTAGTATAGTAAGATTTTTTAATTTTACTAAGCACCTTTCACTGTAGCACCTTTCCCTATGTATCTGTATGTTACCCCACTAACTAGGTTGTAAGTTTTGCAGGGCAGGGGCCTCTGTTCCTATGGGTACATGGTTCAAGCCATTGTATACTTTTGATGCACATACCATTATACCAATTGAATGCTTGTTTAAATTCCTTATGATGAATCTGTAGTCTACTGGGTGGTATAGACATCAGCAGCTAGTGCAATTTACGGGGCTACTGATGTTATCTAATATTTTCACTGCACTATGTTGTTTTTATTTAATATTTATTAATAAATTTAGTTAAATTTTTCATTGCTGTAGCCTAAATTTCCTTTCCAAAGCTGAGAGGGAGGCAGAGGCTTTGAAACGCAGACAAATGGAGTGAAGAGCGACAAAATCGATTGTGAGGAGCGAAAAAAGAGGAAACAGTGTTTCAAGAATTGGGAGGAGGATGATGGGTAAGAGTTTCTTGATTTATATCATAGAAATGGCTTCCTGTGTGCATTAAACCATGACTAGTGTTAACAAGAGGCAGCTCTCTGACGTTGCTATGATCATCCGGGAAGTAGGAAAAAAGGTTTTCCTAACACCCTGGAGTAATTTCACTTTAAAAGTTGTTTGGAGAAAATTGCATTTTACACACAAAGCACAATATTTATTTATTGCCGGTAATGGAAAATTCTACTAATAATGCAAAAACAGGATCCTTACTTGTAATTTTTCTGCTGTGTTTAATTGTCGATTTGTGAAAATCTGACCAGTTACTGTTTTGGTTGGCAAAATTGTCCTTCTGTTTTTTTTATTTCTATTCTTTGATGTTTTGTACTTCCTATTTAATAGGTTCGTATATCTCTGTATATAATAAATCTATGTAGATGGAAATGTTTTTTTTTTTGTTGTACTACTCATGCATTAATAAAATAATAATAATCACACAAAAAGGAATGTCTACATAACTTAAAATTATTTATTTGTCAGAGGATCCACAAGAGCGAGAGCGTAGAGAACGCAGAGAGTAGGCTAGAAAGGGAAAGCAATGAATAGGATGATGAGGGAAGGATTAAAGTTCGAGGAGGAAAAAGATAAAAGCAAAGACTGCAAGCAATAAAGGTAATATAAGACTGTTTAGGTCCAAGTTGTATTAACATTTGTTGACAGCTGCTTATGTGATCACTATTCTTCTATTCCATGATGGATTATTAGATTTTGAAATTTCTCCAGACTGCACTGTAAATCAGCAAGTCTTCAAAAATACATCTGCCATTCCATGGACTGTTTGTAATAATATGCTACTCTTCCAATATGGCAATTAGCTGAAAACAAAAGCATAATCAGCTCCTAACTTCAGTCAGGTGCTTTAGATCTGCAGTACCAGGAGGTGTTAACCATACAGGTTAACCTACTATTGCCTTTTCAACATTGAGTGGCTAGTAATACACTAACACACTAAGACCATTTGCCCACTGCTTATATATGATCTTGTGTAAAAACTTACTTTTATATTATATGTTTATTTTAATATAGGACGATACCTGGAGGATTAAAAAGCGAAGAGCCACTCGCCATTTTAAATGATAGGAAATTTGTATTCGAATGGGATGCTTCAAAGATCCTCAGTTGACTATAACCTGTAAGTAATAGTGCCATGGTAGTTTCCTTGTTTCATTTACAGTCATGTAAAAGAGAAATATGATGCAAATTTGTTTGTATTTTTAATTAAGAATTCTGGTAATGCCTAAAAAAACGTTTTGGTACGTTATTTTGGTATGTTCTATAAAGCATGAATTAAATGCAAAGGGCTTACGTGCCAAGCTCTAGTGCTAATAGCAAAGATGTGACTCTGGTTTCCTAATATTGCTAGAAGGAGTCTTAATCCAGTATGCTATCCCAATGTGCCTTTATGATCTTGATATAATAAAATTAACAAGTTAGACTCAAGGATGATATAAGAGATGCTTACCTCCTCTGTTTCCATCCAAGCTGGGAATACGCCACCCAGCTTGATTGCGAAGTGTCATGCTAACTTCTCGAAAAGGCTATCCGAAGGATTAGCTAAGCTTAACCAACTCTTTTTCCTCACTGGCAACCGGGGTGATTGAAACTTCTGAGGTAAGTATCTTAAAAAATTTAAATTTGCAAAACTGCTGTGATCATGGTGCTGGATTTCTACATCTTTTTAATCTTATTTTTTTTCTTTTTCAGTTTACTTGTTTTGAATTGTTATTTTATCAGTCACATTTGTATTGTTTACACAACCACAGTGGGCAGGTAAAAGGGGGTCAAGGTCCCACTTATTAGACACAATGTTATGGAACACATAGGGGGTTATTCAATAAAAGTTCTTATTTAAAATGGTGCTAATTTTGCCCCAACATCAGATGTAAGCTTACAAATGTTAATAAGATCTGATTGGTTGGGGCATAAATTAGTACCATTTTAAACAAAGAAAGCTTTTATTGAATCTCCTGATAGCCTTTCTGAAGAAAAAAAAATGTGCTGTATATACCATAAATGTTTCATGTACTATTTAGTTCTGGAATTAACTGTTCTTGCATGTTTAGCATTTTGAACAATATCTTTTCAGGGTGTCGAGATATGTCACAATATGAAATTACCCCACTTTGCCTATATTGTTGATAAAGCCATTTCATACATCACATACCCAGACAATTATCTACTAAAATGTGATTGTATTATGGGGAGTTCAAATAAAACACACATTTTCAAAAGCGAAATTAGCTTATATCTTCTCTTGCTGACAATTGCTTCACAATGGCCTTCCACCCTTCAGTGGTGCTGTATTTGGCAAATCTATGCTTCATTTGAGGTGCTCTGTTAATTACATTTGGCTTGATAAGCCAAATTACTGTTACCCCAACCTTACACGGGTACACACACTACTGACCTACCCTTCCATTCCTGTGTCAGCCTTATTTAAAGGGTAAATAATGTCCAAAAACTAATTTTGATATATCCTCAATAAAAGTTAGTTATATGATCATACATGCAAAACACCATTACCCCCCAACCTTACAAGGGTACACACACCTACTGACCTACCCTTCCATTTCTGTGGCAGCCATACTTAAAGGGTAACTATAATCACAAAACTAATTTGACCAATAATCAAAAACGTTTTGTTTTTTTTAACTTCCAACCTACACAGGTACACACAATAATATGGTTGCCACATGATAAATGGATAGCTGATTTGTAGGGTAAGTTTAGTCAAAAGACACATTTTGACCAATCATCAAAAAAGTTATTTTTTTTTTTTATCCCCCAACCTGCCACAAGTAAAAACACAATGTCCTCATCATTGCCATTATCAAGTTCTAAAATCGCACAAACACCACATTCCTTTCCAAAATGCCGGGCCTTTAAAGCCAATGCTTTTCTAGTCTTCTACTTTGCAATGCGAGACAGTACCTAATGTTGTGTATCTTTTTATTTTTATGAGAAAGTACCTAAAGGACAATTAACTCACCTTCCCTCCGCCTCTTTCTTGTTCCTTAGCTTTACCAAGGGTGAGGACCTGAACCGCTAAGTCCTCACCCTGGTTTGCGCAGTTTCAGAGCAACGCTGCTCTGGTAGGCTCCACCCCTCCTCCCCGTCGGCGACGAGGCCAATAGGAGGCACGCTGTTGCAGAGCTGCCTCCTATTGGCCTCGTCGCCGACGGGAGGAGGGGCCGGAGCCTACCAGAGCAGCGTTGCTCTGAGAGTTGCTGTAGGCTGCGCGAACCCACGGGGTGAAGTCTTAGCGTTCAGGTCCTCACCCCTGGTAAAAGCTAAGGAACAAGGAAGAGGGAGCGGAGGGAAGTGAGTATAATTGTCCTTCTAAGTCCAGCCCTAAAGGCCTGGAGCTATCAAGCTTAGAAGTTGCAAAGAGTTAAAACAATGAACTACCTGCACCCTCAAACTGCCTGTGTGACAAAAAAAAAGACACTATTCTAGTATATCCTACCAGATTAGACCACTGCATGAAATACAAAAAATCCCTCTACAATTCCACATGTAAAACTTAGCTAGTTCTTAAGTGTCAAGTCAGTCAAAATGTTCGTGACCATCCGTAAATGGTTGGACACTAAGATAAAATGTGCGAGGTGGGATATCTTTAAAAATAATCAGACGTTTGGGGGCTTGGCTTATGATGTAGTTGATGATCTCTGTCACAGCAGTAGGATTCAAGTGGGCATGCTCAAATCTGAGACTTGAGGGCCAAGCAGTGGTGCTGTTACAGTACTAGCAGGAAGCACCACCTTTAACTGCTGTGTTTGATAGACATCAGCTAGTAGCATAGTCCTGGAGTCATTTTAAGATCGGAATGTGTTTTTTGTTTGTTTTTATAAAAGCCACTTGTATGAAGAACACTGTTTCCCCCTAAAATAGAACTAAACCTAACTTATATTCCATAAATAAACCATGGCCCCCAAGAACACCAAAAAAACCTGTAAAACCGCACGTTAATTGGCAGTAAAGTAAATTTAACCCCCTCACACATCTGGATAATATAACTATGTGTATGTGCACGGTCTTGTGAAGTCTGTTGATCCCAGTCACCTGCTTCCTTTTTTCAATCTGGAATGTAACAGGATTGTCTAAAGACTACCAGTAGGTATGACCATCTGTAACACGTACCTGCAGTAGTTTAGGAAAAGACAGGTAAGGAAGAACATAATTGTTAGTGACCAAACTAAATGGTGGAAAATAAAGGAGAAGTAGTAAGCTACATTTTCCAGTACCCACATCAAGAGTTAAGGTAAAGATACTGCTTATTTCAAGGAGCTCTGCCTTTAATTGTGTTGCTTTGAGGCTTTAGTTCTTATATGCTGTATTCCCAGTGTGTTGTTGTTATTATTAAAACAAAAAGTTAGTATTGTGATTTACTAGGCAAAGGGGTTTCCCACTGCTTCTAAACTACAAATTCCACCACCCACAGAACGGTTGGGAATGCAGGTCCGATAACATTCTGGGAGTTATACTAATAAAGCAATAGTCTTTCCATGTGGTTATCCACCTCTTCTTCTTTTTTTTTTTTTTTTTTTTTTTTACTTTGCTATATAAATTATTTTAATGTTTTCTTTCTGCTTTTGGATAAAACATTTTTAATTTGAACCTTTCTTACCTCAGTTACAGGAGCGACACCATGTTCAGCTTCTTGGAGCGCGGCTTTATTGCAGGCATAGATATAAAGCAACAGAAGCGTGAACAGTCACGGTTCTATGGAGACTGATGGAGAAAAGGCGGACACTGGAAGAAAGAACAGGAGAGTAAGTAACAGTAAAAAAAAAAAAAAGTTGCACCTAAAGTTAGATACTTAGGGTAGAGAATTGTCAATCGTTTCAGTGGGCAATTTGTGCACAAGCCATTAGAAACATTGTTTAGAATCCCTTCAATGCATTGCAATGCTGTCACCTGCTGGTGGACTTTGTTCCTCCCTCTACGTGGGGAGTCTCCTGCAAAAATTGTTTTTGAAACAATCATTTACAATTTTTTGGGTGGGATCTGGTATACAGTGAATATAAAAAGTCTAAACTCCCCCTTCAGATAAATTTTTGTCTGAATTATTTCCACCTTTATTGAAAAATTTCTATTTATGCACAAAAGCCAAAGACAAACCAGAAACTTTTTGCATAAAAGGAAAACAAAATTATATCAACTTGATTACATCAGCATACCCCCTAAACTAATATATTTCACTTAAATTTTGTTCATCCTTCTTTTGAATTTTTCAAGGTCTGTCAAATTGAATCTCCTGTGCACCTCTTATTGAGTCACCCCCAAAGAGTAAGTGGGTTCTGTTGGCCATAACGATTCTTCTTGAGAGCCATTACTTTAAATCTTAATCCTAAAATATAAGGTGAAATTCCAGTCTGTCCTCTGTCAGATGCTTGAAGGTTTTGTGATAAAATAGACTTGGAGCTAGTCCTATTTCCACCCACTGTATAAAACACCAGTTCTGGCAAAGAAATATCTGCTCCAATGAATGATGCTGTCCCCACCATGCTTCCCTTGTGGGTATGGTGTTCTTTGATTGAATTCTTAACATTTTTTAACATTCTTTTTGGGATTCTGGCCAAGTAAAAACCTTGGTCTCATCAGACCATAATATTTTGTCCTCCCTGGTTGTAAAAGACAGGATATCCTTTTGGAAATGTTAGCGTTGCTTGTATGCTTTTCTTTGTGAGCACAGGCTTTTGTCTTGCTTTCTACTTTACAACCAAGGCATAAAATCTGATTGTGTGTCACATGTAGGAATCAGTAGTACTTGTCCAGAAATCGTGCAGTTTCTGAATGCGTCTGTGTCTTGGTGGCATCCCTGTTTTTGTCTCTCGCAAATCTTGAAGGGTATCTTGATCTTGGTACAGTCAATGCTGAAAGGCCATATTAAGCCATTTTTCCTTCTTAATGACTGTCTTAACCTGCTCCTGGTTGAGGCGGAGAATGTTTTTTCTAAGTCTTTGTGGACCATGGCTCTTCAAGTATGACACAAGTGGGGTAATCCTAGAGAAACAGCCAAACCTTTTATAAGCTTAATTGCAGCCACTTGATTGGTACAGGTGTATGCCAACTACTGTTTAGTTGAGACTGAATGTGATTTGATTCTAAATGCACCACTTCCTTGATACTAAAGAATGTGCACACACGCAACTAGGTTTTACTGTGCTTTTTTACTTTTCAACATTCTGTGTGACTTTTAATTGTCCTGTTTCCCTAAAACTAAATCCTAGTTTATAGTCAGCGTAGGAGTAAAAGCTGTTATTACAAATTAATGAGGCTGACTGATCTTCTCTGATCTTGTACTTTTAACTTCTAGTCTTTCTGCTTTGCTCTGTTACTAAGCAGCAGAGCTGGCAGATATTTAGTCAGAGATGAAATAGGTTCCTTCACTCAGTAGATATTAACTCCTGAAGAATTCTTATTCATTTAATCTATTTTCTACAGCCTTACGTGTTTTTTTTCCAGCTGACAGAAACGTAAAAATAGATGTGTATAATCAGTATTATATTTATGTTTTAAACTTTGCCCTTACTTTCACCTCCTTTTAAAATCTGCAGAAATAATATATCATAGCAGCCTTTTTGGAATGTAGAATACAGATCTTTCAGCATAATAGGGATATTAACCATTTCCCTTACTTTAATTTTGCTTTATCCAGAGTAGGCTCCGCAAACTAAGAAAGAAGAAGCAAAGCAGCGCTGGGATGATAGGCACTGGTCACAAAGAAATTAGATGAATGACACAGAGACTGGCGTATATTCAGAGAAGACTACAGCATTACCACTAAAGGTGGCAAGATCCCCAATCCCTCCGCTCTTGGATTGACTCCTCTCTTTCCTCCACACTCCTTGAAGTTATTGACAAATGTGGATCAAGGTGCAAATGCAGATAAGAGTTTGACTGATCACTTTTTAATGAGAGAATTAATTCATAATATTCACTGCAAACCGTGAACTTAAATGATTTGGTTATCATTATAACATTGAAGGGAACTGTATATGTAATATCTGTGGTATCAATTAGACAACTGGGACTGAATGAGTTTCTTGAGACGTTTCGCTAGTCTCCGACTGGCAGTTGTCTATTGAATACAACAGATTACCATGACCTGGATGATGAGAACCTCACAAGCATATATGTAAGACTTTGAGTGAAGTACATTTGAATTTGGTAATGTACCGTATATACTCGAGTATGAGTCGAGTACCCATTTTTACCTGAAAATTGTAAAAACTGATTGACTCGAGTTAGTCGAGAGTAGAAATTATCACCACTACTGCCTTCTGATTCTGTGTTGTTGTAGGCTTTAGTTGCCCTTAATGGACAGCAGAATTCCCATACGTGAATCCGTACAGTAATAGCCAATCCAGTAACCTCCAATTCCTTGGCACTCCAGATGTTTGGAAACTACAACTCCCAGCATGCTTTGTTGCTGGGAGTTTCAGTTTCTAAACATGTGGAGTGGCAAGGTCAGTAAATTTTTTAATTAAGCTTACCAAGCTTTACAATTCGCCTTACCCCCATATAGTAAAGGGCCCTCTGACCCCCATATAGTAAGGGCCTCTGACCCCATATAGTAAGGCCCTCTGACCCCCATATAGTAAAGGGCCCTCTGACCCCCATATAGTAAGGCCTCTGACCCCATAAGTAAGGCCCTCGACCCCATATAGTAAAGGGCCCTCTGACCCCATATAGTAAAGGCCCTCTGACCCCCATATAGTAGGGCCCTCTGACCCCATATAGTAAAGGGCCTCTGACCCCATAGTAAAGGGCCCTCTGACCCCCATATAGTAAAGGGCCCTCTGACCACCATATAGTAAAGGGCCCTCTGACCCCCATATAGTAAAGACTCCTGATAGTTAAAAATTTCACCTGAGGGTTATAGTTTCAATGGTCATTTGCACTGAACTAGCAGTGTTCAGTCAAATGGGAGGAGACCCATCGTTTACAGCATCCAGATGAGCAGTGACAGTGCTGACGAGTCCAGCAGCCAGACTACGGAGGCAGCGATTGTAAGGCAGATCAGCTCCTGCATTTTCTATGCAGGTTAACACAGCGCCACCTACTGGTTACATCCGCAATTGCAGAATTTGGATCTAAATTAGGACTTGACCCGAGTATATTCGAGGTTAGGTTTTCAGGCTATTTAAAGCTGAGTTATACGGTAATGTTGCCCCATAGCTCATTCTGATTTAAATATATATTTGTTGTGAATCTGTCATTCTGATCTCTGCATCTTCTATTCCTGTATGTAGGAACCAACTCCTATTCAGCGACAAGCCATTCCTATTGGATTACAAAATCTGACATTATTGGTGTGGCAACTGGCAGTGGTAAGACTGCTGCTTTCCTCATTCCTTTGCTGGTATGGATCACTACCCTCCCCAAAATGACAGGTAAAATACGTCTTAGGTAGGATAGGTATGACTATATTTTCTGATATGAGTATATATCCAATATATGTCCTAATTGTTGTATAGTCTAATGGTGGCCAAATATCCAATTTGGAGATTGTATGAATTGTGTCTTGTGTTCATGGTCACCCTTACTAGTGCGGGATAGAACTGTATTTATTTTCTATTAAGTTTATGAAACAATTATGAAAAACTATGCTTATCGTTACACTTACATTGTTTTTCTTAATGTAAAAGTTTGTGTTCTCTACCTTCTGATTGTGGGGAACTGATTATCTCCTAGTTTCCTAACTTATTTCATGAACTCTGAGTTGGTCAAAAAAGTGGCTATATAAATGAAAGAAAGTAGAATTTCCGATGCTAGTTTCCATCTGTCTGTGTTCAATCAATTGGGCAGATTCATCTCCAACCAGCGTATCCTTCCCCTGGCCCACCACCAATGCTAACTATGTTTGTAGCAGGGTTAGTAAGTTGATGCCAATCTATGAGGTCCTGTTCCTTTCCAAACTTACAGAATTTCAAGGGGGCAGTAGTTAAGTGGAGGAATTTTTATGTTTGTTATATTTAGAAAGTAGATAATAACTTTTAAGTCCAATGGTTTGAACTCAACCTTTTTTTTTGTTTTACTAAATATTCTGCAGTTCAGGATAATTACTCCGTTAAATGGGCTTGAGAGAAAATAATGTAAAGGTTTTTTTTGTTTTTTTTTTTATTCCATTTAAAATTCTCTTTTTCTTGTATACATTTATTCAGGCAGTTGGTGATAATAGTTTTTTTATTTTATCCATTTATATTTTAAGAATTGAAGAGTCTGATCAGGGACCTTATGCCATCATTTTGGCTCCAACAAGAGAGTTGCCCAACAATTGAGGAGGAGACATTAAGTTTGGAAAGCCACTAGGAATCCGTACAGTTGCGGTTATTGGTGGTATCTCTCGTGAGGACCAGGGATTCCGTCTGCGAATGGGCTGCGAGGTATTTTTAAAGATCTTTTGACCTTAAACTTAAAGCTTTGTTGCTTGAATATATTTAATAACCTTATAATAGGCTAGTCCAACCAGTTGCCAATACACCTAGATATGTACTCGTTTTATTTTTTACTGCTTCCATAAAATTGGCTACCTAGAAAATGGTAGATCTAAAGTTGTCTAGCTGTCTCCTGGGATGTCTGGTCAGTGCATGGCAATGATATCTGACAATGAGGACGAGTTATGTAATGATTTCCAATGAAATTGGATTTTCTTTGATAAACCACTAATACATTTCGCATGCTATATATAGTGTATACAGCTTACATGTTTAACTTTCTCTTAAAAGATAGTGGATGCCACTCCTGGTCGTCTGATTGATGTATTAGAGAACCGCTACTTAGTATTAGTCGGTGTACTTATGTGGTACTTGATGAAGCTGACCGCATGATTGATATGGGCTTGAGCCAGATGTCCAGAATTCTGGAGCACATGCCAGTTACCAACCAGAAGCCCGATACTGATGAAGCTGAAGATCCAGAAAAAATGATTGCCAATTTTGAGTCAGGGAAGCATAATATACAGACAGGTGAGAGTTTCTGTGGATTCAAGTTTATGATATATGTGAATACAGAAATTTATATATTCCTGGTGTTACATTTGTCAAACCCCATCAGTCCTTATTTAACACCTCCAATACAGCTCTCATCTGGTCAGTAGCAGGGTATATATCCTGCCTATGGATAAAGGTTAATCTTGTGTTTTTTGTGGGTGGTCTTAGGTTTTGTAGTTTGTTAATTTTTACTTTTTTTTTTTTTTTATATCTAGACTGTCATGTTTACGCCACTATGCCACCACTGTAAAACGATTAGCAAGAGTTATCTGCGTCGCCCAGCAGTGGTGTACATTGGCTCTGCTGGCAAACCTCATGAGAGAGTTGAACAGAAGGTCTTCCCTTATTCTGAAGGGGAGAAGAGGTGAGTCATGTAGATTTGTGAGTACTTACCTTACACACATTAAGGGGAATTAAAGACCATTTAGGTAATTTTTATGGGTTAAAGCTTTTATTCAGCAGGACTCATTTGATTTGTCTTTTAAGAATCCGAGAAATCTTATTGTTATTTCCTTTGTTTTCTCCTTATAGGAAGAAACTCTTGAACATTCTAGAAAAGGTTTGATCCACCATCATTATCTTTGTCAACCAAAAGAGGGTGTGATGTGCTGGCGAAGTCTCTGGAAAAGATGGGTGTAAGTACCACTAATCCATTTTTGTTTGTATCGACAACTGGCATGTGGTTTGGCAGACTGTATGTGAGAACTGTGTGTGTAGTACAAAGGTAAAATCGCTTTATTCACTGCATCAAAATGGTTTTTTTTATTCTAAAACCAAACTCATCTCATGGCAAGTGTACTAAGAGTCAATTCTACCTGGGGATAGGATACTTGTTTGAAGGGGCTATCATGCCATAAAATAGGTTAAAACACCAAATGAAATAGAAGTAAGATCTCTATTGGTTTCTGCACAAAAGAAATTTAGAGATGTTGAGATATTAATAAACTTTGCACCCTTTTTGTATTTCTGTTTATAACTTTCTGCAAATTTCTGCAAAATCTTCATGTACAGTAACATACTACTACTTTATTTTTACTTTAAAATGTGTTCTCTTTGTTTGTTGTGGTGCTGCACCTCCTCTCCCAAGTTCCTCTGCTGTTCGGTAACTTGGGCAGAACGATCTTTATTTGGAATTCTTGGACTTGACCTGGACTTATTATTATTATTATTATTAAACTTATGTTCTCCTTCCTATGCTTCATTGGTGGGTGTTTTTACCGTCCTGCTTTGTACTTCAGTTTTTATTGGTGTTAATAAACACTGGTGTGCGTGAAGTATTGGATATATAAGTTTAATTGGTGGTATCCTATATTGTATTTTGCACATTAAAAATGTTAGTCATTTAAATAACCTACCAACAGGATGGTAAGGACAAACTGGGTAGCAGCTGTATATTATAAGTTCCTCAATATATCTTTCCCATCCTTTTCAAGTTAGAATGTTTGCTTGTCCCTTTTTCCACATAAAGTAGTCAATGCATTTTATAGTAATTTCTCAGTTTATGAAATATGTTTGTGTTTTCTTCTCAGTACAATGCATGCACCCACATGGTGGCAAAGGTCAAGAGCAAGAGAGTTGTGCTTTGTCTAACCTTAAAGCTGGAGCCAAGGATAATTGGTTGCCACATGTGGCTGGTCGAGGTATTGATATTCAGGATGTCTCTCTATGGTTGTAAACTAGTACATGGCCAAGAACATGAAGGTAAATCTTTTTTTCCCCTTCTGCTTACGTCTTGTAGTATTATTTGTTAAATGTTAATTGTTAAAATATACCTATGACGTATACTCAATTTGCACTTGTCACTTTATAAACTAAACTTAGTAAACTCTGACTTTTACCTTCCAGGCTGCTGAAAAAACTTGGAACTTATAGGAAGCTCTTTACCTAACAGGAGGTGTATGTAGCAATGCGCACTGTCTGTCACAGGCAGTAACACAGGGAAACCTATTTCTTAACCAGACTAACAAGTTGGCAAACCACAGTGGGATTAGCCATGTCTTTGGCAAGTTAAATGGAGTTAGCAGATATCAAACAGTTATTATTATCCACCCATTTTTAGCAAGAAAATATATATATATATATTTTATTTTTTTTTTCCCCAGGAAAAAAAAATTGAAATACAGGTTTTTCTAATAAGACCATCTTATTCCTACCTTTATTTTTTAAAATTAGCTCCATTTTTGTTGCCTTTTACTTTTACAGATTGTGTATGTATGTTAGTGTATCTTGATATATCAGACCTTCTGAGCCTGTACCCCCTGAAGCCAATAAATTGTAAACCCTATTTGATATATTTTCTAATGTTTTACACTGCTTCTACACTTTGACTCGCTGTCATAAAAGGTTGTCTTCTGCTGCAGACTACATCCATCGTATCGGAAGAACTGGAAGAGCTGGCAAGAGTGTGTGTTGCCTTACTATTTCCTGACAAAAGAAGATTCTTCTGTGTTTATGACCTAACAGGCCATTCTTGAAAGCCCTGTTTCATCATAGCCACCTATGAGCTTGCAACCACCCTATGCCAGCATAAGCTGGAACATTCTTACAAAAAGAGGGGGAGGAACTATATTTGCTTAAATCTATTCCACGTTTTGCCTAAAGTCAGTTAAAGCAATTTGGAATGGGAAGCGTTTTACCTATCTTAGAAATTGATGGATTTGCGATACCCGATAAATGTCGTTGTGTGAAATGAAAGTCTAGCAGTGGAATGGGGCCAATACTGGCCAGATTCCTGATCCAATGAAAAACTGGCACACACTGAACATTGCTGACTGAGACCTGGTTAACAGCAATACCAGATAAAGAACATGGTTTATTTTGTTAATAAAACTATTTGTAACAAGAATAAAACCGTTGATTTCATATTTCTCTCTTTAAGTCGCATATACACTTCTGTTTTTCTACTCACTTTCACCATCTAAACTGTAATATACAGGGTTTTGCATGGTTTCTACATTAACGTTTTCAGGCTTTGCTCTCCACTCTATTGATAGCAACACTTTTGTAGAGGGAAGTAAACAAAATGGGGACTGGAGCTTAATTCCCTCCTGTGAGATCTTCTATAGTGTGATTCTGTTTTATGTTTATTGATTAAAGATGTTACATTTATGTAGCACCTTCCCATTCAAACTTAAGAATTACTCTTAAGTCTGTTAGAAATATGGTTGAGAAGCTATATACTTTCTCTCTGCAATAGAATGAATTCATATATTTAAAGGATAACTATAGGCATATTAAGTTTACAAAAAAAAATAAATAAATTGGTAATTCCTACTTCCAATATTGTTTCTGTAAAAGAGCATCGGCATAAAAAAAAAACTGTCTCTGGCCAAGCTTCCTCTTTCATCTTATTACAGGAAGTAATATTGGAGGTGGGAATAGTCAATCTTACCTCCCTACCCCAGAACTTTTCATTTTTAAAAAGTACATTTTCAGTATAGTTGTCCTTTTAATCAGGCTGTATGTCGGGTAAAATGGGCTGGCCAGTTATTCAAATTATTAGTAAATTCAGTAGTAAAACAATTATGTGGGGCTAATGTTATTAGTTTGCAGCAAACCAATTACCAGTTACTGCAGTTAGAAAACCACTGATCAGTTATAAACATACATAGCTTTGGCAAACTGCAACTTTTTTTGCATCAATCCCTTTGTTTCTCTAAAAGACTATCTAGATCTGCCTCTCCCTTGTGAATGTTTATGGGAAGATTAACATTGTGAAGAAACTGTTATAAAGTTCAAGCAGTTCTCCCATGTAGTAAAGACATAAGTTTCTATGTTTTTAACAAACAAATTTTAATATATTTAAAATATTAGTGAAAGTTGCTGCTTCCTCCTCTTCCCAGCCCCCCTCTGCTTCTAATAGCACCTCACATTTTTTTATTTATTTATTATTATTTTTTTGCACCTGCCTCATGGACTAAATGTGTTTTAAACCCCCTGCTGCAAAGATCATGGAACATTAGAGAGGTCATGGCTGAAATGGCTTAAGGTGTTTCAAACAACTTTCAAAAATGAAAAATGTAGCAGTTTAGGTCATCATTACATGGGAAATTACCTGAAATGTAATGTATTTAGAGTTAATTTCTCCTATTACGAAAAAAAAACAATTGTCCTTAATGCAACAACTAGCCCTGATCATTTCTGTTTAAAACAATATTAACAGGCCACACGGTGCAGGTTTTTCCTATAATGCTTATTCTAAATAATGCTGTTCGAGTGTTTTATTAGCTTTAGCTTACTACAAAATGACTTGGTATTGGGATTTGGGGCAGGTGAGGGTCTTGCAGTTTAACACGGCTTAAGAGGTGCAAACTTCCTCCACCAATCAGATGATTTTTACTGGTCTACTACAGTTAGAAAACATTTGATATTTTGAACATCCTATTGGTTGCTGCTGATTAAGGACACATGAGCTTATTTATTAAGAGGTGCCACAGGTAGCCTAACTTCAACACATGTACCATTGCAGGGCCAACTCACGATGTGTATGCAAGCCGACAATCATGGCCATGTATGGGCGCTTCATTGGCCGAAGCAGACGTTCAGCGGCGGTTTTGGTTGAGCCTCAACGAGGCCTGATTGTTTAAGTCGACAAAGTGCCCATACACCGCACGATGGTCCGCCTAAACGGGCACTCTAACCTCGTACATCACTGGTCACCCCCATGATCTTACGTGTATGAAGCTCTTACTCTTAGTCTACCCTTTGAACTATTAGGGAGGGTGGTTTTTTTGGGGGGGGGGGGGGGGGCAAGGAAACTAGAGTTCTCCTTTAAATTCTAGACATAAGTGGGAGCTATTTATGCTGTCTTAGAGGTGTAGCTGCAGCCTTCATGGGGCATAATTATGTAATAATGCAAACTCATTTGATAGTGTACCTACCTGGTTTTGAGGTGTAGAATGCTTTTCTGACATGTTCCTTAAATACAAATACTGCAATCGTTGGGTTTTTTTCCCTTTACTTTTGAAGGAATAGTTTCACTTGAAAAGTGAACTATTCCTTTAATGTATTGATTGAACCTGGGAGTTAAGGAGTCTATTCCTTACCTTCCGTTCTTCAATCAAAACCCAGAGCCAGTGACGAAGATAGAACAACTTACCTTTTGCGCGATCCACTGCAGCAGCACTGAAATTCCTGGCCACTCCTGGTTCTAATCAACTATAGCGCACATAATTCACGCATGCATGATATAGTTGATTAGAACCAGGAAACGATCTGGAACTGTCAGTTCTGCTGCCGTAGATAGCAGGAAAGTAGTTTGTTCTATCTCATCCCTGATCCACAGGCATTGAGGCTAGGCCACACTAGCGCGTTTTTCGCGCATTTGCGCACGCGTTTCGCGCCCGCGTTTTTCGCTAAAATGGAACACGGGAACGCAAAAATTCCGCGATTTCCGTGCGCATGCGATGCGCGTCCGTTCGCGTTATGGTAACGCATGCGTTCACCATTTTTGGTGCGTGTCCATACGTGAAAAGGCGAAAACCATGCGCAAAACGCGGCGCGAAACGTGCAAGAATCGCGCACACAATCGCGTCGATAACGCTCGCGATTTTGTGCGCGATTCCTGTGCGTTGCAGTTGGCCTCACCCTGACTGAAGAACGAAGGTAAGACATAGCTCCTTAACCTCCTGGTCTTCAATCAATGCATTAAAAGGAATAGTTCACTTTTCAATTACTATTAAATGTGTTTTCAATTAGAAGCAGATTTATGCTGTGCAGAATTGTAAATGATTTTTTTTACGCCCATATTTTTCTGTCAGTAATGTGAATTTATTTAAAATACCCTACTAAATTTCTGGAATGACCATGTTTTACTTATTTTACTTGATGAAATCCACAGCTCTTGTTTCTAGATTTATTTTAGAGTCCATCTAACCTAGAGATGCCCAACCTGCTGCTCAGGTTTGCAAACTGCAACTCGTGCAACACCAACATTCTCAACACACCCAACCAACGACTTTCATACATTAAAGGGCATTCAACCACGTAACTTAATTTTACCATCTGCTTAAGCCCCCAACCACTATATTTCGTAAAGGTAAGTATAACGAGAATGTATTTTAAGCTGCAGTTAAAGTTAAGTTATTATGGTTGATATACCCTTTAAACAATGAAAGTAAGGCTAACGCCACACTATTGCTCTATTTTTTGCTTTTGCACATGAGATTTCTAACACTACAATCGCAGCAACGCATGCAATCATTTTAATGCACATCACATGCGTCTTTGTATCTCAAAGGAGAAATCAACTGAACGCACACGTGCCCTAAGACTGTAGATACTGGCAGACATGAAAGCCCTTTGTGCATGAATTAAATGCAAATAAATTAATTTTCCATGTAGAGATTTGTAAGCAATTCATGAAGGGTAAATCCACCCCTTGAATGAAAAACTGTATATGGGTAAATCATCCCCTATAACCAGTAATAACCTGTTATTCAGTCAAACTGTTCATTCCCTCTTCCCAGTGCCTCTCAAAAACTTTCTGCCCACTCTCCAAGCTTTCTGAGCTTATTATGAGCATGTACATGCTCAAAGGAGGCAGCTAGAGGAATAACATTCAGCCATTGGCTGTGATGTCAGCTGTCCAATCCATTTGCATTTGCTAACTGCAGGAACCAGGTATCAGAAAACGGGTTACCAGGACATTGTGCAGCATGTTCAGGTTAATTTTATATTTTGCAGACTTTACTATTTTTTTTTTATTAAAGGAGTGAACTTGCCCTTTTATACTGTCAGTGAGTCATTAGCTACTTTCAGATGAAGGGCAAACCTATGCGGTTCCAGATGTTTGCCAATAGTGAAACGCTGTATGTACAGTTTATCAGCATCTGTCGGAACCGCTCTTGTAACTTACAGCAGATAAAATGGTTGTAGCCATGTTAGTCCAGTAGCATATACTAAAATGTAGTACTGCAGGAAAAGGTGATACCTTTTATTATGGACTAAGGGCTAGGCCACACTGCTGCGTTTTTTAAAAATCATTGAAAACGCGGCACCGCAAAAAAACCGTTTTTCAGTGCGTTTCGATTGCGTTCTGCATTTTTAATCGCAATCGCATGCGTTTTCCTATACTTATTGAAGAAATCGCAAACCAAAAACTGCACATGAAATCGCATGCGATTGCGTTGCATGTGGCCGTGCCCTAAGGCAAGGTCCCACTGTGCGTTTGCATTTGTGCTGACCATTTTGAGTGTGTTTATTACAATTACATTTGTTTGCGTTCTGGTCCATTTGCAGGTTAACAGACATGCGGTTTTCTATGCATTGTCCGTGTTTCCAGTCTTGTTTGCATGCATGTGCATTTCTGGAAAATTAACAGGAAACACTGGAGAAAATGCAAAAAAAAAGCAAAAAAATATGTTGTCCAGTGTCCGCTTTTTTGTGTGTCCCCATAGACAATTATTAAAGTGCAATGTCTGATACACACAGACCAAAAGTCGTGCACGCAGCAGATTAAAAATAGCAACATAGATTTGGAACGCAAATTATACAGTGAGAACTGATTCTCCCAATTTCATTAATATTAAATTACATTGCGATTTGCAAACGCACCAAAACAGAAAACAATGCAACGATATAGTGGGACCTAACCCGGACAGTTCATTTTACAGGTAAGCTTCTGAGAGATACACTCTCTCTTCCTCAGGTCAAGCAGTACTAATACACAAGGTACAGCACATCATTAAAGCAATTTTAATGATGTGCTGTACCCTGTTTTTATTACTGCTGTACCTGAGGAAGAGAGAAGTGTATCTCTCGAAAGTTTTGTCGTAAAATGAACGGTTTGTCCATATAAAAATGTATCACTTGACAGTACTCATCTTTTAGCAGTAAACCTACAGCAAACAGCATTTTTTGTTAATCTTTAAGTCTTTACTGAGAGTAGAGAAAGTATTTAAAAACTCTGCTTATACACAGATAATGGCATGGACATCTTAATTAGGAACATAAAATGGTAAGGGTTCGTTTCAAACTACCGTAGGGCCCATTTTGGTGCATTTTATGATGAACCGTTTTTGCAAGACACATAGAATTCAATGTACTGTTCACACTATTGCATTCCAATTGTGTGTCCGTTTACGTTCTGGTCCGTTGCATTTTGGGTCGTTAATGCATCCGTTATCATATAAATATATGGAAAACACATTGTGAAAAACAAAAATGGACAGAAAAAAACACTGCATTTCGGTCTGTTTTTGTCCATTCCTAGTGGAACGAACACATTGTGTACAAATCAAAGCTATCTTGGATTTTCATTTCATTTTCACCATTTTGGTGCTACTCAGCGCACCTTCATTAGTGAAATGTTTAAAAAGAATAAAGTAGATCTTTTTTTAAATCCAGGGGGCCCAGACCTTTACATCTGTGCTAATTTATCCTGAGGCACCTGGTAGAAACTAAATGGATTAGTGCACATGGAACTCCAGTTAAATTTGTAATAGATCAATTGTTGGTCTGTGTTGACTTCCCCCTTAGCAGCCTTGTAATTTCAAACGTTTTGTGAAAACTATTGCAATGTTGTGATTTTAACGCTGTAACGTATTTATACTGATCAGGGTGGGTCCTGCCAAAGGACACACAAGGCCAGCCCTGCTCTTTAGGGGATTGGTTTGAATTCAGTGCATTGTAAATTATCTGGTAGTTTATATAACTTTATTTAAAAGCACTGTACTATGTTACCATAAACCTTTTTTTTAATTTTTTTAAAAAGCACTGTACATGTTCCCATAACTTATTTAAAAGCACTGTAACCATGTTACCATAACTTATTTAAAAAGCACTTACCATGTTACCCATACACTATATTTAAAAGCACAGTACCATGTTACCATACACTATATATCTGTGCTTTTTAAATATAGTTATGGTAACATGGTACAGTGCTTTTTATATATAGTTATGGTAACATGGTACTGTGCTTTTTAAATATAGTTATGGTAACATGGTACAGTGCTTTTTACCTTCAGGACTATAAATTTTTGTCTGAATTATTTCCACCTTTTTGAAAAATTTCTATTTAGCACAAAGCCAAAGACAAACCGAAACTTTTTAGCATAAAAGGAAAACAAAATTATATCAACTTGATTCACATCAGCATACCCCCTAACTAATAATTCCACTTAGAATTTGGTTCAACATCTCTCTTTTGAATTTTTCAAGGTCTGTCAATTGAATCTCCTGTGCACCTCTTATTGATCACCCCACAGAGTAAGTGGGTTTCTGGTTGGGCATAACGATTCTTCTTTGAAGCCATTACTTTAAAATCTTATCCTAAATATAAGGTGAAATTCCAGTCTGTCCTCTGTCAGATGCTTGAAGTTTTGTGATAAAATAGACTTGGAGCTAGTCCTATTTCCAACCCAACTTGTAATAAACACCAGTTCTGGCAAAGAAATATCTGCTCCAATGAATGATGCTGTCCCCACCATGCTTCCCCTGTGGGTATGGTGTTTTTTGATTGATTCTTAACATTTTTTAAACATTCTTTTTGGGATTCTGGCCAAGTAAAAACCTTGGTCTCATCAGACCATAATATTTTGTTCCACATGGTTGTAAAAGACAGGATATACTTTTGGAAATGTTTACGTTGCTTGTATGCTTTTCTTTGTGAGCACAGGCTTGTCTTGCTTTCCTACTTTACAACCAAGGCATAAAGAATCTGATATTGTGTCACATGTAGGGAATCAGTAGTACTTGTCCAGAAATCCTGCAGTTTCTGAATGCGTCTTGTCTTGGTGGCATCCCTGTTTTGGCTTCTCGCAAATCTTGAAGGGATATCTTGATCTTGGTACTCAATGCTGAAGGCCATATTAAGCCATTTTTTCCTTCTTAATGACTGTCTTAACCTCCCTGGTTGAGGCTGAGAGATGTTTTTTTCTAAGTTCTTTGTGGACCATGGCTCTTCAAGTATGACACAAGTGGAGTAATCCTAGAGAAACAGCCAAACCTTTTATAAGCTTAATTGCAGCCACTTGATTGTGACAGGTGTGCCACTACTGTTTAAGTTGAGACTGATTGTGATTTGATTCTAAATGCAGCCACTTCCTTGATTACTAAAGAATTGCACACACGCACTAGGTTTACTGTGCTTTTTTTACTTTTCAACATTCTGTGTGACTTTAATTGTCCTGTTTCCCTAAAACAAATCCTAGTTTATTCAGGTAGGAGTAAAAGCTGGTTATTTACAATTAATGAGGCTGAGCTGATCTTCTTCTGATCTTGTACTTTTAACTTCTAGTCTTTCTGCTTTGCTCTTGTTACTAGAGCAGCAGCCTGGCAGATATTTAGTCGAGATGAAATAGGTTCCTTCACTCAGTAGATATTAACTCCTGAAGAATTCTTATTCATTTAATCTATTTTCTACAGCCTTACTGTTTTTTTTCCAGCTGACAGAAACGTAAAATAGATGTGTATATCAGTTTATTATTTATGTTTTAACTTTGCCCTTACTTTCTCACCTCCTTTTAAAATCTGCAGAAATAATATATCATAGCAGCCTTTTTGGAATGTAGAATACAGATCTTTCAGCATAATTAGGGATATTAACCATTTCCCTTACTTTTATTTTGCTTAATCCAGAGTAGGCTCCGCAAACTAAGAAAGAAAGAAGCAAAGCAGCGCTGGGATGATAGGCACTGGTCACAAAAGAAATTAGATGAAATGACAGACAGAGACTGGCGTATATTCAGAGAAGACTACAGCATTACCACTAGGTGGCAAGATCCCCAATCCCCTCCGCTCTTGGATTGACTTCCTCTCTTCCTCCACACATCCTTGAAGTTATTGACAAATGTGATACAAGGTGCAAATGCAGATAAGAGTTTGACTGATCACTTTTTAATGAGAGAATTAATTCATAATTTCACTGCAAACCGTGAACTTAATTGATTGGTTATCAAATTATTACCTTGACGGGAACTGTAAAATATGTATACTTTGTTGGAAGTACATGTGAATTTGGTAATGTACCGTATATACTCGAGTATAAGTCGAGGTACCCTTTTTTACCTGAAAAATTTTAAAAACTGATTGACTCGAGTATAAGTCGAGAGTAGAAATTATCACCACTACTGCCTTCTGATTCTGTGTTTGTTGGCTTTAGTTGCCCTTTAAATGGACAGCAGAATTCCCATACGTGAATCCCGTAACGTAATGCCAAATCCAGTAACCTCCATTTCCTTGGCACTCCAGATGTTGGAAACTACAACTCCCAGCATGCTTTGTTGCTGGGAGTTTCAGTTTTCAAACATGTGGAGTGCAAGTTCAGTAAATTTTAATTAAGCTTACCAAGCTTCAATTCCCTTACCCCATATAGTAAAGGGCCCTCTGACCCCCATATAGTAAGGGCCCTCTGACCCATATAGTAAGGGCCCTCTGACCCCATATAGTAAAGGGCCCTCTGACCCCCATATAGTAAAGGCCCTGACCCCAATAGTAAGGCCCTCTGACCCCCATATAGAAAGGGGCCCTCTGACCCCCATATAGTAAAGGCCCTCTGACCCCCATATAGTAGGGCCCTCTGACCCCATATAGTAAAGGGCCCTCTGACCCCCATATAGTAAAGGGCCCTCTGACCCCCATATAGGTCCTAAAGGCCCCTACCCCATATAGTAAAGGGCCCCTGACCCCATATAGTAAAGGCCCTCTGATAGTTAAAAATTTCACCTGAGGGTTATAAGTTTCAAGCTGTCATTTGCACTGAACTAGCAGCTGTTCAGTGCAAATGGGAGACCCATCGATTTCCAGCATCCAGATGAGCAGTGACAGTGCTGAGCGAGTCCAGCAGCCAGACTACGAGGCAGAACGATTGTAAAGGCAGATCGCTCCTGCAATTTTCTATGCAGGTTAACACAGACGCCGCACTACTGGTTACTATCCGCAATTGCAGAATTTGGATCTAAATTAGGACTTGACCCATTATAATTCGAGGTTAGGTTTTCAGGCTAATTTAAAGCGTGATTATATACGGTAATGTTCCCCATACTCATTCTGATTTAAATATATATTTGTTGTGAATTCTGTCATTCTGACTCTGCATCTTTCTATTCCTGTTTTAGGAACCAACTCCTATTCAGCGACAAGCCATTCCTATTGGATTACAAATCGTGACATTATTGGTGTGGCAGAAACTGGCAGTGGTAAGACTGCTGCTTTCCTATTCCTTTTCTGGTATGGATCACTACCCTCCCCCAAAATTGACAGGTAGAATACAAGTCTAGTGTAGGAAATGTATGACTATATTTTCTGAATATGAGTATATTCCAATATATGTCCTAATTGTTTGTATAGTCTAATGGTGGCCAAATATACAATTTGGAGATTGTATGAATTGTGTCTTTGTGTTCATGGTCACCCTTAGCTAGTGCTGGATAGAAGCTGTATTATTTTCTATTTAAGTTTATGAAACAATTATGAAAAACTATGCTTATCGTTACCCTTACATTGTTTTTCTTAATGTAAAAGTTTGTGTTTCTCTACCTTGCTGATGTGGGGAACTGATTATCTCCTGGTTTCCTAACTTATTTCATGAACTCTGAGTTGGTCAAAAAAGTGGCTGATATAAATGAAAGAAAGTAGAATGTTCCGTGCTAGTTTCCATCTGTCTGTGTTCAATCAATTGGGCAGATTCATCTCCAACCAGCGTAATTCCTTCCCCTGGCCCACCATCAATGCTAACTATTGTTTGTACAGGGTTAGTAAGTTGATGCCAATCTATGAGGTCCTGTTCCTTTCCAAACTTACAGAATTTCAATGGGCAGTATTTAGTGGAGGAATTTTTAGGTTGTTAATATTTAAAAGTAGATAATAACTTTTAAGTCCAATTTGTTTAACTCAACCTTTTTTTTTAGTTTTACTAAATATTCTGCAGTTCAGATAATTACTCTTACTCCGTTAAATGGGCTTGAGAGAAAATAAATGTAAAGTTTTTTTTTGTTTTTTTTTTTTATTCCATTTAAAATTCTCTTTTTCTTGTATACATTTATTCAGGCAGTTGGTGATATAGTTTTTTTATTTTATTCCATGTATATTTTAAGAATTGAAGAGTCTGATCAGGGACCTTATGCCATCATTTTGGCTCCAACAAGAGAGTTGGCCCAACAGATGTGAGAGGGAACTTAAGTTTGGAAAGCCACTAGGAATCCGTACAGTTGCTGTTATTGTGGTATCTCTCGTGAGGACCAGGGATTCCGTCTGGAATGGGCTGCGAGGTATTTTTAAGAATCTTTTTGACCTTAACTTAAAGCTGTGTTGCTTGAATATATTTAATAACCTTATAATAAGGCTAGTCAACCAGGTTGCCAATACACCTAGATATGTACTCGTTTTATTTTTTACTGCTTTCCATAAATTGGCTACCTAGAAAATGGTAGATCTAAAGTTGTCTAGCTGTCTCCTGGATGTCTGGTCAGTGCATGGCAATGATATCTGACAATGAGGACGAGTTATGTAATGATTCCAATGAAATTGGATTTTCTTTGATAAACCACTAATGACATGTTCAGCATGCTATATATGTGTATACAGCTTACATGTTATAACTTTTCTCTCTAAAAGATAGTGATTGCCACCTGGTCGTCTGATTGATGTTTAGAGAACCGCTACTTAGTACTTAGTCGGTGTACTTATGTGGTACTTGATGAACTGACCGCATGATTGATATGGGCTTTGAGCCAGATGTCCAGAAGATTCTGGAGCACATGCCAGTTACCAACCAGAAGCCCGATACTGATGAAGCTGAAGATCCAGAAAAAATGATTGCCAATTTTGAGTCAGGGAAGCATAAATACAGACAGGTGAGAGTTTCTGTGGATTCAAGTTGATATATGTGAATACAGAAATTTATATTATCCTGTTGTTAACATTTGTCAAACCCCATCAGTCCTTATTTAACACCTCCAACAGCTCTCATCTGGTCAGTAGCAGGGGTATATATCCGCCTATGGATAAAGGTTAATCTTGTGTTTTTGTGGGTGGTCTTAGGTTGTTAGTTTGTTATTTTTCATTTTTTTTTTTTTTTATATCTAGACTGTCATGTTTACCCACTATGCCACCAGTGTAGAACGATTAGCAAGAAGTATCTGCGTCGCCCAGCATGTTGTACATTGGCTCTGCTGGCAAACCTCATGAGAGAGTTGAACAGAAGGTCTTCCTTAGTCTGAAGGGAGAGAGGTGAGTCATGTAGATTTTGTAGTACTTTACCCACATTAAGGGGATTAAAGACCATTTAGGTAATAGTTATGGGTTAAAGCTTTATTCAGCGACTCATTTTGATTTGTCTTTTAAGAATCCGAGAAATCTTATTGTTATTTCCTTTGTTTTCTCTCTTATAGGAAGAAACTCTTGAACATTCTAGAAAAGGCTTTGATCCACCAATCATTATCTTTGTCAACCAAAAAGGGATGTGATGTGCTGGCGAAGTCTCTGGAAAAGATGGGTGTAAGTACCACTAATCATTTTTGTTTGTATCAACAAACTGGCATGTGGTTTGGCAGACTGTATGTGAGAACTGTGTGTGTAGTACAAAGGTAAAATCGCTTTATTCACTGCATCAAAATGGTTTTTTTATTCTAAAACACAAACTCATGCGCAAGTGTACTAAGAGTCAATTCTACCTGGGGATAGGTACTTGTTTGAAGGGCTATCATGCCATAAAATAGGTTAAACACCAAATGAAATAGAAGTAGATCTCTATTGGTTTCTGCACAAAAGAAATTTAGAGATGTTGAGTATTAATAAACTTTTGCACCCTTTTTGTATTTACTGTTTATAACTTTCTGCAAATTTCTGCAAAATCTTCATGTAGCAGTAACTACTTTATTTTTACTTTAAAATGTGTTCTCTTGTGTTGTGGGTGCTGCACCTCCTCTCCCAAGTTCCTCTGCTGTTGGGTAACTTGGGCAGACAGATCTTTATTTGGAATTCTTGGAACTTGACCTGGACTTATTATTATTATTATTATTAAACACTTATGTTCTCCTTCCTATGCTCATTGGTGGGTGTTTTACCGTCCTGCTTTGTACTTCAGTTTTTATTGGTGTTAATAAACACTGGTGTGTGTGAAGTATTGGATATATAAGTTTAATTGGTGGTATCCTAAATATTGTATTTTGCACATTAAAAATGTTAGTCATTTAAATAACCTACCAACAGGATGGTAAGGACAAACTGGGTAGCAGCTGTATATTATAAGTTCCTCATATATCTTTCCCATCCTTTTTCAATTAGAATGTTTCTTGTCCCTTTTTCACATAAAGTAGTCAATGCATTTTATGTAATTCTCAGTTTATGAAATATGTTTGTTTTTCTCTCAGTAAACATGCATGCACCCTACATGGTGCAAAGGTCAAGAGCAAGAGAGTTTGCTTGTCTAACCTTAAAGCTGGAGCCAAGGATATATTGGTTGCCCAGATGTGGCTGGTCGAGGTATTGATATTCAGGATGTCTCTATGGTTGTAAACTATGACATGGCCAAGAACATTGAAGGTAAATCTTTTTTTCCCTTCTGCTTACGTCTTTGTAGTATTATTTGTTAAATGTATAATTGTTAACATAACCTATGACGTTACTCAATTTGCACTTGTGCACTTTAAACTTAGTAGACTCTGCGACCTTTACCTTCCAGGCGGCTGAAAAAACATTGGGCTAACTTATAGAAGCTCTTTACCCTAACAGGAGGGGTAAATGTAGCAATGCGCACTGTCTGTCACAGGCAGTAAACACAGGGAAACCTATTTCTTAACCAGACTAACAAGTTGGCAAACCACAGTGGGATTAAGCCATGTCTTTGGCAATTTAATGGAAGTTAGCAGATATCAAACAGTTTATTATTATCCACCATTTTTAGCAAGAAAATATATATATATATATTTTATCCCCAGGAAAAAAAATTGAAATCAGGTTTCTTAATAAGACCACCTTATTCCTACCATTTTTTTTTTAAAATTAGCTCCATTTTGTTGCCTTTTTACTACAGGATGTATGTAGTAAATGTTGTGTGTATATATATAGGAAAAAATCATTTTAACACTTGAAAGCCGTGTTCTTACATATGTTTGCTTGCTGCAGACTACATCCATCGTATCGGAAGAACTGGAAGAGCTGGCAAGAGTGGTGTTGCTATTACTTTCCTGACAAAAGAAGATTCTTCTGTGTTTTATGCCCTAAAGCAGGCCATTCTTGAAAGCCCTTTTTCATCATGCCCACCTGAGCTTGCCACCACCCTGATGCCCAGCATAAGCCTGGAACATTCTTACAAAGAAGAGGGGGAGGAGACTATATTTGCTTAAATCTATTCCACGTTTTGCTGCCTAAAGTCAGTTAAAGCAATTTGGAATGTGAAGCGTTTACCTATCATTAGAAATTGATGGATTTGCGAACCCAATAAATGTCGTTGTGTGAAATGAAAGTCTAGCAGTGGAATTGCCATACTGGCCAGATTCCTTGACATGAGAAACTGGCACACACTGAACATTGCTGACCTGAGACCTGGTTAACCAGCAATACCAGATAAAGAACATGGTTTATTTTGTTAATAAAACTATTTGTAACAAGAAATAAACCGTTGATTTCATATTTCTCCATTTAAGTCCATATACACTTCTGTTTTTTCTACTCACTTTCACCATCTAAACTGTATATACAGGGTTTTGCATGGTTTCTACATTAACGTTTTCAGGCTTTGCTCTCCACTCTATTGATAGCAACACTTTTGTAGAGGGAAGTAAACAAATGGGACTGGAGCTTAATTCCCTCCTGTGAGATCTTCTTAGTGTGATTCTGTTTTATGTTTATTGATTAAAGATGTTACATTTATGTAGCACCTTCCCATTCAAACTTAAAATTACTCTAGTCTGTTAGAAATATGGTTAGAAGCTATATACTTTCTGCAATGAATGAAGTCATATTTTAAAGGATACTATAGTGCATATTAAGTTTACAAAAAAAATAAATAAATTGGTAATTCCTACTTCCAATATTGTTTCTGTAAAAGAGCATCGGAAAAAAAAACTGCTTCTGCCAAGCTTCCTCTTTAGCATCTTTATTACAGGAAAGGTAATATTGGGAGGTGGGAATAGTCATCTTACCTCCCTACCCCAGGAACTTTTCATTTTTAAAAAGTACATTTCAGTATAGTTGTCCTTTTAATCGGCTGTATGTCGGGTAAAATGGGCTGGCCAGTAATTCAATTTATTAGTAAATTCAGTAGTAAACAATTATGGGGCTAATGTTATTAGTTTGCCAGCAACCAATTACCAGTTACTGCAGTTAGAAAACCATTGATCAGTTATAACAGATCAATAGCTTTGGCAAACTTGCAACTTTTTTTGCATCAATCCTTGTTTCTTTTTCTCAAAAAGACTATTCTAGATCTGCCTCTCCCTTGTGAATGTTTATGGGAAGATTACCATTGTAGAAACTGTTAATAAAGTTCAAGCGATTCTCCATGTGTAAAGACATAAGTTCTATGTTTTTAACAAATTTTAATATATTATAAATATTAGTGAAAAGTTGCTGCTCCTCCTTCTTCTCCAAGCCCCTCTGCTTCTAATAGCACCTCACATTTTTTTATTTATTTATTTTTTTTTTTTGCACCTGCCTCATGGACTTAAATGAGGTTTTAAACCCCCTGCTGCAAAGGATCATGGAACATTAGAGTCAGTGGCTGAAATGGCTTTAAGGTGTTTCAAACTTTCAAAAATGAAAAATGTAGCAGTTTAGGTCATCATTACATTGGGAAATTACCTGAAATAATGTATTTATTATTAGAGTTTAATTCTCCTATTACAAAAAAAAAAGCAAATTGTCTTAATGCACAACTAAGCCTGATCATTTCTGTTTAAAACTATATATTAACAGGCCACACGGTGCAGGTTTTTCCTATAATGCTTATTCTAATAATGCTGTTCAGAGTGTTTTTATGCTTAGCTTACTACAAAAATGACTTGGTATTGGGGATTTGGGGCAGGGTGAGGGTCTTGCAGTTTAAAACGGCTTAAGAGGTGCAAACATTTACCTCCACCAATCAGATGATTTTTACTGGTCTACTACAGTTAGAAAACATTGATATTTTGAACATCCTATTGGTTGCTGCTGATTAAGGACACATGAGCTTATTTATTAAGAGGTGCACAAGGTAGCCTAAGCTTCATACACATGTACCATTGCAGGCAACACTCACGATGTGTATCAAGCCCGACAATCATGCCATGTATGGGCGCTTCATGGCCGAAGCAACGTTCAGTCGGGTTTTGTTGAGCCATCAACGAGGCCTGATTGTTTAAGTCGACAAGGGCCCATACACCGCACGATGGTCCGCCTAAACGGGCACTCATATACCTCGTACATCACTGGTCAGCCCCCTGATCTACGTGTGTATGAGCCTTAAGTCTTCACCCTTTGAACTATTAGGGAGGTGGGTTTTTTGGGGGGGGGGGGGCAAGAAACTAGAGTTCTCCTTTAAATCAGACATAGTGGAGCTATTTATGCTGTCTGTAGAGGTGTAGCTGCGCAGCCTTCATGGGGCATAATTATGTAATAATCAACTCTTGATAGTGTACCTACTGGTTTTGAGGTGTAGAAATGCTTTTCTGACATGTTCCTTAAATACAAATACTGCAAATCGTTGGGTTTTTTTTCCCTTACTTTTTGAAGGAATAGTTCCTTGAAAAGTGAACTATTCCTTTAATGTATTGATTGAAGCCTGGGAGGTTAAGGAGTCTATTCCTTACCTTCCGTTCTTCAATCAATAACCCAGGAGCCAGTGACGAAGATAGAACAAACTTACCTTTTGCGCGATCCACTGCAGCAGCACTGAATTTCCTGGTCCCTCTCCTGGTTCAATCAACTATAGCGCACATAATCACGCATGCATGATATAGTTGATTAGAACCAGGAAACGATCTGGAACTGTCAGTTCTGCTGCCGTAGATAGCAGGAAAGTAAGTTTGTTCTATCTTCTCCCTGGATCCACAGGCATTGAGGGCTAGGCCACACTAGCGCGTTTTTCCGCATTTGCGCACGCGTTTCGCGCCCGCGTTCGCGTAAAATGGAAATCACGGGAACGCAAAAATTCCCGCGATTTCCGATGCGCATGCGATTGCCGTCCGTTCGCGTTATGGTAACGCATGCGTTCACCATTTTTGGTGCGTTGTCTCATAACGTGAAAAGGCGAAAACGCATGCGCAAAACGCGAGCGCGAAACGGCAAGAATCGCGCACACAATCGCGTGCGATAACGCTCGCGATTTTGTGCGCGATTCCTGTGCGTTGCAGTGTGGCCTCACCCTGACTGAAGAACGGAAGGTAAGACATAGCTCCTTAACCCTCCGGTCTTCAATCAATGCATTAAAGGAATAGTTCACTTTTCAAGTGACTATTAAATGTGTTTTCAATTAGAAGCAGATTTTATGCTGTGCAGAATTGTAAATGATATTTTTTACGCCCATATTTTCTGTCAGTAATGTGAATTTATTTAAAATAAACCTACTAAATTTCTGGAATGACCATGTTTTACTTTTTTTACTTGATGATCCACAGCTCTTGTTTCTAGATTTATTTTAGAGTCCATCTAACCTAGAGATGCCCAACCTGCTGCTGTTTGCAAACTGCAACTCGTGCAACACCAACATTCTCAACACACCTCACCAACGACTTTCATACATTAAAGGGCATTTCCAACCACGTAACTTAATTTTACCATCTGCTTAAGCCCCCACCTCACTTATTTCGTAAAGGTAAGTATAACGAGAATTGTATTTAAGCTGCAGTTAAAAAGTTAAGTTATTATGGTTGATATCCTTTAAACAATGAAGTAAAGGCTACGCCACACTATTGCTCTTATTTTTCTTTTGCACATGGATTTCTAACACACAATCGCAGCAACGCATGCAATCATTTTAATGCACATCACATGCGTCTTTGTATCTCAAAAGAGAAATCAACTGAATCGCACACTTGCCCTAAGACTGTAGATGACTGGCAGACATGAAAACATCTTTTGTGCATGAATTAAATGCAAATAAATTAATTTTCCATGTAGAGTATTTGTAAGCAATTCATGAAGGGTAATCCACCCCTTGAATGAAAAACTGTATATGGGTAATCATCCCCTATAACCAGTAATAACCTGTTATTCAGTCAAACTGTTCATTCCCTCTCCCAGTGCCTCTCAAAAACTTTCTGCCCACTCTCCAAGCTTTCTGAGCTTATATGAGCATGTACATGCTCAGGAGGCAGCTGAGGAATAACATTCAGCCATTGGCTGTGATGTCACTGTCCAATCCATTTGCATTTGCTAACTGCAGGAACCAGGTATCAAAACGGTTACCAGGACATTGTGCAGCATTTCAGGTTAATTTTATATTTTTGCAGACTTTTAACTTTTTTTTTTATTAAAGATGACCTTGCCCTTTTAACTGTCAGTGAGTCATTAGCTACTTTCAGATGAAGGGCAACCTATGCGGTTCCAGATGTTTGCCAATAGTGAAACGCTGTATGTACAGTTTATCAGCATCTGTCGGAACCGCTCTTGTAACTTACAGCAGATAAAATGGTTGTAGCCATGTTAGTCCAGTGCAATACTAAAAATGAGTACTGCAGGAAAGGTGATACCTTTTTATTATGGACTAAGGGCTAGGCCACACTGCTGCGTTTTTGCGATTTTTTAAAAATCATTGAAAACGCGGCAACGCAAAAAAAAACCGTTTTTCAGTGCGTTGCGATTGCGTTCTGCATTTTTAATCGCAATCGCATGCGTTTTCCTATACTTATTGAAGAAATCGCAAACGCAAAAACGCACATGAAATCGCATGCATTGCGTTGCAGTGTGGCCGTGCCCTAAGGGCAAGGTCCCACTATGTGCGTTGCATTGTGCTGACCATTTTGAGTTGTGTTTATGTGTTTATTACAATACATTTTGTTTGCGTTCTGGTCCATTTGCAGGTTAACAGACATGCGGTTTTCTATGCATTTGTCTGTGTTTCCAGTCTGTTTGCATGCATGTGCATTTTCTGGAAAATTAACAGGAAACACTGGAGAAAATGCAAAAAAAAACAAAAAATATGTTTGTCCGAGTGTCCGCTTTTTTTGTGTGTCCCCATAGACAATTATTAAAGTGCAATTCTGATACACACAGACCAAAAGTCGTGCACGCATGCAGATTAAAAATAGGCAACATAGATTTGGAACGCAAATTATACAGTGAGAACTGATTCTCCCAATTTCCATTATATTTAAAATTACATTGCGATTTGCAAAAACGCACCAAAACAGAAAACAATGCAACGATCATAGTGGGACCTAACCCTGACAGTTCATTTTTACAGGTAAGCTTCGAGAGATACACTTCTCTCTTCCTCAGGTCAAGCAGTACTATAACACAAGGTACAGCACATCATTAAACAATTTTAATGATGTGCTGTACCCTGTTATTTAGTACTGCTTGACCTGAGGAAGAGAGAAGTGTATCTCTCGAAAGTTTGTCTGTAAAAATGAACGGTTTGTCCATAATAAAAATGTATCACTTGACAGTACTCATCTTTTAAGCAGTAAACCTACAGCAAACGCATTTTTTGTTAATCTTTAAGTCTTTACGAGAGTAGAGAAAGTATTTAAAACTCTGCTTATACACAGATAATGGCATGGACAATCTTAATTAGGAACTAAAATGGTAAGGTTCGTTCAAACTACCGGTAGGCCCATTTTGGTGCATTTTTATGAATGAACCGTTTTTGCAAGACCCATAGAATTCAATAGTACTGTTCACACTATTGCATTCCAATTGTGTCCGTTTACGTTCTGGTCCTTTGCATTTTGGGTCGTTAATGCATCCGTTATTCATATAATATGGAAAACACATTGTGAAAAACAAAATGGACAGAAAAAAACACTGCATTTCGGTCCGTTTTGGTCCATTCCTAGTGTGAACGAACACATTTGTACAAATCAAAGCTATCTTGTTTTTCATTTCATTTTCAACATTTTGGTGCTACTCAGTGCACCTTCATTAGTGAAATGTTTAAAAAGAATAAAGTAGATCTTTTTTTAAATCCAGGGGGCCCAGACCTTTACATCTGTGCTAATTTATCCTGGAGGCACCTGGTAGAAACTAAATGGATTAGTGCACATGGACCTCCAGTTAAATTTGTAATAGATCAATTGTTGGTCTGTGTTGACTTCCCCCTTAGCAGCCTTGTAATTTCAAACGTTTGTGAAAACTATTTGCAATGTTGTGATTTTAACGTCTGTAACGTATTTACTGATCAGGGTGGGTCCTGCCAAAGGACACACAAGGCCAGCCCTGCTCTTTAGGGGATTGGTTTGAATTCAGTGCATTGTAAATTATCTGGTAGTTTATATAACTTTATTTAAAAAGCACTGTACTATGTTACCATAACTTTATTTAAAAAGCACTGTACCATGTTACCATAACTTTATTTAAAAAGCACTGTACCATGTTACCATAACTATATTTAAAAAGCACAGTACCATGTTACCATAACTATATATAAAAAGCACTGTACCATGTTACCATAACTTTATTTAAAAAGCACAGTACCATTTTAATTATGGCTAGGCCCCACTTCCCCGCACCAAAAATGTCAAAAATGTTTTTCTAGCAGTGGGGCGTGCATTTTTTGAGATAAGATATTGTATCAAATTCAAACCTCATTTCAAGAGCTATGTACTGGTTATGAAAATGAAAGGTTATTTTCTGTCTGGAACCCAACCAAATACCTAATAATCTAAATTGATATCATCATGTTCCAGGAGTCTGGTATAAGCAAGATCATGGGTAAATGGGTGTTATTTGCGGTTTTCTTTTACTGAACTAACGTTCACAGCAGTTACACAATGGATGGTATTCATGTAAAATAATGATCTCACCGCAATAAAGACGCAATGGTTATTTTACCCAGTGATCGTAAACAGTGTAAAAATATCTTTTACTACATTCCATTTAATGCATCTATACATTCCCCTCCCATTAAGACTGCCCAGGATGGGGACCTAAACTGCTTGGTCCTCACCCTGGATACACCTTGAATCACAGAGAATCTTTCATTGAATATCTCATTTAGGCTCAGGACACAGTGAAGCAGGCACCAGTGCACCAGAAACGGGCACACAAACCTGT
Organism: Hymenochirus boettgeri; assembly: GCA_019447015.1. Classification (NCBI taxonomy): domain Eukaryota; kingdom Metazoa; phylum Chordata; class Amphibia; order Anura; family Pipidae; genus Hymenochirus; species Hymenochirus boettgeri. The sequence continues at coordinate 260,906,445 of CM033470.1, read as the reverse complement.
GTGATTGCACACACCAGCGCGCGCATGCACTCTGATTGTGTAATGTTGCGCAATCATGCATGTGATTGCACAAAAAATGCAGAGTGCGTGCACTCTGGTTAGGGGATCACGCGCGCATGTGGCTACATCTAGCCCTCACTGGCCTCGTTTATCTCTGCCCCCTCCTCAATCCGGGATCTGTCCAATGGGAAGAAATCTTGCTTGCAGAGAACATCTTCACATTGGTTATGCCAGAGTCTAAAAGGGGCAGAGCTAGACCGAGACTGCGTGCAGGACATTTAATTAATGATTCGATGTTGATAAATGTAATCCCAAGGGTGAAGACCGAGCAGTTTAGATCCTCACCCTGGGTTGTCTTAATGGGAGGGGGAGAGCATAGTTGCCCTTTAAATTACTTGCTATCTCCCTCCCCAGATTACATCTCATTGTAAGAATATTAAAGGGCATGTCCACCCCCAAAACTATAATCCCCCCAACTACTGGCCCCACCATGTAGTGTAGTTTAATCCTTACCTCACATCCCAACTCCATCTGGTTCTCCTGTAGTCCCCCCCCAAAGTTCCAAAAACTGCCCACCAGGAGGCTAGCAGGTCCATATAGGACACTGCCTGCTACCTGGCCTCCCGGAGATTCCTGCCATGCGTGCTGCAGCCCTTCTCCTCCCTCCCTCCCCCTCCCTCTCCCTCCCTCTCCCTCCCGTTCTCCATCCCTCCCCCTAGCGAAAAACCCCCTAAATATTCTGCTCCCCCATGTCCCCCAGCCCCAACCGCATGTTTTTTTTTTTTAAAAAGCTCCCCAAACTCTTACTTACTTCTCCGCTTTCCTCCGCTGCACTGAATGACCGGCAGCCGCGTCCGTGATTGGCTGCCGCTCAGCCAATCACAACGCGACTGGCCGTCCCGCCCCTCTGCTTGCATTCCCGCAAGCAGAGGGCCGGCAGTGCGGCGGAGGATCGAGGGGAGGTAAGTAAGAGTTTTGGGGGCTTTTTAAAAAACTAAACATGCGGTTGGGGCTGGGGGACATGGGGGAGCATGATATAAAATTTTTATTTTAGGGGTGAACATAGCCTTTAAATATCAACATTAATATTAAACATTTAACTACCATCGGCCCATATTTATAAAGGTGCTGTGTCGCTTCTTTGTGTTACCACAGTTTTAATGCGCATTGCCGCGATCACAAATTTACTATAGTGATCGTAGATCTATGGGCGCTATCATAGAATTACGAAAGCCCATACAATACCATTGCGATCATACATTTACGATAACCCGGATTATCGCAAACTTGCTATAATGCAGGTTTTTAAATAAGGCCCATTGCAGTGGCAGAACTACCACATCCGCCAACCCTGTGTAGAGGACCAGAGAAGGGAGCACCTTTGAAGTTTGTGGCTAAACTGCCAAAAAGGAGTGCCTAGGCCCGAAACTCAATTCTTATGCTTGTGGTAAGAGAGCCCACACAAAAGGTCCGCGATCAGCTGTTTTTAAATCATACGTTTAATTCATACGTACCAACATGCGCTGGTGAGGGCGTGTGTCAGGAGCCCAGCCTTCAATCTTGCGGGGGGCCCAACCCCTGCAGTTCCGTCCCTCGCCCATTGTGGATGTTGCTATATTGGCCCCTTTATTCCCCCCTTCTCCATAGGGCAGTACAGTGTCTGTACAGGAATGGTGTGGGAAATGTATGTGTGCACAATACTGCATGTGTGGATCCAGTGAAAGGCCAATATAGGATCTCCATGCCTCTGTTATAGCCCTTCCTGGGATTTAAACTTTAAACCCTGAATTTCTGATAAATTGATTTGCTTTATTTTCCTCTAGAAAATAGAAATAGAACTGCAGCAAATCACTGAAAAACAAACATTTTTTAAACAACTTATACACATAAAAACAAGTGGGAAGGTTTCTCATAGAGGTGAATGTAAACTCAAGACGACTATATACAATGTTAACAGAAGTGAATACCAAGGGGATAATCTAGAATGCAGTTTCCTGTTTTCAGTCCATGCAGATTCTGTTACATAAGTGCAGTGTATTTATTATCACTATCACACAGTGTGCAAACCCTTCATTCAGACATGCCTTACAAGGGGAGGTTTCTATAAAGATGGTACACAGTAGAAGCTAATGGCAGCAGTCCCTATACAGTAGCCTGGTACATTTATTCAAAGACATCAGTTTGATCATTTGTTCTTTCCAAGCAGCTAAGAGATTGTTCTGGCACAAATCTCCTCTTTATTGTGCCAATGGCACAGAACAAAACAAATTACAGTAAAAAATAAATCATTCATTGACAAAGATCAGATCTTTTTATCAAAAAGTTCCAGTGCCATAAGCAGTGTAAGGAATGATACTGTAATTAATGGAATAACAGGAGTAAAGACTTTTTCTGCATCGCTGGTAGCGCTATACAAAGTGCAATCATCTAGAAAGAGCACTAGGCCTCCAATATCACCAATATAAATACACACTGCCCCCTAAACAGGGCTGGAAAGCTTCTCGTATCATTCACTCCAGCCCTCCCTTTAATTCATTGTATTCAAAGGTTACCCAAAACGTGCTTGTGGTTTGTAAAACAGTTTGTAATTATTTTAGTTTTATTTATAAAGGTAAAAGAGTAAATAAGAGAAAAAAAACGTATTTTAGGCTGAATTACTCTGTTAAAACAAATCCTTTTATTAGTGAACTAAGATGATAATCTTCGTTTCATAGTCCACAATACCAGTTAATGATCAGAGGACACTCTTAAAGCTTGAAGTTCAACACCTTGAGCCTCTGGTCTTTCTGCAGATCTCTCCTTGAAACATGGGGGTCAGCAGATTATTTTCCACCTGGCCCAATAAAAAACGATTGATTGGAAGAACAGCATACACGGGATTGATATTTAGTGATCTAATCTAACTTATCAGATCACTGAAAGCATGGATCCCATGTATGGGAGGCTTAAAGGGGATGTTCACAAAAAAAATTTAAGGGCATGTCCACCTTGAAAAAAAAACAGTCATTGTGTGTTACCTGCCCCTAGAACCAAATTATTATTTTTCACTTTATTGCCTGCATAACTAACCAAGTATTTAAGGATAATTATTGTCCTTATTATAGCAAATCCCTCCATTCCGTCAATCAAGGCTGTGACAACTAACATCCCAGCCAATGATTGACTGCTTTTTCACCTGCTGCCTTCTCTGCACATGCTAAAGCTTCTAAAAGGATCATTGAGCATGGAGAAGAGACAGATGCCAGGAAGGAATTAAATATCTGGTTAAAAATGCATGTAATAAATTGGGTTTGCAGGTGATTTTTTTTTTGCTTCCTCTTCCTGTTGCCGGAAAGATTACTTCTAGGGTAAGTTCTCCCTTGAATTCAAATTTCATGAATCCCTGCTCATTCTACATTTGCTAATGTCTTCTCCAACTTTTCCCAACCCTTTGTGTATATTGCACTGAACATTGATTAAAACGAGACGTCTCTCCAAAAACAAACAAGCTGCCTGAGTAATAAATCAAGTTAAATGAGAACATATCCTTGAGTTAAGCCCTTTCTTTATGCAGATTATTCCACTAGAACCGATTAATAAGCAAGCCAATGACTACACATGCTTATAAACAATACTACATCTAGCACCAAGGCATCAAAACAACACAATATTTCAGTGACAGTTTAAAACAAAATAATTGTGACTTGCAGTTATTCTCTATCCCTATATACTCTATTGTTCCAACCCCTGACCTTGTTATCATAGGAAGGCCATGCGTTTTATTCTGTTAATATTTTATAGGCATTGGATTACTGTTTTTTTTACTTGACCTTTCCATTAAAATTCTATTAGGAATCTAATCATTTTTATTTATATATTTTTAACTTTTATAAATTGAACAATTATTATTCCATTTCTGACAGATGGTCACGTGAAAAGCATTAGAAATAAAGAAGGTGATTTATTACAATTTATTACACTTCAATAGTGTTGTACTTGCAATACTTTCTATTCAACCAGAGCTTCTAGTTGATATTTAGCATCTGCTGTACCCAGGGTGAGAACCTACAATTTAAAACTCAAGAAGTCTTATTTATAAAGTACTGCTTGGGACCTTCCCCCTTACTTGGGCCAATAGTTCAATACATTCATTTTTGGAGAATTTTATGGTGGTTTATGGTGGAGTGGTGGTTTACAATGTGGCAATGTATGGTTTTCTAACTTCCTGCACTTTAGTTTGTTAACACAGGGCACTAGAGTCAAATAGGAATCAATGGGCAATTTATTTTTAATGTATTATAATGACCCAGATGAACTTAACTATTCTAACGCCTTAGTCCGATATCTTGGGCATATTTACTGGTATTTAGTGCAGGAAAACGACTTGAGCTTGTAGCAAACAGACTTAGGACTCTATTTTGTAATGTGCTTTTGTATGAAACAGGTGAATATCCAGAAATTTTAGACACTGTAAGAACAATATCATAATATCCCTTTATCAAAAGCCCATCAACTGAACTCTCAAGACTTGGACACCACCGATTCATTCACAAACAGGACATATTGATCAATAAACAAATTTTTAAAAAAGTGCAGGATTGTTGCCATATCTTCCTATAAAGATTTAAATTCTCCTAACCATGTTCTTAGCCTGCCAGACCTTGACAAAACTATTATCAGCCCACAGCCCAGCTCACTTCCATCCAGTTATCCAGGGCACAGGTCATTTTTCTCTCATAAAGGGCAGGTCACCAGATTCTGGAATAGTTGAGAAGTAAAATGATGCCATTGGGATATAATGTAAAACAAATCCCACATTTGACATTTATAAAATAATCATCTCCTTCTACATGAAAAAAAAGATCTGTTAGGAATACTGAGTGTCAAATACAACATTTGTATCATGTGTACGTTTAATGTTTAATATTTATTTACCTATATATGATTTCCCTTGCAGTATATATAGATATGTGTTCCAGTTGTATATTTGTGGGCAAGTGGATATTTTGAAAAAAATTAATTATATTTAATTAAAATAAAAACTTTATATTATTAATCTGTATAAACACCCAACATAAATTCTGCTGATTTTCGTACTTGTGCTTTTAATTTAGTTCATTTTGTTTTTTATTTACAACCCATACACACACCCCAATGGGGCCAGTGGCACTTGCTGAATTGTTTGGGAAACTTCTTAAGATTTCTCCACAGATGTTCACATACACAAGTCTTGATGATACACTGTAATGTTCTTAACACACTGTAATGTTCTTACAGTAGGATTTGCCTTGAATATTACTGATCCCAAGGCTAACAACCATCGACGGAGGGAACAGTTTTTCTGACTGAAATATTATAGCTTATGATGGGGCTTCCACTTTAAGGGTCTCAGGGTTGGGTGAATGGGTTTGTGAATTGTTGCAAATTTTTAGAGTCTGCCGTGTAATTTTCCACTGCTATCACCCTGTGTATGGTCAGCTTTAGGCACAACGTAAGATTTGTGTAGTAAACAACAAAAAAGTTTACTTTGTGTAGCACAGTCTGCAAGATATACTGTGGAGCTGATCTGTTCCATGTATATGTCCTCTCTACATTGTTTTCCTACAGTTCTGTCAGTAGACAGGGAAAGCTGACAAGTTGTATTAGAGGAAACCTCTGGGTTTCACCTTGCAGGTGAAAAATGAAAGGTAAAATTTCTATACCACCATATGTTATTTGGAAGTCTAAAACCCATTCTACCGTAATCCACATTGTATTGGTAGCTGGGAAATAGTAATGGGACCATTTACCAACAGTTAAATCTCCATGGGAGTCATATAATGTGAATAAAGAAGGTTCTCTAGAAACTTCTATGGTTAAAAGTGGAGGTTTTGTAGCTCTGAACTATGGACCATATTTATAAAGCCACGTAATCGCTTTTTAGCGTTACGCAAATTTAACGATTGGTATCATAAATTTAGAATCGTTAAATCGATCGGAGATTACAATCGGTTTAACAATCGTAAATTTACGATACTGATCGTAAATCTAGGACAACGAAATCGAAGATTTACAATCCCCATAGAATACCATTGCGATAGTTTACTACTGCACGGTATTCTACGATCGAACATTCGTTAATTAATGAACGTTTGGTCATAAATGTACGATCAAGATTGTACATTTACGACCGCGATAGTAAATTAACTAACCCGCTAAAATAACCTGCTAAAAAGCGATACTGCGGCTTTATAAATATGGCCGTATGACACATAAACCAGTACTAATCCTTTATGTATAAAGTACATGAGCCATATGTGGGCAATACAAAATAATTAGCTAGAAGGGCTGCTGTACATACTAAGAATAAAGATTATCCCTGAAACACGTTATGGCTATTGTTTTTAATACTTGTACATTATTATAATGATTTGTAGTGATCATGTTTTAGAATCCAATAATTTTTTTAAGATGCTGGTCCCCCCATATCACAAACAAGAAAAGAGATGATCAATGCACATTCCTGGGCCCCATATACCATAATATCTATGCTAGTGCAATCAGTAAAAACATGGGGGGTTTAGTTACAATTTTATGCATAAAAGTGAAAAGCCTTCCAACCACGTCAAGGTAACCCCAGTATGGAAGGTCCTAACAGTTTACCTTGGGTCATTTATCTGCGCTGACACTCCCTGCTTGGTGGGAAGTTGTCTCCCTGACCTTGCATTGGATTAGTATTACAGGCTATCACTTCCCCCGCAACTGGCTTTTAGGGATGGCCGGTTCGCAGATCCGGATCCGCCGCAGATTTATCCCGTTCGCGAACGGCGGATTTTTCTGGATTTTCTGCCTTCTGAACTTCCGAACTGCGGATTTCTCGTATTTTCGAAAAATTTCGAAATTACGAGATTTCTCGTATTTTCGTCAATACCTATTTTCGAAAAATTTCGAAATTACGAGGATGTCTCTTATTTTCGTAAATACGTATTTTCGAAAATTTTCGAAATTACGAGGATTACTCGTATTTTCGAGAATTTCGGTTTTCGAAATTTTTCTAAATTACAAGATTTCCCGTATTTTCTAAATTTTTCGAAAATACGCGAAACGCGTAATTTCGAAAATACGAGAAATCTCGGAATTTTGAGAATGTGTTTCATTTTAACGGGTCCGCTCGTGGATTTTCGAATTCTTTCGAAAATTCGCAGATCCTCGAGCAGACCGGATTTTGCAAAGTTCGGACATCTCTACTGGCTTTTAACAAGGAGGGAAGAGGCCTCCCATATCACAACCTATTACGTTACACTGGCACCTTCTAGCTCCTGGAAGTCATTTACCGTTTTATTTAGATTTTATTTTTCTTACTTTATGTACTGTAAATCACAAGTTAGTTATAGCGTTTTATATGAGAAAAAGATATTATGTCTTATTAATAAAATTGCCCTATATAGTGGAATAACGAAAATATATTTGATACTTTATGGTCAGATGACCATTTACAGACACCTGAACTGTACCCTTGCTCCTGCTAGCAAAATGGCTGCTTTGTCACCATCAGGGACCCCTCTATTTAAAAAGCGATTGGTCTTTATTGGTTTGCAGACAGCCTGTGGGTAGAGGCAATCAAATAACCAATCCTCCTGCAGAGCCACAGAGAGATTTGTATAGATGTTTATGCCCAAATATCGATGGCAAGGAAATTGTTAATATATGTCAAGCAGAACACACACGTTTTGATGTGTTTACTAAACACTGAGCATTTTATTGTTTTGGCTGGTCTGCTTTTGCCTTCACGTACCCTTTATTTAAACTGCAAGAGGGACTTGCATTGTTTTAGTTTTTGGCTGACTTAGATTTCATTAGAGATAAATTAGCAGAGTTGCCAGAGTTAATTTTCCTGGTTAAGATATTTGTTACAGTATCTCACACATTCTATACCTCTGATAAATACAGGAAAGTCATGTAAGACCCATTTAAAGCTCACGCTTACCTATGTACCAGCATGTAGGATTAATGCTGGTCTGTATTGTAAACCCAGTGACTGTGTCTGTGGAAGTGCTAGGCTACCAGCTTTAGTGGATGTACAGAAACTGTTGTCTTGTGTTCAGCACCATGCTGTATTGCACTGTAAAGCACAGCAAGATCTTTTCTCAGCTCTCTTTAATCCATTTGAGCAGCGAGATGTGCATCTATATATATCTATATTTATCTATATTTATATATATGAGCTTCTTTATATTCTACCATCTTGTCCTTGCAATGCAGCCAGTCGATATTAGGCATGAGGCATTTGCAAAACGGCTGCTTTCCTCCAGTACAATTTTGCTTCTTGCAGCTACCCTGAAATTTGCACTGAGTGGTTGTGCCTCCTGATAAGCACTGCCATGCAGGAGGAGTGTGTGTGTGTGTGTAGGGCAGGTGTGTGCAGTGTGATCATATTCAATAGTTGTCTTTGGGCCAGGGGCGGTTGCGTTGCCAGTTCCTGTCATTGTGGTTCTGCTCAGAATCCCTCTCTAGGAGTCTATCTTGGGAGTCATGGCCATTTGTGCTGTTAAGTCCACTGTTGTGATGCCTGTGTGGCTGGTATAAGTCAGTGTAGGCATCAGAGTACTCATCCTCCAAGTGACGGGAGCTTCTTTGTGAAGAGGCCGTCCATGTTTTTCGGGATGTCTCGCTTGCTTCATCTGACTGCATTAGACTGTCACGCTCCAAAGGCGAGTGTTCATTGGCTCGCTCCGAAAGTGGCTGCTGGTTCTGTCAGCATCAGTAAACAGAAAAAAATCAGTCGGTTGACAGTGCCAGACACGAGCACAACATACATAGAAAGATCATAACAATGTTTCTGGTATGGTAGAAAATACCGCACTTACAGGGAGATTCAATAAAAGTTCTTATCGTTTAAAATGGTGCAAATTTTGCCCCAACCAATCAGAACTTATTTAACATTTGAAAGTTAACATCTGATTGGTTGGGGTAAAATTAGCACCATTTTAAAGGATAAGAACTTTTATTGAATAACCCTGTATGACCGTAGTAGCCCAGTAAAGATAGTTAGATAGCTGTGTCTATTTATGTTATGGCTCTACTCTTCTCATATTTTATGATAGTAAATTTGACACTGTATTAAGGTTCCCAGACGCTCCTCTTAACAGCTTAATTTACAGCTGGAATGTCGATCATAAGGTGTAATCCAGATGCAGAACGTGTCTGAAACGTAGATGGTATTAAGCACTGGGCATCAATGTCAAAGAAAATTTGACGTTCATTGGATCGAAAGTCAAATCGACTTTAACATCTTTATAGTGTAAGGTCAGTTCTAGAGGTGTCAATGCAGAACAATTACAAAGGCATAAGATTTTTGTTTTCTAGATGGAATCTAGATTTTATCTAGATTCCAGCTGGATCTAGAATTCACAGGGAGGTTGGACAGCTTTCTTATAGGCGCACATGCGCAGAAGGTAGAAGCAGTTCCATCTACTGTTCAGAAGCCACGAGTGGAGAATTGGCAGGAAAGTTAACCCAGCATTTCCTGAGTTCTAATTTTCACAGGGAGGTAAGGATAAGTGTTCCTACCTTCCTGTGAATTACAGATCCATCTGGAAGGTAGCTAAGACTTTTTTGAGGGAAGTTTATTGTCCCTAAAGTTTACTTGTATGTTACGTTATGTTACTTTTATTATTTCACTACGGTACTTCTTAAAGGATAACTGTACTGTAAAAATTACCGGATATACTCGAGTATAAACCAAGGTTTTCAGGCATTAAAAATAGTCTGAAAACCGGACCTAAGTTTATACTCGAGTCAAAACATCCCCATAGAAAGGAAAAAAAATACTTTTATTTTAACTGTCTTCAAAAAACTTTATATGCACTATAATTTCCCTTTAACTTAAACCTGCATAACATTATTGCCTACTTTGGTTATACCTGTAAACCAGGAATGACCGTTGGTGGTGTCATAAGGTTCTGACTGGTATGGGATTGCAGTGGGTGGTGGGTGGCTCTCCAGTAAACCTCCATGTACTCCGCAAGGTGCTCACAGGCATCTTCCAGTTGGTTCTCATCCAAAATGACATCAAACATTTCCTAGACAGGAGTAGAGTACTAGTAAAGTAGTGGTAAAATAGGAGTAAAGTAGTTAGAGCTGTTGTTTTAGGGTTGGAAAATACAGTAAAACTTTAGTGTAATAATAATTACACTGTGTGGGGCATATTTATATAGCGAAAACATGACAGTTAAATAACAATTCTGGTTGTATTTTATTTTATTGTCTTCAATCTACACCATGCTGTACTGACCATTTAAATTGCAGTCATACCATCGGTATTGTACAACCCCTGAATTACTGTATATTACAGCTACAATGCTAAATCCAGATGCAGTCATTACAAACCAGCCGTATTGGTGGTTACTTAGGGAATCTATAAGAGGGGAAGAAACATTACAATCTGCATCTGGCCCCTGTCACATCCTGGGCACTGGAAAGAAATATTTAAGGTAAATATTTAGGGTTAAACATATTTTATCCTGACTACAACTAGGTGACTGACAGCAGATTACTGAAAGATTGCATTAAAATCTGCTGTGAAAATGTCTATTAAATCTCCATCTTAACACAATGGAGAGTTGCTGCTCTGTCTCTCAGGGTACAGGTGGCCATACAGTACAAAAGGTTATTGATCATACACCGACTGACACTTTGATAGTCAGATATACAATGTTATGTACTCTGTAAATTCAAATTAGCATTAATAGCTAGCCAAGGCTTTAAATGTCAAGTGCATTGTTTTGTTTTTTTGGTTCTAGGACCCTCCTATACCCTACCTTGCTCTTGACATTTAAAGCCAAAGCTAGCTAGTAATACTAAGTTGAATTTACAGTGTACATACCCTTTAACCGTACTTAGATGTACCATACATTTTGTTCAACATTCAATTTGTTTGGTAATTGTTGTCTAATGTCATCTATTGTAAGGTTACATTACATTTAATCGGTTAAATGAATTCTACGTTTGTTTAACCAATAGACTTAAAAAAGCAACTTTCCCCATCGTAAATACGAATGATATTAAGGTCTAATGTCTGCATATTAAGATCGGGGGCACTCATTGGAAACGTTTACTCACATGTTGTATTGATCATATCTGCCTTCCATAGTTTTCCATAATATTTATATATTTAATATTTAAATTTATGTTATGGTAAATGTTACATTTTACTGTCTGCATTTGTATCACGTGAACAATTTGCCATATTCATGCACACCTGGAAGTTCTAGTATATGCATTTTAATTAGTGAGAATAGAACAAAAATGGAATACATAATGGTAAAAATCTGAATACAGGATTTATTGCCTTTATCTTAATGATTTATTTTGAACTCTTATAGCCTTGAGCTCACTTACCGGAGGGCACTGTATCAACTTATCAGCTGCCAGCATCTGGACATTCAAGTGTTTAACTTGGGATTTTCCTCTGGACTTTATTAGCCTCTGCAACACCTGGAACACATATACATACATGGCAAATCTGCCCACACTGGAGATTACAGTTCAATATGGTGTAGTCAGAACACCTACAAAATAGTAAGTTTCCTAAGAGCTTTGTACATGACTTGCCTGACAACTATTTAAAGGAGAACTAAACTTTTTATACTCCATAATCTAAAAACATTCTCCCCAAAAATACCAATAATCTGTAAATTACCACTCCAGTAAATGGCATTATGGGACTTTCTATGGGGCTGTGTATGGGACTTTCTATGGAGCTGTGTATGGGACTTTCTATGGGCTATGTATGGGACTTTCTATGGGGCTGTGTATGGGACTTTCTAGGGGCCTGGTTATGGGACTTCTATGGGACGGTGTATGGGACTTTCTATGGGCATGTATGGGACTTTTATGGGTGTGTATGGACTTTCATATGGGGCTATGTATGGGACTTTCTATGGGGCTGTGTATGGGACTTTCTATGGGCCTGTGTATGGGACTTTCTATGGGACTGTGTATGGGACTTTCTATGGGACGTGTGTATGGGACTTTCTATGGGGCTATGTATGGGACTTCTATGGGACTGTGTATGGGACTTTTCAATGGGGCTGTGTATGGGACTTTCTATGGGACATGGTATGAGGACGTTCTATGGGACTGTGTATGGGACTTTCTATGGGGGCTGTGTATGGGTCTTTCTATGGACTGTGTAGGGACTTTCTATGGGGCTGGTATGGGACTTCTATGGGGCTGTGTATGGGACTTTCTATGGGGCTGGTGGAATGGGACTTTCTAGGGCTGTGTATGGGACTTTCTATGGGCTTGTGTATGGACTTTTTATGGGACGTTATGGGACTTTAATGGGGCTGTGTATGGGACTTCTATGGGGACTGTGTATGGGATTTTCTATGGGGCTGTGTATGGGACTTTCTATGGGGCTGTGTATGGGACTTTCTATGGGCTGTGTATGGGACTTTCTATGGGGCTGTGTATGGGACTTCTATGGGGATGGTATGGGCTTTCAGGATTGTCTGTTTCTATGGCGTGTATGGGACTTTCTATGGGCTGTGTATGGACTTCTTGGACTGGTAGGGACTTCTATGGGCTGTGTATGGACTCCTATGGGACTGTGTATGGGACTTTCAATGGGGCTGTGTATGGGATGTTCTATGGGGCTGTGTATGGACTTTCTATAGGACTGTGTATGGGACTTTCAATGGGGCTATGTATGGGACTTTCTATGGGGCTGTGTATGGACTTTCTATGGGCTATGTATGGGACTTTCTATGGGACTGTGTATGGGACTTTCTATGGGGCTGGTATGGGACTTTCTATGGGACTGTGTATGGGACTTTCAATGGGGCTGTGTATGGGAGTTCTATGGGACTGTGTATGGGACTTTCTATGGGGCTGTGTATGGGACTTTCTATGGGCTATGTATGGGACTGTGTATGGGACTTTCTATGTGGGCTGTGTATGGGACTTTCTATGGGACTGTGTATGGGACTTTCAATGGGCTGTGTATGGGACGTTCTATGGGGCTGTGTATGGGACTTTCTATGGGGCTGTGTATGGGACTTTCTATGGGGCTGTGTATGGGACTTTCTATGGGGCTGTGTATGGACTTTCTATGGGCTGGTATGGGACTTTCTAGGGCCTGTGTATGGGACTTTCTAGGGACTGTGTATGGGACTTTCTATGGGCTATGTATGGACTTTCTATGGGACTGTGTATGGGACTTTCATGGGGCTATGTATGGGACTTTCTATGGGTGTGTATGGGACTTTCTATGGCCTGTGTATGGACTTCTATGGATGTGTATGGGACTTTCTATGGACTGGTTGGGACTTTCTATGGGCTGTGTATGGACTTTCTATGGGGACTGTGTATGGGACTTTCATGGGGCTGTGTATGGGACTTTCTATGGGATGTGTCATGAGGGACTTCTATGGGACTGTGTATGGAGACTTTCTATGGGGGTATGGGTCGTTCTATGGGACTGTTATGGGACTTCTATGGGCTGTGTATGGGACTTTCATGGCTGTGTAGGGACTTCTATGGGGCTGTGTATGGACTTTCTATGGGTCTGTGTATGGGACTTTCTATGGGCTATGTATGGGACTTTTTATGGACTGTGTATGGGACTTTCTATGGGCTGTGTATGGGACTTTCTATGGACTGTGTATGGGACTTTCTAGGGGCTGTGTATGGGACTTTCTATGGAGCTGTGTATGGGACTTTCTGGGACTGTGTATGGGCTTTATGGGGCTGTGTATGGGACGTCTATGGGGCTCTGTGTATGGGACTTTTGGGGTGGTATGGACTTCTATGGGTCTTGTGTATGGGACTTTCTATGGGCTGTGTATGGGACTTTCTATGGGACTGTGTATGGGACTTTCTAGGGGACTGTTGTATGGTGGACTTTCTATGGGACTGTGTATGGGACTTTCAATGGGGCTGTTGTAATGGGTTTCTATGGGGCTGTGTATGGGACTTTCTATAGGACTGTGTATGGGACTTTCATGGGTATGTATGGGACTTTCTATGGGTGCTGTGTATGGGACTTTCTATGGCTATGAATGGGACTTTCTATGGGCTGTGTATGGGACTTTCTATGGGGCTTGTGTATGGGACTTTATGGGACTGTGTATGGGACTTTTCATGGGGCTGTGTATGGGACGTTCTATGGACTGTGTGGGGACTTTCTATGGGGCTGTGTATGGGACTTTCTATGGGCTATGTATGGGACTTGTATGGGACTTTCTATGGGGCTGTGTTATGGGACTTTCTATGGGAGTGTGTATGGGACTTTCATGGGGCTGTTATGGGACGTTTATGGGGCTGGTTGGACTTTCTATGGGGCTGTGTATGGGACTTTCTATGGGGCTGTGTATGGACTTTCTATGGGGCTGTGTATGGGACTTTCTATGGGGCTGTGTATGGGACTTTCTATGGGACTTTCTATGGGTCTGTGTATGGGACTTTCTATGGGTCTGTGTTGGACTTCTATGGGTGTTATGGGTTTCTATGGGCTGTGTATGGGACTTTCTATGGGACGTGTATGGGATTTCTATGGGCTGTGTATGGTGTTCTATGGGGGTATGGACTTCTATGGGGCTGTGTATGGGACTTTCTATGGGGCTGTGTATGGGACTTTCTATGGGTGTGTATGGTTTCTATGGGGCTGTGTATGGGACTATTTTCTATGGGTCTGTGTATGGGACTTCCTATGGGATTGTGTATGGACTTTTTATGGGGCTGTGTATGAGGCTTTCTATGGGGCTGTGTATGGGACTTTCTATGGTCTGTGTATGGGACTTCCTATGGGATTGTGTATTGGACTTTTTATGGGCTGTGTATGAGCTTTCTATGGGCTGTGTATGAGACTAGTATGGGACTTTCTATGGGGCTGTGTATGAGACTTTCTATGGGGCTGTGTAGGGACTTTCTATGGGCTGTGGTATGGGACTTTCTATAGGGCTGTGTATGGGACTTTCTATGGGGCTGTGTATGGGACTTTCTATGGGGCTTTGTATGGGACTTTCTATAGGGCTGTGTATGGGACTTCTATGGACTGTGTATGGGCTTTCTATTGGCTATGTAGGGACTTTTCTATGGGACTGTGTATGGGACTTTCAATGGGACTGTGTATGGGACTTTCTATGGGACTGTGTATGGACTTTGTATGGGACTGTGTATGGGACTTTCTTGGGGCTGTGTATGGTCTTCTATGGGACTGTGTATGGGGAACTTTCTATGGTGCTGTGTATGGGACTTTCTATGGGGCTGTGTATGGGACTTTCTATGGGGCTGTGTATGGACTTTCTTCTATGGGCTGTGTATGGGACTTTCTATGGGCTATTATGGGACTTTTTTATGGGACTGTGTATGGGACTTTCTATGGGGCTGTGTAGGGACTTTCTATGGGACTGTGTATGGGACTTTCTATGGGGCTGTGTATGGGACTTTCTATGGGGCTGTGTATGGGACTTTCTATGGGACTGTGTATGGGACTTTCAATGGGGCTGTGTATGGGACGTTCTATGGGGCTGTGTATGGACTTTCTATGGGGCTGTGTATGGGACTTTCTATGGGCTATGTATGGGACTTCTATGGGGCTGTGTATGGACTTTCTATGGGACTGTGTATGGGACTTTCTATGGGCTGTGTATGGGACTTTCTATGGGACTGTGTATGGGACTTTCAATGGGGCTGTGTATGGGATTTTCTATGGGGCTGTGTATGGGACTTTCTATAGGACTGTGTATGGGACTTTCAATGGGGCTATGTATGGGACTTTCTATGGGGCTGTGTATGGGACTTTTGATGGCTATGTATGGGACTTTCTATGGGCTGTGTATGGGACTTTCTATGGGGCTGTGTATGGATTTCTATGGGACTGTGTATGGGACTTTCAATGGGGCTGTGTATGGGACGTTCTATGGGACTGTGTATGGGACTTTCTATGGGGCTGTGTATGGGACTTTCTATGGCTATGTATGGGACTGTGTATGGGACTTTCTATGGGGCTGTGTATGGGACTTTCTATGGGACTGTGTATGGGACTTTCAATGGGCTGTGTATGGGACGTTCTATGGGGCTGTGTATGACTTCTTCTATGGGGCTGTGTATGGGACTTTCTATGGGGCTGTGTATGGGACTTTCTATGGGGCTGTGTATGGGACTTTCTATGGGCTGTGTATGGCTTTCTATGCGTGTATGGGACTTTCTATGGGACTGTGTATGGGACTTTCTATGGGCTATGTATGGGACTTTCTATGGGACTGTGTATGGGACTTTCAATGGGGCTATGTATGGGACTTTCTATGGGGCTGTGTATGGGACTTTCTATGGGCCTGTGTATGGGACTTTCTATGGGACTGTGTATGGGACTTTCTATGGGGCTGTGTAGGGCTTTTCTTCTATGGGCTATTTGGACTTTCTATGAGCTGTGTAATGGGACTTTCAATGGGGCTGTGTATGGGACTTTCTTTCTATGGACTGTGTATGGACTTTCTATGGACTGTGTATGGACTTTCTATGGGGCGGTGTGTATGGGCCTTTCTATGGGCTGTTAGGGACTTGTCTATGGGGCTGTGTATGGGACTTTCTATGGGGCTGTGTATGGGACTTTCTATGGGGCTGTGTATGGGACTTTCTATGGGTCTGTGTATGGGACTTTCTATGGGCTATGTATGGGACTTTTTTTATGGGACTGTAGGGGACTTTCTATGGGCTGTGTATGGACTTTCTATGGGACTGTGTTGGGACTTTCTATGGGGCTGTGTATTGGACTTCTTGTGGGCTGTGTAATGGGCTTTCTATGGGACTGTGTATGGGACTTTCATGGGGCTGTGTTGGGAACTTCTATGGGGCTGTGTATGGACTTTCTTGGGGCTGTGTTATGGGACTTTCTATGGCTGTGTATGGGACTTTCTTGGGCTGGTGTATGGGACCTTGTCTAGGGGGTCCTGTGTATGGACTTTCTATGGGGCTGTGTTTGGGACTTTCTATGGGGCTGTGTATGGGCCTTTCAATGGGGCTTTGTATGGTGATGTTCATGGGGCTGTGTATGGGACTTTCTTATAGGACTGTGTATGGGACTTTCAATGGGCTTGTATGGGACTTTCTATGGGGCTTTGTATGGGACTTTCATGGCTTGAATGGCCTTTCTTCTATGGGACTGTGTATGGACTTTCTATGGGGCTGTGTATGGGACTTTCTATGGGGCTGTGTATGGGACTTTTCAATGGGGCTGTGATGGGACGTTCTATGGACGTGTGTATGGGACTTTCTATGGGGCTGTGTATGGGACTTTCTATGGGCTATGTATGGGACTGGTATGGGAATTTCTATGGGGCTGTGTATGGGACTTTCTATGTGAGGCTTGTGTATGGGACTTTCTGGGGCTGTGTATGGGACGTTCTATGGGGCTGTTATGGGACTTTCTATGGGGGCTGTGTATGGGACTTTCTATGGGGCTGTGGATGGGACTTTCTATGGCTGTGTATGGTACTTTCTATGGGGCTGTTGTATGGGCTGTTGCTATGGGACTTTCTATGGGTCTGTGTATGGTGGACTTTCTATGGGTCCTGTGGTATGGGTACTTTCTATGGGTCTTGTGTATGGGACTTCTATGGCTGTGTATGGGACGTTTTCTATGGGGACTGTGTATGGGCCTTCTATGGGACTGTGTATGGGACTTTCTATGGGGACTGTGTATGGAACTTTCTATGGGGCTGTGTAGGATCTATGGGGCTGTATGGGACTTTCTATGGGGCTGTGTATGGGCTTTCTACTATGGGGCTGTTATGGGACTTTCTATGGTCCTGTGATGGGACTTCCTATGGGATTGTGTATTGGACTTTTTATGGGGCTGTGTTGAGGCTTTTCTATGGGGCTGTGTAATGGGCTTTCTATGGGTCTGTGTATGGGACTTCCTAGTGGATTGTTATTGGACTTTTTTATGGGCTGTGTATAGCTTTCTATGGCTGTGTAGAGACGTTCTATGGCTGTGTATGGACTTTCTATGGGGCTGTGTATGAGACTTTCTATGGGGCTGTGTAAGGGACTTTCTATGGCTGTGTATGGGACTTTCTATGGGGCTGGTATGGGACTTTATGAGGCTGTTATGGGCTTTCTATAGGGCTGTGTATGGGACTTTCTATGGGCTGTTTGGGACTTTCTATGGGGCTGTGTATGGACTTTCTATGGGGCTGTGGGTTATGGGACTTTCTATGGGGCTGTGTAGGGACTTTCTATGGGCGTGTATGGGTCTGGGACCTTTCTTGGATGGGGGACTTTCTGTTATGGGACTGGGGCTGTGTGTATGGGACTTTCTATGGGGCTGTGTATGGGACTTTCTATGGGACTGTGTATGGGACTTTCTATGGGGCTGTGTATTGGACTTTCTATGGGGCTGTGTATGAGGTTTTCTATAGGACTGTATGAGGAACTATTTTTGGGGCTGTTTATGGAAGAAAGTCAACCCTCAGCTTATACTCGAGTCAATCAGTTTTACTCACTTTTCAGGTAAAAACAACTCTCGGCTTATATTTAGTATATATGGTAGATAACATGGGATTTCATGACTACCATGATTGAAAACAGTGAAGGAATGTTTTGCCAAATGTCCAGTTTTTAACACATTTTATCTCACCTTTGGCGATGACACTTTGACATATACAATGATGGGGGCCAGGGATGTTTTGGATAGCTGAGTGGGATGGTTGATCGTATCCGCATCTAATATAACCAACTGCAGAGTCTTAGCCAGCTCAAAGATTCTTTCAATCTCACTTTGCACCTCAGCTAAAATAAAATTTCATTAATAACAGAATGAAAAAATCCATCAAGAAGATAAATAAAACTATTGGATGTATTATTGTAGGCTTAGCACACATCAGCTACCTACATCATGTAGGTTTATCACTGGTGACTGGAGGACATACAGCAGAATATCTAAACCTGAAAAGCTTCCATTGTGTTATGTGATCCAATCACAGAAAACCCACTGCATCTGAACCAAAATGACTGCTATTAATTGTAAGAGACAGTTCTATCCAGGCCTTGTAATGATGAGTGAGTTTGCATCTAACTCATAAAACCTATAAGTACACTGAACTAATTATTAAAGCCCAACTAGCTTTAAGGCCTTTTTACCAGGTAGGCCTTGTAAAGACCAATTAGTGTGTTTGTATGATTTTCATAAACTGAAATATTAAAGGGCATTTCCACCCTTATATCTGGTTAATAATACATCTAATAATGTGCTGATTATATTAGTTGGGATGTTTTAACATGCACCTTAAATACAATAGATCTTTGGTCTCACCAATGCTTGTGCGGGTGCTGGAGCGCTCAATGATGGCTCTCTTGCCTGGGTTATTCAGCACAGAACGTTTAGCTAGAGACAAATCAGCAGTTACCCGAGTTATGGTGATCCTGTAAATAACGATGAACAGTCATAAATTAATATTCTTATAAACTAAATAAACACAATTGTGTTTTTAAGACTACATTGGCTGCATATACATTTATATAGGTTCTATCAGAGTACTCAATTCTCATTTTTCCCCATCAAAACTTTGTTGCGCTTAGTGGTTTCTCAGAGAGGCAATCTCTTGATTCACCAACAGATGGCAGCACAAAGGTCAGAAATTTTTTTTAGAGTCCTGCGGGTCTAATTATTATTTTCTCTCCATGCTCCCCTTTTCCTGACATTATTCCAGGACTCTCATTCACACAGTTTACTCTATAAGTATTACTAGGTTTTAATGCTTGTGTTGGGTCTATAGCATGAAATATTCATTAAAGGGCATGTCCACCCCCAAAACTATAATCCCCCCCACTAATGGCCCCACCATGTAGTGTAATAAAATCCTTACCTCACACCCCAGCTCTATATGGTTCTCCTGTAGTCCCCCCCCCAAAGTCCCAAAAACTGCCCACCAGGAGTATAGCAGAGTCCATATAGGACTCTGCCTCCTGTCTCGCCTCCGGGAGAAATTTGGCATGCGCACTGCAGCCCTTCTCCCCCTCCCTCTCCCTCCCATTTTGCGATCCCTCCCCCTAGCACAGAAACCCTTGGCCATATAATAGTTTGCCTTTCCCCAGCCCCAACCGCTAAAAAATAATTTTAAGAAAGTCCCCCGAACTCTACTTACCTTCCCTCTCTCCCCCGACATTCTGAGAAGCCGGCAGCCACGTCCATGATTGGCTGCCTCTCAGCCAATCACGGACGCGGCTGCCGGTCCCGCCACCTGCTTGCAGTGTATTGCAAGCAGAAGGCCGGGCTGTTCGTCGGAGGAGAGAGGGAAGGTAAGTAAAGATCAGGGCACTTTCTTATAGCGTTTTTTTTGTATAGCGGTTGGGGCTGGGGGAAGGCAAACTATTATATGGGGAAAGTTTATTATAAGGGTGGACATGCCCTTTAAGAAGAAGCACCATGTCAGATCATAATATTCATCACCACAGATTTTATCAGCAAATGAATCATTTCCCCCAAAAATGCTTAGAAGGGGAACAAGTAAAAGTCCATGAAGGAGTCTCAGGAAAAATTATTCATTACTTACTAAACACTTTATTCATTCTCAATGCCTCTCCATTAGCAGCAGGATAACGCGTGTATGTTTTTTAGTGCTGATATCTTGTAAACTCATTTACAGTCGGGCTATCTGGTTCACTACCGGTAAGCGTGACATTAACTCCATATTAGAGCCGAATGCGCGGGTTATGCAAAAGACACCCGTGCATCCAACGCTCGCAATTCAATATCGTGTTTGCACTAGTTTTAGCGCTGGATTTTAATGCCAGCTAATAGCTTTTCGTGATTTACCCACATTTGCAAACGTGATATTGAATCACGATCAGGACATTTAGAGCAATAGTGGCTCTGGGTAAATAAGCCTGAGTATTTGAGAACAGCAGTAAAGTGAATCTGGATATTTATTAATATTTTCTAGTATGCTATGCAATTAGAAGACAGACGAAAATTACCTCAAAATTTTATGGCTCTCTACATTTCCTACCAACGTTCATCTACCTGCTTCCATTCAAGCAAATTGTTTGTATCCCATAAGCATTTCTAAATGCAGTTGGTAAACTTTATTCTCTACAGAGGATCAAATGATCCTTCAATCAAAGACATTTCCACTGATAACACACAATGTTTTCTCACCTGCCATCAAATCTGTGCTTCAGAAAGTCAAACAGGGCTTTTTGCATCATGTCCGTGACCTAAGGTTGCAGGCAGGAAAAAGCATTAACAAACTTTATTGTAATACATTAAGAAAACAGTCCGTATTAAATTGATATCACCATTCAAATCTATATACAAATGAAAAAAAAAATGTTTTATTTTACATGCCCTGAAGCATGGCTGGTGCAGTGTAGCTGACTCCAGATTACTTTTTGGACAGTTGACAGGTGGATTATGTTACTAATTACGATGTTGGTTGCAGCAGAATGCGGCTGCCACTTGGCTCTTTAAATGCCCGTCTTGTCCAAGTCCGGGAAAAGAGGCTTTTCTAGAATATGTAAAAAATGAGGTTTTCCCACTAAAGCAATTTAATTCCATCTCCATTAATACGGGTTTGTTTAAAGAGGGCAATAATAAAAATAGGTACAAAGTTGTAAACGGCATAGTGTAGACTCTGGTGATAGAGAATGTTTGCCTGAGGAAGCTCTTTGAGTGAAATGCGTAGTGGTGACGTGGAAGACGTATCTGGGTAGCACGTACACACTGCGAAATCCTGATTGCTGTGAACCTGACTAGAAGCCGTAGCGGTCTGGTAGTAGGACGAGCGCTGACTCGTAGGTCACGTGTATCTGTACCTTCACCCCTCCAGGAGGATCCCAAGTGTTTGTATACCACAGTCGGACAAAAGTTTCTTCAGACCAGGGGGACCCGAGGAATCTTTGTAGTGATACCGAGACCCGAATCCAAGAAACAGGATCGGTGATGTACTGTGTATTTCACATATGTTTACTACCCTATTGATTTCTACAGGTGTGTGCACACCATAGTTATATTTATTCTGAGGCTTGTACCTCTGTGGATTTATATCGGTCCAGACGGACTATTGGTGCCGGGAACAGTGCGGATCGTTCTTGGACTTTAGGACGGTGCTAGACATGGTGTGTGCACACCATAGTTATATTTATTCTGAGGCTTGTACCTCTGTGGATTTATATCGGTCCAGATGGACTATTGGTGCCGGGAACAGTGCGGATCGTTCTTGGACTTTAGGACGGTGCTAGACATGCTGATCTATTTATTTTTCCTATTTTAGAGATTTTCTAGTACTATTATTGCTTTTTTTTATACTTTTTATACTATCAGGGAGATTCAATAAATGTTCTTATCGTTTAAAATGGTGCTAATTTAGCCCCAACCAATCAGATCTTATTTAACATTTGAAAGCTAACATCTGATTGGTTGGGGCAAAATTAGCACCATTTTAAACGATAAGAACTTTTATTGAATAACCCTGTATGTATATTATTGTGTGATTTAGCTGTCCAGCGTAGTATACATTGTGTATTTATTTATAATAAATTGTACTATTTAGTATATGTATATACATTTTTGTGTTTGGTTCCACCCACTGGGTACTTTGTAGTTTTGATAGAGAATGTTTACCTATGTAGCAGGAGAGTTAAGAGCAAATAAATCATTAATTAATGTAAAGAGCTTCATTTAATTCCTTTATTGGTCTAGGCAAATAAATTAAAAGTCAACAATCAGTGGAGAACACCCACATTAACTGTACTTACTGTAGCTATTACTAAATTAGCAACTGGGTAACTAATTTGGATGTTACACACACTAAGGGGCAGATTTACAAAAGTCCATTAACATTGCTGATTTTATTGCCACACATCGCTACAAAACAGTTGTCATTACCGCCGTATGTAAGCTGATCTTTTTCATGGAGAACAGGATTAAGTATAGTATCGTGGCAAAAAGCACAAAATGGCAACACGGATATCGATGCCTCGGCGGCAGTGACAAATGCCGTTGTTGGGGGTCCTCCAGCTCAAAACCAGGACCCCATTGGCTCTTAAAAGAGCCCCTGTGACTCTAATAAGAGCCTTTCTGATAAGGGGGTTCCGAAACCAGCTCGAAACCGGGACCACCCTGATATTAAGTGAATGCTTAATATTTCAGTCCTTACAATCATATGATCATGAAGAGGACGCAGGCGGTGGCGTGGACCTGTGAGGCACATATACCCCATCCCCCAGCTGTTGGGAACCACCCACTACACACAACCTTCCTAGCAGCCCCTCACACCCCACAGCCCTCAGTTTGCCCATTTCCGCCACCCCAAGTTTGGCAAATTGAAACTGAAAAACTTACTGCGATATCACCGTTAACGCCGCTTAATAAATACAATCGATTGGTAACGGCAGTGATATGCAGCGATATGCGAACAATAATGACTTTCCACTGCCGGATATCGCCAGAGCATGGGTTAGACTGAGTCCTGGCACTAGAGTGCTTCTAGTAACTGGTCAATCCACAGTGTGAGTCAGACAGAACGATCCCTATAGAATACCATTGTGGTAGTTTACTACTGCATAGTATTCTGCGACCGAATGTTCGTTAATTAACAAATGTCCGGTATCGCTACTGTGCGATACTGCACGTTAATAAATATGGCCCTTGGCAATGTAGGTAATTAGAACATCCCTATCAATATGAGAAGCCCTTACATTCCATACTGTTCTGCAATTGATTAGGTGCAGATAAGTCCGACCTCAGGTTTCTTCATCCTTTATTAAGTTCTAAAGCTGGGTATACACAGATCCGACGGTATCAGGGCTTTATCAGTACTGTGTGTACCTTGCTCTTCTGAACGAGTGGGAGTCTGCCGCGGCCGAGGGAAACACAGAGTTCCGAGTGTTCTCCCTATGCTGTGCATAGGGAGAATGCTCGGGACTGTGGGTATGCAGATCTTTGAAAGATGACAGACAGGATCTGCAAGATCCTGTCTGTCATCTTTCAAAAATCTTTTAAGTGTGTACCCAGCTTTACTAGGAATTTTAAGATGATTATGTTTCTTTGCCACTTGTGTTCAACAAATCTCACTGAAGTTCTCCATCTTTGGACACATTATAGATTGGCAAGCTGGGACATGTTACGATGGTTCCAACTTTTATGTCACTATATTTGTTAAGGCTCGTACATACGTGTGATTGCGGGTCCCGACCTGCGACGTACCATGTGTAAGAACGAACGTTTCGGCCGATAATTGGCCCGTGTGTAGGCGCTTTATCGCTTCTGAACACTCAACAAATTGACAGTCAAAATGGCTGTTCTTCATGTAGTCAGGCATCGTGTGCACTTTTGCACGTCTGTAGCTACTTTTAACATCACAAAGCTTTTTGTTGTTTTTGTATTGTTGTTGTATTGTATTGTTCTCCTCGTTCTCCTTTAAAGTCATCTGCACTAAAATTGAAAACAAGCAGATAATTGCAGGGTGATGTTTTATTGCAGCAGCAAAATACCCATGGGTATCTATGGCCATCAATAATTATTGAAAGGGGAAAAAAATGAATAATTAACAATTGAGCTGAACTAAGCACAGCTGCTGCTCTCGTAATACCAGTGCAATTTGTGTTTTATCATTTCTCTTCACTACTAAAGACAATTAATAAATGCTTTCCTTATGGCAAATTAATCACGTGCATAACACTAGTTTGAGGTTTATAAACTTAGGCTCCACTTGATACATAAACTGGTTCCTGCTGCAATTCAATTAAAATAGAAGCATGTTTTACCACCCATTAAGTTTTCATTATTTACAGTGAAATATGAAAAAAGAGCAACACATATGGAAGCTACAGCTGTTGATATGGCTGTGAGTAGGTTCTCTGCTTATGTGCTATGTAGGTCAATTTCCTATATCACAATTGGTTACATCAAATTATCTAGCAGACCAAGATGTGAACATAGATGGAAAAGGAGTGTGGTCTCTAGAGCTGAACGGTGTGGTCGTCTGCTCCAGTGACTATTAAAGTTCAATTATACAGACAGAATCCAACAACTGAGCTCACAGTACTGTATGACATAATGTTTCCCTAGAGATAATGTAATTTCCTGTTATAATCAGGAGCAGTCATTTGGATGATATTTTTGCTGTATAAAATGCTAATAGACGTTTTTTATAGAATAAAAAGTGTATTATAAGATGGAAATGGGGAAAAAATTATACCACATGCTTTTGATTTTAGTAATTGACAGAATATTAACACAACGACAGAAAAACTAAAAACACAGATTATTATTTGCATGAAGAATAAAAACTGCAGTTTAAATAGGACATCATACACCTGTGCATGGAAATGCATTTCATTATATGAGCAGGCATTAACAGAACTGCTGTTATTCACTAGAATGTGATCTGCATCAGTCTCACTGCAGGGCAGCAAAAATGGTTTTAAAGAGGGTTTCTAGCAGTAACTGAGTTTTTAAGCTCCTCTTCCCATTCATTAATATAGCATTTCTAATGTCCGAGATGGGACAATCATCAGAGACAATGATTGTGGGAGGAGCCAGAAAGAAGTCAATTGCTGTACAAGTATAATACTCCTTTCGCCAATGAAATGCACACAGCAAAGCTTTTGGAAAATGCACCGCATCACATTACTGGATATGCTAAAATGTTCTATCAAAAAAAAAAATCACAATATTCATAGCAAAAATTAAGCCTTAGCAATTGAGTTAAAGGGTATCTCCACTGCTAAAAGTCACCTGGGTTGTAAGGATAGATATATGGATGGTGGAAATGTACCTGCAGTATCCTGTGTCTTTGAGCAGTAGTTTAGAAGAAATCCAATGAGTTTGTCCCTGAACGCTGTGGATGGTGCAGGTCCGCCCACTTTCATTGACTGCCTGCATGTAAAATGTCCGACGCGTGTTTTCCTTTAGTGCATGCGCAGAATGTGAGAGGATCCGTCGGGACTGCTGTCTGGTCGATTCTACACACACACAGACACACACACACAAGTTCCCCTGTATTTGTTACAGTAGTGTGGGAAGAGGGTTTAACTTTTCCTCCCCTGTCTCTCTCTGCATAATCAGCTGGAAAAATGAACTTAGAGAGTCAGGGAGGAAAGGATTTCTTACTGCAGCCAAGTGGGTGTGTCTGCTACCATGATGATGCACATTGAGTGACAGCACTCCCAGCACAGGGGAAGACACACCCCCAGGAACCTGCACAACTTTCCCATGCTGCTGCAATCAAACGAAAAGGAATTCTGGGGGAAAAAAGGTAGGGGGAGGGTTGGGGGATGGTGTACTTTAAAATAAACCAAAAAAAAAAATGCTTTTTCCTCAGTGGAGATACCCTTTAAAGGACAAAAAAAAATTCTGTAAACTATGCCCTGTGGACATTCCCTTTAAATGCTATTTAGTACTACTGAGTACTAAAATAGCATTATGATAACATACAGTATGCTCTTTGCATGTGTACCATTAAAATTATGTCTAACACAATATTACTGTACTGGGAAATATTCCCCATATGTCATCTTATACTAACACGTATTTCTTATTATTTATGCACTTTATCTCAGTATCCCCTTTTTTGTATTCTATGTATTTAAAAAAATGACAATAATGTGTTCTCAAGTGTCTCTCCATATTTATATATCATATAGCACTACTGCAGACACTTTATACTGTTTCATTCAAATCAACACATTCAGCTTATTGTGAGCTGTCTTCAGGGTGTATATATATCTATTAAAACTAGCCTGTGTAGGGATAATTTGATTTATTATTGCACTATATAGCTGGCCTTATTAAAGATATAATATGCTTTTTCAACTGGCTAACTGCAACAAACTGTACAGTGTGTGCAAGCACTCAGAACTTTTACTGCTAAATGTGGTGCGAGTGCCAGGACCCATTAATCACGGTATAATATGCTGTGGGTTCTGTAAAACACCATTCTAAGTTTAACTGCATTTCAATATCCTGTGGTCACACTTAATAACATGCAGAGATTGCAATTTCCTACTAATAAAATTGTTAATGTGCTAGTGGCCAAAATATCAATAGTTATTTTGGTATTTTGTCAAGCGGTTATGTCAGCTACCCAACTTTTTATCCCCCTATAACATACTGCATGTGTTAGTATCTTTGTATAATATACTGCAGGTGTAGAGTACCCACTACGGAGAAGTAGGTGTAGGATTCGGGAGGGTCTGTATCGAGACATACTGCATGTGTTAAGTATCTCTGTATAATATCTTTGCAGGTGTAGTACCAGTACTCTGTTAACATACGCATGTGTTAGTATCTCTGTATAATATACTGCAGGTGTAGTACCTCTGTATGACATACTGCATTGTTTAGTATCTCTGTATATATACTGCAGTGTGTAAGTACCTCTGTATGACATACTGCATGTGTTAGTATCTCTGTATAATATACTGCAGGTGTAAGTACCTTCTGTATAACATACTGCATGTGTTTAGTCTCGTATAATAATGCGCGGTGTAAGTACCCTTGTATAAACATACTGTTGTTAGTATCTCTGTTAATATACTGCAGGTTAAGTACCTCTGTATACATACTGCATGTGTTAGTATCTCTGTATAATTACTGCAGGTGTAAGTACCTCTGTATGACATACTGCATGTGTTAGTATCCTGTATAATATACTGCAGGTGTAAGTCGAACTCTGTATACATACTGCATGTGTTTTATCTCTGTATATATATCGACTGCAGGTGTAGTACCTCTGTAGACAAACTGCATGTGTTAGTTCTCTGTATAATATACTGCAGGTGTAAGTACCTCTGTATGACATACTGCATGTGTTAGTATCTCTGTATAATATACTGCAGGTGTAAGTACCTCTGTATAACATACTGCATGTGTTAGTATCTCTGTATAATATACTGCAGGTGTAAGTACCTCTGTATGACATACTGCATGTGTTAGTATCTCTGTATAATATACTGGCAGGTGTAGTACCTCTGTATGACATACTGCATGTGTTATCTCTGTATAATATACTGCAGGTGTAAGTACCTCTGTATACATACTGCATGTGTTAGTATCTCGTATAATATACTGCAGGTGTAAGTACCTTGTTATGACATACTGCATGTGTTAGTATCTCTGTATAATTAACTGCTTGTAAGTACCTCTGTATGACATACTGCTGTGTTAGTATCTCTGTATATATACTGCAGGTGTAAGTACCTCTGTATGACATACTGCATTGTTTAGTATCTCTGTATAATATACTGCAGGTGTAAGTACCTCTGTATACATACTGCATGTGTTAGTATCTCTGTATAATATACTGCAGGTGTAAGTACCATCTTGTTAACATACTGCATGTGTTAGTATCTCTGTATAATATACTGCAGGTGTAAGTACCTCTGTATGACATACTGCATGTGTTAGTATCTCTGTATAATACACTACAGGTGTAGTACCTCTGTATGACATACTGCATGTTTAGTATCTCTGTAATAATACTGCAGGTGTAAGTACCTCTGTATACATACTGCATGTGTTAGTATCTCTGTATAATATACTGCAGGTGTAAGTACCTCTGTATGACATACTGCATGTGTTAGTATCTCTGTATAATATACTGCAGGTGTAAGTACCTCTGTATGACATACTGCATGTGTTAGTATCTCTGTATAATATACTGCAGGTGTAAGTACCTCTGTATAACATACTGCATGTGTTAGTATCTCTGTATAATATACTGCAGGTGTAAGTACCTCTGTATAACATACTGCATGTGTTAGTATCTCTGTATAATATACTGCAGGTGTAAGTACCCCTGTATGAGTGTTACTATGGGCTAGGCCACACTAGTGCGTTATTTGCGCTTGCGCACACAATTTTATTTAGAATGGAAATGACGGAAATGCAAAAAAAAAGATTTCCGAAGCGCATGCGATTTCACATCCATTTGTATTTTGCGTGTACCATTTTTACGCATGTTTCTAGAAATGACAAAAACGCATGTGACAATGCATCAGAATCACACAAGCAATCGCGTGCGATAATGTTCGCGCTTGTGTGCACGATTTGGTGCTATGTAATGGGGCCTCAGCCTATTTCTGCAGGACATACTGCATGTGTAAGTATCTCTGTATGACCTACTGCAGGTGTTAGTATCTCTGTATGACCTAGTTCATGTGTAAGTATCTCTGTATGACCTACTGCATGTGTAAGTATTTCTGTATGACCTACTGCATGTGTTAGTATCTCTGTATGACCTACTGCATGTGTTAGTATCTCTGTATGACCTAGTTCATGTGTAAGTATCTCTGTATGACCTACTGCATGTGTAAGTATCTCTGTATGACCTACTGCATGTGTAAGTATCTCTGTATTACCTACTGCATATGTTAGTATCTCTGTATGACCTAGTTCATGTGTAAGTATCTCTGTATGACCTACTGCATGTATTAGCATGACATACTGCATGTGTTAGTATCCCTGAATAACCTACTGCATGTGCTAGTATCTCTGTATAACACACTGCATGTGAAACTATGTCTGTATAACAAACTGCAGGTGTTAGTATCTCTGTATAACAATCGTACCAGCTAATAGACTTTCAACTGTAAGTATTATAAAATTATTTTTTTCACAAATGTCATGTGTTGACCCAAAATTCTACTGTGTTTTTGTGGGTTGAATCAAATACTATACAAAGCTGGAAATTCAGCAGGTCAGGGTTGTGAATGGTAGACACTACTGCGCCCAACTAATCACAAATAAGGCAAATATAATTTATTAAGCAAATAATTTGTATCTTTAGTAGAGTGATGGCACTCTGAAACTAAGGCATGCTGGAAGTTGTAGTTTCCAAAACCTCTGGAGTTCCAAGGTTCAACCCACCTGCAGTATATCACATCAATGGTATTGATACATATAGTTGGAGGTGACCCAGGGATATTTTTGATTGCCACTTGGAGTCAGGAATTTTTTTCCTCTTCACGCCGTTTTTTTTTTTTTGCCTTTACCTAGATCAACTGTTAGGCAGGAAATGTGGGTGTTGCTAAGGAGGTTGGACTAGATGGACGTATGTCTTCATTCAACCTCAAATACTACACCAATTTTATCAGGGCCATTTCTAAGCATAGGTCACTTAGGCAAAGAACTAGGGCGCCCAGTGCTCTCCTTAGCATCTTCCTGTCACCTTTTATTTGCTGTTTTAGAAGTGTTCTCTACCTCCCTTCCTCTTCAGTACTTCAGCTGCTTTAATAAGCAAAATTGTAGTGAGTAGAGAGCCTGAACTCAGCTCACTTCACCTTGCAACAATATTGCAAATTAACATACTGAAGGTGAAGGAAGGAGGGGGCAGAATGAGCTCAGCTAAAAGAAAGTAATAGCTGCTGCAGACTTTATAACAGTGGCCCCTGTGACTAGTAGCCATGTGATCCCTCTCCCTGCCTCTTTCTTCCTTCCATCCAACTCACCAATCAAAAATTAAGAAATGGTGGGTGAACAATTCAATAGAGGAGACATGGAAAGCAGATACATACTGTATATCATGTATATAAAAATGGTGATCACATGCACTCCAAATAGCGGATGACAGTTCAACGGACACAAGCACACCTAATGTGGCCAGACACTAGCACAAGCTTTTTAATGCACAATCGGATTGCATGTTAAAACAGACTAGTGTGGATTAGCAATTAGCACTTTTTATACTCCGTTATATGTGATAATAATGTCATAAACAGGAATTAGTGTTTCCAGTATCCATTAGGTACCACGTTTTAATAAAATTACTAAATGTTTACCCTCCCCAACATAAACTGCTAGATACCACTTTTGATCACTGCATCTTAACATAATTGCTATATTTGTACAACATAATCCCACCAACAACATTGCATTTGTACCTCATATCCCTTCAAAGATGGGCCGACCAGAACCACAGGCCTCATAGATGGAACCACGTCATATGGTGCAACGTGCTCGGCCTAAAATAGAATAACATGAATGTAAAAGTAAAGCGTGTATCTGTAAATATGTTACATGAAAGGAAAATAGCAATCTCCCCAATCATTCTATAAGGTATGAAACCCTACAGATGTAACCTTGAAACTTTCCTATTTAGCAATCAATTGGACCCATACTCCCAAGAATTAGTGTATGTAATATGTACATTATTATGCTTGTACCCTCAGTGTAACGAAATGAAAGTTAATGCTACTGCCAGAACAGAACAGGGAGCAGAGGCAGGAGATGGGGATTTTCAATTAGGAAAGAATTGAAACCCTTGGGCTGCCTCACCCCAGTGATTCTCAATTTTTTCATGTTGTAGGACACTTGGAAATGCAAATTAATGTTGTTTCACACATGTGTTCTTTATGCTGGACTCTTGTGTGATTTTATTCACTTTCAGTGTTTATAGTAAATATATAAAATTCACATGTTTTAGCTTTTGTTTGCCCTTTTATACATATACTATAAACCCATTAACAATACAGATGTAAGCACACAGACACTTCAGCAGCTATTCAAAGGGATAACATTAATTCACACATTATGGTTTTTGTTCTACTAATGAAGGATTTTATGTAATTGCAATTGAAACATTTTTCAGGTATGATAAAAGAATAAAATGCTGGGTGTAAGTAATAACGTATCCCTTACAGTCTTCATACATATATAGACATTTCATAAAAAATTAAATTAGCGTAGACCCTAAACAAACAGGGAAAATTAGAGATGCAATTTAATGAATCCTGCGTACTCGAAATAACATAAATGATAAGAAAATAATGTAGCCCATCCATCTAGTGAGATTATGGACTGATCAATCGATAATTCCAATAATGATCGCTCCAATGAAAAATTTTCCATGACATAATATTAAGAAATGGAAAATTTCTTTTCTGATTTTATCATTAGTCACAACCGATTAATTATCATTTGATACATAGTATTGTTGTGCAAGGGAAGCAAAGCAACTGTGGTCTCTAAACAACTTACAGCCTAATAAAGTACTGCAAAAAATTGACAGTTGAGAGGGGACCTATTAATGCAGGCAGAGGCTCGTCACGTGGCTACATACTGCTGAAAGCATAAAGTATTCAGGAATATTTCTAAAATTTTCAGAAAATTTTTACCTAGAGATGTGATCCAGGGATCATTTTAAAAGCCATGTCCAACCCTTTTTGTAACTTAGGTTTGCTCTGAGCCTGGAAGTGGAAGCCTCAGAGGCAGAAACAATTTCCCTCCCTGCAGTGCTCCTGGTGGCAATTTTTTTTGGACTTTGGAGGGACATTACAGTAGAACCATTTGGAGCTGGGATGTAAGGTAAGGATTTTTACTACTACAGAGTGGGGCCAGTAGTTGGTTAAATTATAGTTTTGGGGGTTGACATGCCCTTTAAAGGTACAACGGAAATTATTTTATTTAACTTGTTCATAGATCAGTTTCCCTTTAATATTGTACTTGCGGATATGGGTGAATTCTGTTTGGGATTTTACTCCATCAAATAGCTGTCATTAATAAGTCATGCTAAAGGGTGGAAATGTGATATTAAATCAGTTGTGGGGGCTGTGTTGCTTTTGCAAAAATACATGCAGCTCCTGCAATTCCCATCATTATTATTTTATTATTATTGTTATTGTGGATTTATATAGTGCCAACAGCTTCTGTAGCACTTTTCAATTACATTCGCATCAGGCCCTGCCCCGAAGAGCTTACAATCTAAGCACATATATTTATCACATACAACCTATCAGTATTTCTTTATGATTGTGGGGGAAACCGGAGTGCCGGAGGAAACCCACACAAGCACGGGGAGAATAAACAAACTCCTTGCAGATGTGTCCAAGGGTGGAATCGAACTCAGGACTTCAGCACTGCAAGGCAACAGTGCTAACCACTGAGCAACCATGGCACTTAACCTTTGTAAATGGGGGGTAGCATTACTTTAAAACAGGAGATTTGCAATGGCAGCTCTCGGTAAACAAGGCCGACAATGTTTGGGGAT
Source organism: Hymenochirus boettgeri (assembly GCA_019447015.1). Taxonomy (NCBI): domain Eukaryota; kingdom Metazoa; phylum Chordata; class Amphibia; order Anura; family Pipidae; genus Hymenochirus; species Hymenochirus boettgeri. The sequence continues at coordinate 260,873,494 of CM033470.1, read as the reverse complement.
AATTTATCTCTCTTAACCTTCCACCACAAATATGATTAAGGTAAAGACTTGAATTGCCTAAATCATTGGAAAACATTTCCAGTGTATACCATAAGAAGCAGTAGTGTGATGTTTGTGAGCTGAAAGTTAAACACAATCAGCCCCCCCCCCCTTTTTTTTAAAGAAAAACATTCGGAAAACTGTACAGAGATATTCAAAAATCATCAAATTTTCTCTAGAAAATAATTGATAAAATAATTGATAATTATACAGCATTTATCCTGTGGAATAATCTATTTCATCAATTAGAATATTGTAATTGCTAATCTGGAGCCAATTACATCTAGTTAACCCTGTCACATTCATTACACGCCTCTATAAACAAAAGTGGTAACTGAAGATGTAACCCTAGGTAGTCATGTTTCCTAGAAACTTTTCTCCAGTCAAGTAACTGCTACAAAATAGCAAAAATCACCTCCCACAGACTACAAAGAAAATTGCTTGGGTGATATTGTAACCTGAAAATATACCGTGATACATTATCATAAGATCATCAAGCTAAAAGGTGACATTCAGTGTTCTGGTTTACAGTAAATTGTAGTGTATTGGAGGCTATTTCAGACATTTGGTGGCAATTACTTTTTTTGGACCAGGGTCTCATCAGACCAAAAGGCTAAACATTATCTAAGTTCCTTAACCCTTTACAAAATGTTCTCAGAATACTATAAGGAGGGCTCCCTTCATTCTTTCTCCCTACCCCCTCTCTCAGTGAAAGTACCTAGGGTGATAGGTCTTCACCACTGGGCAGGGTCCTTTCTAGCTATTTTTGTGCCCTTAGCAAGATTTGTGTCTGTCAATTATGCACACTAGAGAAATGGTGCTTGCATGGGGATATGATCAATGTATTTAAATGAAAGGGCCATACTATAAATCTGGGGCTAGACCCAAAAGAATATGTCAGAGGACATGCTGACATCCCTTAAAACTGGAAGAAAATAAATTTAGTCTTTAAGTGCGGAAGGGGTTTTTCACTGTGAGAATGGTAAAACTATGGAACTGTCTTCAATTGGACATGGTGATGGCATTTTCATTGGATAGTTTAAAAAAAAGCTGGCTGAGTTTATAAAAACAAAGAATGTTTCATGTAACTGGTATTGATACATACATTTAGACCAATATAGTCAATGTGGGAGTATCCCTGGGTGTCCAGACCTCCTGTGGCCACCCCTTTGCCACCAATGTGATCCAATCTAAATCATATAATGAAGGGCTGTCCAGTCTTCAATTACTGCAAATAGGGGTAACAACCCTCTTTATTAGAGCAAAAACAATCCAACACAACGTTTCGGCCAATGGCCTTTGTGTGTGAGATGATTAATATCTATTCTAGATAAAACTGCCAGAGGCTAAATTCACTATCAGAATAATTTCCTTTTGAAAAAAATTATACTGTCATTTTGGACAAATTTATTCAACTTCTTCATAAAGAAGGTAAAATGGCTTGATTTAAATATTTTAGAAGCAAAAAATAGAATTAGGAATTTCTATGTATCAACAGAAATAGAATAGGACTAACATAAAGAACAGATAGACAGATAGATAAAGTCTGCCGTACATGGACGGATTGCAACACAATGAACGTACGCCACCTTCCACCACCATCAACAATGAGCAGATTTCAGTTTGAAATATTTTGATTTTAATGGTTTTAGATCCTAATTTGATATATAGCCATATATTATTCTATCAGAATAACATTGTGTTTGGAATGTTACATTATCTGTTCCATGTTCCTGCTCCTACAGAAGTTGTAACCCTTGGAGAATGTCTTGGCAGTGGAAACTTTGGTGTACAAGGTAAGATATTAATTCACATATTAATTTAAATTCCAAATGGTCCTAAACAGGTCCCCCCATTAGCCCAAGCCCCAGAGAAAAGAAATCATTGTACTGCTGACCTTCCTATTACTCTAAAAGCCCACCAAACATTTCTGTCCGTGTTACCGGGTAAAGTGGCTGTCAAAGTCCTAGACCCAACACAGGTAACATTTCTTTCTTTTATTTATCTGAAAATAGGATCAGTCCCTGGATTTGTGCTATAAAGAAACTATGGTCAAGGCGGGGGATTGTTTTAGAGCAGGACATGTAATTACTTTCACATAGTGAAGGGACCTGGGTATTCTATAGATTTGTTTTAAAGGGTATGTACCCTCACAAAATGAAAAAGGCTGCCAACAGAAAGAACTGTAATTGTTTATAGTATACCTTTTGTAGTTTAGTCTTCTGCTCCTCATTTGCAAAGTTATATAACACGTGATCAGAATAGTGGCTATCATGCCCCTTCCATTAACATCCCAACTTGCGTTCACCAATCATGCATGTGCATAATGCCATTTGCATATTTAGACAGGCCTGACCCCACCCTGGCAAAGCATTGCAAGAGGAAAGTAAGAGTTATGTTCCCATGGATACAGATATGGGATCACTGAATGAGCAGTGTGTAACAGCCTAAGGAGCTTGTACTTCTCTCCTCTGTCTCTGCCTGATCAATCTGCTTTTCTACAGATCATGCAGAAGCAGAGACAAGGGGTGGTTTATATTAGACAGTACAGGGTCAATGGGGGTGGGGGGTGGCACGCATGCCAATAGGATGCATGAGTGACAGCCTCAACAACTCCATTATAGACATGCCTTAGGAAAAAAATCAAGTTATAGAGGCTGCTGCAATGTAAAGTAACATTTTTTTATTAAATTGGGTAAAGGGTTGTGGGGATGGGTACAATTTAACAATACCCTTTAATATTTCCCCAGTACAAGATGAGCGCCAGACAAATCAGAGGAACAACATTAGACATTTCATTGGGCTTCAGCTGAGGCATCTGCCACCTTAATTAAAATGCCTTTCAAACCCATGGGAGTTGCAGTTAGCCATAACTGAACCCTATCCTAGTTAATTCATTTTTTCATATTGTCTTCCAATGGTCTTGTTAAATCTCCCCTGTATCCATCTCGATTTCAGATTGCCCTTGAGTACTGTAGGGCATTTGATTGACCTGCAAAAAATCTACTCTGGATTGCCTACATGTCCCCTCGATCCCATGCCCTCTTTCCTACTGAAGCACTGTAATCAGGCAGTCTCCCCTATACTAACCCACATATGCAACGCCTCCATGTCATCTGGTATTTTCCCTTCCTCCTTTAAACACGCCCACATAAAGCCCATAATCAAAAAAAACTCCCTTGACCCTAATTGTCTTTCTAACTACCACCCGGTCTCTCTTCTACCGATAGCCTCCAAGCAAACTCCACATGCTTCTACATTAGCAATCCAACGACTGCGAGAATACCCAACCGTGTAAGAATATAGACCGGGATCTCGCAATACGCAGGAACTCCGCATAGGCGACCCAAATGATTGCGAGAATCCCACAGCTTGTAAGGAGATATACCGTATATACTCAAGTATAAGTCAAATTTTTCAGGCTTTAAAGTTAGCCTGAAAACCTAACCTCAACTTATACTCGGGTCAAGTCCAAATTCTGCAATTGCGGATAGTAACCAGTAGGTGGTGCTGTGTTAACCTGCATAGAAAGTTACAGGAGCTGATCTGCCTTTACACTCCTTCCTGCTTCCTGAAGTCTGGCTGCTGGACTCACTCAGCACTTACACTGCACATCAGGATGCTGTAAATCTGATGGGTCTCCTCAGTTTGGGGCAAAAAATGGCTGCTAGTTCAGTGCAAATGACAGCTTGAAACTACAACTCTAAGGTGACATTTTTAACTATTGGGGGTCAGAGTGTCCTTTACTATATGGGGGTCAGAGTGCCCTTTACTAAAAGGGGGTTATGAGAATTGTAAATTATGTTTAGAAATGGAAACTCCCAGCAACAAAGCATGCTGGGAGTTGTAGTTTCCAAACATCTGGAGTGCCAAGGAATTGGGGGTTACTGGTACTGGATTTGGCTATTACTGTATGGGATTCGTGTATGGGAATTCTGCTGTCCATTTAAAGGGCAACTAATTTCTATCCTCGACTTATACTCGAATATATACGGTACCCATTCAAACCTGTGTATTAAAGGAGAAGTCATACAGACATACAGATTTCTTTAATAACGGAGCCTAATTAAAGTATCTATATCCACTTGTGGAACGGCAGAGTAGTTAACTACACAGGACCACTTAAATTAAATAGTACTTATCAGACACACATTACACATCTAGAAAAACATACAGATACATCAATAGCCCACATATACAATAATATCTCTAAAGGCTCGTACACACGTGCAATTGCTCGTCCCGACCCCCGACGCATGTTGTGCACGAACGAACCTTTTGGGTGATAATCGGCCCGTGTGTAGGCGCTTTATCGTCCGAACGGTCGTTCTTTCGGAGATCCGCCAAGTTGGCCGTTCAACGATCCCCGAACTAACAACCGTTTGCCTGATAAAGCGCCTACAAACGAGCCGATTATCAGCCGAAACGTTCTTTCGTACACATCGTGCGTCGCGGGTTGGGACCCACGAGCCTTAACAATATATATAGATTTTATTCAAGGTCATTATCTGGGTGACTATAGTCGTTTTGTGATTTGGATTGTGACAACATATCCTCAACCTTGAAATAAACTTTTAGCGCATAATCTGGATTTGGAAAGATTTGGGGATTGATACAACATGTCTGGACAGACAAGACTGAATTTAAGAAGTTCCCTAAGCATTGTGGAATTTGATGGGAAAATTCACCTACTGAGGATCTGAGCTAATTATCCCAAGGAATTAAATAGAGACTTTACTTTAGCCTTACAATTATTGAAGGGATTTAATACATTTATAGGCCTATGTAATAAAGTTCTTATTGTTAAAAATAGTGCTAATTTTGCCCCAACCAATCAGATGTTATGTACCATGAAAGCTAAGATCTGATTGGTTGGGGCAAAATGAGCTCCATTTTTAACAATAAGAACTTTTATTAACGTCTTGAGACACTGTACTGATGATATTATTGCTGGATTATGGAACTGGTTTTATTTGGAATATATATATATATATTGCTATACCGTATATACTCGAGTATAAACCGACCCGAGTATAAACCGAGATACCCATTTCTACCTAAAAAAACTAGTAAAAATGATTGACTCGAGTATAAACGGAGGGTAGAAAATATGAACACTAAAGCAAACCATATCATATCAACATATGTAATGTTCTATATTTACATCTCTGTTTGCAAGGGTGCAGTGTGTATATGACATCTGAAACATAATAATTCATTAAGGTAATATTCCAGCAATACAGACACAAACCATGAAGTTGCAGTAACTGGAAATACAAATCCCACAGATTAAATTTACATGTGGCTACTGACTAATGATTTATACCCTAAGCAATCAGATTGGTGACTTAAAATGTGCTGGAAGCTGATTGGCCCTTTAAAAATCAGATCAACCATTGACAATGGCACTGTAGTCGATATCAGAAAAATGTGTTACCGGTGAGTATGGTTAACTTAACACAGGAAAGACACCCCCCACCCCACTCCCTCCCAAACCAACCCATGCACAAAATCATGCCCCTTACTATTGGAGGACTTACTGCTGGTTGAGGGGTCTTGGACTGGTTCTCCAGTCCGGCTATCTGAAGGCTCCTCCATACCGGTAATGCAGGGTCCGGCTGATGATGTCAGCAGAGCGCGCGGGCACGTAAGTTACGCACGTCCCGCGCGCTCTGCCTCTTACAGCTCCGGTGGTCCCGGTCTGGATCCTCCTGATCTCCTCCTGATCTCCTGATGTCTCCTCTGACTCTGGACTCCGAGGGAGCTATAGTGAGGTACCGGCTACTAATATTTATTTCTTTTTTTCCAGCAGATTTACCTATGACCCGAGTATAAACCGAGTCTAGGTTTTTAAGGTATTTTTTGAACCTTAAAAACTCAGTTTATACTCGAGTATATACGGTATATATATATATATATATATATATATTGTTAGAAATGTTATTGTATTTGTGGGCTATTCATATATTTATATATTTTTTTCTAGATGTGCAATGTGTCTGGTAAGTACACTTTAATTGAAGTGGTACTGTGTGGATATAGATACTTTAATTATCCTTTGTTATTAAAGGGATCTGTGGGATTCTCACGATCATGGGACACTCACCTTACAAAGTTGGGTATTCTTGCGATCATGGGACACTCACCTTACAAGGTTGGGTATTCTTGCGATCATGGGACACTCACCTTACAAGGTTGGGTATTCTTGCGATTGTGGGATTCTTGCCTTACAAGGTTGGGTATTCTTGCGATTGTGGGATTCTTGCCTTACAAGGTTGGGTATTCTTGCAATCAGCTAATCGATCGCTAATGCAGAAGCAGAACTGCAAGGATATTTGATCACAAACTGTTTTTAAGTTTTTGCCTCTATATTTTGTGCAATATGTTTATATTGATATCCTGTGAAATATATACTTATATCTATACTGATTTTTACTGTGCATATATACTTGATCCAGGGTGGAGTTCTATATCTAAGTTCTGTGTATTTTTAATAGATGTGCACTATCTTTATGCACATTTACTGCACTATGTCCCTTTGTTTGCACTAAACCAATTTATATATTTGGTCAGATTCCCTACTGATAAAGCCACTTATGATTAGCAATAAGAGAGTGTCATGATGTCTTTGTTCTCTTGTTTGTTTATGGTTATTAATGGGATTCATAGAGAACCTCACCTCTCTAGATGTTTGATTTATTGAGATGTTTAATGCACTAGTATCCCCTGTAATGTTGTTGTATAGTGCTTGAGAAGGTTCTCATTCATCCAGCTCATGGTATATCTGTTGTATAGCAATTAAGTACCCTGAAAATGTTGTATAGTGTATATCTGCTCCTCTAGAGACCACCAGGACAAGGTAATAATTGTATGAGTGAGGGGCCCCATCCAATATTTTGCAGTAGAGTCCGCACATTTAAATAAATAAGTAAAGAAGACTCTCAGATTTGAATGTTTATAACATTTATTAAACATTTTACAATAGATTTATCCATTTATATCAGACTGACCGGATGTCAGGATTACCTGGTTCCGTGGCGGAGACCAGTAGTTACTCACAGGCACTGGGGCGCAGGGTCTAAGTGAAACCAGGTTTTCACCAGAGCCCCTGATGGTGGGGATGTTGCACTGCTGAGTCACACCGGGTTGCGGCCCCCAGTACCTGAAAGCAACAAACTTCACAATGCCCAGGAACAGATGCACAGGACAGAGACACTGGAACGGAGGCAGTGGAACGAATCACAGGAACAGGGCACCTGAACAAGACACAGGAACGAGGCAATGGACGAGGCACAGGAAAATCTTACAGTCACAGTAATTTATCATAAACAAATAAAAGGTACCGTAATTCGTCTCTAATATTTTGCTAACTGCCCTTCCCACCCACCCCTGTAATGTTGCCTTGATCTGACCTTTTTTAACCTAAACAAGATCTTCAGAGCCTTTCAGTTTCAGGATCACTGGTATTTCATTTTCTGGAGTCTGGTAGGCCTCACTGCTCCTTAGATGGACAATTCTTTCTTGCAGGTCTCTCATTTCTTCTTCACTCCTAGGAACAGATTCTCCGGCTTTTCTAGGGTCATAGCTCCGGGCAGGCCATGGGATGTCATCATAATACTTACTGAACAGTGATTTTATAAATGCTATAAATAAACTTTGAGGTACCTGCGTAATAACACTTATTAGAAAAGTGACCAAAGAAGCCATGAGCCACTCCACGAGACGGCGTATCCATACGTCAATCCATACAAAATGATTAAACTGGAAAATCCAATTGCAAATAAGAGAACTAAAATCCAGTCAATCAACCAGCTGACCTTCCTTCTTGTCATTCTTTTCCCTTTTGGTTTAGATCTTTCTCCAACATCGTCATCCTCAATCCTAATATGGACTTCATGTGGATGAGATGAAGTTTCTCTGTCTGTGCTTCTGTCCTGTGCCTGAGAGGAGTCTGGTCTTTGCATTAGTGTAAATAATGTTTTAATCAATATCTCGGTAGCCAGTGATATTACTGAACCCAAAACTCCTATTAAAATCGATCTGAATTTATCGATCACTTCCACATCATCCTTTTTCAAATTATAATACATTAATCCATAAACAAAACCACTCAACAGACTAATGAAATGGAGGGCAAGTGTCTGAGATCTTGTTAAAGTGCCTGGTATATCAGGTGCAAAGGGAGTTAACAACACATTATCCACATAGAAATCGTACGACCACGATATTTGGATAAAGTCCGTTTTTTCCAATCTCCTTTCAAGGTCCATGGGGTCAAACTTTCCTTTTACAAAGTTACCTTTAAACCAACTTCGACACATGAAATACCATACTTGTTTGGTCTGTAGGTCTTCAACTTGAACTCGGCTCAGATACCACTTTGGAGAATCCTTGGTAGCTTTGAGCCAAATCTCAATGTATCGAATGTCTCCTAAGGCACAGTTTGTCTTCAGCAAAAATGTGTCACATCCTCCGGTTTGAAAAAGTTTTCGCCCATTACAATGTAAACGATGCCGATGACTAGAGCCGTCTTTACCGAATATTTTCAAATAAACACTCCCTGTTGTACCAGATCCCCAACGGCTACCAGTGAACAAGGTCACTAAGAGGCTTTGACAATCATAAGGATCATTGTCTGGCAATATTACTATATTGTGCCTGTTGCATTTTTCTCACTTATCCCTTTTACGTGCCAGTACATTTAAAATGATATAGAGAATGACTTCCACGTCATCCTTTTTCAAATTATAATACATTAATCCATAAACAAAACCACTCAACAGACTAATGAAATGGAGGGCCAGTGTCTGAGATCTTGTTAAAGTGCCTGGTATATCCGGTGCGAAGGGAGTTAACATCACATTATCCACATACAAAGCATACGACCACGATATTTGGATAAAGTCTGTTTTTTCCAATCTCCTTTCAAGGTCCATGGGGCCAAACTTTCCTTTTACAAAGTTACCTTTAAACCAACTTCGACACATGAAATACCATACTTGTTTGGTCTGTAGGTCTTCAATTTGAACTCGGCTCAGATACCACTTTGGAGAATCCTTGGTAGCTTTGAGCCAAATCTCAATGTATCGAATGTCTCCTAAGGCACAGTTTGTCTTCAGCAAAAATGTGTCACATCCTCCGGTTTGAAAAAGTTTTCGCCCATTACAATGTAAACGATGCCGATGACTAGAGCCGTCTTTACCGAATATTTTCAAATAAACACTCCCTGTTGTACCAGATCCCCAACGGCTACCAGTGAAAAAGGTCACTAAGAGGCTTTGACAATCATAAGGATCATTGTCTGGCAATATTACTATATTGTGCCTGTTGCATTTTTCTCTCTTATCCCTTTTACGTGCCAGTACATTCAAAATTATATACAGAATGAGCATCACAATTACTGTTAAAAGGGAAACCAAATTTTGCTGTACAGACTTCGCAGTAACATTGGTTAAATTAATTGGATTTGGCGGTATAAATAATCTGGTGGAAAAGAACAAGTGCCTGTGTTTTAGAAACCGGCTTTTTCTCGTCTGCACGTTAACCATATTTTTACATACGCAATGTACTACTGCGTTATCAGTAAGAGGGCCGGCTTTGCAATTACCATCATTCCAGTCGTCTCCATTTCCATCAAAGAATAAGCAGCCTGCATTAAATATAGAAAACTGAACGTTTGGATTTGCCGTTGAAGTAATTGAATGCCTGGTAGTCACTTGCAGTGAGATATTAACTGCAGGTTTGGCACTTGTCACCAAATCCATTGGAAGTCTGAGAATCTTAAAATTATTCATCTTCAGGGTATTTACTTGAGATGTCATTGTAGAGATGTTAAATAAAGCAATGGGAGTATTATTTCTTACCTCATTGCCAACATATAAGGATACAGCCAAAGTTATATCGTCAGAATAGAAAAATTGCACAAACCAATCTGTTTTCACCTTAGTGTCGACTTCAAAAGTAAAGGCAGCCATTAAAGTGGCATGTTCAACTGGTACAAACAACAAATCAAAAAATGGCTCAATGTGTTTCCTGTTTAACACAACTTCCACTGATTCAGGCATTTCATTCATAACACCTCCATTGTCATTAGTAGCCATCATGTAGTATCCAGTCACATGGGTATCAATTTCCTTTCCACTCTTTAACCATGGGAAAGGACTTTCTTCAAATTCATAATAAGCAACACTAACCTCCACATTCATAGGAACATCAGAGATAGGTACTCGCAGGCTTGGATACCAACAGTTATGACAGTCTTCCTTGGTTATATTTAATGCTGAACCTTTAAGATGCCATTTGTCATATTTCTTTAAAGTTATGTTAAAATTTGCAGCTGTTATCAATGTTGTTTTCTCTCCTGGAACTTTATCTTGTAAAATCATTTCGGTCAAAGTTTCCATTGTAGACAAAATCTGTTCTAATACTTGAACCTTCTCTTCTTCTATAGCAGATGGTGACTCTACATTCAAAAGTGCCGCATTCATAAGGCTGGATAAAGAGGTCACAATGCCACTGCTTAGACGTTCAGTTTCAGATATTCCAATGAACTCCTTTTTAAAGTCCCCGGCAGTTAGATAATTATTTATCATTGAAGATGATCCATTGGCCATTGAAGTCAAAGTCTCAACAATGGCCTCTTGAGACATTTCGCTCTGAAAGTTGTAAACTTTTACGTTCAAAGATAGTTCAGTATAAGCAGAAAGAGAATCGTAAACTTGAATGTGTAGGGTTGAGGAATAATTCAGACTTGGCTCTCCGGCAGGAAGTAGAAATGGAGGTGTTGTAGAATCGTAGCCATTATAAATAATCACTCCAAGGAAATTCGTCTGCAAGGAGCTAATATTACTGCTCTTAGGTAAACTTGACAGGATCTTATAAGTAAGGGGCTGATTTACATCTTTAAATCCACTACATCCAATACGGAACTTAGTCTGCAGAGCACGTATAAGCTGTAGGCTACACTTCCTGGTATCTCTGGACCAGGTTTAGTAATATGAATCAATGGAGGTATACGTGTAGCTTACAGATGGCACAGACTACAAGCTGTGAATTGAGATATCTTTATTTGAACAAAACATGTGTGCTACATGTTTCGGACCAACGTCCTTTCTCAAGCACACCACATGTAAAACACAGACTGCCTAATATAGGTAGTCATGATGGAACAAACCACCTTAGCCCATCCCACTCCTAATTGATCAGCAAATCTATGTACAATTGTTTTTTCAGAGGGATGTCATGGCCTGTGGGAATGTTAGCTACACTTATTTACCTGCTAACATTTCTGGAGGTCCTTGTGCTACAGTAATTAAGTATGGTGATGGTACCAAGCACACATTTGCAATCTTCTTCTTCCTTCTGAGAGTAACGTAATCGCAGGGACTTATAACTATGCCAGAGGATTGTAAGTCTAATGTACGCCCCTATCTGAAACTGAAGTTGTTGCTTAGGTGCTAGTATCGTAGGCGTTCCAGGTCTAGCAATATATACTGGTAGACAATTGCTTTATCTTGCATGTGTAGTAGCTAAAGAAATAAATATAACTAGCTCTATCCTTACCAATAGCTAACCCGACTATATACTCTGGAATGCTGTTCTCCAGAATCGTCGGCTGCTATCGATTATCTACTTTTGTTGCATAGTCAGGAGTGATTGAAAGTGTTGAAGGTATGTGCTGCTTTAACCTTTCGATCATACCCTCACTATTAAATATCAGATCAGTACTTTGCAACAACTTAGTAATCCACATCAAGGTAGATGATGGTAAATTTTTTTGGAACATGCTTTTTTGGGGCTTCCTCCTGGGGTCAGCTTCGCAATATTTTTTGGTACAATTATAATAATCATATGTGTTCTGATTCTCTGTTGCTGCTGTATTCAATGTGCCCCAGGATGTATTTCTATATTCGCATCTGTTTGCAAGTTTCCTACTAATCGTAAACTTTGCTCACGCTGCAATTTAATGATGTAATCGCTATGAATGCTATTTCTGCTAATGTTGCTATACGTTACAATAATTTCCGTTTAGTGATATCCCTTTGGGATAAAAGGGTGGAACTGTTAGGTTTTTATATATTCTGTATAATCACGTACCGTAATAGCAGCCATTTTGTTTTCGGACTCCATTTTGTGCACATATTACTTAGTCTGTTTTTCTCAAAAGTCCCAAGACTGACCTAGCCCAGAGCTGTTTCTCATGGCCATAATAATAACGTTCAAGGTCTTCGCCTCCTATGTCAACTTGTCTCTATTCTCGATTCCAAGACATGTTTTATTATATTGGTTTACAGACTAAAGTCTGGTAAAGCCCCTTTTGGCATGCAAGGTTTTTCCTTTGTTTCATATATGCCAATGTATGACCCTAATAAACTGAGATAGTTTTTCAGTACTGCCCTGTGTGTGTGTGAAATTCTATTTCCCGCAGCTGTGAGGCTTTTTCAGTGTTCTAAGAACTAGGCATCAAATAATGGTTGGACCAGTGGTTATTCTTACAATTACCACAGAGAAATATGTTAATGAGCTTAACACTTTAGGTTAATCAATAGCATAATAGTCTTAGAAATACAGTAAAAATATAGCAAAAATAACAAAAACAATGTTTTAATGTTTTAGCTGATTTATTGATAGACTAGGATAAAAGGTGGTGCAAAGGCAATATCAATATACAAAATAATTGTTATTACCCAAGAGACTTCCAGTGGCCTATGTACTATATACAGGATGGATCTTTACAGGTGATACTTACAGAAACATCTTTTTTTTTATTTGGACTGTAAAAATTCAGTCTAGTCAACTGGGTGCTATTATAGTGCGATTCCTACCATAGGTGTTCTACTGTAGTATGAGTCTTAAGGTACTGTAGTTGAACAATATAAATGTTTTTCCTACCATACTATAGTACACAGGTGTCAAACTCGCATCCTTCCAGATGTTATAAAACTATGACTGCCAGGGAATGCTGCAGGGAATGCTGCAGGGAATGCTGGGACTTGTAGTTTGCAAATCTGTTTATTTATCTGGAGGGATGCAAGTTGACAACCCTCTAATAGCAGAACAATATTAAGTGATTCCTACCGTACTATAGTAGAACAATATAATGGGATTCCTACCGTACCATAGTAGAACAATATTAGTGTGATTCCTACATCCTATAGGATAGAACAATATTAATGTGATTTCTACCATATATAGTAAGAACAATTAATGTGATTCCTACCGTACTATAGTAGAACAATATTAATGTGATTCCTACCATACTATAGTAGAACAATATTAGTGTGATTCCTACCATACTATAGTAGAACAATACTAAGTGAATGTGGACCCTCTGCACCTAGGAATCACGTATAAGCTGTAGGCTACACTTCCTGGTATCTCTGGACCAGGTTTAGTAATATGAATCAATGGAGGTATAACGTGTAGCTTACAGGATGGCAAACTACAAGCTGTGAATTGAGAATCTTTATTTGAACAAAACATGTGGGCTACATGTTTCGGACCAAGCCTTTCTCAAGCACACCACATGTAAAACACAGGACTGCCTAATATAGTACTGATGGAACAAACCACCTTAGCCCATCCCACTCCTAATGATCAGCAATCACCATTGTGAACTTAATAGTCCCGCTCAAAAGTCTTCATCCTCTTCAGGTAAAGCAGTTGCTTAGTGCAAACAAAACATGTTGGAAAAACAATCCGGCGTAAATCCATAAACGTGTGATAGTTTGAATCAGCTAGTTCCAGTACATTGAGGGTATACAAAAGTACTATATATTGGATCCAAGATAGATGAAATAGTGTTGAACATAGTCAATACAGAACAACCAACGCACTGCGGTGAAGCAAAACGAAGCATTAACCATATAGTGAATGGAGTATCAAAACAATAAAAATGCCAGTCCCCTAAAAGCTGTATTTACGATGTCCACACTATTCACTTATCTTGGATTCCACATATAAGTACTTTGATACCTCAATGTACTGAACTATGATGATTCATATACACCAAGTTTATGATTTTACGCCGGATTGTTTTCACATGTATGTGTTTGCACGATAGCAAAACTAGCTTTACACTTGAAGAGGATGAAGACTTTGGGGAGTCGGGACTACCTCAAAGTTCACAAGGTGATTGGCTGATCAATTAGGAGATGGGATTGGGCAAGGTGGTTTGTTCCGTCAGATACCAATTAGGCAGTCTGTGTGTTTTACATGTGGTTGTGCTTGAGAAAGGACGTTGGTTCGAAACAGTACACACATTTGTTCAAATAAAGATTATATCAATTCACAGCTTGTAGTCCTGTGCCATCTGTAAGCTACACGTATACCTCCATTGATTATAGTTTAGAACAATATTGTCGTGATTCTACATACAGATAGAACAATATTAATGTGATTCCCTACCATACTATAGTAGAATCATATTAAGTGTTATCCTACCATACTATAATAAACATTAGTTGTGACACCCTACCATACTATAGTAGAACATATTAAGTGACCCCTACCATACTATAGTAGAAACAATAGTAGGATTGATTCCTACCATACTATAATAAACAATATTAATGTTGATCCCTACGTACATATAGTAGAACCCACCATATATAAATGTAGGTGACCCTACCGACTATAGTAGACAATATTAAGTGTGATCTCCTACCGTACTATAGTAGAACAAGATTAGTGTGATTCCCACGTACTAAATAGAACTAATATTAGTTGATTCCTACCAGTAACTATAATCAGAACAATATTAGTGTGATTCTACAGTACTATAGTAGAACAATATTAGTGATTCCTACAACTACTAGTAGTAGAAAACAATATTAGTGTGATCCTGACCGTGCATAGTAGGAACAATATTAGTGTGATCCTACCGTACTATAGTAGAACATATTGTGTGATCCCTAACCGTACAGTAGCTTAGTGATTACGTACAAGTAGAATTATTAGGTGATCCCTACCGGACTATAGTAGAACAATATTAGTGTGATTCATACCGTACTATAGGTAGAACAAACATTAGGTGATTCCTACCGTACTAAGTTAGAACAATATTGTGTGATCCCTACCGTACTATAGTAGTAACAGATTAATGTGATCCCTACCGTACTATAGTAAACAATATTAGTTGATCCTACAGTCTATAGTAGAAACAACATGTAGTTGTATTCTACTCGACTATAGTGAAACACATTTAGGTGATTCTAACGTACTATAGTAGAACAAATTAGTGTGATCCTACCATACTATAGTAGAAAATATTATGTGATCCCTACCGTACTATAGTCTAGAACAATTAGTGTGATTCCTACCGTAACTATATAGTAGAACAAATTAGTGTGATCCCGACCGTACTATAGGGAACAATATTAGGTGATCCTACCGTACTAGTAGTAGAACAAAATTAGGTGTGAGTTCCTACCGACATAGTAGAACAATATTAGTGTGATCCCAACGTATATAGTAGAACATATAATGTGATCATACCGTACTATCAGTAGAACAAATTTATTGTGATTCCAACCGTACTAAGTAGACAACATTATGTATTCCTACCGTTACTAAGTAGAAAATTTTGTGAATACACAATCTAGACATTATGTGATCCCTACCGTACTATAGTAGAACAATTATGTGTCTACCGTATTGACAATGGACACCGTACTATAAGTAGAACTTATTAGTGTGATTCCTACCATACGTATAGTAGAACAATATGTGTGATCCCTCCGTACATAGTGAACATATTAGTGTATTCCTACTGTCTAGAGTAGAACAACTTATGTTGAGTGTGATTCCTACCGTACTATGAGTAGAACAATATTAGTTGTGATCCCGTACCGTACATAGTGAGAACAATATTAGATGTGATCTCTACCATACTATAATAGAACAATATTATTAGTGTGTCCTACAGACTATCGTAGAAAATATAGGTGATCCCTACCGGTACTATTCAGTAGAGACAATATTAAGTGTGATCCCTATCGTATCTAGTAGAACACAATTAGTGTGATCCATACCGTACTATAAGTAGACAATATAGTGGATCCCTACCGTACTATCGTGAACAATAGTAGTGTGATTCTACCTACTATATAGAACATATTGTGTGATTCCTACTAGTACTCTAGTAGAAAACACATTAGTGTGATCCGACAGTACTATAGTAGAACAATATTAGTGTGATCCCTACCGTACTATTAGCAACATACTATGAAGTGTGATTCCTACCCGTACTCATAGTAGAACAACTATAGTGTGATCCCTATCTACTATATAGAACCATATTAGTGTGATCCACTACCGTACTATCGTAGAACAATATTAGTGTGATTCCCTACCGTACATAGTTGGAACAAGATTAGGTGATCCCTACCGGTACTATAAAAAAAAAAAAAAAAAAAAAAGTAGAACAATATAGTGTGATTCCTCCCTACATAGTAGAACAAACATTGTGTGTTCTACGTACTATAGTCGAACAATTTAGTGTGATCCATACCGTACTATAGTAGAACAATATTAGTGTGTAATTACTACGTACTATAGTAGAACAATACTAGTGTGATCCTAAAAAAACCTACATTTATAGGATTAAACAATATCATAGTGAACAATATTCATGTGATCCCTACCGTACTATAGTAGAACAATATTAATGTGATTCCTACCATACTATAGTAGAACATATCGTGTGATCCAACATACAGACTGTAGTAGACACTACTATAGTAGAACAATATTAAGTATGAATCCTACCTACTATAGTAGAACAATATAAGTGTTATGCCTACCGTACTATAGTATTATGATCTACGGCAAAATATTAGTGTTGATCCCTACGTACTATAGTAGAACAATATTAGTTGATCCTACATGTACTTATAGTAGAACAATATTAATGTGATTCCTACCGTTACTTAGTATGAAGCATATTAGTGTGATCCTACCGTACTATAGTAGAACAATATTAATGTGATTCCTACCGTATATAGAGAACAATTTAATGTGATTCCTACCGTACTATAGTACGAACATATTAGTGTGATTCCATGACCGTACATAGTAAAACAATCATTAATGTGATTCCTACCGTACTATAGGTAGAACAATATTAGTTGATTCACTACGTACTATATTAGAACAATATAATGTGATTCCTACCATACTATAATAGAAACAATATAATGTTGATTCCTACCAACTATAATAGAACAAATAGTGGTGTTCCTACTCGATAAGTAGCAACATATTAATGTATTCCTACCATACTATGAGTCAGAACAATATTAATGTGATTCCTACCATACTATAGTAGAACAATATAATGTGATCCCTACCATACTATAGTAGAAAATCATTAATGTGATTCCTACCATACTATAGTAGAACAATATTAATGCGATCCTACCATCCTATACATAGAACAATTTAGTGATTCTACCATACTATAGTAGAAAAATATTAATGGATTCTACCATATATAGTAACAAATTAATGTGATTACTACCATTAATATAGTGAACCCCAATATTAATGTGAGTCCTACCATTACAGTAGAAAAATATAATGTGGATCCTACCAGACTATAATAGAATATGACTGTGATAGTAATCACCCCCCCCCTACCCCTTGCAGATTTTTTAGGAGGCTGGCACCCCCCCTTATTTTATTTTGTTTGATACTCCATTCACTATATGGTTTTAATCTTACTGTTTTGCTCTCACCGCATGGTTCTTGGTGTTCTGTATTTTACTATTTCAACACTATTTCACTTATCTTGTTCAATATATAGTACTTTTGTATACCCTACATGGACTGGAACTATGATGATTCAACTATACACAAGTTATGTGATTTACGCCGGATTGTTTTCACATGTATTTGTTTGCACTAAGCAACTAGCTTTACACTTGACTGAGGATGAAGTACTTTTGGAGGCGGGACTACTTAAAGTTCACAATGGTGATTTTGGAGTTGTGGGGATCCTACATCTATAGGTAGAACAATATTAGGTGATTCCTAACATGCCTAGTGAAAACAATATAATGGGATTCTTACCGTACCATAGTAGAACATAATATTAATGTGATTCCTACCGTACTATAGCTAGAAACATTTATGTGATTCCTACCATACTATAAATAGAACAATATTTAAGTGTTGTGACCCTACCGGGCCATATAGAACATATTAGTGTTATTCCTACCATTACTTTTATAGTGAACCAAGTTAGTGTGTTCCTTACCGTACCAAGTAGAACAATATTAGTGTGATTCCTACCATACTATAGTTAGAACAATATTAGTGTGATTCCTACCGTGCCATCAGAGAACAATATTAGTGTGATCCCACGTACCATAGTAAAACAATATTGTGTGAGTTCTACCGTACTAAGTAGACAATTTAATGTGATTCTACCGTACTATAGAGAACAATATTAATGTAGATCCCTACAATGCCTATAGTAGAACAATATAGTGTGATTCCAACCGTACCATAGTAGAAACAATATTAGGTGATTCCGCCATACTAAGTAGAACAATATTAGTGTGATCCATACCGACCATAGTAGAACAATATTAGGTGATCCCTACCATACCATAGAGAAAATCTTAGTGTGTATCCTACTGGTACCATAGTAAACAAGTATTAGTGTGTCTTCCTACCTACCATATGTAGAACAATATTAGTGTGATCCCTACCGGTACATAGGTAGAACAATTTAATTGATCCCTACCATACATATAGTAGAACAATTGAATGTTATCCTAAGCGTACTATAGTAAGAACATATTAATGTGATCCCTACCGTACTATAGTATATTGTTACGACAGAGACAATTAATGTGATTCCTACTCGTACTATAGTAATTAATGTGTCCCTACTACTAATAGTAGACATGTGATGTCCTACCGTACTATAGTAGAACAATATTAATGTGAGTCACTACCGATACGTATTGAGAAAGACATCTGTGTGATCACCGTACTAAACAAAGGATACCATATTACATATTCGTGATTAGAGAACAATATTAGTGTGATTCCTACACGTACTATAGTAGAAAACATATTGTGTGATCCCACCGTACTATACGTAGAACACATATTAGTGTGATCGACTCCGTACTATAGTAGAACAATATTAGTGTTGATTCCTACCGTACTATAGTAGAACAAATATTTTCGTGTGATTCCTACCGTACTATATAGAACAATATTAGTGGTGATCCCACCGGATACTACTAGTAGAAAATATTAGTGTGATCCCTACGTACTATAGTATAACATATTAGTGTATCCCTACCGTACTATAGTGAACAATATTAAATGGTGATTCTAACATAACATAGTAGCACAATATCGTGTGATCCTCACCGTACTATGAGTAGACAATATTAGTATGATATCCTACGTACTACGTAAAACAATATTAATGTTGATTCCTACCGTAGTATAGTAGAACAATATTATGTGATCCCCTACCGCACTCTAAGTTATACACAATATTAATGTGATCCTACCGTACTATAGTAGAACAATATTAATGGTGAATTTCTACTCGTACATATGTAGAAACAAATGAGGTTGTTTCACTACCGTGACTTCTAGTAGAAACAATATTATGTGATTCCTACCATACTCTAGTAGAACAATATTAATGTGATTCCTACCAACATAGTAGAACAATATGTAATGTGATTCCTACCATACTATGTAGAACAATATTATGTATTCCCTACCATACTATAGTAGTAAAATATTGAGTGTGATTCCTACCAACTATAGTAGAACAATATTAGTGTGATTCCTACCATACTATAGTAGAAACAATATTAAATGTGATTCTACCATCTATAGTAGAACAATATTATGTGATTCCTACCATACTATAGTAGAACAAATATTAGTGTGATTCCTACCATATAGTAGAAAACAATATTATGTGGATTCCTACCATACTATAGTAGAAGCTTAATGTGATAATAATACATTAGTGAGTAATGGTCCTACCATACTATAGTAGAACAATATTAATGTGATCCTACATACTAAGTCAGAACAAATATTTACCTAAGATTATAGAACAAATAAGTCATTATATCTAATATAAACAAACCTGTCAATATCACGGACACTGGGGGGGGGGCACGCAGGGGGGGTGTTGCGCTGAGTGATAAAAAGTATCAAATCGAACTGTACAAAAAGGAATATAAGAAATAAATCCTACCGCGCATGCAATCACATTTACCTTTAATATATTTATAATCAAAGGGAGTGGTGATCTTTACATCACATAATATGTACGAATCCCCCACATAGAAATACCTGATGCTATACTATATATTGTACTTGGCCGCTCCATCTATTTCAGTTTTAAAATGAATTGATTTACACATATAGAGATCCTGACAGACATAAATAGAAATATACAATGGACAGGTTCTGTAGCGTTTAATGTAAACACTTACAAATAGTTTCCGTCAATACATTTTTATTAATATATGAACTATGAAAATGTCAGATTCAGTCTAGGACTGCAGGGATGACAGACGTTGTGGCGGTTTAAGGGGGATCTATGGTCGAAAACCGCACTTTTCCATAGTTGTGTTGGCAATCATAAATTAAGTTTGAGATGTTGATTGTGCAAATCTAAAGAAAAAGGAGGATTTACCTCCCGAATTTTGCCAATCATTCATTTTACGATTGGAACACAACCAGAAAAATGTTTATTTTGGCATTGTCCAAATGTCGGAAAGCCAGGAGGTAAATTTTATCCTTTCTGCAATGTTATCTGCCTCCTCCCATCTGTTATGTCCCTTCATAAGCCTTGAGCATGTGCAGTGTGATGCAGCAGGGAAAACAGCAGTCAAATCAATGTTTTATGCATGTCCCATTAAGATCTTGATTGAGGGAGGGGACAGCTACATCTTAGAATGTAGCACTAATTATACTTCAATATCTGGTTTATTATACACCATGATGTGCTGATATATCCAGTGAGTGGGGCAGTACAATTAAACAATGACCAGTTTTTTTTGTTTAAGGGTGAATTTTCAGTTAGAAATGTGCTTAGAAAGGTCGGGAACTACCCGATTATTAATCATGGTTTAATAGGCGTTAATTCAGTGTAACATGGTTTTTAGGCCAGAGTTTCTCCTTAGAAATGTTAATCTGCGAATCCATTAACACCAATTTCCTGTATTATTGGCTACCATTTTGTGGTACATTGCATGCACGCCATAGGACAAAACACCAAGGAGTGCACGAAAGTGTGTTGTGTATTGTGAAAAGTCTTGAAGATCCCGTATAAGAGATAAATTTGTCTCCTGACTGGTTAAAAATTTAATGATTATATACATTTTTTTTTAACAAGGGCAGTCGCCACCCCAAAACTAAAATGTCCCACTGCTGGCCCCACTGTGTAGTTTAATTTGTTTCAAAAATCCTTACCTTACATCTCTGCTCCCCAAATGGTGTCCGTCAGTGTCTAGCCAAACCCAGAAACTGAGAGCAGAGCCAGTTCTGCGTGTAAAAGTTTTCTGTCCCTTCCCTGTTCTCGAGAGGTTTCTGGCATGTGCATGATGGCATGAATAGTTTATTCTTGTAAATCACTATCTTTGGTCCACATATTATATTGATAATAATATACTCTTGTTCTCCAGCTTGCACCAATGAGAAATCTTAACAAGCCAACAATAGAAACCGAACCAAAGGGAGGCCTCTTCCGTAACGTGTCCTAAGAAAGCGTACGAATGGGTTAGGTTGGATAGTAATAGCTGTACATTCTAAATCTATTGAGACCTGAGTTCATAATGGTTCAACAGACATGTCCACCAAATTAGATTGAAATCTCACCATGGCACCCCACTCATGGAAAAATATTGCAAGATCTATGGATAAAATTTGTGGATAACCACTGGGACCCTATAATTCAGACGAGCTCTTTATGGATGTTCTCCCTCATGGCTACATATAACTTGTCCCCATTCAGTATGAATGAATGATTCTTGATAGCTCTTGAATCTCTATTGGTGTCCAGATCTCTCTTCTGTTAAGCATAACTTCTTTGGCTAGAAGCTCTTCATCCGTAAATTAAGGGATATCCCTTCTCACATCACCTTTATTGTCACAACTATGTTTTTTCAAATACAAATTGAGAAGGTTTCTGCAATGTGGAAAACACGTTATCACAAAAAACAATACATTGTATTACATTGTGACTTTCACAGATTGAAGTATTTTGGACAGCTGGGGGGAATATTGTTGTGTACATCGGTTTATGTACTGTTATAACCCTGTGTACCCGGGGGTAAAAAAAATTCATAGCACTGAATTTTGTAGTAATGCTATAAAAGGTGCCTTTATATAAACCCACAAAGGTTTATGTTTGTAGTGTGCCAGGTAAACGAAATATCCACTGAGCTCTATGTAATACATATAGACATCTGGCATTGTCATGCTTCGCTGTGATCTGAGTTTGGTCATGTTGTGCTCTTGATTTATTCTTGCTCATTCTCCATCATATTAAATAATGTACTCTTTTTCTGTATGGGAGAAGTTTACCCCCCCATAGACAATCCACACCGGGTTTATTTAGAATATAACCTATGCTTTATCTTTATTAGAATTCAGACAAAGATCTCTTGGAGGAGTCTGTAGTGAATATAGTTGGGAAGGGTAGTACATGGACTGATTAAGAATCATTAGTTTGTGGGAGTTATATAGCTAAGGTTTGCCATTGCCATATGAAAGTGTAGGGGGAAAGGGGGTACACCTTGCTTCAGGTAAACACACAGACATAGGTTACACACACACTAGAATACACTTCTACTCTAACCCAACCCCACCTTTCTATTTCAATGCCAAGCAACTTATACACAATTATAAAATATATTAATCAGATGGATTATAAAATTAACTGTCCCTCTTCAGTACATAGCAAGATTATTGAATTTAAAACCTGCAGCACAGACACGCACATACCTTCAAAATTGACAGCCTTTCAAGCAAATTCAAAGTTATACTTAAAATTCCCTTTCTAGTTTTGGGGGAACTGTATTTAACCAAATTTACTGTCCCAAGCAGGGGCATAACTACAGGGTGCAGAGGGGCAACCGAGGGGGGGCATCTTCTTATTTTTCCTATGACGGAGAGCATCTCCACAGATAAACCACTGTGGAATGAAGCAACGGATAAGGGCCCCATCATAGTTTTTGCTTGGGGGGCCAGTGATTCCTAGTTACGGGCCACTGGACTCCCAAGTATTGGATTTTATCCAGTTAACTTGGGATACGAGTTCCAGGATCCCAGTAATTATGCCTGTTTGGTATTCGCATGACTTTTTAGAGTTATCCTGGGTTTTCAGTTATGTGTTACGAAGTGCGTTTTATGCCAGGCAGAGTTAATTTGAAAGGGTGGCAAAAATCCAGAAATACAAGCAGTGGATTCTAATTATAATGGAATTTCCTGTCATAAAAATTTGTACATAAACACAAGAAGAGTATGGAAGGAGTATTTTTTCTACTAAGTACATTCTGTTCTCTATGAGAATGATAGCTTAGAATCGGGGGTGGGCAATATAAATTTCACAGGGCCCATGAGAAACTTGGATTGTGGCGAAGGGCAGGACACATAGGTCAAATTCTCATTATAATTGCAAAACTGGGATTTTATAAAAAGATAAATTAAATATCCCTGTCATGGAGATTTTTTAATATTAGTTGCAATTTTTGTAATAAAGAATGTATAATATCTAATAAAATTCAATTAATCATGATCAGAAATCAAAAAGTATTTTTTTTATAAATTAAAATAAATCAAATATCCAGCCTGAGACAATCAATAATTAAGTAGAATTTTTTGAGTAGAGGTCTAGTATGAGGGGCAGTTCAGGCAGCCAAAGGCTCACCTGTGGCCCCCAGGGCCTTACTTTGCCCAGGTCTGGCTTGATGCATGTTCTTTTTTTATATTTATCAATATCTATTGTTTTCCTGATCAACAATTTAAAAGTGGTGGTTGTAGAAGGTACTATACGTTTCTATTTTATTTGTATTGATGAATGTTTTGTCTTTATAAAAATGAATTAAAAAAAAGAGTACTTGACCTGAGAAGAGAGAAGTGTATCTCTTGAAAGCTTGCTGTAAAAATGAAACTGTTAGTCCATAATAAAAAGTATCCTTATTCCTCAATACTAATCTATATAATAATGTACTGGAACTACAAACCTTTTATCTGGCAAACTTCTGACATCTATCTTCTCCTTACTTTCTCATATTTTTCTATTGAGTTCTTGTTTCTTTCCCTTTTTCCCCTTCACATTACTCCTTTTTTATCATAAGAGATGGCCCGAAGTAGTTCAGTTAGTTTTTCGAATTCCATTAAAAGTTCGGAAGATCGGTAGTCGGAAAATTAACCATTAAAGGGCTTCTCACCCCAAAACTAGAATTTAACCCACTACTACTACGCCCCACTTGTAGGTGTTAAAAAAATCCTTACCTACTTCTCACTGTAATGTTCCCTCCCAAGTCAAAAAAGTGTCCACCAGGAGCTGGCCAGTCCCATTCGTCTATGCTCCTGTCTCTACTCCCGGGCGAATTTGCACATGCTCCCTCGTGCAGCCCTCCCCCCCCTCCCATTCTCTCTCCTCCCCCCCTAGTTGTAAAACCCTTTCTGTAGTGTAGGGCTCCTTCCCCCCAACCACAAACCCCATAGTAAAACTCCCCGATCTATACTTACTTTGGTGCCTCTCTACTCTGACATTCTGGCAGCCGGAGCCGCGTCCATGATTTGGCTGCCTCTCAGCCAATTACGGACGCAGCTGCCGGTCCGGCCACCATGCTTGCCAGTTTCATGCAAGCAGGGGAAGTGACTCAGAATGGCGAGGAGATGAGGCAACTGATAGATAATGACGGGAGAGTATTCTGAAGAACAGGTGGACATGCCCTTTAAAGTCCATTGGGTGAGTAAATAGTTTGGATTAATTACAGCTGAAAATAGCAATGGTAACTTACTGTAAAAGTCTGTGGCACTGGATAATGGTTGGGAACTGTCCATACAGCAAAAACACATTTTATAAACATAACGAGGAGATTTAATAAAAGTTCTTATCGTGCTAATTGCCACAACCCATCAATCATATTTAACATTCAAATAACATCTGATTGGATTACCGAACAATATTATGTTGAGGGTTACCGAAATAGAGGTTACCATTGTGAGGTACGAAATACAATTCTACATTCCAGGGTGACCAAACGATAATTTAATAAGGGTTACTTGAAATCGAACAGGCTACATTGTAGGGTAGCTTAGGTAACTACCTAGCGTTTTCCTCCTCCTGACCGAACCGTTCGGTACTTCCGACCGTGCGTGCCAGGAGAAAGGACTGGTCGGATGCTGGCAAAACACGCGTCCGATGTTACCGGCGACCGTTCGGCGGTTCATAGAGGACTCACGATCGGACGAGTTTTTCCACCATGTCCCGATCGTACTCTTCGTCCGATCGGACGACGGTCGGCGGACTGGGAGCAATTTGATGCGATAATTTCGCGTCCGATCGACGATACTACTGAACTATCGGTTCGTTGGACCAAACAAATATCTCATCGAATATACCCAGCTTTATGAAATCGAATGACTAAATTGGAGGGTTACGATTCAAGCATATAACTTATCAGACACTTTCAATAATTAGTCGAATAGTCTGTGGTCAACAAACAAGAACTAGTTTTAAGTTCACGGACTATAAAGAGTTGTGAGTTGTCTGAACTATTAAAGTCGGGTCGAACTGGTTCCGTCCCATCTTATCTATTTATGAACTGGCATGTTCTCTGTGGCATTTATATTTATCAAACTGCAAATCAAACACACTGGTATACAAACTGGGGATTTCTGTTACTGGTACAGCAAACTGGGGTTTAGTTGTTACTGGTGCAAGCAAAAACTGGGGATTTCATGTTCTGTTCAGTTGGCAAACGGGGATTTTGCTGTACTGGTACAAGAAAACTGGGGATTTATTGTTACTGGTACACCAACTGGGGAGTCATGTTACTGGTACAGCAAACTGGATTTTCATTATACCGTACATAAAACTGGGGATTTAATTTACTGTACAGCATAAACCTTGAAATTTAAAGAGACACTAAACAGACAAAATAATTTCCCTGTCATCTGTATCATATTATCGCCGGTAGGTGGAGATTCCTTATCCCACCTCCCTGTCAATAAAGAGTGCCTAGGTTAACAGTTCAACGTACCTAACCAGCACTCCATTAGCAGCTTCTCACACGCCGATGAGCGCACTGTCCCAAACCGTGCTATCTTAACATATATGACCGCATTGCAAAAAGTTAGTAGACGCAATCAGTTTAGCAACACCATCCTTCTGGTGAGAAGCGCAAGTGGGAGGTAGGTACGTTCATCTGTGTAACCGGTGTTACTATTATTCTCTGAAAAGTAGGAATAAGCAATCTCACCCTCTGTGTAATAATCCACAGATGCAAGGGACTTTCATTAACTGTACAGCAGACTGGAAATTGCAGTGTTCTGGTACAGCAAACTGGGAATTTCATGCTACTGGTACGCAAACTGGGAAGTTATCACATTACTGGTATAGCAAATGGGAATTTCATGTTGTGGTAAAGAGAACTGGGATTTTGTGCTAGCTGGTACGGCAAACTGGGAATTCATGTATTACTTGGTGCAGCAAACTGAGGATTTCATGATAACGACAGCAACCTGGGAATTCATGATAACTTGTTACAGCAAACTGGGAATTTTCATATTACGTGGTACATTATACGTGGATTTAAAGCACTAAGCAAGACAAAATCCATGTCCCTTGCATCTGTATTATTGAGATTGGTATTCCAACCTCCATGTGAATAATAGACTGTCGGCGTTACTATTATTCACTAGGAGTAAAATAAGCAATCTTACCTCTCCTGTTAATAATAGATACTGATGCAAGAGGCTTGGAATTCATACGGTTTAGTGTGTGCCTTTAATGGGATTGTTCAGAAAAACGGGAATTTAGTTTTTACTGGTTCGATAAACTAGGGATTTATGATTACTGTAAAGTTACGGAATTTTCATGTTATGGGTCAGCAAAGTTGAATTCCATGCTACGGTGTACAGAAAAATGGGAGTTCATTTACTGGTATAGCAAAATGAAATTCATGTTATGTTCACAAAAAACTAAGGATTTCATGATACAGGTACAGCAAATGGGGATTTCAGTATCCGGTACAGCAAACAATAATTTCATGTTTGTATCAGCAAAATTCCATAGTATGCTGGAGTCTCTGTTACTATAATCGCCAAAACTTGGATGTCATGTGTGGTACAGCAATACTAGTGGGAGATTCAATAAAAGTATCTGTATTGTTAAAATGGTTCTAATGTTTGCCCCAACCAATCTAATCTTATTTAACATTTGCAAAGCTAACATCGATTGAGCGGCAAATTAGCCCCATTGTTTAATGATAAAACTTTTATTGATATAACCCTGTACGGTATTTTTATGATACTGGTAAAAAAAGAATTGGAATTTCATGTTACTGGGTACAGCAAACTAATATTTCATGTTACTGGTACAGGCAAAATCCATATATGCTGGAGTACTCATGTTACTAGCACACAACTTGGAATGTTCATTCAGTGTGTAAAGCAACTAGCGGGAGATTCAATAAAAGTTCTTGATGTGTTAAAAATGGTGTAATTGTTTGCCCCAACCAATCTATCTTATTTAACATTGAAAGCTAACATCTGATTGGTGGGTGCAAATTACACCCATTTTAATGATAAGAACTTTTATAAGTGAAGTAACCTGTAGGATTTTATGATACTGGTAAAAAAACTTGAAATTTAATGTTACTGTACAGCAAACTGGAAAATTTCATGATACTGGTACGCAAAGTGAAAATCAAGAGTCTTGTAACAGCAAACTGGAATTCATGATACTGGTTTCATGGTGCAAACTCTAAAAACAGGTGGTCAATTCATCACTGCGCACTCTGTAGGACAGGTTTTCTACCATAGAGACAACAAACACTAATACCTGGCCTTGTTCACTTGAAGACCCGGGAGTTAGGACTATCCTTACCCCTATCTTCAAATCAATTGACCAGGAAGCCCACTGTTAAAGACCAGAAGAATTCATCTACACGTCGATCCTCCCCGCAGAAGCCACTGACAGGTCCTGACCTTCTGGTTCGATTAACTAGTAGCGAGCATGCGCGATAATGCGGCTGTGCGGATGATCGCCGCATAAGGTAAATATCTCTATCTTCGTCTGTGGCCACAAAAGTTGATTTAAGAATGGAAGTAGCATCGAGCTCCTTACCTCCCGGTCTTCAATAACACCTAGAAAAATAAAGAGGATAGGGAGAGAAATAAAGACCTTTAAAAACTCCCTTTTCCAGGTCTGTCAATCAATTACATATAAGGATAGTTCTCTTTTCCGAGTGACTTTTCTTTAAATAGCACACATAAGCCGAGATACAGTTGTTATTAACTTAAATCAATACCATTACAGTACGATGCTATTGCAAATGTTCACCTCCCCTTAAGACATGTAGGAGGGATGAATGTTATTCAAACCTAGGTTGCATAAAAAAATAATAAATCACAGCCAATTTTTCAGTCACTGAGGGTCAGTGGTAATTTGTTCTACTTTTTCTAATTACGTGCATGGAGTAAACTTACCCTGCTTTTGCTTTGGTTAGCTTTGGTGGACGAAATAGAAAACATAGTTTAGTAATATTGAACATGATGTAAAAAAATCAACACAGAAATGTTGTATGCCATAACAATACATCCTTGCCTAACCCACGCTTTGTTCCCTGCTAACCATAGCCTCAGCTGCGTCCTGTGGATAGTCCGAGGGAAACGAGCTTGGAGAAGTCGTCTGAGCACTTTTTTAACATCAAAATAGAGTTTGGAGGTTGGGGAGGAGGGTCCCTACACCAAGAAAAAAGTACATTTTGGGGTGGAAAACCCTGTAAATGCACATACTGAAATGTATGACCTTGTGAAGGTTCTGCATTCATCAGGTCTGGTAATGCTGTTGTATTCACTTAGATCAAACTGGACTGAAATGTAGTTCTTGAAACGTTTCGCTATCATCCGAACTGGCTTTCTCAATCAGAATGAACTTGTACAAGAATCTGTGGGCAATTATTACCCTGACAAATCAAAATCCCAATTAGGCATATCACAGCCATGGGTTAAGGGTGTATTAGATAGTGCTAAGAGGTGTTATAGAACGCCCAGAGTAAGGTGTTAAACATCAGGCATTGTGGAGAGGCATTTATGTGAATAAAGAAACCAGCCTAAATAGAGGTGGGGGGGTCGCACCAACCTCTGCCCATGTACAATGCTGTTTAACACCTTACTCTGGTCGTTCCGAGAACACCCTTATCCAACTACTAATCACACCCTAACACCGGCTCTGCTCTGTGATATGCTAATTGGGATTTTCCAGGGTACATAATTGCCACAGATTCTTGTATACAAGTCATTCTGAATTGAGAAGCCAGTCGGATGACTAGCGAACGTCTTCAAGACCACATTTCTCCAGTTGTCTATGAATTTCCAACAGATATACACTGTACAGTACATAGAAAATTAGATTTAAGGACAATAAGTCGATGTATTTCAAAAAAAGTTTTGCATTTAAATCACTTTCTGACATTGTAAGTTACCATTCCTTTAGCAGCATATAAATTCTGCACAGCATTTATGAGTAAGTATAAAGCATATGGCTGTGCACTGCCCAACAGTGGGGGATCCAAAAAGGGAAGAAATTGACCCGGTTGCCCCTGGCGCCCCAGGACCTCTAGGCACGTGACCACTTAGCACTGGCCATCAGGTGATCGGAAATTCAATAAAAGATTTACAGGCACTCACAGTGGGTGGAGTTGAACAAATGGGGGGGGGGGGGGACTGCTGTACTATGTGGCGGTTGCAGCAGTCATAGACAAATTATTCCCTAAACCGACCCCTTAACATTTGCCCCCCACCCCTACCCTTGCAGTTCCGTTGTGCTTGAATTACAGAGGAGCATCTGAAATAAGGTAGTATCGCTTCAGAGCGTCAACAAATAACATAAGAAAGAGTTAAAAACGAAGTATCGTTAGCGTATGTTTGGTGTGCACTTTGATTTTGATGCACTGCATATTACTGCACAAAGCAAATTTCCTGTCTCTCCGCACAAACAACGACAATAGATAATCATGAGGCTGGGCTTCCTATGTTAGTCTCCCAAATATTTTCATTCTACATACCTTGCTTTCTCTGTCAACTGAGCGATGAACGCTGGTACATGGAACTAACACCTTTCTTGGTGCGAAACAAAAGAATCTTGATGTCTCTTTGCCAGCATATAATGGTATATAAACGATATTACAACAACCACAGATGATGGTTTTGCTGGCAGTGGCTCCCCAAACATATGGGATACAAACATTCAATGAAATATGAAAATGTTTGGATTATAGTTTTAGTTCAATCCTCCCCTACACATACTCCTGTGAGGACGTGACACCATTCAATTTCCCTTTTGAGGTCTAATTAAATAAACCAGTGACTTTAAAACAAGGCTTGGGAATTGACCCTTTTTTAAAATGTTCTTACGTAAACTAGTTAAGGAACGTAACATAGGATGATTACTCACCCCTATTATAGTTCGAGAAAACCAAACAAGCCACTGGGAACAAACTGTCTAAGTACAGTACTCAGTATCGTATCATTGGGCAAGCTTTTTTACACCTGTGTTCTGTAATGTTGGCACTAACTTCGGTATAATTACTCATATGTTTTTTGACTTCAGTTTATTATGGCTTCCAAAATCAGGTCCATCTACATTGACTGTTTGTCATTTTACACACAAATAACACAAAGTCTAAGCTATACTGGTAAACATATTTGACACAAATTCTAAAACACACCCTCTGGCTGTTGACGTCTCTCAATGTGCCCCTGACACATCCTTTGAGAAACCCAGGTCTAGTATAAGTTAAGCAAAAAGTCCTTATAAGCTACAGGTCACATACAAAAAAACAATCAGTTTTTAGATTCTTAATTTTGATTGTTAAATACTCCAAATCATTTTGTCTGTTTTTGTATTCACAGAGGATGATTATGGTCCATACATTTAATTGTTTAAGATGATAGCTTTTTTTTTAAACTACCCATTTTAAAGTCATATTACCCATTAGTTTCTTTAGATGATGTCTTACGGTTGCTAAAAACAAAGAGGGAAGCTAATGTGCTATGCATACTCTGAGCTCCTCTGGTCACATCTACAGAGAACCAAAAGTTTAACTAGTAGCGGGAAACATGGATGTCATCACATAAGCAACAGTGGTATTTTGATTAGTAAGCTTCCAGATGTAACAATAAAATATACAAAATAACCACGGTAGCCTAAATGTTCGAATACTTACGCAAATGAAACAGTTTTAACCATAGAGGGGGAGTGAACCGCGCAAATCACCATTGTGAACTTTAAGTAGTCCCGCCTCCAAAAGTCTTCATCCTCTTCAAGTGTAAAGCTAGTTGCTTAGTGCAAACAAATACATGTGAAAACAATCCGGCGTAAATCCATAAACTTGTGTATAGTTGAATCATCATAGTTCCAGTACATTGAGGGTATACAAAAGTACTATATATTGGAATCCAAGATAAGTGAAATAGTGTTGAACATAGTCAATACCGAACAACCAAGAACCATGCGGTGAGTAGAAAACGAAGTTAAACCATTATAGTGAATGGAGTATCAAACAATAAAAATGTCCAGATCCCCTAAACTGTATTAACGTATGTCCACACTATTCACTTTATCTTGGATTCCATATAAGTACGTTTGATACCTAATGTACTGAACTATGATGATTCAATATACACATAGTTTATGATTTTACGCCGGATTGTTTTCACATTAATGGGTGTGTTGCACAAGCAAAACTAGCTTACACTGAAGAGGATGAAGACGTTTGAAGGAGCGGGAACTACTTAAAAGTTCACAATGGTGATTGCTGATCAATTAGGAGTGGGATGGCGAAGGTGGTTTGGTCCTTCAGACTACCAATTAGGCAGTCTGGTGTTACATGTGGTTGTGCTCATTGAGAAAGGACGTTGGTTCGAAACAGGTATCACACAGTTTTGTTCAAATAAAGATTATACTCAATTCACGCTTGTAGTCCTGTGCATCTGTAGCTACACGTATACCGCCATTGATTTATTAGAACAATATTGTGTGATTCTACATACTAAGTAGAACATTATTAATGTGTCCCTACCATACTATAGTAGAACAATATTAATGTTTGCCTACCATATATAATAGCAACATTAGTTGTGAACCCTACCATATATATAGAACAATATTAATTGACCCCTACCATACTATAGTAGAACAATATTAGTTGATTCCTCCATACGATAATAGAACAATATTAATGTTGACCCTACACGACTTATAGACCTAGAGGACCCCACATTTTAGACAAGTGGTGACCCTACTCCACTATAGTAGACAATATTATGTGATCCTACCGTAACTATAGTAGAACAGTATTAGTGTGATTCTCCAACGTACTATATAGAACAATATTAGTGTGATTCCTACAGTACTGATAATCAGAACAATATTATGTGGATTCTACCATACTATAGTAGAACAATATTAAGTGTATTCCTACATACTATAGTAGAAAACAATATTAGTGTGATTCCTACCGTCGTATAGTAGGCAACAATATTAGTGTGATTCCTACCGTACTATAGTAGAACAATATTGTGTGATCCCTACGTACTTTATAGCATTATGTGATCACTACAATAAAATTATTGGTGATCCCTACCGACTAATAGTAGAACAATATTAGTGTGATTCTACCGTACTATAGGTAGAACAAATTAGGTGATTCCTACCGTACTATAGT
Source organism: Hymenochirus boettgeri (assembly GCA_019447015.1). Taxonomy (NCBI): domain Eukaryota; kingdom Metazoa; phylum Chordata; class Amphibia; order Anura; family Pipidae; genus Hymenochirus; species Hymenochirus boettgeri. Next base: position 260,840,495 of record CM033470.1, on the reverse strand, counting down.
AGAACAATATTAGTGTGATCCCTACCGTACTATAGTAGAAACAGATCGTAATGTGATCCCTACCGTACTATAGTAGAACAATATTAGTTGATTCCTACAGCTACTATAGTAGAAACAAACCATTGTTGGTTATTCTACTCGACTATAGTGAAACACACATTTAGGTTTGATTCTACCGTACTATATAGAACCAATATTAGTGTGATCCTACCATACTATAGTAAGAAAATATTAATGTGATCCCTACCGTACTATAGCTAGAACTATCTAGTGTGATTCCTACCGTACTAATGTGACAATATTAGTGTGATCCCGACCGTACTATAGTGGAACAATATTAGGTGATCCTACCGTACTAGAGTAGAACAAATTAGTGTGATCCTACCGACTATAGTAGAAACACATATTAGTGTGATCCCAACGTACTATAAGTAGAACAATATTAATGTGATCCCTACCGTTACTATAGTAGAACAATTTAGTTGTGATTCCATACGGTACTATAGTAGACAACATTAGTTGTGATTCTACCGTACTATAGTAGAAAATTGGAACCTACCGAATCTAGACATTGTGATCCCTACCGTACTATAGTAGAACAATTATGTGATCCCTCGATATTACATTAGTTGATCTACCGTACTATAATTAGAACATATTAGTGTGATTCTACCATGACGATAGTAGAACAATATAGTCGTGTCCCTACCGTACATAGTAGAACATATTAGTGTATTCCTACTGTCTAGAGAGAACAACATATTTAGTGTGATTCTACCGTACTATAGTAGAACATATATGTGATCCCTACCGTACTATAGAGAACAATATTATGTGATTCTACCATACTATAATAGAACAATATTATTGTGTGATCCTACAGTACTATCGTAGAAAATATAGGTGATCCCTACCGTACTATGTAGAACAATATTAAGTGTGATCCCTATCGTACTAGTAGGAACACAATATAGTGTGACCATACCGTACTAATAAGTAGACAATATTAGTGGATCCCTACCGTACTATCGTAAACAATAGTAGTGTGATTCCTACCATACTATATAGAACATATTTAGTGTGGATTCCTACAGTACTCTAGTAGAAAAAATTAGTGTGATCCTACAGTACTATAGTAGAACACTATTAGTGTGATCCCTACCGTACTAGTAGAACATCTATGAGTGTGATTCCTACCGTACATAGTAGAACATATAGGGTGATCCCTATCTACTATATAAACCAATATTAGTGTGATCCCTACCTGTACTATGTAGAACAATATTAGTGTGATTCCCTACCGTACATAGTTAGAACAAAGATTAGGTGATCCCTACCGGTACTAAAAAAAAAAAAAAAAAAAAAGAAGTAGAACAATAGTAGTGTGATTCCTACCACTATATAGAACAAACATTGTGTGTTCCTACGTACTATAGTCAGAACAATATTAGTGTGATCCACTACCGTACTATAGTAGAACAATATTAGTGTGTAATTCTACGTACTATAGTAGAACAATATCTAGTGTGATCCAAAAACCACATTTATAGATAGAACAATACATAGTGAACAATATTCATGTGATCCCTACCGTACTATGTAGAACATATAATGTGATTCCTTACCATACTATAGTAGAACATATTGCGTGTGATCATACAGTACTGGACGTGTTGATGACTATAGTAGAAATATTAAGTATGATTCCTACCTACTATAAGTAGAACATATAATGATGCTACCGTACTATAGTAACATTTATGAACACCTGGAAATATTAGTGTTGATTCCCTACTGTACTATAGTAGAACAATATTCAGTTGATCACCTAATGTACTATAGTAGAACAATATTAATGTGATTCCTACCGTACTATAGTATGAAGCATATTGGTGATCCTACCGTACTATAGTAGAACAATATTAATGTGATTCCTACCGTATATAGTAGAACAATATTAATGTGATTCCTACCGTCCTATGTAGAACAATATTAGTGTGATTCCTACCGTACGATAGTAAACATATTAATGTGATTTCCTACCGTACTTAGGAGAACAATATTAGTGTGATTCTACCGTACTATAGTTAAACAATATTAGATGTGTTCCTACCATACTATAATAAGAACAATATTAATGTTGATTCCTACATACTATAATAGAACAAATATGTTGGTGTTCCTACGACGATAGTAGAAAATATTAATGTGATTCCTACCATATCTATAGTAGAACAATATTAATGTGATCCTACCATACGATAGTAGAACAATATCAATGTGATCCCTACCATACTATAGTAGGAAAATATTAATGTGACTTCCTACCATACTATAGTAGAACAATATAATGCGATTCCCTACCATACCTATCATAGACACAATTTAGTGATTCCTACCATACTATAGTAGAACGAAATATTAATGGATTCCTACCATACTATAGTAGAACAATTAATGTGATTCCTACCATTAATATAGTTGAACCCCAATATTAAATGTGATTCCTACCCAATTACAGTAGAAAAAATATAATGTGGATCCTACCAGACTATAATACGAATAGAATGTGATAGTAATCCCCACCCCCACCCCTTGCAATTTTTAGGAGAGCTGGCACCCCCCCCTTTTATTTTGTTTGATACTCCATTCACTATATGGTTTTAATCTTACTGTTTTGCTCTCACCGCATGGTTCTTGGTGTTCTGTATTTTACTATTTCAACACTATTTCACTTATCTTGTTCAATATATAGTACTTTTGTATACCCTACATGGACTGGAACTATGATGATTCAACTATACACAAGTTATGTGATTTACGCCGGATTGTTTTCACATGTATTTGTTTGCACTAAGCAACTAGCTTTACACTTGACTGAGGATGAAGTACTTTTGGAGGCGGGACTACTTAAAGTTCACAATGGTGATTTGTGGTTGTGGATCCATACATACCTATAGGAGAAACACATATTAGGTGATTCACTACACATGCCTAGTGAAACAATATTAATGGATTCTTACCGTACCATAGTGAACATCATATTAATGTGATTCCTACCGTACTATAGTAGGAAACGATTATGTGATTCCTACCATCTATAAATGAGAACAATATTAAAGGGTTTGGACCCTACCGGGCCATATAGAACATAAGTTAGGTGATTCCTACCATTACTTTAATAGTGAACCAAATTAGTGTGATTCCTACCCGTACCATAGTAGAACAATATTAGTGTGATTCCTACCAACTATAGTAGAACAATATTAGTGTGATTCCTACCGTGCCATCGTAGAACATATTAGTGTGATCCCTACAGTACCATAGTAAAAACCAATATTGTAGTGATTCTACCGTACATATAGTAAACATTTAATGTGATCCTACCGTACTATAGAGAACAATATTTAATGTAGATCCCTACCAATGCCTATAGTAGAACAATATAGTGTATTCCAACCGTACATAGTAGAACAATATTAGTGTGATTCCGCCATACTATAGTAGAACAATATTAGTGTGATTCCTAACCGTACCATAGTAGAACAATATGGGTGATCCCTACCATACCATAGTAGAAAATCTTAGTGTGATCCTCTGGTACCATAGTAAACAATATTAGTGTGACCTATTCCCTACCTCCCATATGTAGACAATATAGTGTGATCCCTACCGTACTATAGTAGAACAATTTAATTTGATCCCTACCATACTATAGTAGAAACACATTGTATGTGTAGTCTCCTACGCGTACTATAGTAAGAACACATATTAATGTGATCCCTACCGTACTAAGACCATAGACGACATGAGAATTAATGTGAATTCCTACCGTACTAAGTAAATTAATGTCTACTACTAATAGTAAATGTGATGATCACTACCGTACTATAGAGAACAATATTAATGTGAGTCACTACCTACGTATTGTAGAAAGACATGCTATCGTGTGATCCTCCTACTGACATAGGATTACATGTAGAAATATGGCCTACCTCTGGAGAACAATATTAGTGTGATTCCTGACACGTACTATAGTAGAAACATATTGTGTGATCCTCACCGTACTCTAGTAGAACCATATTAGTGTGATCAGTCCAGTACTATAGTAGAACAATATTAGTGTGATTCCTACCGTACTATAGTAGAACACATATTACGTGTGATTCCTACGCGTACATATAGAACATATTAGTGGTGATCCCACCATACTATAGTAGTAAAATATTAGTGTGATCCCTACCGTTACTATAGTATAACATATTTAGTGTTATCCCTACCGTACTATAGTAGGAACAATATTAATGGTGATTTACATAGAACGTATAGTAGACACAATATCGTGTGATCCTCACCGTACTATAGAACAATATTAGTATGATTCCTACGTACACCGTAGAAACAATATTAATGTGATTCTACCGTAGTATAGTAGACAATATTAGTGTGATCCCCTACCGCACTTAGGGGTATACAAATATTATGTGGATCCTACCGTACTATAGTAGAACAATATTAATGGTGATTCCTACTCGTTACTATGTAGAAACAAATGATGTTTCCTACCGGACTACTAGTAGAAACAATATTATGTGATTCCTACCATACTCTAGTAGAACAATATTAAATGTGATTCCTACCAACATTAGTAGAACAATATGTAATGTGATTCCTACCATACTAGTGTAGAACAAATTATGTGATTCCCTACCATACTTAGTATAAAATATCAGTGTGATTCCTACCAACTATAGTAGAACAATATAGTGTGATTCCTACCATACTATAGTAGAAACACTATTAATGTGATTCTACATCTATAGTAGAACAATATTATGTGATTCCTACCATACTATATAGAACAAATATTAGTAGTGATTCCTACCATAATAGTGAAAACTGCCAATATTATGTGATCCTACCATACTATAGTAGAAGCAATGATATCCTACATAGTCAGAGATGGTCCTACCATACTATAGTAGAACAATATTAATGTGATCTCTACATACTAAGTAGAACAAATATATCTAAGATTATAGAACAAATATTTAATATCTAATAAAACAAACCTGTCAATATCACGGACACTGGGGGTGGGGGCACGTCAGGGGGGGGTGTTGCGCTGGTGATAAAAAGTATGCAAATCGAACTGTACAGAAAAGGAAATATAAGAAATAAATCTACACGCATGCAATACATTTACACTTTAATATATATAATCAAAGGGGTGTGATTTTTACATCATAATATGTACGAAATCCCACCCATAGAAATACCTGATGCTATACTATAGTATTGTACTTGGCCGCTCCATTCTATTTCAGTGTTTAAAATGAATTGATTTACACATATAGAAGTATCCTGCAGACATAATAATAGAAATATACAGGGACAGGTTCTGTAGCGGTTTAATGTAAACACATTACAAATAGTTTCCGCAATACATTTTTATTAATATATGAAACTAACTGAAAATGTAGATCAGTCTAGGACTGCAGGATGACAGACGTTGTGGCGTGTTTAAGGGGGTATCTATGGTCGAAACCCGCACTTTTCCAATAGTTGTGTTGGCAATCATAAATTAAAAGATTTTGAATTGTTTGATTGTCAAATCTATAAGAAAGGAGGATTACCTCCCGATATTTTGCCAATTCATTATTTTACGATTGGAACGACAACCAGAAAATGTTGTATTTTGGCAATTGTCCAAATGTAGGAAAGCACAGGAAGTAAATTTTAGTTCCTTTCTGCAATGTTATCTCCTCCTCCCATCTGTTAATGTCCCTTCATAAGCTTGAGCATGTGCAGTTGAGCAGCCAGGGAAAACAGCAGTCAAATCAATGTTTATGCATGTCCCATTAAGATCCTTGATTGAGGGAGGGGCAGCTACATCTTAGAATGTAGGCACTAATTATACTTCAATATCTGGTTTATTATACACCATGATGTGCTGAATAATCAGTTGAGTTGGGGCAGTAAATTAAACATATTGACCAGTTTTTTTTGTTTTAAGGGTGATTTTCAGTTAGAAATGTGCTTAGAAAGGTCGGGAATACCTTAATTAACATGGTTTAATAGGCTATAATCAGGTAATGGTTTTTAGGCCAGAGTTTTCCCTTAGAATGTTAATCTGCGGACCATTAATACCAATTTCCTGTATTATTGGCTACCATTTTGGGTACATTGCAGGCACTGCCATAGGACAAACACCAAGGAAGTGCACGAAAGTGTGTTGTGTATTGGAAAAATCTTGAAGATCCCTATAAGAGATAAATTGTCTCCTGACTGGTTAAAAATTTAATGATTATATACATTTTTTTTAAAAGGGCATGTCGCCACCCCAAACTAAAATGTCCCACTGCTGGCCCCAACTGTGTAGTTTTTCTTTTTTCAAAAATCCTTACCTTACATCTCTGCTCCCCAAATGGTGTCCGTTCAGTGTCTAGCCAATCCCAGAAACTGAAGAGCAGAGCCATTCTGCGTGTAAAAAGTTTTCTGTTCCCTCCCCTGTCTCTCGGAGAGGTTTCTGGCATGTGCAGTGATGGCATGAATAGTTATTCTGTGAATATCACTATCATTTGGTCCACATATTATTATTGATAATAATATACTCTGTTGTTCTCCAGCTTGCACAAAGAAATCTTACAAGCCAACAATAGAAACCGAACAAAGGAGGCCTCTTCACGTAAGCGTGTCTAAGAAAGCGTACGAATGGGTTTAGGTTGGATAGGTATAGCCTGTACATTCTAAATCATATTGAAGACTGAGTTCATAATGGTTCACAGACATGTCCACACAAATAGATTGAAATCTCACCATGGCACCCCACTCATGGAAACAATATGTGCAAGATCTGTGGATAAAATTGTGGATAACCACTGGGACCCTATAATTCAGACGAGCTCTTTATGGATGTCTCCCTCTGGCTACATATAACTTTCCCCATTCAGTATGAATGAATGATTCTTGATAGCTCTTGAATCTCTATGTTGGTGTCCAGATCTCTCTTCTGTTAAAGCATAACTTCTTTTGGTAGAAGCGCTTCATCCTAAATAAGGGGATATCCCCTTCTCACATCACACCTGTTATTGATCACACTATGTTTTTTCAAATACAAATTGCAGAAGGTTTGCAATGTGAAAACACGTTATCACCAAAAAACAAATACATTGTATATACATTGTGACTTTCCCAGATTGAATGTATATTTTGGACAGCTGGGGGGATATTGTTGTGTACCATAACAGTTTATGTACTGTTATAACCCTGTGTACCCGGGGTAAAACAAATTCATAGCACTGAATTCTTGTAGTATGCTATAAACAGTGCCCTTTATATAAACCCACAAAGGTTTATGTTTGTAGTGTGCCAGGTGTTAAACGAATATCCACTGAGCTTCTATGTAATACATATAGGACATCTGGCATTGCAGCTTCCCTGTGATCTGAGTTGGTCATTTGTGCTCTTGATTTATTCTTGCTCACTTCTCCACAATATTAAATAATGTCTCTTTTTCTGTATGCGGAGAAGTTTACTCCCCCCATAGACAATCCACACCGGTTTATTTAGAATATGAACCTATGCTTATCTTTATTAGAATTCAGAACCAAGATCTCTTGGAAGGAGTCTGTAGTGAATATCAGTGGGAAGGGTAGTCAATGGATGATTAAGAATCATTAGTTTGTGGGAGTTATATAGCTAAGGTTTGCCATTGCCATATGAACAGTGTAGGGGAAAGGGGGTACACCTTGCTTCAGGTTAAACTACACAGACATAGGTACACACAGACTAAATACACTTCTATCTAACCCACCCCACTTTCTATTTCCAATGCAATCAACTTAACACAATTATAAAATATTTAATCAGATGGGATTATAAATATTAATGTACCTCTTCAGTACATAGCAAGATTATTGAATTTTAAAACCTGCAGCACAGCACGCACATCCTTCAAATTGACAGCCTTTACAAGCAAATTCAAAGTTATACTTAAAAGTTCCCTTTCTAGTTTGGGGGCTGTAATTTAACCAAATTTACTGTCCCAAGCAGGGGCAAACTACAGGGGTGCAGAGGGGGCAACCGAGGGGGGGGCATCTTCTTATTTTTCTATGACCGGTAGTAGCATCTCCCCAGAAAACCACTGTGGATGAAGCAACGGATAAGGGCCCCATCATAGTTTTTGCTTGGGGGGCCAGTGATCCTAGTTTACGGCCACTGGACTCCCAAGTCATTGGATTTTATCCAGTTAAACTTGGGATACGAGTTCCAGAGATCCCAAATTATGCCTGTTTGGTATTCGCATGCCTTTTTAGAGTATACCTGGGTTTTCAGTTATGTGTTACAGAAGTGCGTTTTATGCCAGGCAGAGTTAATCTATAAAAGGGTGAAAAATCCAGAAAATACAAGCAGGGATTCTAATTATAACGGAATTTTCCGTCATAAAAATTTGACATAAACACAAGAAGAGTATGGAAGGAGTATTTTTTCTACTAAGTACATTACCTGTTCTCTATGAGAATGATAGCTTAGAATCGGGGGTGGGCAATATAAATTTCACAGGGGCCCATGAGAACTTGGATTGTGGCGAAGGCAGGACACATAGGGTCAAAATTCTCATTATAATTTGCAAAACTGGGATTTTATAAAAAGATAAATTAATATCCCTGTTCATTGGAGATTTTTTTAATATTAGTTGCAATTTTTTAATAAAGAATGTATAATATCTAATAAAAATTCAATTAATCATTGATCAGCAAAAAAAGTATATGTTTTTTTATAAATTAAAAATAAATCAAATATCCAGCCGAGACAATCAAATAATTAAGAGAATTTTTTGAGTAGGAGGTCTAGTATTGGAGGGGCATTCATGGGGCAGCCAAAGGTCACCTGTGGCCCCCAGGGCCTTACTTTGCCAGGTCTGGCTTGATGCATGTAAATCTTTTTTTATATTTATCAAATCTATTGTTTCCTGTATCAACAATTTAAAAGTGGTGTGGTTGTAGAGGTAACTATACGTATTTTATTTTTATTTGTATTGATGAATGTTTTGTCTTTATAAAAATGAATTAAAAAAAAAGAGTACTTGACCATGAGAAGAGAGAAGTGTACTCTTGAAAGGCTTGCTGTAAAAATGAAATGTTGTCCATAATAACAAGTATCACCTATTCCTAAAGTACTACATCTATATAATATATGCTACTGGAACTACAACCATTTTATCTGCAAACCTTCTGACATCTATCTTCTCCTTACTTTCTCATATTTTCCCTATTGAGTTCTTGTTTCTTTTCCCTTTTTCTCCACTTCACATTTCTCCTTTTTTATCATAAGAGATGGCCGAAGTTAGTCAGTTAGTTTTCGAACTTCCTTAAAAGTTCGGAAGATCGGTAGTCGGAAATTAACCCTTAAAGGGCATTCACCCAAAACTTAGAATGTTAACCCACTACTACACTTGCCCCACTTGTGGTGTTAAAAAAAATCCTACTACGTCTCACTGTAATGTTCCCTCCAAAGTCAACAAAAGTGCCACCAGGAGCTGGCCAACGTTCCCATTCGTCTATCTCCTGTCTCGTATCCCGGGGAAATTTGCACATGCTCTCGTGCAGCCCTCCCCCCCCCCCATTCTCTCTCCTCCCCCCTAGTGTAAAACCCCTTTCTGTATGTAGGGCTTCCTCCGCCCAACCACAACCCCATAGTAAAACTCCCCCGATCTATACTTACTTTGGTGCCTCTCTACCTCTGACATTCTGGCGCCGGAGCCGCGTCCTGATTGGCTGCTCTCAGCCAATTACGGACGCAGTGCCGTCCCGGCCACCATGTTGCAGTTTCATGACAAGCAGGATAGTGAATTCATAATGGCGAGGAGATGAGCAATGAAGATAGATCGGGAGAGTGATTTCTGAAAATACAGGTGACATGCCCTTTAAAGTCATTGGGGAAAATAGTTTGGATTAATTACAACTGAAAATAGCAATGGTAACTTACGTAAAAGTCTGTGGCACCTGGGATAATGGTCTGGTAACATGTCCATATCAGCAAAAACACATTATAAACAAACGAGGAGATTTAATAAAAGGTCTTATCGTGCTAATTTGCCACCACCATCATATCAATTTAACATTCAAATAACATCTGATTGGATTACCGAACAATCTTATGTTGAGGGTTACCGAAATAGAACGGTCTACCTTGATGGTGTTACGAAATCCAATTCTACATTCCAGGGTGACCAAACCATAACTTTAAAAGGGTTACTTGAAATCGAACGGCTACATTGGTAGGGTATACGCTTAGGTACACCTAGCGTTTTCTCCTCCTGACCGAACGTTCGGCTACTTATGACCGTTGGTGCCAGGAGAAAGACGGTCGGTCGCGGCAAAGCAGCGCGTCCGATAGTTACGCGGCTGACCGTTCGGCGGTTCATAGAGGACTGCACATCGGACGAGTTTTTCCACCATGTCCCGATCGTACTTCGTCCGAGTCGGACACGGGCGGCGCATGGGAGCAATTTGGATGCGATAATTTCGTCCGATCGACGATACTACTGAACTATCGGTTCGATTGGACCACAATATCTCATCGAATATGACCCAGCCTTTATGAAATCGAATGACTAAATGTGAGGGTTACCGATTCAAGTCATGATAACTTATCAGACACTTTCAATAATTACGAATAGTCTGTGGTAACAAACAAGAACTAGTTTTAAGTTCGAAGGCTATAAAGTTGGAGTTGTTTCTGAACTATTAAAAGTTCGGGTCGAACTTGGTTCCTGTCCATCTTTCTATTTATGAGACTGGATGTTCTCTGTGGCATTATATTTATCAAACTGCAAATCAAAACACTGGTAACAAACTGGGGATTTCTATGTTACTGGTACAAGCAAAACCTGGGGTTTGCTTGTTACTGGTGCAGCAAACTGGGATTTCAGGTTCTGTCATGGGGCAAACGGGGATTTTCTGTACTGGTACAAGAAAACTGGGGATTTATTGTTACTGGTACACCAAAAGTGGGGACTGTCATGTTACTGAGTACAGCAAACTGGGATTTTCATTTACCGTATCAGTAAACTGGGATTTAATTTACTGTACAGCATAAAACTTGAAATTTAAAGAGAACTAAACAGACAAAATAAATTTCCCTGTCATCTGTATCTATTAATCCCGGTAGGTGGAGATTGTCCTTATCCCACCTCCCTGTCAATAAAGAGTGCCTAGGTTAACACAGTTCACTACTAACCAGCAACTCCCATTAGCAGCTTCTCACAGCCGATGAGCGCACTGTCCCAACCGTGTATCTTAACATATATGCCGCATCTGCAAAAAGATTAGGTAGCGCAATCAGTTTAGCACCACCACTTCTGGTGAGAAGCGCAAGGGAGGTAGGTACGTTCATATGTGAACCGGTGTTACTATTATTCTTGAAAAGGGGTTAGAATAAGCATCTCACCCTTCTGTGTATATAAGTCTACAGATCAAGGGACTTTCATTTAACTGGTACAGCAGACTGGAAATTGCAGGGTTACTGGTACAGCAAACTGGGAATTTCATGCTACTGGTACGCAAACTGGGAAGTTCACATTACTGGTATACGGCAAAACTGGGAATTTCATGTTGTGGTAAAGCAGACTGGATTTTGTGCTACTGGTACGGCAAACTGGGAGTTCTGTATCTGGTGCAGCAAACTGAGGATTTCATGATAACGGACAGCTAACTGGGAATTCATGTAACTTGTTACCGCAAACTGGGAATTTTCATATTACGGTACATTATACGTGGATTTAAAAGACACTAAGCAAGACAAAATCATGTCCTTGCATTCTGTATTTTGAGATTGGTATTCCAACCTCCATGTGAATAATAGACTGCTCCGGGTTACTATTATTCACTAGGAGTAAAATAAGCAATCCTTACCCTCTGTGTAATATAGATTACTGATGCAAGAGGCTTGGAGTTCATCGGTTTAGTGTTGCCTTAATGGGATTGTTCAGAAAAACTGGGACATTTAGTTTTACTGGTCAAAAAACTAGGGATTTAGGATTACTGTAAACGTTACTGGAATTTTCATGTTACTGGGTCAGCAAGTGGTTGAATTCCATTGCTACGGGTACGAAAAACTGGAATTTCACTTTACTGGTATAGCAAAATGGAAATTTCATGTTATGTTACAAAAAACTAAGATTTCATGATACAGGTACAGCAAACTGGGGATTTCAGTTATCCGTGGTACAGCAAACAATAATTCATGTTAATGTATCAGCAAAATTCCATCGTATCTGGAGTCTCATGTTCTATAATCAGCAAATTGACTGTCATGTAGTGGTACAGCAAACTAGGTGGGGAGATTCAAAAAAGTACTGTATTGTTTAAAATGGTGCTAAGTTTGCCCCAACCAATCATAATCTTATTACATTGAACGCTAACATCTGATTGAGGGCAAAATTAGCACCCATTGTAATGATAAGAAACTTTTATTGAATAACCCGTGGTATTTTTATGATACTGGTAAAAAAAGACACTTGGAATTTCAGTTACATGGTACAGCAAACTAATACATTTCATGTTACTGTACAGCAAAATCCATATATGGCCTGGAGTATCATTTACTAGAACGACATCAAACTTGGAATGTTCATGTCAGTGTGTATAGCAACTAGCGGGAGATTCAATAAAGTTCTTATGTTAAAATGGTGTAATTGTGTTGCCCCAACCATCATATCTTATTTAACATTGAAAGTAACATCTGATTGGCTGGGTGCAATTAGCACCATTTTAAATGATAAGAACTTTTAAAAGTGAATAACCCTGTAGGATTTTATGATACTGGTAAAAAAACTTGAATTTATGGTACTGTACAAGCAAACGGAAAATCATGATACTGGTACAGCAAAAGTGCGAAAATCAAGAGTACTTGTCAACAGCAAACTGGGAATTCATGATACTGGTTTCATGGTGCAAAGCTCTAAAAAACAGGTGGCAATTCATCTGCACTCTGTAGGACAGGTTTTCTACCATAAGACAAAACACTATACCTGGCCTTGTTCACTTGCAAGACGGGAGTTAGGAGTCTATCCTTACCCTCTATCTTCATCAATTGACCAGGAGCACCCACTGTTAAAGACAGAAGAAATTATCTTACACGCTGATGCCTCCCCATCAGACAGCACACTGGACAGGTCCTGACCTCTTCTGGTTCGATTAACTAGAGCGAGCATGCGCGATTGCGCTGACTGCGATGATCGCCGCATAAGGTAAATATCTCTATCTTCGTCTGTGGCCACAAAAGTTGATTTAAGAATGGAAGTTAGGCATAGCTCCTTACTCCCGGTCTTCAAAACACTAAAAATAAAAGGATAGGGAGAGATATAAAGACTTTAAAACTCCCTTTTACCAGGTCTGTCAATCAATGACATATAAAGGAATGTTCTCTTTTCCAGTGACTTTTCCTTTAAATAGCACACATAAGCCGAGATACAGTTGTTATTTATTAAATCAATACATTACAGTACGATGCTATGCGAAGTGTTACTCTTAAGACATGGTAGGAGGGATGAATGTATTCACACTAGGTTTCTAAAAAAATAATAAATCACAGCCAATTTTCAGTCACTGAGGGTCAGTGTAATTTGTTATACTTTTTCTAATTACGTGCATGGAGATATAACTTACCCTGCTTTTGCTTTGTTAGCTTTGGTGGAACGAAATAGAAACATAGTTTTAATATTGAACATATGATGTAAAAAAACTACAACACAGAAATGTTGTAATGCCATAAACATACATACTTGCTAACCCACGCTTTGTTCCCTAGCCTAACCATAGCCTCAGCTGCGTCTGTGGATAGGTCCGAGGGAAAACGAGCTTGGGAGTATCTGAGCACTTTTTAACATTCAAACTAGAGTTTGAGGTTGGGGGGAGGAGGGTCCCTACACTAAGAAAAAAGTACATTTTGGGGTGGAGAAACCCTGTAAAATGCACATACTGAAATGTATGATTGTGAAGGTTCTCATTCATCGGTCTTAATGCTTGTTGTATTCACTTAGATCAACTGGACTGAAATGTAGTTCCTGAAGTAGTTTCCTATCATCCGAACTGGCTTTCTCAATCAAAGAATTGTACAAGAATCTGGGGCAATTATGTACCTGGAAAATCAAACCCAATTACGCATATCACAGGCCAGGTTAAGGGTGTGATTAATAGTGCTAAGAGGTGTTATAGAACGCCCAGAGTAAGGTGTTTAAAACAGCATGTGGAGAGGCATTTATGTGAAAATAAAGAAAGCCAGCTAAATAGAGGTGGGGGGTGTTCGCACCAACTTCCTGCCCATGTACAATGCTGTTTAACACCTTACTCTGGGTCGTTCCGTAGTAACACCCTTACCAATTCTAATCACACCCGTGAAACACCGGCGTCATGTGATATGCTAATTGGGATTTTTCCAGGGTACATAATTGCCACAGATTCTTGATACAAGTCATTCTGAATTGAGAAGCCAGTCGGATGACTAGCGAACGTCTTCAAGAACCACATTTCTTCCAGTTGATCTATGAATACCACAGATATACCTGTACAGTACATAGAAAATTAGATTTAAGGACAATAAGTCGATGTATTTCAAAAAAAGTTATTCATTTAATCACTTTCTGACATTGTAGTTACCATTCTTTAGTAGCATATAATGCTGCACGCAGGATGAGTAAGTATAAAGCATATGCTGTGCACTGCCCAACAGTGGGGGATCCAAAAAGGGATAGAAATTGACCCGGGTGCCCCGAGCCCCAGGACCTCTAGGCACGTGACCACTTCAGCACTGGCCATCAGGTGATCGAAATTCACTAAAAGATTTACAGGCACTCACAGTGGGTGGAGTTGAACAAATGGGGGGGGGGGGGGGGGGGACTGCTGTACTATGTGGCGGTTCAGCAGTCATAGAGCATTATCCCTAAACCGACCCCTTAACTTTGCCCCCCCTCCCTAATCCCTTGCTATTCCGTTGTGCTTGATTAACAGAGAAGCATTGAAATAAGGTAGTAGTCGCTCAGAGCGTCACAAATGACAAGGAAAGAGTTAAAAAACGAAAATCTTAGCGTATGTTTGTGTGCTTGATTTTGATGCACTTGCATATTACTGCAACACAAAGCAAATTTCCTGTCCTCCGCACAAACAACGCAATAGATAATCATGATCGGCTGGCTTGCCTATGTTAGTCTCCCAAATATTGTTCATCTAACATACCTTGCACTTCTCTTTCAACTGAGCGATGAACGTGGTACAGGGAACTAACACCTTTATTGGTGCAGAAACAAGAAAAGGAATCGATGATGTCTCTTTGCCAGACATTAACTGTATTTAACAACAGATTATTACAACACCACAGATGAATGGTTTGCTGGCAGGTGGCTCCCCAAACATATGGGGATCAAACATTCAATGAAATATGAAAAGTTTGGTTATCTAGTTTTAGTTCAATCCTCCCCTACACATACTCCTGTGAGGACGTGACACCATTCAATTCCCTTTTGAGGTCTAATTTAAATAACCAGACTTTAAAACAAGGCTGGAATGAACCCTTTTTTAAAATGTTCTTACGCATAAACTAGTTAAGGAACGTAACTAGGATGATCTACTCTCACTTATACATTTCGAGAAAACCAATACAAGCCAACGTGGGAACAGAACTGTCTAAGCTACAGTGACTCAGTATCAGTAATGGGCAAGCATATTTTTCACCTGTGTTCTGAATGTTGGAGCTTAACTTCCGGATATTACTCATATTTTTGACTTCAGTTTATATGGCTCCAAATCAGGTCTCTAATTGACTGTTTGTCATTTTAACACACAAATAACACAAAGTCTAAGCTTATACTGGTAAAAACCATATTTAACACAAATTCTAAAACACAAACCTCTGGACTTGTTGAGTCTCTCAATGTGCCCGTGACACATCCTTTGAGAAAACCAGGTTCTAGTATAAGTTAAGCAAAAGTCCTTATAAGCTGAACAGTGTCACATACAAAAAAAAATCAGTTTTTAGATTCTTTAATTTTGTATTGTTAATACTCCAATCATTTTGTTTCTGTTTTTGTATCACAGAGGATGATTGTATGGTCGCATACATTTATTGTTTAGATTGATAGCTTTTTTTTTATAACTACCCATTTTAAAGTCATATTACCCATTAGTTTCTTTAGAGATGTCTTACTTGTCGTTAAACAAAGAGGGAAGCTAACATGTGCTATGCATACTCTGAGCTCCTCTGGTCACATACTACAGAGAACCAAGTTTACATAGTAGCGGGAAACATGCATGTCACACTATAAGTCAACAGTGGCTATTTGATTTAGTTAAGCTCCAGATGTAACTAAAATATCCAAATAACACGGTAGCCTAATGTTCAGAATACTTACTGATTAGATATGAAAACAGTTTGTACCCATAGAGGGGAGTGAACCGCGTTGGAATCCAAGATAAGTGAAATAGTGTTGAACATAGTAAATACAGAACAACCAAGAACCATGCGGTGAGAGCAAAACATAGTGAATGGAGTATCAAACAAATAAAAATGGCCAGCCCCTAAAATCTGTATTTACTATGTTCAAACAAATAAAAATGGCCAGCCCCTAAAATCTGTATTTACTATGTCCAACACTATTTCACTTATCTTGGATTCCAAATTTTAGGGGCTGGCCATTTTTATTTGTTTGATACTCCATTCACTATATGGTTTTAATCTTACTGTTTTGCTCTCACCGCATGGTTCTTGGTTGTTCTGTATTTACTATGTGATTTGCTGATCAATTAGGAGTGGGATGGGCTAAGGTGGTTTGTTCCTTCATGACTACCTATATTAGGCAGTCTGTGTTTTACATGTGGTGTGCTTGAGAAAGGACGTTGGTCCGAAACATGTAGCACACATGTTTTGTTCAAATAAAGATATCTCAATTCACAGCTTGTAGTCTGTGCCATCTGTAAGCTACACGTATACCTCCATTGATTTATAGTAGAACAATATTCGTGTGATTCCTACCATACTATAGTAGAACAATATTAATGTGATCCCTACCATACTATAGTAGAACAATATTAATGTGATTCCTACCATACTATAATAGAACAATATTAGTGTGACCCCTACCATACTATAGTAGAACAATATTAATGTGACCCCTACCATACTATAGTAGAACAATATTAATGTGATTCCTACCATACTATAATAGAACAATATTAATGTGATCCCTACCGTACTATAGTAGAACAATATTAGTGTGACCCCTACCATACTATAGTAGAACAATATTAATGTGATCCCTACCGTACTATAGTAGAACAATATTAGTGTGATTCCTACCGTACTATAGTAGAACAATATTAGTGTGATTCCTACCGTACTATAGTAGAACAACATTAGTGTGATCCCTACCGTACTATAGTAGAACAATATTAGTGTGATCCCTACCGTACTATAGTAGAACAATATTAGTGTGGATTCCTACCGTACCCATAGTAAAACAATATTAGTGTGATTTCTACCGGTACTATAGTAAGAACAATATTATGGATTGTGATTACCGTACTATAGTAGAACAATATTAGTGTGATCCTACCACCAAGTAGAACAATATTAGTGATTTCTTACTACCTAGTAGAACAATATTAGCTGTGATCTACCGTACCATAGTGGAGAACAATATTAGTGTGATTCAACCGTACCATAGTAGACACATATTAGTGTGATTCCTGCCTACTATAGTAGAACAATATAGTGTGATTCCTACCGACCATAGTAGAACAATATTAGTGGATCCTACATACCATAGTAGAACAATAATTAGTGTGATTCCTATGTACCATAGTAAAAAAAATATAGTGTGATTCTACCATACCATAGTAGAACAATATTAGTGTGATCCCTACCGTACTATAGTAGAACAATACTAAAGGTGATGTCCCTACCGTACTATAGTAGAACAATATTATGTGATTCCTACCGTACTATAGTAGAACAATATTAGTGTGATTCCTACCATACATAGTAGAAACAATATTAGGTTGATCCCTACCTAAATAAGTAGAACAATATTAGTGTGATTCCTACCGTTACTATAGTAGAAACATATTATGTGATCCTACCATACTATGTAGAACAATATTGGTGATCCCTACCATATATAGTAGAACAATATTAGGTGATTCCTACGTACTATGAGAACAATATAGTGTGATCCTCCGTACTAGTAGTAGAACAATATTAGTGTGATCTACCGTACTATAGTAGAAAAATATATGTGATTCCTACCGTACTATAGTAGAACAATATTCGTGTGATTCCTACCGTACTATAGTAGAACAATATTAGTGTGATCCTACCATACATAGTAGAACAATATTAGTGTGATCCCTACCGTAATATAGTAGAACAATATTAGTGTGATCCTACCGTACTATAGTAGAAACAATATAATGTGATTTCTAACTACTATAGTAGAACAATATTCGTGTGATCCCTACGTACTATAGTAGAAACAATATTAGTATGATCCTACCGTCACTACAGTAGAACAATATTAATGTGTGATGTCCTACCGTAGATAGTAGAACAATATTAGTGTGTGATATACCGCTACTATAGTAGAACATATAATGTGATTCTACCTCCTAAGAGAAACAATATTATGTGATTCCTACATACTATAGTAGAACAATACTATGTGTTCTACCGTACTATAGTAGAACAATATTAGTGTGATTCTACCATACTAAGTGAACAATAAATGTGATCTACATACATAGTGAGAACAATATGTGATTCCTACCATACTATAGTAGAACAATATTAATGTGATTCCTACCATCTATAGTAGAACAAATTAGTGATTCCTACCATACTATAGTAGAACAATATTGTGATTCCTACCATACTTAGTAGAACAATATTAATGATTCTACCATACTATAGTAGAACAATATTAGTGTGATTCCTACCATACTATAGTAGAACAAAATTAATGTGATTCCTACCATACTATAGTAGAACAATATTAATGTGATTCCTACCATAAACTATAGTAGAACAATATTAGTGTCCTACCATTACTATGATAAACAATATAGTGTTGATTCCTACCATACTATAGTAGAACAATATTAATGTGATTCCTACCATACTATAGTAGAACAATATTAATGTGATTCCTACCATACTATAGTAGAACAAAATTAGTGTTATATAAATATCCTATATAATAAAACAAACCTGTCAATATGCACGGACACTGGGGGGGGGGGGCACGCAGGGGGGGGTGTTGCGCTGCGTGATAAAAAGTATAAATCGAACTGTACAGAAAAGGAATATAGAAATAAATCCTCACCGCATGCAATAACATTTACCCTTTAATATATTTAATCAAAGGGAGTGTGTCTATTTACATACATAATTATGTACAAATCCCACCAATAGAAATACCTTGATGCTATACTATATTATTGTACTTGGCCGCTTCCATCTATTTCAGTTTAAAATGAAATTGATTTACACATATAGCAGATCCTGCACAGACATATAAATAGAAATATACAGAGGACAGGTTCTGTAGCGGTTTAATGTAAACACTTACAAATAGTTTCCTCAATACATTTTTTTATTAACTATGAAACTACTGAAAATGTAATATCAGTCTAGGACTGCAGGGATGCAGACGTTGTGTGCGGTTTAAGGGGGATCTATGGTCGAAACCGCATTTTCCATATTTTTGTTGGCAATACATAAATTAAATTTTTGATTGTTTGATTGTCAAATCTATAAGGAAAGGAGGATTTACCTCCCGATTTTGCCAATTCATTTTACGATTGAACGACAACCAGAAAATGTTTATTTTGGGCAATTGTCCAAATGTCATGGGAAAGCCAGGAGGTAAATTTTATTCCTTTCTGCCAATGTTATCTGCCTCCTCCCTCTGCTTAATGTGCCCTTCATAAGCTTGAGCATGTGCAGTGGAGGCAGCAGGGAAAACAGCAGTCAATCAATGGTTATGATGTCCACATTAAGATCCTTGATTGAGGGAGGGGCCAGCTTACACTCTTAGAATGTAGGCACTAATTATACTTAAATATCTGGTTTATTATACATCCATGATGTGCTGAATATATCAGTTAGAGTTGGGGGCAGGTAATTAACATATGACCAGTTTTTTGTTTTAAGGGTGAATTTTCAGTTAGAAATTGCTTAGAAAGGTACGGGATACACCATTTTAATCAATGGTTTATAGGCTGTAATTCAGTGTAAATGTGTTTTTAGGCCAGAGTTCTCCCTTAGAAATGTTAATCTGCGAATACATTCAACCAATGTTCCTGTATTATTGGCTACCATTTTTGGTGTACATTGCATGCACTGCCATAGGACAACACCAAAGGAAGTGCAACGAAAGTGTGTTGTGTATTGTGAAAAATCTTGAAAGATCCCTATAAAGAATAAATTGTCTCCTGACTGTTAAAATTTTAATGATATATACATTTTTTTTATTAAAGGGCATGTCCACCCCAAAACTAAAATGTTCCCCACTGCTGGCCCCACTGTGTAGTTTTAAAAAATCCTTACCTTACATCTCTGCTCCAAATGGTTGTCCTGCAGTGTCTAGCCAAAGTCCCAGAAACTGAAGAGCAGGAGCCAGTCTGCGTGTAAAAAGTTTTCTGTCCCTTCCCTGTCCTCTGAGAGGTTTCTGGCATGTGCAGTGATGGGCATGAATAGTTTATTCTGAAATCATAATATCATTTGGTCTACATATTATTATTGATAATAATATACTCTTTGTTCTCCAGCTTGCACCAATAGAAATCTTACAAGCCAACAATAGAAACCGAACCAAAGGGAGGCCTCTTCAGTAAGGTGTCCTAAGAAAGCTACTAATGGGTTAGGTTGGATAGGAATAGCTGTACATTCCTAAATCATATTGAAGACCTGAGTTCATAATGGTTCAACAGACATGTCCACCAAATTATTGAAATCTCCCATGGCACCCCACTCATGGAAACAATATGGCAAGATCTGTGGATAAAATTTGTGGATAACCACTGGGACCCTATAAATTCAGTAGAGCTCTTTTATGGATGTCTCCCTCATGGCTACATTAATACTTCCCCATTTCAGTATGATGAATGATTCTTGATGCTCTTGAATCTCTATGTTGGTGTCCAGATCTCTATTCTGTTAAAGCATAAACTTACTTTTGGCTAGAAGCTCTTCATCCTTAAAGTAAGGGGATATCCCTTCTCCACATCCAACCTTTATTGCACAATTATTTTTCCAAATACAAATTGCAGAAGGTTTGCAATGTGGAAAACACGTTATCACAAAAAACAAATACATTGTATATACATTGTGATTTTCCCAGATTGAAATGTATATTTTGGAAGCTGGGGGGAATATTGTTGTTGTACATAACAGGTATGTACCTGTTATACCCTGTGTACCCGGGGGTAAAAAAAATTCATAGCACTGAATTCTTGTAGTAATGCTATAAACAGGTGCCCTTTATATAAACCCACAAAGGTTTATGTTTGTAGTGTGCCATTGTAACGTGAAATATCAACTGAGCTTCTATGTAATACATATAGACATCTGGCATTGTCATGCTTCCCTGTGATCTGAGTTTGGTCATTTGTGCTTGATTTATTCTTGCTCACTTCTCCAGCAATATTAAATAATTTATCTTTTTCTGTAATGGGAGAAGTTTCCCCCTAGACATCCACACCGGGTTTATTTAGATATATAACCTATGTCTTATCTTTATTAGAATTCAGACCCAAGATCTCTTGGAAGGAGTCTGGTAGTGAATATAAGTTGGGAAGGGTAGTCAATGGCTGATTAAGAATCATTAGTTTGTGGGAGTTATATAGCTAAGGTTTCCATTGCCAATATGAAAGTGTAGGGGGAAAGGGGGTACACCTGCTTAGGTAAACACACAGACATAGGTACACACAACTACTAATACACTTCTACACCCACCCCACCTTTCTATTTCCAATGCAACCTTATACACAATTATAAAAATATATTTAATCAGATGGGATTATAAAATATAAATGTCCTCTTCATTACAATAGCAAGATTATTGAATTTTAAAACCTGCAGCACAGACACGCACATACCCTTCAAAATTGCAGCCTTTCAAGCCAAATTCAAAGTTTATACTTAAACTTTCCCTTTCTAGTTTGGGACTGTAATTTAATCCAAATTTACTGGTCCCAAGCAGGGGCATAACTACAGGGGGGCAGAGGGGGCAACCGCAGGGGGGGGGCATCTTCTTATTTTTCCTATGACAGGTATAGCATCCTCCCAGAAAACCACTGTGGATGAAGCACGGATAAGGGCCCCATCATAGTTTTGCTGGGGGGCCCAGTGATTCCTAGTTACGCCACTGGACTCCCAAGTATTGGATTTTATCCAGTTAAACTTTGGGATACGAGTTCCAAGGATCCCAGAATTATGCCTGTTTGGTATTTCGAATGACTTTGTTAGAGGTATACCTGGGTTTCAGTTATGTGTTACAGAAGTGCTGTTTTATGCCAGGAAGAGTATAATATTGAAACGGGTGGCAAAATATCCACTGAAAATACAGCAGTGGATCTAATTAATAAGGAATTTCCTGTCATAAAAATTGTACATAAACACAAGAAGAGTATGGAAGAGTATTTTTTCTACTAAGTACCCATTACTGTTCTCTATGAGAATGATAGCTTAGATCGGGGGTGGGCAATTAAATTTCACAAGGGGCCACATGAGAAACTTGGATTGTGGCGAAGGGCAGGACCAATAGGTCAATTCTCATTATAGATTTGCAAAACTGGATTTTATAAAAAGATAAATTAATATCCCTGGTTCATTGGAATTTTTTTAATATTAGTTGCAATTTTTTATAAAAGATGTATAATATCTAATAAAATTCAATTAATCAATTGATCAGGTCATATTTTTTTTTATAAATTAAAAATAAATCAAATATCCAGCCTGAGACAATCAAATAATATTAAGAATTTTTGAGTAGAGGTCTAGTATTGAGGGGCCAGTCAGGGACAGCCAAAGGGCCACATGTGGCCCCCAGGCCTTACTTTGCCCAGGTCTGGCTTAGATGCATGTATCTTTTTTTATATTTATCAATATCTATTGTTTTCCTGTATCAACAATTTAAAAGTGGTGTGGTTTAGAAGGTAATCATACGTATTTCTATTTTTTATTTGTATTGATGAATGTTTTGTCTTTGATAAAAAATGAATTAAAAAAAAGATGAGTACTGTACTGCTTGACCTGAGGAAGAGAGAAGTGTATCTCTTGAAAGCTTGTCTGTAAAAATGAACTGTTAGTCCATAATAAAAAGGTATCACCTTATCCTACAGTACTCATCTATATAATATATGCTACTGGACTACAACCATTTTATCTGCAACTTCTGACATCTATCTTCTCCTTACTTTCTCATATTTTCTATTGAGTTCTTGTACGGTTCCTCTGGTACACATGCCCAATTTGCCTCTGCGTGAAACTACCCCGCTGCTGTTAAATGGAATGGAATTCTTGAAACAATGCTGTTTCCAGGGTGTATGGGATCACATGGGCAAATTTTGGTTTTTATTGTTTTTTGGCGGTGTTTATCCTTCGAGACACGTCCATTCTGACCATTTATTTTCATCCATCATCTGAGAATTCCATAATTGTTACTTATGAGCATGTAGAGTTCCAACGTCATTCAGTAAGTTTGAACTCTGAAGAAGCTCTGTAGTAACTGAAAAGACAGAGCTTACATCTTCACATGAAGAGAGCTTTACACTTTATTTGGCACGTTCTTGACAACCTGATTGAGGCTCAGATGTGGCCAACTTCAGGGTAGTGCATTGCCCAGTTGAATTGTATCTCCAGACAATTTGCTAATGAATTCTGAATGTACAATATTGTTCCGTGTGATTACTATAATTCATCATACGGTGTAATTAGCCATTTCTGAATTCCCGCTAAAAGCATGTTCTGTGATACGAACTGTATTTCCAATCATAAGACTTTCTCAGCTTGTACCACCACCAACTTCACCAACTGTAACTTGGTAATAAGGCCCATGACGCAAAGGAAAAATGTATGTCCTGCTCAGGGCCAACTGAATTGTAATATATTGTTGTTATACTTACAGTTTGTCATGCCAGGCAGTATATATGATCGGCACTCCAACGTTATATACCGTTCCAACCTTTCCAGGTGCGCCAACCGTTCCTTACCCAGCGGAGTATGTGTTCGTAGACCGAGATCCCATCCTGATACCAATTTGCATATGGAGTGATAGGAATAACAAACTTATTTGTCATGTGGGAATTTCCTGAGATCTCTCATAGGGGAATTCTCGCCAGTTTGCTCTGGCCAACAGTATTCTACAATTGGGTGTCATTGCTGTGATCAATGTTCTCAAATGGCTTCAACCACTATTACGCATTCAGGGGTGGCAACTTAAAACATTTACAACCATAACATGAATAATACCTCATTTACGAACCATAATACCCACAAGAGAAGCAAAGCCCATCTCTCTCAAACAGTTTTCCAAGAGTAATGAATTGCTTCATATTACACCACCAATTATTAGTCCTCCTGATGGACAATGTCCTCAAAGGAGAGTGTACCATAAATCAACAAAACCATACAATTCCCATATAACCACAAAAAGAAATAGTTATGAGCTTAAACACCTGGTTATAGGTTATCAATAGCCATTAGTCTTAGAAATCAGGAAAAATATAAAGCAAAAATAACAAAAACAATTTTTAATGATTTTAATAGCTGATTTATTGGATAGGACATAGATAAAAGGTGGTGCAAAAAGGCAAATAGTCAATATAAACAGGAAATAATTGTTATTGACCCAGAACTATCCAGATTGCCCTATGTACTACACTCAAATACAGGATGAATGCTTATACAGTATGATACTATAAAGAAACATCTATTTTTTTTTATTTGGGACTGTAAAAAACTAGTGCAGTCTATCAAAACGGGTGGCTAATTATCGTGCGTTCCTACCCTAGGTTGTTGTCTAGTTCTCGCTGTAGTATGAGTTATCAGGTAACTGTAGTTGAACAATATAAATGTTTTTCCAACCCATACTAATAGTACAAACCAGTGTACAACTCCCATCCTTCCATTTAGTATATAAAAAAAAAATAAAACTATGACATGCCAAAGGTACGGAATCTGGCATGGGAAGTCATGCCAGGGGGATCTGGTGGGCTGGAGAGCTTGGTAGTTTGCAAAAAATCTTTGTTATTTATCTGGAGTGATGCAAGTATACAACCCTCTATCGCAGGAACCATATCGAATGTGAATTCCTACACTGCACATAGAGTAGAACAAGTAGGGTAATGGTGGGTGATAGTCCTACCTTACTATATAGAAAACAATAGTAAAGTGTGATTCCTACCGCAATACTATATTATAACATGATTAATGTGCATAAACCTACCATACTTAGTAGAAACAATATTACTGGGGGGGTGTGATTCATACCAACGATAAACAGTGGATAACATATTAATGGTGAAGTCCTACCGACTATAGTAAGAACAATATTAGGTTGATTCCTACGCATACTATAGTAGACCAAATACTAGTGAATGAATGGACCCGTCTGCACCTAGTAAATAAGCACGTATAATCGATAGCTAACAACTTCCCTGGTATCAAGTCGGACCAGAGTTTAACTAATAAATGCATCGAATAAATGGGCTATACGTGTAGCTTACAGGATGGCATTCAGACGACAAGCGGTAATGAGATAGCATTTATTTGGAGACAACAACATGTGTGCTATCATGTTTTCGGGACCAACTCCTTTCTCAAGCACGACCAGCATGTAAAAAACAGAACAATGCCTCGATCTAGGTATCGAAGGAACAAACCACCTTATCCCATCCCCTCCTACTTGATCACAAATCACCATTGTGAACTTTAAGTATTCCCGCCTGCCACAAAAGGCTTCATCCGCTTTCCAGTGTAAGCCTAGTTGCTTATGCAACAATACATTGAAAACAATCACGGCGTAAATCCCTAAAACTTGGAATGTATAGTTGAATCATCATAGTTCCAGTACAGTGAGGGTTATACAACAGTACTATAATTTGGATCCAAGCTAAGTGAATAGTGTTGACCATCGTAAATACGAGAACAGACCAAAGAACGCATGCGTGAGAGCAAAGACAGTAAATTAAAACCATATAGTGAATGTGAGGATCAAACAAATATAAATAAAAAAGGGGCCAGATCCCCTAACTCTGTAGTTACTATGTTCAAACCTATTTCCTTATCTGGATTCCAATATATAGTACTATTTGATGAATACCTTCAATGGACACTGGAACTTGATTATTCAACTAAGACACATTTATGGATTTAAGCCGGATTGTTTTCACATTTAGCTGTGTGCACCACTCTAAGACAATACATTTACAAACTGTAAGAGGATGAAAACTTATTGGAGTCGGGACTACTTAAAGTTCACAATGGTGAACAATCTTGCTGATCAATCGATCTGGGATGGGCAAGGTGGTTTGGTTCCTGCATGACTAACCATATATTACAGGCCGAGTAACTTGTGTTTTGACATGTGGATGTGCTTGAGAAAGGACGTTGGTCCAAACGTAGACACACATGTTTTTGTTCAAATTTAAAGAATATCTCAATTCACGCTTGTATCTGTCCATCTGTAGAGCTACACGGTATACCTCCATTGATTATAGTAGAACCATATTCCTGTGTTCC
Source organism: Hymenochirus boettgeri (assembly GCA_019447015.1). Classification (NCBI taxonomy): domain Eukaryota; kingdom Metazoa; phylum Chordata; class Amphibia; order Anura; family Pipidae; genus Hymenochirus; species Hymenochirus boettgeri. Next base: position 260,813,699 of record CM033470.1, on the reverse strand, counting down.
TACCCGGCTACTATAGTAGAACAATTTAATGGAAAAAGGCCCGCGTGTGTGCCTCCTCGGGACTCTGCCTGGGGTGTGGTGCGCGCCTGACTCTCCGCGCTGTCCGTCGTGCCTTCCGCCGATCAATATTAATTGAGTTCCTACCAAGACTATAATAGAACAATATTAGTGTACCCCTAACCATACTATAGTAGAACAATATTATGGTGACCCCTCCTACATAGTAAGAACAATATTACTGTGATTCCTGGACCATACATAAAGAACAATATTAATGTGCCCTACCGGGGGACCGTACTAATAGTAGAACAATTTTAGTGTGACCCCTACCATACATAGTAGAACAGAGATTAGTTGATCCCTACGACTATAGTAGAACATATTAGTGTGATCCTACCGTACTAAGTAGAACAATGTAGAATGTGATTCCTACCAAGTACTATAGTAGAACACATTAGTTGTGATTCCCGTAGCCGTACTATAGGTAGAACAAATTAAGTGTGATCCCTACCGATCTATAGTAAACAATATGAATGGTGGATCCCTACCGTACTAAGGTAGAACATTTAGTTGGTGATTTCCGTACCCGAAAAAAAAAGGTACTATATTAAACAATATTAGTGTGTCCCCTACCGTACTATAGTAGAGACATACTAGTGTGATTCCTCCGTACTATAGCTCCCGAACAACAGTAGTGTGATTCCCTACCTACTATTGAACACTATTAGTGTGATCCCACCGATACGTAGAAGTAGAAACAAGATTAATAGTGATCCTCACTCCGGGCCCGTCGTGTCTGCGCTCCTCTGGGTCGTGGTTGTGCAGTGTGACTCATAGTCACGTCGTCAGGTGGGGTCCTGGGGGACCACTACTATATTCCGTATAAGAACAATATTACTGCCTCGCATTCCTACCATACTATAGTAGCACATAATTAGGTTGTGAGCCCTACCCTACCATAGTAGAATAATTAATGTGATTCCTACACGTACTACTAGTAGAACAACATTAGATGTGATTTCCTACCGTACTAAGTAGAACAAATATATAGTGTGATCCCTACCGTATATAATTAGCACAATTGAATGTGATCCCTAACACGTACTAGTAGTAGAAACAATATTAGTGTATTCCATACCGTACTATAGTAAACAATATTCAGTGATCCTACATACATAGTAGAAACATATTAGTGTGAAATCCTGACCTTACTATAGTAAAACAGATAATTACAGTGGATTCCTAAACGGGTTTACTGGATAAAGTCGAAAACAAACATTCGTGGATGTTCCTACCGTAACGAGATAGTAGAACCTAATAGTGTGATCCCTGCCCGAAAATACTATGTAGAAACATATTAGTGTAGGCTTCCTAAAAAAACCATACTATCGAATAATAACAGGATATTAGTGTGATAATCCTAGCGACTATGGCGTCGAACCAGTATTAGTGGATCCCTACCGTACTCTAGTATACAATAATTAGTGTGATCCCTAATCGTATGCTATCAGTAGAACAAATATATAGGTGATGATCCCTACCGTACTCTAAGTAGAACCATATAGTGTTATCCCTAACCGTACTCTAAGTAGAAGCAAATATTAGTGTGATTAACTACGTACTATAGTAGAACAATATTAGTGTGATCCCTACCATAAACTAGAGTCGAACAATATTAAGTGTGTTCCTACGGGCGGTGACGATAGTAGAACAACATTAGTGTGATTCCTACACGTACGTATAGTAGAACAATATTTAGGGTGCTCCCTACCGTACGATAGTAGAACAGATTTAGTGTTTCCTACAAAATTACTATAGAATGAACAAATAAGAGTGCGATCCGTAGAAACCGTACTATAGTAGGACAATTCTATAGTAGAGACAATATCAGTGATTTAGGATCGGCGCTAACAGCGTTACTATAGTAGAAAACAATATTAATGGGTGATTCCATAACAAAAACTATAGTGAACAATAGTATCGTTGATCCCTATACCTACTAAATAGGTAGAGGCATATTAGTATGATTCCTACCGTACTATCGTGAACAGAAATATTAATGTGATTCCTACCGTACTATAGTAAAACAAGTATTGCATGTGAAAGTCCTACCGACTATCGTAGAAAACAATATCTAAGTTGTGATTCCTACTGTACTAGAGTAGAACATATTAGTGTGATCCCTAATGTCTATAGTAGGAACGTATTAAAAACTGGATTCCATATACCGTAACTATAAAGAGAGAACAGATATTAGTGTGATCCCTCCGATAAAACGTGAGAGTGGATAACAATATTAATTGATTCTACGTACACTAAATCAAGTAGAAAACACTCATTAAAATGTGATTCCACCGTACTATAGATAACAATATTAGAAAAATGTGTAATAATCCTACCAAAGTACTATAGTCGAAATATTAGTGTGGATTCCTCACCATCACTCTGCGGATAGAACGGATATTCATTGATTCCTACCCTAGACTATCATAGAACCAATAGTAGATGGACTGCCTCCCGTACTATAGTAGTAACAATATTAATGTGATTCGCTACCATCTAGTAAGAAACAATATTATTGGTGATGAGTCCTACCATACTATAGTATCAAAAAGCACAATAAAATTAATGGATGTCCTACCATACTATAGTAGAACAATATTAATGTGCATCCCTACCAATACTATTAAGAAACACGATAATGGATTCCATACCATAAACTAATAAGTAGAAAGAACATATTGAAAATAAATGACGATTCCTACCATACTATAAGGGGGATGAACAATATTGAATGTGATTCCTAACGCCAACTATTTATAACAATATTAAAAGATGTAAAAAAAATTCCCTACCATACTATAGTAGAACAATATTAAGGGGATCCTACCTACCCTAGGGACTAATAGTTGACCATAGTTAAATGTGGATTGTCCTATACCATCTGTACAGTAGGAAAATATTAATGTTATTCCTACCAACTATAATAGACTATTAATGTGATAGTAATACCCCTTTCAATTTTAGGGGCTGGCCATTTTTTATTTGTTTTGGATACTGCGAAACCCCAGTGCACTATTATGGTTTATAATCTTTAGCTGCTTTATGCTCTCCACCGTCATTGTGTCTGTGGTTTTTCATTTATTTACTAAATGTTCAACACTATTCTACTTTCTTGGTGATTCCCAATATAATAGTACTTTTGTATACCCAATCACATAGGTACTGGGAAAAGAACTATGCTGATTCAACTATACCAATTTAAATGTTTAACGCTCCGTTTGTTTTCACAATGATTTGTTTTGCACTAAGCCACTATCTTTACACGAAGAGATGATAACTTTTGGAGGCGGGATGACTTAAAGTTTCACGATGGTTAGATTTGTGTGATCCTACCATACTTAAGTACGAGACATACTTAGTGTGATTTCCTCCACAAATTCCATAGTGAAGAACAATATTACATAGATGATTCTTACCGTACCATATTAAGAACAATAGTATAATGTGATTCCTACCAGTACAATAATAGAACGAACAAAGATGTAATGTGATTCCTACCATACTAATAGACATAGAACAATATATAGTTGTTGGCCCCCTACCGGGAAGTGCCATTAGTCAAAATAACACTTAGTTGATTGCCAACGTGACCATAGTGGGAACAATATGTAGTGTGATTACTAACCATACTATAGTAGAACAATCGTAGTGTTATTCCTACCATACTATCGTAGAACACTCATGAGTGTGGATGGGTTCTACCGTACCATAGTATAAAACAATATTAGTGATGATTCCATAACCATAAAACTTATAGAAATAGAAACCAAGGGTAGAGTGGATTCCTACCGTTCCATCGTTAGAAACAATATTAGTGTGATCCACTACCACTATACCACAAGTAGAACACTAGTTAGTGTGATTGCTACACCCCCGAAAACCATAGTACAAGACATATTAGTGTGATTTCTACCGGTAGCTATAGTAAACAAAAATATTAATGTGATTCCTTAGCGCGGGAAGGAAGTACTTAGTAGAACAAATATTAAATGAGATCCCTACCATGCCATATTCGACACAAATAGAATGTGATTCTCCGGTAGCCGTAATAGAACAATATTAAATATGATGGATTCCACCGTACCATAGTTATAACCATTTAGTGTGATTCCCAACCGTACATAGTAGAACAATTTCATTGTGATTCCTGCCATACTATAGTAGAACATATTAGTGTGATTCCTACCATCGTACCATAGTAGAACAATATTAGTGTGACCCTCCCATACCTAGTAGAACAATAGTAGTGTGATTCCCTACTAGTACCATAGTAAAACATATTAAGTGTGATTCTACCCATACCATAGTATAACATATTAGTGTGAGCCTACCGTACTATAGTAGAACAATATAAATGGTGATTCCTCCGTTACTATAGTAGCACAATATAGATGGTTATTCTACCCGTACTATAGTAACCAATATTAGTATCTGTATTACATTAACCTACCATACTATAGTAGAACAATATTAAGTGTGATCCTACCGTAACCTTAGTAAACAATATTAGTTGTGATCCCTACCGTACTATGTAGAACATATTAATGTGATTATCTACCATCTATTGTAGAACAATATTCGGGTGATCCCTAACCATACTATAGTAGACACAATATTAGTGTGGAAATTCGCTACCGTCTATAGTACGACAATATAGTTTTTCGATTTAGTGTGATCGCCTGTACCGTAACTTAGTAGAAGCATCTTGACAGGTGTGATTCTAACCGTACAATTATATAATAGTAAGACAATATATACAAGTGGTGTTATGTCCTCACCGTACTTAAAAAGATAGAAAACAAATATTCGTTGTGATTACCATACCGTTCGATAGTAGAACAATTAGTGTGATCCTACCCACTACAAACTATAGGAGACCAATATTATGTGATCCCTACTCCCAGTACTATGTAGAACAATCTTAGTGTGATCCCTACCGTACTTATTCGACACACTATTAAGTATATTCTACCATACTATAGTAAACAATAATTCGTGTGATCCCTACCGTACTATGTAGAACATGATTAGTAATTTGATTTCAATCGTTATCGTTGAAACAAATCTCCTACCGTACTACAGTAGAACAATATTAAAATGTATTCCTAACCTGTAATTCGTAGAACAATAGAGTGGTCGATCCCTAAACCGCAATTAGTAGAACCTACTTAATGTGAATTCCAATAAAACAAATCCTACCTCTATAGTTAGCCACATATTACTGTGATCTCCTACCGGTGTCTATAGTAGAACAATCTAGTGTGTTTTCCTACCGTAACTATAGTAGAACAATATTAGTGTGTATTCTCCATACTTTACTAAGAACAATATTCATGTGATTTCCTCCCATACTATAGGTAGAACATATTAATTTGGATTCCTACCCTAACTATAGTAGAGAACCAATATTAATGTGATTCCTACCATACTTACCGTAGACACATATTATGGTGATTTCCTACCATTACTATAGTAAACAATATTGAGTGTGATTTCCTACCATACTATAGTAGAACAACTATTACATATTATTCCTACCATCCCTATAACGTATAACAATATTAGTGTGACTCTTACCCTTTCTGAGGGGTGTGTGACTTAGGCCGAGGTGAGAGACAATATTAATGTGATTCCTACCATATTACTTATAGTAGAACAAATTAGATTGTGATGCCTACCATACTATCGTCAGAACAATATAATGTGATTCCTACCATACTATAGTTAACTATTATAGAAATGCTTCCAACCCACATACTATAGTTTAACAATATTATGTGCTCCTACCAAGTAACACTATAGTAGAACCATATTTAATGTGATTCCTACCATACTATAGTAGAAACCACTATTAGTGTGATTCCTACCATACTATAGTAGAACAATATTAATGTGATTCCGACCATCCTATAGTCGAACCATCTTAATAGTGATAATCCTAACACCATACTATAAGTAGAACAATATAATGGTGAATTCCTACCTACTATAGTAGAACAATATTAATGTGCATGCCTACCATACTATAGTAGATACAATATTAATGTGAAAAATTCCTACCAATACTAAGTAAAACAAAATTAGTGTTATATAATAAAAATCCTCCTATAATACACAAACCGTGTCAATATGCACGGACAACGGGTTGGGAGGGTCATACGCATGGGGGGTGTTGCGCTGCGTGATAAAAAGTATATCGACTGTTACAGAAAAGAGATGCAATAAATCCTCACCGCATGCAATAACATTTACCTTAATATATTATCAAAGGGCAGTGTGCTCTATTTACATACATAATTATGTACAAATCCCACCAATAGAAATACCTATTGATGCTAACTATATTATTGTACTTTGGCCCTTCCATCTATTGTCAGTTTAAAATAAAATTGATATACACTATACGCAGATCCTGCACATCATATAAATAGAAATACTCGAGGACAGGTTCTGTAGCGTTTAAAATGTAAAACACTTACAATAGTTTCCTCCAATACATTTTTTTATTAACTATGAAACTACTGAAAATGGTACTCATCGTCTAGGACTGCAGGGATGCAGACGTTTGTGTGCGGTTAAGGGGATCATGATGGTCGAAACCCGCATTTTCCATATTTTTTGTTGGCAATACTAAACTTAAATATTTTGATGTTTGAATTGTCAAATCTATAAGAAAGGAGATTTAGCCTCACACGATTTTGCCATTCTTTTTTACGATTGAACGACAACCAGAAAATGTGTTGTATTTGTGGTCAATTGTCCAAATGTCATGGGAAAGCCAGAGGTAAATTTTATTCCTTTCTGTCCCCGCAATGTTATCTGCCTCCTCCTCATGCTTCTTGGCCCTTCCTGACAGCTGAGCAGTGTGCAAGTGAAGCAGCAGGGGAAAACGCCTCAATCAATGGTTTATTGTTCCACATTAAGATCCTTGATTGAGGGAGGGCCAGCTTTACACTTTAGAATGTAGCACTATAATTAATCTTACAAATATCTGGTATTATTATACATCCATGATGTTGGAATATATCAGTTAGAGTTGGTCGGGCAGGTAATTAACATATGCCAGTTTTTTGGTTTAAGGGTGAATTTTCAGTTAGAAATTGCTTAGAAAGGTACGGATACCACTTTTACATCAATTGGTTTATAGGCTTTAATTCATGTAATGTGTTTTTTAGGCCAGAGTTTCTCCTTAGAAATGTTAATCTGCGAATACTTCAAAAAACCAATTGTTCCTTATTAATTTGGCTACCATTTTTGGTGTACCATTCATGCACTGCCATAGGACAACACCAAAGAACGATGCAACGAAAGTGTTGGTTGTGGATTGTAAAAATCTTGAAAGATCCCTATAAAAATCAATTGTCTCCTGACTGTTAAAATTTAATGATAATACACTTTTTTTATTAAGGGCAATGTCCACACCCCAAAACTAAAATGTTCCCCATGCCTGGCCCCACTGTGTGTTTTAAAAATCCTTCCTCTACATCTCTTCTCCAAATGGTTTGTCCTTCAGTGTCATCCAAAGTCCCAAAACTGAAGAGCAAGATGCCAGTCGGGCGTGTAACAAAGTTTTCTGTCCTCCCTGTCCTCTGAGAGGTTTCTGGCATGTGCAAGTGGATGGGCATGAATCAGTTTATTTCTGAATCAGATAATAATCATTGGTCTACATATTATTATTGTAATGAATATACTCTTTGCTTCTCCCAGCTTCAACCAATAGAAAGCTTACAAGCCAACAATAGAAACCGAACCAAAGGGAGGCCTCTTCATAAGGTTTCCTAAGAAAGTACAATTGGTTAGGTTGGATAGAATAGCTGTACATTCCCTAAATCATATTAAAACCTGAGTTCCATAATGGTTGTCACAGGACATGTCCCCAAATTATTGAATCTACCCATGGCACCCACTCATGGAAACAATATGGCAAGATCTGGTGATAAATATTTGTGGATAACCACTGGACCTATAAATTCAGTAAGCTCTTTTTACTGGATGTTCTCCCTCATGGCTACATTACTCACTTCCCCATTTCAGTATGTTGAATGTTCTTGTATGCCTTGACATCTCTATGTTGGTGTCCATATCTCTACTTCTGTTATAAAGTCCAAACTTACCTTTTGGCTAGAAGCTCTTCACCTTAAGTAAGGGGATAGTCCCTTCTCCATTTCTCAATCCAACCTTTATTGCCACAATTGTTTTTCCAATACAATTGGCAGAAGGGTTTGCAAGGTGAAAACACTTATCACAAAAAACAATCATTGTCTATAACATTGTATTTCCCAATGAATGTAATTTTTGGAAGCTGGGGGGGAATATTGGTTGTTGGTAGCATAACGGTCGGTACTGTTATAACCCTGTGTACCCGGGGTTAAAAAAATTCATAGCACTGAATTCTTGTAGTAATGCTATAAACAGGTGCCCTTTATATAAACCACACAAGGTTTATGTTTTGTAGTGTGCCATTGTAACGTGGAAATATCAACTGAGCGTCTATGTAATACATATAGACATCTGCTTGTCATGCTTCCCTGTGATCTGAGTTTGGTCCATTTGGCTTGATTTATTCTTGCTCACTTTCTCCAGCAATATAATATTTATCTTTTTCTGTAATGGGAGAAGTTTCCCCCTAGAAACATCCACACCGGGTTTATTGAATATATACCTATGTCTTATCTTTATTGAATTCAGACCCAGATCTCTTGGAAGGAGTCTGGATTGTGATATAAGTTGGGAAGGGTAGTCATGGCTGATTAAGAATCATTAGTTTGTGGGAGTTATATAGCTAAGGTTTTCCATTGCCAATATGAAAGTGTAGGGGAAAGGGGGTACACCTGCTAGTGTAACAACAACATAGTACACACAAACTACTAAGACACTTCTATTACACCCACCCCACCTTTCTATTTCCAATGCAACCCTTATACCAATTATAAAAATATATTTAATCAGATGGGATTATAAATTAAATGTCCTCTTCATTACATAGTCAAGATTATTGAATTTTAAAACTGCATCACAGCAAAACGCACGCACATCCCTTCAAAATTGCAGCCTTTCAAGGCCAATTCAAAGTTTATACTTAAAGGTTGTCCCCTCTAAATGGATGTATTTTTTTTTATAGTTTCCCCTGCCTGCTCCCCATGTCCCCAGCCACCAACCGGGTATTTTTTTATATTCAACAGCCCCCCAAACTCTTACTTACCTCTCCTCTTTCCCCGCTGCGCTCCCGGCCTCTGCTTGGCAAAATGCAGCAGAGGGGCGGGACCGGCAGTCCCGCGTCCGTTATTGGCTGCCGCCCATACAATCATGGACGCACTGCCGGTCCCGCCCCTCTGCTGCTTTTGCAAGCAGAAGACCGGTCGCAGCGGAGGAAAATAGGAGAGGTAAGTAAGAGTTTGGGGGGCTTTCTGATATAAAATACCCGTTTGGGGCTGAGGGACATGGGGGAGCAGGAATATTAAAGGGGATTTACACTAGGGATGGCATAGTAGAACGGAGGGAGAGGAGTGAGACGGGGAGGGAGGGGGAGGGAGGGGGGAGAAGAGCTGTAGTACGCATGGCAGAAGTGCTCACCGGAGGCCAGGTGCAGCAGAGCCCTATAGGGCGCTGCTAGCCTCCTGGTCGTCAGTTTTGGGACTTTGGGGGGGACGACAGGAGAACCAGAATGGAGCTGGGATGTGAGGTAAGTATTACATCTACCTACAATGGTGGGGCCAGTCAGTTGGGTGATTATAGTTTAGGTGGACTGCCCTTTAAAACTTTCCCTTTCTATTTGGGACTGTAATTTATCCAAATTACTGGTCCCAAGCAGGGGCATCACAGGGGTTCAGAGGGGCAACCGCAGGGGGGGGCATCTTCTTATTTTCCTATGACAGGTATAGCATCCCCCAGAAAACCACTGTGGATGAAGCACGGATAAGGGCCCCATCATAGTTTTGCTGGGGGGGCCCAGTGATTCCTAGTTACGCCACTGGACCCAAGTATGGATTTATCCAGTTAATTTGGGATACAGTTCCAAGATCCCAGAATTATGCCTGTTTGGTATTTCGAATTACTTTGTTAGAGGTATACCTGGGTTTCAGTTATGTGTTACAGAATGCTGTTTTATGCCAGGAAGAGGTATAATATTGAAACGGGTGGCAAAATATCCACTGAAAATACAGCAGGGATCTAATTAATAAGGATTTCCTTCATAAAAATTATACATAAACACAAGAGAGTATGGAAGAGTATTTTTTCTACTAAGTACCCTTACTGTTCTCTATGAGAATGATAGCTTAGATCGGGGGTGGCAATTAAATTTCACAAGGGCCACATGAGAAAACTTGATTGTGGCGAAGGGCAGGACCAAAGGTCAATTCTCATTATAGATTTGCAAAACTGGATTTATAAAAAGATAAATTAATATCCCTGGTTCATTGGAATTTTTTTAATATTAGTTGCAATTTTTTATAAAGAGTGTAATATCTAATAAAATTCAATTAATCATGATCAGGTCATATTTTTTTATAAATTAAAAATAAATCAAATATCCAGCCTGAGACAATCAAATATATAAGAATTTTTGAGTAGAGGTCTAGTATTGAGGGCCAGTCAGGGACAGCCAAAGGGCCACAGTGGCCCCCCAGGCATTACTTTGCCCAGGTCTGGCTTGAGAGCCTGTATCTTTTTTTATATTTCAATATCTATTGTTTCTTCCGGTATCAACAATTAAAAGTGGTGTGGTTAGAAGAATGTAACATACGTATTTCTATTTTTTATTTATTGATGAAGTTTTTGTCTTTGAAAAAATGAATTAAAAAAAAGAGATACTGTACTGTGAACCTGAGGAAGAGAGAAGTGTATCTCTTGAAAGCTTGTCTGTAAAATGAACTGTTAGTCCATAATAAAAAGGTTATCACCTTATCCTACGTACTCATCTATAAATATATGCTACTGGACTACAACCATTTTATCTGCAACTTCTGACATCTATCTTCTCCTTACTTTCTCATATTTCTAATTGTTTATTGTTCATTTCCCTTTTTTCCCCTTCACATTTCTCCTTTTATCATAAGAGATGGCCGATTAAGTTCAGTTAGTTTTCGAACTCATTAAAAGTTCGGAAGATCGGTAGTTCGAAAAATTAACCTATAAAGGGCATGTCCACCCCAAAACTAGAATTTAACCCACTACTGGCCCCACTGTTGTAGTGTAAAAAAATCCTTACCTTACCTTCTCCGTAATGTCCCTCCAAAGTCCAAAAAGTGACCACCAGGAGCTGGCCAAGTCCATTCTGTCTATGCCTCCTGTCTCTACTCCGGGAGAATTTGCACATGCTCAGTGCAGCCCTCCCCCCCTCCCTATTCTCTCTCCCTCCCCTAGTGTAAACCCCTTTTCTGTAGTGTAGGGCTTCCTCCCCCCAACCACAACCGCCAAGTACTTAAAAACTCCCCGATCTATACTTACTTTGCCTCTCTCTCTGACATTCTGTGCAGTCCCTCTGCTTGCATGAAACTGCAAGCATGGTGCCGGACCGGCAGCTGTGTCCGTGATTGGCTGAGAGGCAGCCAATCATGGACGCGGCTTCCGGCTGCACAGAATGTCAGAGGAGAGAGGCAAAGTAAGTATAGATCGGGGGAGTTTTTAGAGAAATTACTATGGCGGTTGACAGGGGGGAGGTGTATATTTATTTAGTTACATCTGGACTACGAATCAAAGCATCACCTTTTGACCATTATAGATAGGAATAGCATGTTTTCACATCGCAATAAACACTCCCCATGGAAACCTTTGGTTCGCTGTAATATGTGGACCCAAGCTCAGATTATGCCACTAGCCACATGTAGCTTCCCTCTTTGTTTTAAAGGCACCCCCATGTAAGACTCATCTAAAGAAACTAATGGGTAATATTGACTTTAAAATGGGTAGTTAATAAAGAAAAAAGTATCAATCTAAACAATTAAATGTTAGACCATAAATAATCCTCTGTGGATACAAAACAGAAACAAAAATGATTTTGGTTATTTAACAAGACAATTAATATCTAAAAACTGATTTTTTGTTTTTGATGGACCTGTTCACTTATAAGGAACTTTTGCTTTACATTTATACTAGAGCCGGTTTCTCAAAGGATGTGTTCAGGTGCAACATTGATGAGGACTTCAAAAAGCCAAGGAGTGTGTTTTAGATTTTGTGTGGTAATATGTTTTCTTTCCCAGTAAGCTTAGATTTGTGTTTATTTGTGTTGTAAAATGGACAACCAACCACGTCAGAATGTAGACAACTGATTTGGAAGCCAATATAACTGAAGTAAAAACATAGTAGTAATATACGTAAGTTAGTTCCAACTAGAACCACAGTTGAAAAAATATGCATTGCCAAGTGAACGAATCTGAGTACTTGTACTGACAGGTTCCCCAGTTGGCTTGATTGGGTTGTTTCCTGTATTAATCATCCATTGTTCTTTCCTAACTAGTTTATCGTAAGAACATTTTAAAAAAGGGTCTTCCAAGCCCTTGTTTAAAGGTCATGTTTATTTAAATTAGAAACCGTCAAAGTGGTGAATGGTGTCACTGTCCTCACAGGAGTATGGGTAGGGGAGAATTGAACTAAACTACTAAATAACAAAACATTTTCCATTAGTTTCTAATTGGAATGTTTTGATATCCCCATATGTTTGTGGGAGGCCACCTGCACAAAAACCTCACTGTGGTTGTTGTAATATTCTGTTTTTTAGTGATACCAGTTATCTGCTAGGCAAAGAGACATCAATATTCCTTCTTGTTCTGCACAATAAAGTGTTTATGTCCCTGTTTACATGCTGTCATCGCTCAGTTGAAAGAGAAATTGCAAGGTATTGTTAAGATGAAATATTTGGAGAACTAACAATAGAGCCAGCAGCATGATATATCTTATCTGCTGTTGTTTGTGCGGAGGACAGGAAATTTGCTTTGTGCAGTAATAGTTGCAAGTGCATCAAAATCAAAATGCACACAACATACTGCTAAGATACTGTTCAGTTTTTACTCTCTTCCTTTGTCTTATTGTGAGCTCTGAGCAACATAATACCTTATTTCAGAGCTCTCTGCTTATCAGCCAACGGATAGCAAGGGAGTGGGGGGGGCAAATGTTAAATGGGGTCAGTTTTAGGGGATATATTGCTCTATACTGCTGCCAAGCCCCACATAACAGCAGCCATTTGTTCAAACTCCACCCACTTGTAGTGCCTGTAATTTTTATTGAATTTCCGATCACCTGATGCCAGTGCCTGAAGTGGTCACGTGCCTAGAGTGCCTGGGGGCTACAGGGCACCGTTCAATTTCTCTCTCCCTTTTTGATCCCCCACTGTTGGGCAGTGACAGCATCTGCTTATACTTACTCATACCTGCTGTCGCAGCCTTTTAGGCTAAAGAATGGTAAACTTACAATGTCCAGAAAGTGATTACATGGAATAACTTTTTTTGAATACTAGACTTATTTTCCTTAAATCTAATTTTCTATGTACTGTACAGCTATATCTGTTGTATTCAATTAGATCAACTGGACTTGAAATTTGGTTTCTTGAAGACGTTTCGCGCTGTCCAATACCGACTGGGCTTTCTCACTTCAAATGACTTGTACAAAGAGTCTTGGCAATTTATGTATACCATGTAGACAATCGCCAATTAGCATATCACAGCCGGTGTTAAGGGTGTGATTAGATAGTGGCTAAGAGTGTGTATGGAACGCCCGAGTAAGGTGTTAAACAGCATTTACATGGCAACAGTTGGTGGTCGAACCCCCCCACCTCTATTTAGGCTTGGTTTCTTTATTTTACAACAATAAATAGGGCCTCCTCCACAATGCTGTTTTAACACCTTACTCTGGCGTTCCTATAACACCCGTCTTTAGCCACTTCTAATCACACCCTAACACCTGGCTGTGATATGCTAATTGGATTTTCCACAGGGTACATATTGCCACAGATTCTCTTGTACGATTGTCAGTCATTCTGAATTGAGAAAGCCAGTCGGATGACTAGCGAACGTCTCAAGAACTACTTTCAAGTCAGCTTGTTGATCTATTGAATTACAACAGATATACCATGACCGGGATAATGAGAACCTTCACAGGCATACTGTCTACAGTATGTGCATTACAGCGGTGTCTTCTCTACACCCCAAAATGACTTTTTTCTTTAGTGTAGGGACCCTCCTCCCAACCCTAACCTCTATTTTTTAATGTTAAAAATTGCTCAGAACCTTAATATACCAAGCTTTCCTCCCTCGCCCTATCACAGACGCCAGCTGACGGCTTATGGTTGATCGCTTAGGGGGAACAAAGGTGTGGTTAGCAGTATGTATGTTATGCATTTACATCATTTTAATTGTTGTATTTTTGGTATCATTCATGTTCTTTTTTATTTTTTTTCTTAACTCTTATGCATTATTCTCATTGTGTCTTTTCTCCACCAAGTAACTCAGAAGCAAAGCAGGTAAGTTTATCGCTCCTTCACGCTCGTATGGATATAGAAACACAATTACCCACTGACCCTCAGTACTGAAAATTGCTGTGTTTATTATTTTTTTATGCAACCTAGTGTGGAAACATTCTCCCTCCTACCATGGTCTAGAGGTGAACTTTCGCCATAGCATCTTACTGTATGGTATTGTATTTATTAACTAACAACTGTATCTCGGCTTACTGTGTGCTATTTAAGGAAGTCACTGGAAAAGAAACTATTCCTTTAAGGTTTGAGTGAAGACCTGAAAGGGAGTTTAAAAAGTCTTTATTCTCTCCCTATCCTATTTAATTTTTAGTGTTCATTGAAGACCGGGAGGTTAGGAGCTATGCCTTAACTTCCATTCTTCAATCAACTTTGTGTAGCCACAGACGAAGATAGAAGATATTTACCTATGCGCGATACATCCGCAGCAGCGCATTATCGCGAATGCTCGCTATATTATCTGAACCAGGAAGAGGTCAGGACCTGTCATTGCTGCTGCGGTGGAGGATCACGTGTAAGATGAATTTTCTTCTGTCTTAACAGTGGCTCCTGGTCAATTGATTGAAGATAGAGGGTAAGGCATTAGCTCCTTAACCTCCCGGTCTTTCAATGACAAGGCAGGTATAGTGTTTTGTGTCTCATGGTAGAAAACCTGTCCTACAGAGTTGCAGATGAAGTGACACCTGTTTTAGAGCTTTGCACCATGAAACCAGTATCATGAAATTCCCATTTGCTGTACAAGTATCTTGATTTTTCCACTTTGCTGTACCAGTATCATGAATTTTCAGTTTGCTGTACCAGTAACATGAAATTCCAATTTTTTTTACCAGTTATCATAAACATACCACGGGTTATTCAATAAAAGTTTCTTATCATTAAAATGGTGCTAATTTTGCCCAGCCAATCAGATGTTAGCTTTTCAAATGTTAAATAAGATATGATTGGTTGGGGCAAAAATTAGCACCATTTTAAACATAAGAACTTTTAATTGAATCTCCCGCTAGTTTGCTGTACCACTAGCATGACATCCAAGTTTGCTGTTCTAGTAACATGAGACTCCCAGGCATACTATGGATTTTGCGGTCCAGTAACATGAAATTATTAGTTTCTGTACCAGTAACATGAATTCCAAGTTTTTTTTACCATGATCATAAAATACCTACAGGGTTATTCAATAAAGTTCTTATCATTAAAAATGGTGCTAATTTTGCCCAGCCAATCAGATTTAGCTTTCAAATGTTAAATAAGATATGATTGGTTGGGGCAAAATTGCACCATTTTAAACAATAAGAACTTTTATTGAATCTCCCCAACTAGTTTGCTGTACCACTAGCATGACATTCCAAGTTTGCTGTTATAGTAACATGAGACTCCCAGGCATACTAGGATTTTGCTGTACCAGTAACATGAAATTATTAGTTTTGCTTACCAGGATCATGAAATCCCCAGTTTGCTGGTACCTGTATCATGAAATCCTTTAGTTTTTGTAACAGTAACATGAATTTTCCATTTTGTATACATAAAGTGAAAACCCCAGTTTTCTGTACCAGTAGCATGGAATTCAAACTTTGCTGTACCAGTAACAGAAATTCCCAATAAGCTTTACCAGTAATCATGAAATCCCTGTTTTCTGAACCAGTAAACACAAGTCCCAGTTTTCTGTACAATCCCATTAAAGGCCCAAAAAAACCGATGAATCCAAGCCTCTTGCATCAGTATCTATTATTCACAGAGAGGTAAGTTGCTTATTTCTACCTCCTAGTGAATAATAGTAACCCGGACAGTCTATTATTCACATGGAGGTTGGAATAACAATCTCAATAAATACAGATGCAAGGGACATGATTTTGTCTGCTTAGTGTCTCTTTAAATTCCAAGTATAATGTACCAGTAATATGAAATTCCCAGTTTGCTGTAACAGTATCATGAAATTCCCAGTTAGCTGTACCGTTATCATGAAATCCTCAGTTTGCTGCACCATTAACATGAAATTCCCAGTTTGCTGTACCAGTAGCACACAAATTCCCAGTCTGCTTTACCAGCAACATGAAATTCCCAGTTTGCTATACCAGTAATTTGAATTCCCATTCTGTACCAGTACCATGAAATTCCCAGTTTGCTGTACCAGTAACATGAAATTTCCAGTCTGCTGTACCAGTTAAATGAAAGTCCCTTGCATCTGTAGCTATTATTCACAGAAGGGTGAGATTGCTTATTTCTACTTTTCAGAGAATAAATAGTAAAACCAGGTTACACAGATGAACGTACCTACCTCCACTTGCAGCTTCTCACCAGAAGATGGTGTGCTAAACTGATGCGCTACTATCTTTTGCAAATGCGATCTATGCTTAAGATAGCACGGTTGGGACAGTGCGCTCATCGGCTGGTGAGAAGCTGCTAATGGAGTGCTGGTGGTACGTTTGAACTGTGTAACCTGGCACTCTTTATTGACAGGGAGGTGGGAATAAGGATCTCCACCTCCCTGTTAATAATAGATACAGATGCAAGGGAAATTATTTTGTCTGTTTAGTGTCTCTTTAAATTTCAAGTATGCTGTACCAGTAATATTAAATCCCCAGTTTACTGTACCGGTATATATGAAATCCAGTTTGCTGTACCAGTAACATGACATCCCCAGTTTGGTGTACCAGTAACAATAAATCCCCAGTTTTCTGTACCAGAACATGAAATCCCCAGTTTGCTGTACCAGTAACATGAAATCCCAGTTTGCTGCACCAGTAACAAGAAACCCCAGTTTGCTGTACCAGTAACATGAAATCCCCAGTTTGTTATACCATGTTTGATTTGCCAGTTTGATAATATAAATGCACAGAGAACATGCAGTATCATAAATAGAGATGGACTGAACCCAAGTTCGACCCGAACTTTTAATAGTTCAGACAAACTCAAACTCTTTATAACTTCCTGAACTAAAAACTAGTTCTGTTTTTTGAACTCACAGACTTATTTTCGATAATTATTGAAAGTTCGATAATTATCATCTTGAATCGTAACCCTCAAATTTAGCATTCGATTTCAGTAAAGCTGGGTATATTTCGATGAGATATTTGGTCCAATCGACCGATAGTTCAGTGTATCGGTCGATCGGACCGAAATTATCGCATCCAAATGCTCCCATGTCCGACCGACCTTCGTCCGAATCGGACGAAATGACGATCGGACATGGTGGAAAACCTCGTCCGATTCGTGCAGTCCCTATGGACCCACGAACGGTCGCGGTAACTATCGGACGCGGCTGCTTTGCCGCGACCGACAGTCCTTTCTCCTGGCCAAACCGGTCGAAAGTATCGAACGGTCGGTCAGGAGGAAAAATCGCTAGGTGTGTACCTAGCTTAACCCTCAAATGTAGCCTTTCGTTTCAAGTAACCCTTAAATGTATCGTTTGTCACCCTGGAATGTAAGAATTGGATTTCGGTAACCCTCAAATGTAGCCTTCTATTTCGGTAACCCTCAAATATATTGTTCGGTAATCCAATCAGATGTTATCTTTGAAATGTTAATATGATCTGATTGGTTGGGGCAAAATTAGCACGATAAGAACTTTTATTAAATCTCCTCGTTAGTGTTTAAATGTGTTTTGCTTGATATGGACATGTTCCCCGACCATTTCCCAGGTGCCACAGACTTTTACAGTAAGTTACCATGGCTATTTTCATTGTAATTAATCCAAACTATTTCTCCCCAATGACTTTAAAGGGCATGTCCACCTGTATTTCAGAAATAACTCTCCCGATCTATACTTACATTGCCTCTCTCCTCCGACATTCTGTCATGTCCCTCTGCTTGCATGAAACTGCAAGCATGGTGCCGGACCGGCAGCTGCGTCCGTAATTGGCTGAGAGGCAGCCAATCATGGACGCGGCTTCCGGCTGCACAGAATGTCAGAGGAGAGAGGCAAAGTAAGTATAGATCGGGGGAGTTTTTTACTATGGCGGTTGTGGTTGGGGGGAGGAAGCCCTACACTACAGAAAAGGGGTTTTACACTAGGGGTAGGGAGAGAGAAATGGGAGGGGGGGAGGGCTGCACTGAGCATGTGCAAATTCTCCCGGAGTAGAGACAGGAGGCATAGACAGAATGGGACTTGGCCAGGCTCCTGGTGGTCACTTTTTTGGACTTTGGAGGGACATTACAGGAGAAGGTAAGGTAAGGATTTTTTTACACTACACAGTGGGGCAAGTAGTGGGTTAAATTCTAGTTTTGGGGTGGACATGCCTTTAATAGGTTAATTTTCGAACTACCGATCTTCCGACACTTTTAATGAAGTTCGAAAACTAACTGAACTTAATTCGGCCATCTCTTATGATAAAGGAGAAATGTGAAGGGGAAAAAGGGAAATGAACCCTGTGCAGCCGGAAGCCGCGTCCATGATTGGCTGCCTCTCAGCCAATCACGGACACAGCTGCCGGTCCGGCACCATGCTTGCAGTTTCATGCAAGCAGAGGGACATGACAGAATGTCGGAGGAGAGAGGCAAAGTAAGTATAGATCGGGAGAGTTATTTCTTAAATACAGGTGGACATGCCCTTTAAAGTCATTGGGGAGAAATAGTTTGGATTAATTACAATGAAAATAGCAATGGTAACTTACTGTAAAAGTCTGTGGCACCTGGGAAATGGTCTGGGGAACATGTCCATATCACCAAAACACATTTAAACACTAACGAGGAGATTTAATAAAAGTTCTTATCGTGCTAATTTTGCCCCAACCAATCAGATCATATTTAACATTTCAAAGATAACATCTGATTGGATTACCGAACAATACATTTGAGGGTTACCGAAATAGAAGGCTACATTTGAGGGTTACCGAAATCCAATTCTACATTCCAGGGTGACCGAACGATACATTTAAGGGTTACTTGAAATCGAAAGGCTACATTTGAGGGTTAAGCTAGGTACACACCTAGCGATTTTTCCTCCTGACCGACCGTTCGATACTTTCGAACGGTCGGTCGGACATGGGAGCATTCGGATGCGATAATTTCGGTCCGATCGACCGATACACTGAACTATCGGTCGATTGGACCAAAATATCTCATCGAAATATACCCAGCTTTACTGAAATCGAATGCTAAATTTGAGGGTTACCGATTCAAGCATGATAATTATCGAACTTTCAATAATTATCGAAAATAAGTCTGTGAGTTCAAAAAACAGAACTAGTTTTTAGTTCAGGAAGTTATAAAGAGTTTGAGTTTGTCTGAACTATTAAAAGTTCGGGTCGAACTTGGGTTCAGTCCATCTCTATTTATGATACTGCATGTTCTCTGTGCATTTATATTTATCAAACTGGCAAATCAAACAAACTGGTATAACAAACTGGGGGTTTCATGTTACTGGTACAGCAAACTGGGGGTTTCTTGTTACTGGTGCAGCAAACTGGGGATTTCATGTTACTGGTACAGCAAACTGGGGATTTCATGTTACTGGTACAGAAAACTGGGGATTTATTGTTACTGGTACACCAAACTGGGGATGTCATGTTACTGGTACAGCAAACTGGATTTCATTATACCGGTACAGTAAACTGGGGATTTAAAATTACTGGTACAGCATACTTGAAATTTAAAGAGACACTAAACAGACAAAATAATTTCCCTTGCATCTGTATCTATTATTAACAGGGAGGTGGAGATTCCTTATTCCCACCTCCCTGTCAATAAAAGAGTGCCTAGGTTACACAGTTCAACGTACCTACCAGCACTCCATTAGCAGCTTCTCACCAGCCGATGAGCGCACTGTCCCAACCGTGCTATCTTAAGCATAGATGCGCATTTGCAAAAGATAGTAGCGCAATCAGTTTAGCACACCATCTTCTGGTGAGAAGCTGCAAGTGGAGGTAGGTACGTTCATCTGTGTAACCTGGTTTACTATTATTCTCTGAAAAGTAGAAATAAGCAATCTCACCCTTCTGTGAATAATAGCTACAGATGCAAGGGACTTTCATTTAACTGGTACAGCAGACTGGAAATTTCATGTTACTGGTACAGCAAACTGGGAATTTCATGCTACTGGTACAGCAAACTGGGAATTTCACATTACTGGTATAGCAAACTGGGAATTTCATGTTGCTGGTAAAGCAGACTGGGAATTTTGTGCTACTGGTACAGCAAACTGGGAATTTCATGTTACTGGTGCAGCAAACTGAGGATTTCATGATAACGGTACAGCTAACTGGGAATTTCATGATACTGTTACAGCAAACTGGGAATTTCATATTACTGGTACATTATACTTGGAATTTAAAGAGACACTAAGCAGACAAAATCATGTCCCTTGCATCTGTATTTATTGAGATTGGTTATTCCAACCTCCATGTGAATAATAGACTGTCCGGGTTACTATTATTCACTAGGAGGTAGAAATAAGCAATCTTACCTCTCTGTGAATAATAGATACTGATGCAAGAGGCTTGGATTCATCGGTTTAGTGTGCCTTTAATGGGATTGTTACAGAAAACTGGGACTTTAGTTTTACTGGTTCAGAAAACTAGGGATTTCATGATTACTGGTAAAGCTTACTGGGAATTTCATGTTACTGGTACAGCAAAGTTTGAATTCCATGCTACTGGTACAGAAAACTGGGAATTTCACTTTACTGGTATAGCAAAATGGAAATTTCATGTTACTGTTACAAAAAACTAAGGATTTCATGATACAGGTACAGCAAACTGGGGATTTCATGATCCTGGTACAGCAAACTAATAATTTCATGTTACTGGTACAGCAAAATCC